>JAFIRS010000498.1:0-681646 GCA_018342105.1 Gonioctena quinquepunctata | reverse complement strand
TGACACAGTAATTGCGCTCTGGTTTGCTAAGCGTCTTGCTGAAATAACCAATGACCTTCTCCTGTCCCTCCTGGATCTGAGATAGGACAGCTCCAAGTCCTACGTTGCTGGCGTCCGTATCCAAAATGAATTTCCCTTTGGGTAGGGTATAGCTCAGTATAGGTGCGTTGATCGAAGCTCCTTTCAGCTTCCTGAATTAGTCTTGACATTCTTCGGACCACTGGAACTTTGTTTGACCCTCCGTGAGCCTGGTCAGTGGTTTAGCGATGTTGGCGAATCCCAGCACATATCGGCGATAGTATGTGCATAAACCAAGGAAACTTCGAAGTTGGTGAATATCTTTTGGGATGGGCCAATCCTTAACAGCTTTGATCTTCTGGTCATCCACTGCTACCCCTTTCCCAGAGAGGTATCGTACTTATTTTTGGAACAGATGGCATTTCTTAGGGCTCAGCTTCAATCCGGAGTTCCTCAGTCGCAGGTATACTTCCTCCAAGTTTTTCACGTGGTCCTCAAACGATCTGCCGACCACAATTATGTCGTCGAGATACACTAGACACGTGTTCCATGAGCGTCCCTTCAGCACTGTCTCCATCAATCTTTCGAATGTGGCGGGAGCATAACGGCATAACGGTGAACTGCCACAATCCTGAGCCGATGGTAAAAGCAGTCTTTTCTCGATCTTCCTGAGCCAGTTCTACTTGCCAGTATCCACTCAAGGGTCGAGAAAATCGTGGAACCAGCCAACGTGTCTAGGTTGTCATCTATTCTCGGGAGAGGGTAACTGTCCTTCTTCGTGACATTATTAAGTTGGCGATAGTCTACACAAAAGCGTGTCGATCCATCCTTTTTCTTCACCAGTACGACTGGAGAGGACCAGGGACTGTCAGATGGTTCGATAACTCCTTCTTTTCCCATATCGCTGATTATTTATATATATATATATATATATTATTATATATTGTTATATATATATGTTATATATATATATGTTATATATATATATATATATATTGTTATGTTGAGAAGCACTAGTAATATATTTAAAAAATGAAAAATAAATAATTTCTTAAAAAAACAGAAAAATTATGAATAGTTAGTAGTTCATGAGATATTGTTTTTAAATTTTTTGAGATTTTATTTACTTTCTGAAGCCTCTGTATAACATTGATAGGTAAATATATGCAAATACCATAATGCAGTAATTTTCTTTCATTTTCAAAAATGATTCCAACATATAATTGTTTGAAATACAACAGAAAGTCCAGTTTTACAAAATTATCGTAGATTAAATGTGATCAACAAAATCATAATGTTGAAACATACAGTAAATGAAATTGCATCTAACCAAAATAGCCAATGGGAGAACGAGAAACTTCTTGATGGAAATAGACAATCAGGGAACAGAAATGGGTTGATGGAAGATTTTAAATTGTGGAAAAGTAAGAACACAGAAATGTCAAAGATAATTATGATAAAATCTTGTATTTAGTTTATAAGAAATGTAAAATATGTTAGTTGATAATTTTTCTCAAATAACACCAAATTAGTGGAAGTGCGACAAGGAAGTGCGCGATTTTCAAAAATTCAAATAGAATGACAAAAGAGAAATCGTATCCAGGGAAAAAAGCGAGAGGAGGAAAAAGGTTTTTAAAGAAAGAAGTTGTTGAAAATTTGAGAGAAAAGAAATTCGGGATTTTTACTGATAACAAGAAAGATTTCTAACAATAACAAATCAATTTAACTTCTGGAAAATGTCGACATAAAAATAATTAAGGAAGATTACCTTTTTGTTTTCCACATGAAAACTTATCCAAGCTGATTTCAAGGATTTTGGAGAGTTCCACTGCAGTAAAGAGTCCCCGAAAGGAGTAGATGGAGCAGGATTACAGAGAATCACCAGGAAATACATCAGCGACAATCCAACTCCAGGTATAAACTTTTTGAGTGCACATCACAAACTGAATCACTTTGCAAAATAACTCTTATATCTGCAGAACTTTGTTCAATTTCGGTATTGAACCATAAAACAATTTCTCAACTTGAAAGAAAAAGTGAGGTTATATTTATAATATACTTCATTGTTTTTCATTATTTTCTATGAAAATTTGTCAATTGCTCATAGTTTAGGTTATTTATCGCAGGCCAGGTCAATATAAGTTTTCCTGAATAAAGGAAATAATTGTTTTTGATAATCTCTGGTTTTCTTTCCACAATGATATGCTGATCTTCCACCTATAAACACTGAATTGAAATAGTTCTATTGACATCAAGAAAGGCAGAGTGGCTCTGTTGCCAGTACCGACTCCTGAGGCATGGGCGTTCCAACCGAGTTAAGTCATGGTAAGAAAGGAAATAAAAAGCAGGGAGGAAAAAAAATATATGAAATTCTAGAAAATCAATAGGGTATATGAGAATAATTTCAAAGGGAATTGCAAAGAGTAAAAATAATGAAAATTTCACAAATATTCAGTAAATTTGTTATGGTATTGGGTGGAAGAAATAATTTTACAAATTTCATTGAAATAAACCTCAAAACAAAACAACCTATAACATATAATAACAATTAGCTTCCAACGCGGAGCGAAGTAATGTGGGCAATTATTAAGTATGAGTATCAATAAAAATTATTATATTCTACCCAATCCCTCATTTCTTAGTTATTATTCATATATATATATATATTTATATATATAAATAATAACTAAGAAATTAAAATATAAAAACTATTATATGCCCCTCGATTGTAAACTTGATGAGAAAGTAGCAATGCTTCAATCATGTGCTTGCGCTATTACTCTGGGTACGTCTACCAAAGCCTTCAGCCGGCGTCTTGACAATCCCCAAGGCGAGCTCGTCAAGCCTCGTGTAGTGAGAATGGTCGACTCGCGTAGGATCGAGACTTGTCAAGCGTAAGCTCGAGGTGGCTCGACCGTTTTCATGAAATGTCGGTAAATTCTCCAAACATCAAAGGCGCGAGGCTTGACTAGCAAGCTCGTACTGTATGGCTTGTTGAGCGGTCACACGGCGCGAGGGTGCCTGTCGACAGTGTTGGCTACGACGGGAGACCGGTGACTTCGGAGAGAGAGAGTTTCTTTGGACTGGAATTCAGAAGCAGTAATTGGATTCTTAGCTTTATATGAGAAAAAGGATGTCATTTGGGACAATAAAAAGAATAATAATACGATGCTGCACATGCTATTCTCGCTATCCGTTCTTAACTGAATAACCATTTCAGTGGACAATATATCCCTTCCTAGGCTCGTATACCAACCTCCAGCCACTGGTAGACAATGAGTCGGTCATTTGATACACGCCGTGAGACCGATCAGATTCGAAATTGCCTAAACTCACCCCTGTGCTCCAAGCACAATCCTCGAAGCCAAGTCTCGCGCCGTGAAACGCCGGCTTTTGCTACCTTATACTGAAAGTACGCGAGGCTTATTCACCAATTAGTTGAATAAACTGCTTGTAGAAAAGAAATAGCTTTGTAGATTTTCATTGTTGCCGGTGAATGCAATAACTCAGAGCGTCCTGTAACGGGTCGGTGCAATGACTGCGGTCAGAAGACCGTGTATTCCGTTGAGTCAACCAAGGCTTCAACAACATCAGACTTCCAGTAGACTGAATTTTCTGGTCATTTTATTAAATAAACTAACGGAGAAAAATAATCGACCTTGTAGAAATGAGTCAAATGCTGTTGACGCGGTAGACTATCCATTTTTAACCGACAAAACCAAAAGAGAAGGAGGTTCTCTAGTCGACGCGTATATTTATTTTATTTTTTTTATGTTTGATCACGCATAACTTTTTACTGAGTCGTCCGATTCCGATAACTATTTTTCCAGTGGATGGAGTGTTCTTCGGAGTTGGTCCCATTTGAATTTAAAAGATGAAACCCGCCCCTAAGGGTAGCAAAATGAAGGATATTGATCACTCACCCTCTGAATTCTGGTCCGTTAACCGATTCTATCAGCTATAACTTTGTACTGGGATCTTCGATTCGGATGATTTTTTTTTTATCAGATAGGGTATACCAAATAGTTGATCATATTGGGATTAGGAATGGAATTATCCACCCTCACGGGTGGAAAAATGAGGGATAATTGATTTTTCACTTGTGAACATTAGCACACATATGTAGTTGACAATGACAGATCGCTAGTGTCATTATCACAATGAATATATTCTATGAGAGAATGGAATGATATACAAAGTATTGAAATAAACTAACCAGGACAACAAAAATAACTTATATTACAACAAATAGTAAAATTAGATAATCATATTATTCAACTGGTAATAGTTGAAGTAAGGTGGGTAAGTAAGTATTTTGGAAGTAATAGAAAACAAGCAGTTAATGATAAGTAGATTCCAGCCACAAAAGATTAAAAAATAAAAACTTTTTAACAAAAAATTAAACCGACGAAATACGGAACTGTAAAGTAAAAAATAAAATAAACCTTCTCAGTCTCAATAACTAAGCTCCTAAACTAATGTAAGTAACTCATTTTGAGTCGGCGCCAAACAAACAATCAACGAAGATCATCAAATTACTTCAAAAAAATTATCAGAATGTCACCGCCCACCTCGATGCCATCATTTTAGTCCTTACCTAATTCATTTGCTTGTTTGTTTGGCGCCGACTCAAAATTAGTTACTTACATTAATTTACGAGCTCAGTTATTGAGACTAAGAAGGTTTATTTTATTTTTTACTTTTCAGTTCCGTATTTCGTCGGTTTAATTTTTCGTTATGTTCACTTGTGATATCAACACAAAAAAAGGAAAAATCAGCTTCATATAAATGATGACAGCCGACTGTCGCAGCCTCCCTTACTATTTTTTTCAGGATAAACAATTATATCAAATCTAGAGGGGTTTCAATGTATGATTGATGATCAGAGTATATTTGCAGTGGGCTTCTCGTTCATGAAGTTCAGTCTTTCAAGATCTGTCGAATACCATTTTGCGTCGAAAAATACACATCCAAAGAGGGAAGTCGTAATCAAACTGAGGATAATTTCCGCTTGATTTCTCAGAATATTCTTGGAATCACAAGGCGAAGTAACTTTTATGAAGAGAATAGCCGTCATAAAGGATATACGTATTTCTCACTCACCAATACTTCAGCCGGCACAGCATCAAAAGTATCCAGATGTGGTGTGGGATGACGAAAAGGGGATTTTTACAGGAATCGCTTCTGACTTATTTGCAGAATGAAATGCAAGCGGTGCGTGAGCTTGGCAAGGAGTGGAAGGTAAATAGCGATGAAAATGCACACAATCGACAGAAAAAACGTTTTTTCGCCGACGAAAAAAAAGAGAGGTTCTCTAGTCGACGCGTATAGTTTTCACAGAGTAGTTTGATTTTGATGAATCTTTCTTCATTCGATAGGGTATAACTCGAAGCTAATCGCAATTGGAATTGAAAAAAAATAGAAATAGGAGATATTTATCGTTAATTTTAACCCGTTAACCGATTCTACCACTCATGACTTTGTACAGGAATATCCGATTTATATTATTATTTTTATTGGATAGGGTATACTTCAGAGTTGGTCATATTCGAATTTGGAAAGGTGTTTTCCACAACTAAGGGTAGAGAAATAGACATGATTGATTTTTCATCTGTGAATCGAATCATCTGTTGAATTTTGGCACACATATGTAGTTCTGATGACACTACAACATAATGGAGGCTTGGAGCTAATCTGATGATGTAGAAGTAAGAAAGTTCACAGCAGCTACCTCGTGTTTGGGGGTAATATGTACATATTATATAATTACACGTCTTGACTGACTCATCGATTGACTGCTATACGATGGACCTAAGAGCTAAAATTTTGACAGCATATTTTTTTGATATTCCATCCCTAAAGGGGTGGAGAGGTGGGTGAGAAGGGTGGTGAATATGAAAGGACAATTGGTTTTAGAATCAGAGTCATGGAAATAAGTATTTGGGCTCTTCATCACATATGAAGATGAATGGGTTTCAGGGTTTTTGAATTCAACCCGAAAGGGGTGAAATGAGGTTTGACAGTCTGTATAGTCAGTTTTGAAGTTAGGATCATGAAAATTGGTATTTTGAGGTCTTCATTACAAATAAAAAATACGAGTTTCAGTGTTTTTGGAAATTTAACCCCTGAAGGGGTAAAAGGGTGGTTTAATTGGGAATGGAAGTTCGTATAGGAAATCTATTAGTTTTCAAGTTGGGGTCATCAAAATTGATATTTGAAGTCTTTGTTACAAATAGAAGAAATATATTTTTAAATTCAACCCCTAAAGGAGTATGATGGGCGGTGAAAATTTGTATGGGGTTCCATTAGATTTCAAGTTAGGGTCATCAAAATTGGTATTTGAGGTATTTGTAAGGGATAAAAAATATATGTTTCAGTGTTTTTATGAATGCAACCCCAGGGGGTGAAAGCTTGTGTGAGGGATCCGTTAGATTTGAAGGAAAGGTCATGAAAATTGGTATTTGAGGTCTTTGTTACAAATGACGAAATACTTGTTTCACTATTTTTAGAAATTCGGTCCCTAAAGGGGGTGAATAGATTTGTAGAAGTCGTAAAAAAAATACGAAGTTCCACGTGGACGAAGTCGTTGGTACCAGCTTGTTATAGTATATAACAGTTAAAAGTTAAAGTAAGTAGGGTAAGTTAGTATTTCAAAAGTTATTAAAATTAAATAGGTAGCATTCAGTAGATTTAAACCACAAGAAAATGAAAAATAATAATTCTTCAACAGAAAATTAATCCGACGAAAGAAGAAACTGAAAAGCAAAATATAAAATGAACTTTTTTAGTCTTAATAACTGAGCTCCAAAACTAATGTAAGTAATATATTTTGAGTTGGCGCCAAACGAACAATTGATGAGGATCTGTAACGATAAGTCTGTTACATTTCTTATAGTTCTAATTGTCTTATCAATTCCAATCTGAGAATCACCATTGCAAATCTTAACGCCATCTAACGGCAAACAGTCGTTAGAGTCAGAGCGAAAAAGAAAGCAAAGCATTCGACAGCACGTAGGAGTGGTTAACAATTTGGTTTTCAAGAAAGGACGAGCGTTGCTTGGCCCCTTGCTTCTCTTTCTTTGATCGGGACATCTTGTGTTTTGAACTCGATAGCCATTGCGTGAAGAAATAAAATTTGTTCATGTTCAAATAACTACTGAATTCAAGTATCTTCCTTTCTTCTGCGAAAGTGATTTCAAGGCAGTGAATTATAGTGTGATATCGAGATATGTAGGAATATTTTTGACCATTTAAAGAAGTCATGTAGAAATATTGTCTCACGAGAAAGTGGAATATTTCTTCATATAATTTCGTAATCATGATTCATCGCCATTCCTTGGTCAGTACACAGCAATTGAAGTTATTTAGGTTGGGCAGACGATTCGATTCCAGTGCAGCACCATATTTATTTTTCAATTGAGTTCGGACGGAATACAAAATTTCACATATTTTGTTAAGAGTATACTGCGTATTCATTCAACAGGTTAACCAATCTTGGGGAAGATCCGATTGGAGTAAATCAGACGTTCGGAGAAAGACACACTCTATCGAATAGAGGGAATCAGTTGGATGGACACGTGGTAAAATTGTGAAAAATGAAGCCTTGTCGACTTGGTGAAGACAGTGAAACAGGTGAATGCTGATATCACATGTAATATCATCAAACTGAATCAAGATATATGTGTTCAGTCTCATCTGCAATCATTGTTTTCTCTGACGAGGGTTCATTGGGGTAAAAAGAGGGTTTCTCAAATGTTCCGATATTACTTGCACTGCATTTTGATATATTTTTGGTGTCGATCACAAAAACTATATGATATAGTTGAATACTATACATTTTTCATGGTCTTGAGGATGTATTTTTTGGATATTTTCTAATTCGGTGATAATTATCATAGAGCTGTGATTTTTTTTGACCTAAGTGAAGCGACCATATATATATATATATATATATATTTAAATTTTTTTGATGATTATTTGTTCAACCTGATTGGTCGCCCAGCAGCCATTGGTACGTCCTGATTGCGAGCCACATTACTACGCTAAGTCTAGCTACGAGCTACACTACTCCGCTCAATCAGATGTACTTTGTCGTCGATAAAACCGACAGCTTCAGCAAAATCAAACAATATTTTTTGGGATTGTATGACCACGTAAAAGAAAACTGAAAACTCAATTGTAACATGAAGAAACTTTTGTACATACTGTTTTGTTAATAGACTAGTATAAATTTCGTATTTGTTTCATTGTTGTACTGATTTGCAGAAAAAAACATTATTTGATTTGCAATCATTATTGTCTAGGAAGTTTGAATTTTTATTCTGATTAAACAAAAAATTCTGGCGTTCAATTCAAATTTACAATTTCTAAAACACCTTTGCTTGAAACATAAATAAATCTGAAACTAGCAAGGCGGTTCAAAGAACTCCACACCGATCTCCACTGAATGGCCTGGGCATTCAATCACGTACTCAACTTGTTACTGATCATAGCTCGCAACGACGTATGCCATCACGTGTATGCCCGTTCGGGTAGTAGTCTCGCTGATATTGATTTCGAGAATGCTCGGTAATTTCTGGAGAAGGGACTTGCCGCACAAATCGCCGTCTTCATTTTACGCTTCACGTTATTGATTTGCTTGTCTGTTTATTGGGCGTTGACTCAAAATTAGTTACCTACATTAGTTTTGGACCTAAGATATCAAGACTAAAACTGTTCATTTAATTTTTTGCTTTTCAGTTTCTTTTTTCGACGTTTTAATTTTTTGTTCAAATGTTTTCATTCAATTTTGTTGAATGGTGTTGTACGCAAAATATAGTTTTCATAGTAAATTCATCTGCAATATAATTAATACACAATTTAATTCAATTCTTTCATATCCACCCATCGCAAAACTGAAATATTGACTTCTTGAATTGCATCCATAATAAACTGTCACTTCGATTCTCTAGAAAAAGAAATGTCCACGATTTTTCCCACGCATCGTACATCTTTCTGGGTAAAATTCGTTTGTGGTGAATTCGTGGAGAAATGAATGAAAGAAGTTTTATCAAAGCGTACCTACCTACGAGAAAATGCGGAGAGAAAGGAAAGAAGATAAAGTAGCGATTCTCGTTCAATGGTGAATAAAGATAACCAATCGTATCTATCAGACTAACGTTTGGGGACCAAAGGATGGCCACTTATCTCAAACTGCAGTGGACTGGAGATTTCCCCTGAGCATTACGTATTCTCAATCCGATTTCTTCGATATGCTTAGTGATTCGTTGAAAATATAGACCGACATGAACGCGCTTGATAATTTTCTCATAAATATTTATCAGTTTATCTTTACTGAGTGGATGAAAGGAAATATCCACTCGAAAGCCTTTAATCTACGATAATTAAAGTATGGATTATTCGGAGGCATGAAGTCGAGGAGTCACTACTCTTTTATTTGTCCTGGGCTTTCAGTGGCATGTGAGATTTGATGAATATGCATAAAAGTTAGTTAGGCTTTCAGGCTTATGTTTCAGATAAAAATATGATTATATCATGCACTGGTAAAGGGGTTTCTAGGCATCGATAGAATTTGCTGGAATTTTAGTATGTTACACCTAAGGTTTATTGGAATAACTCTACGCGGCCACGATGGCAATTGCATTAGTTGATACAGGGTGTCATCGGAACTTCCTATTTCTTGTCATGTATAACTCTATTGAAAAGGGAAACATTCTCAATTAAATATTGATAGAAAGATTTTTCTGTGAATTGAAAAATCCACGATTAAAATGAAGTTATTTTTGTGAATGTCTAACAGAAAACAACTACTTCCCCGGCTAAAGCCAACGCTGGACATTGAACTACATCTGATAGATATTCTGAAAAGGCCCTAACTCAAAAGAAAAAATCTGAAATTGAAAATTTGCATTTTCATTCAGATAGTTATTTGATTTTCTATTCCAGTCTTGATTAGGAACTCATAAAAGATGAATGAGGCAAAGAAGAATGTTTTCCAAAGAGAGTACTCACCAGAAATCAATTCGAACATTGACGCAGGAGGGACATCGCGATTCACTAGGTCTCCAATATTTTTGTCGACGAAAATTATTTCAGCTTCATCGATCATCGAAGACTGGAAGAAATGGGAACACATTTAGAAGCAATCCTTGCAAAGATACAAAAGTTGAATCATTTTTGAAAACATGATCCACAAGGGTTATCTTGACGATGGAAGATAGTGACAAGTTTATCTTCAGTCGCAGATGATTCCATCTGATTTTATGACTTGTTTGTAATTTCACAACAATATAACTTTTATTTCTATCAATATAATAACAATGCGATATCAAGATCAATGCAAAACGCAACTATGAAGGAATCTTGGCCACCATATTGAAATTTAAAGTTCAGCTGTTATGTGATTTTCTAATAACTCGGACCGAGTATTTCCAGGTAAGATATTCCATTGAAACTGCCGAGGGTTTCCGGCGAATATATTCCATTGAAATGGTGGAAAATAGTTGCATAAAACATATTATTTGTGCCACAATACATGAAAAACTTCCACTCAGTCCCCTCATGGAGGTAGTTTATACTTGGGATTTTTGGAAGAACTTTGTTGACCGAGGGTATCAATAATATATATATATATATATATATATATATATATATATATATATATATATATATATATATATATATACTAGCGGACCCGACAGACGTTGTCCTGTCCAAATTTCTATGTTCCCTAAAATGTTTTTCCCGAAAATTTTCCCGTTATCCCGTAATCCCATTTTCCTGTGACCCCTTTTTGTCTTTACCCCGTTATCCCGTTAGCCCCTTATCCTGTCATCCCGTTATCCCGTTTTCGTTATCACGTTATCCCGTGATCTCGTTTTCTGTGACCCCTTTTTGTCTTTACCCCGTTATCCCGTTAGCCCCTTATCCTGTCATCCCGTTATCCCGTTTTCGTTTTCGTTATCCCGTATCCGTTTCCCGTTATCCCGTTTTCCTTTTTTTTCCTTTATCCGTATCCCGTTTTCCCGTTATCCGTATCCTGTTATCCCGTTATCCCGTTATCCCGTTATCCCGTTCCCTTATCCCGTTTTTTTCGTTTTTCGTTATCCTGTTATTCCCGTTATCCCGTTTTCCAAAAAAAAATTAAAAAAAGGGGTCAATCGTAGAAGGATGAATTAAGAGTAATATGTTTTTTTTTAATTCTCAGTCATGACAAAATAAAAATCAAAATCTAGGGGTTGATCGTAGAAGGGTGAAAATTCAGGGTTGTATGTATTTTGAATGCTGTATCATAGAAAAATAAAAACAAAAAATTTTGTGTAAAAAATAAAAAAAAAATTAAGGGGTGGACCACCCTTAACATGTAGGGGGATTATTTGTGAATCTAAACCATCCAGGGTGCCACCCAAACGCATACAAATAAATTCATTTAAATCGGTCCAGCCGTTTAGGAGGAGTGCAGTGACAACACACGTACAGTAGAATTATATATATAAAGACTAGCGGACCCGACAGACGTTGTCCTGTCCAAATTTCTATGTTCCCTAAAATGTTTTTCCCGAAAAATTTTCCGTTATCCCATTTTCCTGTTACCCTTTTTGTCTTTACCCCGTTATCCCGTTTTCCCGTTATCCTCTTATACTGTCATCCGGTTATCCCGTTTTTTCGTTATCCCGTTATTCCCGTTATCCCGTGTTCCTGTTATCCCATTTTTTCTTCATCTCGTTATCCCGTATTCCCCGTATCCCCTTATCCTGTCATCCCGTTTTCCCGTTTTTTCGTTATCCCGTTATTCCCGTTATCCCGTTATCCCGTTTTTCTGTTATTCCGTTTTTTATTTATCCTGTCATCCCGTTTTCCCGTTTTTTCGTCAACCCGTTATTCCCGTTATGCCGTTTTCCTCAAAAAAAATAAAAAATAGGGGTTGATCGTAGAAGGGTGAATTAAGAGTAATATGAATTTTTTTATTTATTTAGTCATGACAAAATAAAAATAAAATCTTGCCAAAAAAATAGGGGTTGATCGTAGAAGGGTGAAAATTTAGGGTTGTATGTATTTTTAAATGCTGTATCATAAAAAAATAAAAACAAAATTTTTTGTCTACAAAATAAAAATAAAATTAATAGGTGGACTACCCTCAACATTTAGGGGGATGATTTGAGAATCTTAACCATCCAGGGCGCCACTCAAACGCATACACAAAAATTCATTCAAATCGGTTTAGCCGTTTAGGAGGAGTGCAGTGACAACACACGTATAGTAGATTTATATATATATAAAGATATATTTATATTTATATATATATATACATACATATATATATATATATTATATATATATATATATATATATATATATATAAACGACACGGTCCATGTAAACCAAACCATTGATTTTTTCGGGAATTTCTCCATTTCATTATATGTTTATTGATTAAGGCTGCAAAAGAAAATCCTTTTGGAGTCTACAGGGTGGCTCAAAAAAGTGTGACATATCAAAGTTGTGTTTTTTCAAATGGAACACCCTTCATTTCGTGACACTTTTGAATAGGTCAAGAAAAAATAATATGATTTCATATGAGGTACTATGAACCTAACTATAACCGATCTCGAGTTATTGATTTTTTTCCTTCCTCAAATCATTCACACATTCAATGGGGGTCGTATAAACCAAGGACTTTAGGCGACCCCCAGATGCAAAAGTCCAAGGGGTTTAGTCTGGAGATCTGGGAGGCCAAGGTTGGGGTCCTGCTATGCCTATCCAACGAGTTGAATACACGTCGTCCAAGTACTGACGAGCAGTTATGATGAAACAGACAGGCGCACCATCATTCTCAAGTAAAATGGGAAGCTGCTCCTGGGGAAAATTTGCATAGATTGCACCAGTTAGCCTGAACGCTAGAAAATATGGTCCAATTATATTTTCGCCAATAATTCCGACCCACACGTTAAGTGAAAATTCATATTGATACCGATTTCCTTGAACTGCATGTGGGCTATCTTCGGCCCATAGATGATTGTTATGGAAATTTGTAATCCCTTCGCGTTGCAAAGTTGGATTCGTCAGTGAATATTACGTTTTCTAAAAATTTTGAGCATTTTGGGTAATCATTTGAAGACTCCATTGACAAAAGTCTACTCGATGGGGAAAATCTCACGGCGAAAGAGCCTGAACTCGTTGTATACGATAAGGATACAATTGGTGATCCTTTGAAATTTTCCAGATTGGTTTATTGCTAACATCAAGTGTGTTAGCAATTTGTCTTGTACTTAATTCCGGACGATCTTCAATCATACATTGAGAACCTCTTCTTCCAGTGCCACAGTTCTTATTACTCGTGGACAACCACAATCAGTTCGTTTTCGAAAAGTTCCTCTTTCACAAGGACGTTGGTGATGTACAAAAATTGTGTGATAAGGTATCACGCACTGAGGATACATCTCTGCATAGAGCCGTCTGGCTTCCAAAGAATTTCCATTGGCACGACCATACATAAAATGCATATCGGCCATGTCAGCGCTAGTGTAATTGTTCATATTGAAGATTCAAAAGTCACAATTGAACTTTCAACTATCACATAGAAATCAAAGCGACTTGATACCCACCTACTAGATATATTCGATTTTAAAATACTACGATTGAAGTCACAAGTTGTGCAAACAAAACGTGGCAGCTACCTACTACATTTTTCCGATTCAATTTACAGAAGATCCGTTCAAGCACAATGTTGTATTTTATTTTTTCATTGGGAAACTTTTGCTTTTACGGACACAACACTAGACTTGAAAAAGTTTTGCAATGAATAGTTTTTTCCAACACATATTTTCAAATTGAGAAATTTTGTTTCGGTAAGAAGTTCTGGTGAAAAATGGAATAGGGGTTGCATGTTTCACTCCTTTGAAAGATCACAACAAAATTTGAAAAAATATTCATAGTTCATAGCCTTCTTATTGGTAGAACTTGCCCACGAAATGCCATTCCTTCAACTCATCAGCAATTTCAAGAAAAAATTTTTTTTTTCTCATTTTTGGAAGCATGTTACTTCTTTGAGAAAAGGCCTGAGAGCTTTGTTTACGTGAAAGACCCCCTTTAATTTCGACAAGGAATAGCCCCCTTGAAACTTTGGCACTCATTTGATTACACCCTGTATATTAATTGTCGCGGCCGGTATTTGATGAAAATCCATAATTGAAATGAACTAGAAAACACCTCACTACGATTTTCAGAAAAATTGCTTTACAAAACTATAGCTTTTTCAAATTGAATTTCGTTTTCACTTGAAAAACCTAGAGTATATATATATAGTTTTCATTGAAATGCTGGAATTTTATAGCACAAAATATATAATTCTTGCCACTATAGGGAAAATTCACATCAGCTACCTTATAAGATTTTTCGAAAAACTGCTGACCGAGGAAACAAATATTGAAATATCAACCTTATAATAAACAATTCAGTCTCATGATTAATATTCTTCAAAATTCTATGAAAAAGATGACTCCTAGTGTAACATATGTGAAAGTTCACCGTTATTCTATTTAAACGGTACTTTTCCAATTTACTGTATGCACATCATTACTCTAGTTTACTTCACTAACAATGACAGTTGTCAAATGCAAATAAAAATAAAATATTTTATGCACGACCGGGCGTAAAGTAGCACTTTAGCGCCCGGATTTGCGGGCGTAAAGTAGCACTTCAGCGCCCGCGGACTACTTTATCGCCCGGCGGGCGATAACATCGTTGAACAGGCGCTAAAGTGAATTTTAATCTCATATCGATAAAAACTATATTCCGATGGATCATATAATCAAACCCAAAACATTATTAACAATAATATAACGAAAACAATACACATAAATTAATTTGAAAAATGAATTATAACTCAATATTGACAATACAATTAGAACAGTTATTTATGGAAATATTTGGATTTGTTGTTTTCTGTTGTTGCATATAGTTACTGATTTCAACTGATTCCTCATTACTAGAAGTCTGAAGAGAATGCATGTTATTATCTGGTGTTTCAGAGTAGTGAGCAATATTTTCAGATTGTCTGCGATGGCTAGTAGAGGGCTCATCATTTTCTAAAATTTTCTTAGCAATCTTCAGCTTAATTGCAACTGAATTTTCAATATAACCTTCCGCAACAGTCGTCGACTTCCACCCAGCATGTCTTTTAATGTTGATTATATCTTCGCCTGCATCTGCTAACATAGTTGCTGAGGAACGTCTGGAGCAGTGACCAGTATATTTTTTCGCATCAGAAATACCTAGGTGAGTGGCTTTTCTGAATGGTATTCGACCGAATGTATTTTTTCCGATAACCTGTCTCGTACACTTGCCATTTTTTTAATATAAAAAAACCGCTTTTGATCATTCTGATCTCGCAAGCAAGAATATTTTCTGTAAATATCCAAATAACTTGGCGATTTCTGTTCTTTATCGATTACAGTGAATACTCGATCTATCTTCGTTTTGGTTTTTCGTATAGTTATGAGTAAGAATGTCTCGAAATCTTGAATGTCGTCCACTGTGATATTTGCCAATTCTTCGCGGCATGTTCCACAAATATCAAAAATCAGTGGTACCTACAATAAATTCTCAGATTGACATACTGAACATTGAGAAAACATGAAATTAGAACTCACTTTCATCATAAGATACAAATCGTCTGGTGCTTCCCTCAAAAATAACTCGATTTCTTCTCTGCTTAGAATCTTCGATTTTTTTGGTTTATAACCATCAAATTTCCGTTTCGAAAAAGCTATCAATCTTGCGTATCTACTGATATCTATATTATCATGTACATTTAAAGTATCTTTCAGCATGGAATAATATGACCACATGGTAGAGGGCTTACAATATTTAGATTTTTCCAGAAAATAGGCAAGAAGTACAGTCTCTGTGTATTTCTTATTTTTTACATTTTTCCCGTTGCACCACCTCACGAATTCTTCATACACCTTGTCGTATATTTTCTTGGATTTACTTGGCAATAACCTCAATTTCGCATCCTCAGCTGCTTTACTTATTTCTGGTGGAGTACAATCCACACTCTCTTCGTCGCTTGAATCCATTTCAAAATCAGTAATGAATTATCTGTGATCACAAAAATTGACAGCAAATATGGCTACTAGCCTATATAATCTTATTTCGAAAAATTGACTGAGTTGCCATGGTAACATTCATTCCATCACTTCTTGATTTATTCTGTTTCCGATATGATATGAATATACATCCTCACGGCAGCCTTGATGTATTTTTATCATGTTCTAGATATAAGGAGGTAAGTATCTATCTACATGACATCAAATATACCGGTCGTGCATAAAATTTTGTATGTATTTCGGGCGTAATCTACTTTTATGGACCTAGGCGTGTTAATAGCCCTCGCTATCGCTCGGGCTATTACTTACACGCTGCGGTCCATAAAAGCCTATTTTACGCCCTTGATACATAAATAACTATTATCATGGCAATCCTAGATGGGATGGGTAAAAATAGGCAGCTTTCTCTTGATAACAATAATTGGTGATTTTTTGAATAGCTTTACTGACTGGGAGTTTTTGGTAAAACTATTTTATTGAAACGGTAGAAAATGATTGCACATAATGTCAAAGGAAAAATACAAATCAGCCCCCCCCCCCCATGAGGGTAGTTCATATTTACAATTTTTTGAAGAACTCCAGTGACCGGAGGAACTGAGGAATATGATTGCACGAAACATATTATTTGTGCCACCACAGAAAATTTTTGCATAAGTATCGTCGTCGAGATTGACCATTGTTTGTTTTAATTGTTATTCATTTATTCACTGAATATTGATACGATCTTGTGCCGGTCAATTCTGATATATATATATTTTATTTTCTATGCGGATTCTTTCAAAATTATTCTATTGGATGTATACATTGTAATCGAGTTGATTGTGAGGTTAAACGGAAATTTTGCCAAGTTTCTTCAACAATAAATGTCAGAAATGGAACACAACTCGCAATGTCGAAATTTGAAAATATGGCAACATTGCAAAATTTATTGAAGCTGTGGGATTGGTTGATCGGGTGATTATGTCACAACATTTTGATTGGCGCCGAAAAGGAGACATTTGAATTTTGCCGATTTTAACAATTTTTTTTTATATAATAATAAAGAGAGTTACCAACAGAGTTTTCACAAGCTGTAAAATCCATTAAACATATTTTGAAAATTTCTTGTCCTCGCCCATTGCTATCGTGGTCGCGTAGAAATATTCTAATATACCTCAGGTGTAACACACTAAAATTTCCGAAAATTCTATCGATGCCTAGAAACCCCCTTATATCTGGGATTCTTCAATTTTCAAACGCAACACATGTCGTGAAAGGAAGCGTTCAGCTTAGGAGGTTAGTGTCCGTGATTGTTCGTTTGTCTTCCATAATATAACTCTGGAACGGTTGGCAGGTATTGAAGTGAATTCTTTTTACAATTGGTATGACAGTTCGCTATTATTCCCTCAATTTCTTGAGTGGGTGATGAAAGAAAACAAAGATCATAAACTATTTAATCTTTTTTATGAACTCCACAATAACATCCATTATTAACACAATTCTAATCCAAAATACAAAAAGGAGATTGCTTGCAATTTCAAGATTATAGATAGTTATCTGAAATTCTTACTTCTACAATTGCCGCAAATCATTCATTATCATTGGGTTTTTGCACTGTTATCAATTCTTCTTTTGTCAACTATCGATTCTTCAATATAACATCAACACCATGCATTTACAACATAACATAACATGTAAATAAAAATTGCTGCTCTTCTGTATATATAGTGTCACCGTTAAAGTCCGCATCATATGTTTTTTTTACCAGTTTCCGCAAATTCGGAGCTCAGCATTATTTGCTTCGAAAATAATG
This sequence comes from Gonioctena quinquepunctata, assembly GCA_018342105.1. Classification (NCBI taxonomy): domain Eukaryota; kingdom Metazoa; phylum Arthropoda; class Insecta; order Coleoptera; family Chrysomelidae; genus Gonioctena; species Gonioctena quinquepunctata. The sequence continues at coordinate 663,727 of JAFIRS010000498.1, read as the reverse complement.
CAAAACGATTTTTATTATTTTTTCTTACCGATTGGCTACATCAATAAACTTTATGGTTGACTCATGTGCTTTTTGTAAAATACAATAACAATATTGTGCCAAACTCCCAGATCCATAGCACATATTTTTTCAGGATAATGTAAGGAAATAACTATTTTCGTGTAAAGTCTTATTGAAACCTCTGCACACTGGACTATTCTGGACCTGGGATGGTTGCCAAAGACATATTTGTCGATTCTCAACACATCACAATTCCTTCCAATGCTGAACAATTTTATTTGTTAATTTTCTTGTGTACAGTTGGGCAAACTTTTCTGGAGAGATATTTGATGAAAAATGTTGATGAAATGCCGAACAGCTGGATGTGATTCTTCGCAATCAATTCAGCGCAGTTGGTTATATATATATATATATATATATATATATATATATATATATATATATATATATATATACAGTGACCGGCAGAAAGTACGCATCATATGGGAAATTCTTTTATTAATAAATTTTGACGAATATCGATATGTGCAATCGCTTCTGCATCAAGAGCTACCTCAAAAGACGTTGTACAGTGACGTTCGTCTTTTCGTGTTTGGCAGGAAATTTAAAAAATTTAAAAATCATGTCTCAAAACACACTTATTTGGGAAAATATTGAAAAATGTTATTTGGAAAAGTTGTTTAGAACGACATTTTATAGCTATGTTCAAGTTTTGAAAAAAATCTGAGATAAAAAAATAAAAATGAATTTTTTGCTATAATAAAAATTTCAATTTGGAAAAATACATTTTAGACAAAGAAACTCATTAGTGAGGCCAACAGTAATATTTCAGATGATATTCTGTAAATATTCGCAAGCTACTTCTATTTTATTCGGAAAAAAATTGAAAGCTATGGATGTGCCATGTATTCAGCTGCTTCATAAGAGGTCACTGAAATATCTCCAGGACATTATAATCCCGATACTGTTCATTATTAATGAAGGTCCTTGTATCTACATAATTTCTAATTAAATTTTTTATTCGAACAAAAAATAAATTCAGCCAGAGTTCTTTGGACCTTTGGCTGGTTGACTACTCCGTACTGATGAGGGCCAAGAAGCCTGAAACCGGTATGCGGATTGTTAGGTGAACACGACATAAATTGAACATAATCGAGCTTATCAGAAAGAAACATTTGCATTCAATGTCCATTGATATTATATGGAAGTATGCATGGATTTTCAGGTGAATATCATTCATTGTTCTGCGTGGTATTTGCCAGGAAAGTAGTTGTTTTTCACCTGAGATCTACCATTTTCTGGTTCAATTTCATATTGAATCCTTTATGTGAAGAAAACCGTTTAATTCGATTTTTCTATTCATTCCACTTCACATGGCACTTATCTTTCACTATATGCTAGACGGGCTTGCCACTCCTACTGAGAAGGAATCTTTCATTTAGAAACCTATCGAGGTGGGAGATTTTCGGAGTATTTCTTTCTGTCACTAGGTACCGCCAGTTAAAGTTTATCTTTTCCGGCGTACCTCTAGGTGTTACAAGATCGATGATGGTTTGTTTACGTTGTGTCTCACTTCAGCCAGAGTTCTTTGGACCTTTGGCTGGTTGACTACTCCGTACTGATGGGGGCCAAGAAGCCTGAAACCGGTATGCGGATTGTTAGGTGAACACGACATAAATTGAACATAATCGAGCTTATCAGAAAGAAACATTTGCATTCAATGTCCATTGATATTATATGGAAGTATGCATGGATTTTCACGTGAATATCATTCAACGTTCTGCGTGGTATTTGCCAGGAAAGTAGTTGTTTTTCACCTGAGATCTACCATTTTCTGGTTCAATTTTATATTGAATCCTTTATGTGAAGAAAGCCGTTTAATTCGATTTTTCTATTCATTCCACTTCACATGGCACTTATCTTTCAAAAAATAAATCGATTACGAACTTTCGAGTATGCATTAAATTGTTTGGTTTATAATTATTTCAGCTTCTAATTTTATAATGAAATGTAATTATGTAAAAAATTGAATAAATTTTTTGTTCTAATGAAAAATTATTATCAAAATTCTGTAGATACATGGTTCTTTGTCAAAATATATATATATATATATATATATATATATATATATATATATATATATGTATATATATATATATATCACAATATTGTTGAGAATATCGTTTGAAATGCTCTTTCATGTCGTTAGCAGTCGAGTTTGTAAACAGCAGTTATTCAAAATGGCGTCAAATTATGTTTCTTCCCAACGTAACTCCATAGTATAGGAGATAGTTATGTCCATCACAACACTGCAGTTTTTTGCCAAAGAAATTAAATGTACATCTTTACATCAAATAGTTATCAACATTCAATAATCAATAATAACCAATATTGATAACATAAATGAACTACAACAAAAGAATGGATTGAAATGAGAGTGCCTACACATTAATTTCAGTACTTGTCAACCAAATCTCGATTTAATTCGATACATTTATTCTACCATTTTCTATTGCGAACTTACCATAAGATCAACATTCGATCATTGGTTTGGGGTAGTATCTGTGCAAGCCTGTCTTATTCTTTCACGCAGTTCCTCTTTGGTGGTTGACAGTTATTCCAAATATCAATCTTGGTTCCATTCAAATATGCTTGGGATACCACATTTCAAAAATATTATTTGTAACTTTAGTTGCTATAGAGATCAGAAGTTATCAGAACAATAGACGAAAAGACACACTACACATTTTGCAGGAGAAAATTGAAATACATAGTGAGACTTCGTGGTAACAACGACAGATCCGAAAGGGAAGTATGTAGAATTTTCAATAACATGCATCCGTAGCGTCGAAATATTAGCAGAGCTACAGTTGGCCGAATAAACCAAATTTTCAATCAGTATGGAGCTGTTTGTAAACATATTCTAAAGAAAAGTAATATTGTACAGAGACAGAGACGAGATAATTCTGAACGAATTCGAAATTATTTTAATAATAATCCGAAAACAAGTGTGAGAATTGCAAGTTTGGACATTAACTTACCGCGTGAAACAATAAGGAGAAATCTTAGGAAATATAATAAGATGAAGCCCTTGGAACCAAAGTTTCTTCGCACCTTGGAAGAAGGCGATAATAAAAAGAGGATGGAGTATATTTATGGGCTTAAGGAGAATATCTAAATAACAGGAATTTTCTGAAAAAAATTCTGATCAGTGACATTCACAACCAATGGAACAGTTATTTCTCAAAATACAAGGTACTAAACGGAATAAAATCCACATTGGATAATAAATTGCAGAAAACAGTACTCACAAAAAATACATGTTTGGTGTGGAATATAACATACCAGAATAATTGGCCTTTTTTTTTAAGCAATTTGAATGTTCAAATTTTTTTGAATTTTTTGAAAAACGAGTTTTCTAACGCTATGGATGAACTTCCACTGGCAGACAATAGCAGGATTGTGAGAGATTGGCTGGAATAGAATTTTCCTAATCGGTGGATAGGGCGTAATAGTGCATTGATCGAGTTTCCCCCCAGATCACCGGACTTGACTACATTGGATTTTTTTATGGTGCTTTGTTAAGAAGAAGTTTAGAAATCTCGCCCAACGAGCAAAGAGGAACTGCGTGAAAGAATAGGACAGGCTTGCAGAGATATCACCCCAAACCAATGATCGAATGTTATGGTTAACATTAAAAACGATACGATAAATGTATCGAATTGAGTGGAGATTTGGTTGAACAGTCCGAAATTCAATGTGTAGGTACTGTTTTGTCAATACATTATTTTGTAGTAGTTCATTTATGTTATTAATATTGGTAATTATATTATTGGATGAAAAGATGTGCATGTCTATTCTTTGACAACAAACTGCAGTGTTCTAAGAGACATAACATATCCACATAGAGTTGTTATGTTGTTGAGTTTTAAACCATATTCTTCACAAAATTTTGATTTATATTTTTTTTTTTTTTATGTTCTGGTTCCCACGAAAAGGGATATCTTGTAATGTTCAGTGAACATCGTGGGAACCAAGGGAAAGAAGGTAGGAGTTGGTGTTCTTCTTAATTTATATATATGACGACTATTCGAAATATTTTGATAAAGTGATATGAATTTTACTTATGCCCTATTTCTGTTAAAAAAATAATTTTATCGTGAAATTTTGGTCACACCTATTTGAAAGCATCACAAATCCAGTGGCGTCGTCAAATTTTATTAAAAAAATCGTTAGTATGTTTTTTTGAGTTTTGACTTTGAAAAAATTCGAAGTGGGCCGTGGAATTTTAATTTTCTACTGAAAAAAAATAATTCTGAATCGGATAATAGATAATGGTTCCAGAGAGGTGGCCCGCTTTCAAATGGGTCACTCTGTATATACATGAAATGCACAAAATTATAGAGGTGACACCTATAATCTGTGTGGTGGAGCTCAGACCTGATGACGTGGAATTTCAATGACACGAAATTCCGTGCACATCAATAGGTCAGCAACAGATGTCAGTATAGGCCAATCCACGACACCAATAGTCGTACTCCTCGTGCGTTCAGAGTAACGCAAAACAAATAACGAGAGAAAGAGAAATTTGTAACGAACCAAGAAAGCCACCATCCGCCTACAGCTGTTTCATGGTTTCCCAATCATCAGGATGGCTTGTGGTCCTTCTCAAATTCGTTTCAAATATCTCATAGTGCTTGAAACCTACCGGCAAGTACAAAAATGTGGAATGCATAAAATTATAGAGGTGACACCTATAATCTGTGTGGTGATGCTTAGACCTGATGACTTGGAATTTTAATGAGAGATCTTTTAATATGAGAAATTCAAATTTGATCTTAGTTTGGCCCTTCATTGTAGGGGGCGCCGTCTACAGGTCTTTGTCTCTTTTGAGGAGTCACAACTTCGTCGTGCATGTATGTATCACAATTTCTAGATGAAAAATCGATTCCTCTATCATTTTTACGTGAGGAATGAATGCTTTTTAAAAGTCGCTACTAGCAGCCGTTTCTGAGGATATTCGCATTTAAGTTAATCGATGCATCCAATCTTCTTCTCATTGATTCGCGAACTCTTCAAAAAAAAAGTATCAAGAAGGCTAGTAAGTTTATTCCAATGTTTTTTTTGTGCTGTCATGTCATAAATAATATGTTGACGCATAGTTAAATAGTTTTACTTATTATTATTGTGATTATTTGTTGAAAAATCATAAACTTCACCAATGCAGAGTATGCTGACATACATTTCACATACGGACTTGCTAACGGAAATGCGTATGAGGCTAAACGTTTGTATCAGGAGCGTTATCCAAACCGCACAACTCCTACTTCGAATACGTTTTCAAGAATTCACGCTCGAATCCTGTTTACCGACGAAACAAATTTGTCACGCAACGCTATACGCTATTTTCACAACAATTATTTGTAGTCAGAGGATAACACCCAAGCGATACAGGAATCACATTTCCAAGGACAGTCCTCTCTCAACGTGTGGGCAGGAATTATTCCATAGGTCCATTCTTTATTCCGGGAAGATTAAACGGGGAGAGATATCGTCATTTTCATGAAGAAGATTTGCCTAATCTACTGGAAGATGTGCCGCTTAAACTACGAAATGAGATGTGATTTATGCATGACGGTGCCACGTCACATTTTAGCGCGTGAATTTTCAGATAAAACTTTCAGCAACCGTTGGATAGATCGGGGAGAGCCTTAACCATGGCCACCTGGGACACCAGACCTTAACAGTTTGGATTTTTTTCTGTGGGGACACCTGAAATCCTTAATCCACCAGACACCTATTCAAAATGAAGAAGAATTGAATAACCGAATAATTAACTCTTGTAGAACGATTCAAAATACTCCAGGAATTTTTCAAAGAGTGCGCGAATCAATGAGAAGAAGATTGAATGCGTGCAAATAAGCAAACATTTATTGTGATTTTGATTTAGATTAATATCTAGTGTTCCGTTGTTTATTGTTGTTTGAAAATTAGCGTTTGAAATGTTTCTATGTTGAATAAAAAAAAAGTTTTTAAAATTGTTTCACTTTTCGACAAATACATGCATCGATTGTTTTAAATCAAAATATTTCGAAAACGGCTGCTTGTCGCGACTTTTGAAAAGCATTCCTGAAAATGATAGAGGAATCGATTTAACTTCTAGAAAATATGATACATACATGCACGATAAAGTTGTGACTCCCCAAAAGAAACAAAGACCTGTAGGCGGCGCCCCTACAATTGAGGGCCAAACTTAGATCAAATTTGAATTTATCTTATTCAAAAATGCCCCAATACCAATTTTCGACATTATTTTGAAATTTTTTTACGAAAAAACAAAATAAAAATAAATTTCTAACACCCTGTATATCAAAAATGAAGGCCTTGCAGACGCTTTTATGAACTTTTCACCTTATAAATAACCGAGGAATCATGTTGTAAAATATTGGATACTTTTTAATAACATCCTGTAGAGTAGACGCATTTAATATCAATTTAGAGGCCCTATTTTTTTTTTACAATCTATTAACATAATTAGGTACCAATATAAACCACGAGATACATGAAAATACTAATGAATATATTATTACTAGCGTACTCAATTGATATGGATAATTAAAAGAAATAAAAAAAGCCAAAAATTATTTTCTCGTTGATCAACTTGAATATGGAACTAAATTGAAATAAATTAGAAGTTTTTGTTAGGTATTTTGAATTTTGTAATCACAATTGTAGATAATATAATGAGTGTTCATAAGAAATGTAAAACAAGGTTTTTTTCGAATGTTTTTTTTTGTTCAATTATTGTTACGAAAATAAGCACAGTACACTCTTGCGTTGTTTATCTCGCACATGCCAGACGATGTGACTGTTTTGAATTCAGGCGAAATTCCAGAAATATGATGACCGACTGGTCGACATCACGCTGAACTTTCCCAATCGAATGATCTCGATGTTTCCACGAACCACTCGAAGATTCTAGATGCCAAGGAAGATTATATATAAGATTGGGTGCACCGCCAGAGGAGGAGTCATTTTTTATTGAAAGACGTAGTAATTCATATTAGCGAATTCAATAATATTATCTACAATTGTAATTACACAATTCAAAATCCATAACAAAAACTCTTAATTCATCTTATTTCAGTTCCATATTTCAAATTGAACCACTAATCACCGAAGATATTCAAGCTGATCGATGAGAAAACACTTTTCTGTTTTTTTTTATTATCCGTTTTAATTATTGAATATGCTATTAATAATATATTTAGTGGTATTTTTATGTATCTCGTGGTTTATATTGGTTCATAATAATGTTGATGGTTCGAAGGAGAACCATAGAGCCTTAAAATTGATATTTAAAGATCGCTCGAAAACGTCTAATTTTTAGTACTCCCCAAGATTCAAAATTCTAGAGCGACCTTTAAAAATGTATACTTTGAGCTAAAATGTTCAGGATGTAATTTTTTTTATATGTATAAACAATTTCCACCAAGAAAAAATGAAAACAAAAAAAAATCGAATTTTGACCATTTTCGAAATTTTAAAAATTCTTTAGCGATAAATAATAAAAATATTCGATCCATCTAAAATTACAAAAAACTAACATATCTCCATGCAAGACTTGGAAATAAAAATTGTCAGTCAAAATGGGTCACCCTAATATATATATATATATATATATATATATATATATATATATATATATATATATAAGGGGATATTTTCGTGACTGTTCGATAATTTATGTAGAAATTAGTGGGAAGCAGTCAATGGTAGACCAATTAATACGATTTCTTCGTTTTTATGTCGAGCTTTCGAAAAATTTTATTTTCTTCTTCAAGACTTAACTAAAAGTTAATACATGATTATATGCTGGTATTACATAATTAAAGGATACTTACTAACATGAAATTCAGAAAAAATAATACACAAAAAGAAACATCGGTGTTACAATTTAAAATGACAAGATGACAGTCACATGACAGATACTCAGTTACATACCTAAATAATCGAAATTCTAGATGAAAGAGATACAGAGTGAGAATATAAAAATGTAAAAGTATATATAAATATAAAAAAAAATAATAATCATTTCAAAGAGGATTAGGTGTGATATTGTCTTTATGTTTTTTTAAAAGATATGTATATATTGTACTGAGGTCATCAATATCTGTTCTTCTATTCATTGTTTTTTCATTGTTGTTTATATGAACCATTTCAAGAAAGAGACGCTTATTGAGATTTTGTTCATTATCGAGAATTTTGGCATTATTATAGTCAATCACATGATCTTTATCTATTACATGTTCAGCAAGGCAACAAGATCTCACATTTCTTCTACAGTCACTTTTATGAGAGGTTATTCTATCTTTGAATTTAATGGACATAGCCCTCAGAGAAAAGTTATATTACTCTCTTTCATATATATATATATATATATATATATATATATATATATATATATATATATATATATATATATTTAGAAGAGGGTAGTCTCTTGACTGGACTAGTTGAATAAAACTGAGTTTAGGAACCACAAAAAACCAATTTTATGTTTTCCTTTGAGGAACCTCAAAGGAAAACATAAAATTGGTTTTTTGTGTTTCCTAAACTCAGTTTTTATATATATATATATGCGTTTGGGTGGCGCCCTGGATGGTTTAGATTCACAAATCATTCCCCTGAATGTTAAGGGTGGTGCACCCCTTAATTTTTTTTTATTTTTATAAAAAAAAAGTTTTTATTTTTTCAAGATACATCATTCAAAAATACATACAACACTTCTACGATCAACCCCTATTTTTTTGGCAAAATTTTATTTTGTCATGACTTAGAATAAAAAAATTCATTTTACTCTTAATTTTCACCCTTCTACGATCAATCCATACTTTTTTTTTTTATAGAAAAAATGGGATAACAGGAAAACGGGATAACGGGAATAACGGGATAACGAACAAACGGGATTACAGGATGAGGGGATTAGGGGAAAATGGGATAACGGAATGAAGAAAAAATGGGATAACAGGAAAACGGGATAACAAGATAACTGGATAATTGAATAACTAAATAACGGAATAACGAAAAAACGGGAAAACGAGATAACGGGATAAAAGGGATAAAGGGATAAGAAAAATGGGATTACGGGAAAACGGGATAACGGGATATGGGATAACGGGATAATGGGATGATGGGATGACGGGAATAACGGGATAATGAAAAAACGGGATAACGGGATGACAGAATAAGGAGATAACGAGAAAACGGGATAGGGGGATAAAAAAAAGAGGGGTAACAGGAAAATGGGATAACGGATAACGGAAAAACGAGATAACGCGACAACAGGAAGCGTAAGGAGTCGAAAGCTTATTCTAGATGGAGAGTTTTCGGGAAAAACATTAAAGGGAACAGAAATTTTGACAGGACAACGTCTGTAGGGTCCGCTAGTATATATATATATATATATATATATATATATATATATATATATATATATATATATATATATATATATATATATATATATATATATATATATATATATATTACTAGCGACCGCAGATTGTCCATCATTCCATGTTCCCTTAATATTTTCCACTCTGTCCCTAAATTTTTTTTTCTATGCTTTCCTTTATGTTGTTCCTTCTAGATTATACTTTTGACTCCTTCCGCTTCCTGTTGTCCCGTTATCTCGTTTTCCTGTTATCCCATTCTCCTGTTACCCCTTTTTTTCTTTATCCCATTATCCCCTTATCCTGTCATCCCGTTATCCCGTTTTTTGTTATCCCGTTATTCCTGTTATCCCGTTATCCCATTATCCAGTTATCCCGTTTTCCTGTTATCCCTTTTTTTCTTCATCCCGTTCCCTTATCCCGTTTTCCCGTTATCCTGTTTTCCTGTTATCCCGTTTTTTGTTATCCCGTTATTCCGTTTTCCCGTTATTCCCTTATCCTGTCATCCCGTTTACCCGTTTTTTCGTTATCCCGTCATCCCGTTATCCAGTTATCCGATTATCCAGTTATCCCGTTATCCCGTTTTCCTGTTATCCCATTTTTTCTTCATCCTGTTATCCCGTTTTCCCCTTTTTCCCTTATCCTGTCATCCCGTTACCCCGTTTTCCAGTTTTTTCGTTATCCCGTTATCCCTGTTATTCCCGTTATCCCGTTTTCCTGTTATCCCATTTTTTCTATGAAATTAAAAAAAATATATAGGGGTTGATCGTAGAAGGGTGGAAATTAGGAGTAATATGAGTTTTTACATTCCAAGTCATGACAAAATAGAAATAAAAATCTTGCCAAAAAAATAGGGGTTGATCGTAGAAGGGTGAAAATTCAGGGTTGTATGTATTTTTGAATGCTGTATCATAGAAAAATAAAAACAAAAATTTTTTTTTTAAATAAAAATAAAATTAAGGGGTGGACCACCCTTAACATTCAGGGGGATGATTTGTGAATCTGAACTATCCAGGGCGCCAATCAAACGCATACAAAAAAATTCATTCAAATCGGTCCAGCCGTTTATGATACCGACTGCAGCGCCATCTGCCGGGCTGATTTGTGAATCTAAACCATCCAGGGCGCCACCCAAACGCATACAAAGAAAAATCATTCAAATCGGTCCAGCCATTAAGGAGGAGTTCAGTGCCACACACGTACAGTAGAATTATATATATAAAGATGTTGTTTAGTTTTCCTCGTAGTAAATTCACCTCATCGATAAATTATGCGTGTATGGAAGTACCCTCAATTTCAAGAATGAAACACCAAGAATGCGCGGGTGGAAAAGTGAAATTGCCAAAATTACATTTGTCACTCGAACCATTATCAATGTCAAATTGAAGACCACGCGAACAAAGTCGCGGGCGACAGCTAGTTCCAAATGAGTATATGTTTCTTATTGTACAATCTCTCGCACATATACTTCTAAAAATCGAAACATCTAGACGAGAGAATAATCCGCCCTGGGAAATATTCACCTGAATCAACCTGGGGCGTCAACATGTGTCTGACGAAACGGGTAAAATATGAACAAAATTCCTTTACTAATAACGTAGTTGGATGAAATTTTCAACCAGTTTGCACCATTTCCCAAGGAGGGATCTCCTCTTGAGTCTGTCTCACTCCCATCGCAAGGAAAGTTTATCTCATCGGTTGTTTTCACCTTCCTTTAACAAAATATTTTCGAGTGTTGTGCGTTTTGTCTCTTTCGAGTTATTAAATCCCATTCAGTCGGAGCGAATCATTCTATGAGAACAGGTACGTGGTTTGATGGATATCAATTTTTTTTTTATTCGACAAGAGAAACTTATTGTTTCAATACCATTGGGTACAGTATTATGAACTTTTCATCTTGGAAAATGGGCAGATTTTGGGATATAGTCTTTGAAACAAATGGAACAGAGGGTTAAGTATGTCCTGGTCTAGTACCAAACCAATGTGCCATATAGTGCTTTGATTTTATTTTTTTGGTTTCTGGATACTTACAATATCTACTTGACACCTAGGACGTGAGCCAACTGATAAAATGTCAGCGCTAGGGTGGGAAATCTTCTTTGAATAAATAATTCTCAAAACCAATTTTTGAACAATTTCAACTTCTTTCAGTTGTTTATTATAAGCCCCTGCTTTGCCATATCTGAGCTGACACTCTACTGAAGCAAATACTATGTTCTTTAGTCGTCTGGCTGTTTTCACGTATTTAAACTTTGATTCCTATTTTTTGGAGGAGTTTGCCGATATAAATATCTCTTTGCATGAGGCTGTCCAAGCGAACACCCAGATATTTCATATTTTCCAAAAATAGAGTTTCTTGATATTGTTTCATCCCTTTCAAATAAACTATTCCAAACATGGGCATCCCTCTTTTGATCATCACCTGAAGGTTCACAAGCATAACTTCAGCCCCAGGATTATTTCGCAGATTTTACATGAGGTCACATCGAGGTATAGTCCATCCAATATCAATTGCAGAAGCTGTTTCTATAGGGAGCAAATAAAAACTCACTTCGCTAACACGAGTGTATATGCGAAGAAACGGAACGAAAAATAATCTGTACTACTTGTATACAGTCTCCGTCGGCACAAAGAGCCCGCTGGTCAACGTGGACTTGAGTGACTGCTGTCTGTTCTACAACCGATTCTTCTGGGCCAACCAAGTCGGACATCAATGCTTGCAGGTGTGTCTATACGATGAGAGGTCATAAATCACGCGTTATATTTGTGTTTTAATAGCTCTGAGAGATTAAAAACCAGTAGCGTCTGTGGTCTTGGTGTGTGCCGATCGAAATACGTTTTGGGATATTGAAATATCTGAATAAAATTAGTTATCTCCGCCACTGCTGCTCACAGGATTTCACCGCAAGACTCCTTATGCTTCTGCAATTGATATTGGGAAAACTATACTACAATAGACTAGATTTTCTCGAGGACTCACATGAAATGAATTACTCAACAACAATCTATGTCTGAATATAAAAGAAAATTAGAACAGATCTTTCATTACACTTCACAGACCATTGAAGTAAGGTTGTATACATTGAAACAATTTTAGGTTAGTCCAGAAATTTACAGTTGGCTCACTTCTGTTCACTAGTTCACTTCAAGCTGAACCATAAAACACTCCATATCTCTTCTTCTTATTTATTTGTGTTCCAAAATTCTTTTGTTTTTTGTTGACAAATTTAAAAATGCTGGCAGTTGATAAAGATGTTTTTTTTTTATTTATGTTTTACACTGTTTGTCACAATGTTGGGTTGCTCTTGTTCTTGCCTGACAAGTGAGTAATACTTTGACAATCAGTTAAAATAACCATTTAATATCATTCAAACATCATTCACTTAATTTGCAGGCAAGCACTGAAGATGACCATACAGAGTGTTTTGTAATTACGTGGTCAAGCTCGAAGCGGTGATTCTTTGAGTGATTCTAAGACGAAAAGTTTCATAACCAAAGGTCCGGTAATGCTTTGTTTTCAAAATACAGGGTGTCAACATTTAAAAAAAAATAGGTTTGTCCTAAATATCTTAATAATCCTTCAGCCTATTTTGTTGAAATTTGGCAGTGTTATTTGGGGTAGTAAGGGACTGATTTAGACCTAACTAGATTGGAAGTATCATGTCCAGTTGCGTCCCGGAAGGCCCCTCAACCAATATTTTAGACCAACAAAATATGCGCCACTGATTTTGGCAACTGAAACTCCAACTTTTTTATTTTCAGCATTTTTTTCGTATCTTGCTTTGTTTTTGAGAGAAAACATGAAAATTATTTTATTGCATGTCCCTGGGACAATATAATAAAAAAATTTAACCACCAAACCATCAAAAACAGGGGTGTACCTACTTCTTATTTTTTTCCATATCAATAGTCTATTCTAGTCTTAGAAATTTTTATCAAAAGTAATGCTAGCAATAAAAAAAATATCAATTATTGAAGAATGTTTTTATTGTTTTCCATGGGTATGCAATAACGAGATTTTTATTTATGATTGAAGAATTAAAATTACACAGAAGTCATCGTTTGAATTTTTAGATTAACTGTTTTCGATTAAATAAAGAACGTTAATTATTACTGCAGTGTTTTAAAAGTGAAGTTAGAGTGCCATAGAAGAAAACAAATTGTTCAAACAAATTTGACTTTGACATAACTTGGAACAGAGCCTACGTGATCATTTAATTCTAATCATTTCAAGTGTTTTTAATAGTTTAAGGCTATAAAATTCATTACTGATATTAGAAAATGGTTCGGTTTACAAACTCAGAAATGGCCGATATGCATTTTGTCTATGGAATGGCCCAAGGCAATTCCAGAGCGGCTAGACGTTAACAGGAAAGATATCCTCATCGCATTGTACAAATAGACAAACATTTGTAAGAATACACGAAAGGCTGTGCGAATCAGGCACCTTCCAAAGGTCGGCTGTTCTCATTGAGAGACTTGCAAGGGTGAGAACAGTGGAGCTGGAGGAAGCAGTTTTACGTGAAGTTGAGCGTAGCCCCGATACAAGCACTCGCAAAATTGCACATTGTTTATTTTACTTGGCTTTTGCAACAACAGGCAGCATCTCCGACATTTCTATCCCGTTTATTGTTTATCGATGAAGCGTGTTTTTTCCGAAATTCAATTATGAACTTTCATAACAATCATATCTGAGCTGAAGAAAATTCCCATGCGGTTATAGAACATCATAATCAACAACAGTTTTCCGTGAATGTTTAACTTGGTATTGTGGGTGATCATGTCATTGGACCTCATTTTTTACCCCCGACATTAAATGGTCAAGAGTATCGTCATTTTTTGGAATTTGTGTTACCTGCACTGGCAGTAAGAGGAGCAATGTGGTTCATGCACGATGGAGCCCTACCTCACTCAGCATAGTTGCACGTCAATTTCTGGATGCAACTTCTGGAGAAAACTGGAGCAGTCGCGCAGGTCCACAGTAATGGCCACCCAGGTCACCGGATTTGAATCCCTTAGATTTCTTCTTTTGGGGACATTTGAATTCCCTCGTTTATAAAACTCCAATCAACACTGAAGGAGAATTAATCCAACGGATACGGGATTCATGTGCTCAGATAAAACATACGCCGGAAATATTTCGACGTGTTTGGCAATCGATGTCAGGACGCGGTAATACTTGCATTGAAGTTGAAGGAGGACATTTTGAGCAACTATTGTGAGTTTTGTGTTACTTATCGTTGAATGTTTTCTTACTATAAAAAATTGTGTACCATTTGTTCACGTGTGTTTTTAAAAAAAGGTTCTTCTCGTTTCATGTTTTTTTGATTTGCGGCCTTACCACATAACAATAAAGTGATTTTTAATTTTTTTCACAAAAACATAGCTAGATACGGGAAAATGCTGGAAATAAAAGAGTTGTAGTTTTAGTACCTCAATGCGAAAACAATACAAAAATTGCAAAAAAAAATCAGTGGCGCACATTGTTTTTGGCAAAAAAATTAGTTAAGGTGACTTCCGGGACGCCACTGGACATGATATTTTCAAACTAGTCAGGGCTGAATTAGCCCCTTGCCACCCCAAATAACACTGCCAAATTTTAACAAAATCAGCTGAAGAATTATTAAGATATTTAGGAAAAAACTATTTCTTTTAAAAACTTTGACGTCTTGAAAACGAAGCATTACCGGACCTATGTTTATATGAATTTTTCGTCTTAGAATTACTTGAAGAATCACCTCTTCGAATTGGCCACGAACTTACATAACACCTGGTCGAAAGCGCTCTGCGATTAAAAATAATAAATTTGCACAAAATACAAAATCAGATTTTTTGTTCTGCCCCGTGCACACAGCCCTACTACTCCCACTATGGCATTGACAACTTCAACGGGGCCAGAAAGGCAGATTTTACTTGCCCTCAACCGGGCTCATGTCCCGGATGTCGGCTGCCCAACCCAAAGCGTTAAATTAAATTGGATAATATTAAAATAACTTGATTTGTTGGAAATATAAACAGGATGTTCATAAAATCAGATGTGGAATCATCTGCGACTGAAAGATAAACTTTAGTCACTATCTTCCATCGTCAAGATAACCTCTTGTGGGGTATTCATGTTGAAAAGGGAATCATTCTCAATTGAATATTGATAGAAAGATTTTTCTGTGACTTGAAAAATCCACGATTAAAATGAAATTATTTTTTGTGAATGTCTAACAGAAAACAACTACTTCCCCGGCTAAAGCCACGCTGGACATTGAACTACATCTGCTAGATATTCTGAAGAGGCCCTAACTCAAAAGAAAAAATCTGAAATTGAAAATTTGCATTTTCATTCAGATAGTTATTCCATTTCCTATTCCAGTCTTAATTAAGAACTCATAAAGATGAATGAGGCAAAGAAGAATGTTTTCCAAAAGAGAGTACTCACCAGAAGTAGTGGTTTTCTGTAAAACATTCACAAAAAATAACTTTATTTTATTCGTGGATTTTTCAATTCACAGAAAAATCTTTCTATCAATATTCAATTGAGAATGTTTCCCTTTTCAACATGAATACCCCACAAGAGGTTATCTTGACGATGGAAGATAGTGACTAAAGTTTATCTTTCAGTCGCAGATGATTCCACATCTGATTTTATGAACATCCTGTTTATATTTTCAACAAATCAATCTATCAGACAGGTTTTAATGTCAGACAACACTAATTTCAAAGTGTCTCTCCAAAAGAAATGATTCTAACTTTTTCCATCTTTGCAAAGTGAGATTGCTTCTTGAAAATGTGTTTCCCATTTCTTTCGGTCTTCCTGATGATCGTGGAAGCGTGAAATAGATTTTCGTCGACAAAAATTTATTGAAGACCTAGTGAATGCAATGTCTCTCCTGCGTCAATGTTACGAATGATTTCTGGTGAGTACTCTCTTTTGGAAAACATTCTTCTTTGCCTCATTCATCTTTATGAGTTCCTAATCAAGACTGGAATAGAAAATCAAATAGCTATCTGAATGAAAATGCAAATTTTCAATTTCAGATTTTTTCTTTTGAGTTAGGGCCTTTTCAGAATATCTATCAGATGTAGTTTAATGTCCAGCGTGGCTTTAGCCGGGAAAGTAGTTGTTTTCTGTTAGACATTCACAAAAAGTAACTTCATTTTAATCGTGGATTTTTCAATTCACAGAAAAATCTTTCTATCAATATTCAATTGAGAATGTTTCCCTTTTCATTAAAATAACCAATTCTAAATAAATTCAATCAACTTTATTCTAATAGATAAAATGGGAATAACACGATAACAGGTTAGACGACTGATGGTAGTACCAACTAGCTAAACTGGGATTCAATGCATAATCAAAGCGGAGAGGAGGTGCAAAGATTTAGGATTAACAACCAAAAACGCGTTTCGAAATCTCTCGCGAATTTCACGGACTTACAATCTTTTCTAACAACTGAAGAATATGGGATAATAAAGTTTCCGAATTTGAATACTTTTCTGTCTGGTCCTCTGGTGGTTCGTGACGTTAGGCTGCGGATGAGTGCGATTGGCGAAGTGGACTGCTGGTAGGGTCAGGAACAACCCATCATATCAATCTTCTCTCAAAGAGATTCCAAATACTCACCCATAACAGAGAGTGGAGAGGACAAGTGAAATCATTTACCCTTTTCATGAATGAAATAGTAAAATTGTAGTGGGATCATTGAAAGTTGACATTTCGCCTGTCATTCACGTTTCATTCATAAAATTCGAATTCTGGTGTAGCTCTGGTTCAGCCAATCACGAGTCAGGTTAGCACGTCATGTGACAGACTGTAAAATGAGGTCAAAGATTATATTATAGTCGATGAGGAAACGCGTCGAGTATTTTCGTATTTGCATGATGAATAGAATATTTTTTTTCTGTGACGGAAAAAAAGTTTGACATTTTATTTCTGTTAACAAAATATCACTTTCTATGTAATTACTTTTTTCCCCGGCACATAAGAACATAAGAAAAGGTAGATATTTAATTTTAGAACATTTTATTATACAAAAGTAAAATTTCCTTTATATCAAAAGTACAATTATTAAATGTGCATTGCATGAATGACATGTTCCTTGAACTATTCGGTACAACAGTCGAATTCTCTTGTGTTGAACTCATATTTTTTCCCTGCCATGGGCACAACTGCCGTTGATGTACGAGGTCCCAAAGCGGGTGTTATTTGAGCACTGCAACACGTTGTAAACACTTTATCAGCTATTTCGGTCCTGTGTGCAACCGATTCACAACATACCCTTCAGCGACCGTTGATGACTTCCAACCGCCATGTTTCTTTAGTGTCATCAAGTCTCCCCCAGATTGAACTAAAAGTGTAGCAGACATCTTCGAAATTCAAGTTAAAGAAATTTAGCTTCCGTTTCAGGTACCTTATAAAACTGATTTTTACCCACAACCTGATCGATACATTTTCCTTTGCGATATGCATAAAATAGGCGGCGATCCTTTGCTGCTGCTGGACGAAGGGCTATGTACATTCGGAAAAATTTAATATATTCTTCAGTAACTACAAATCTCCTGTTTAAATTATTCTTTGTTTGCTAAGTTTCACAACCAATAACGTTCCCAAATCCTCAATATCATCTTATGTTACCTGGCTGATTTCACAAATTCGACAAGCTCCTTCAATCCCATATAGAACAACAACCTTGGCCATTAAATAAACATCGGGAGCATCATTTAAACAATCACTAATTTGTGTACTCGCAAAATCATTTAGTTTCAGAAATGTAATTAGTTTGAAATATTTTGAAATATCTACATTATTATTGGATTCTAACATACTTTTAATCATTGAATAATTCGACCACACTGTTGATGGCTTTTGTTGTTGTGCTAGTTCCGAAAAATAAGCCAATAACTCCGTCTCCGATGAGGAATTGCATGTCTTTTCCTTCTTCCATTCCATAAATCTTGAATACGCGGTTTCGTAAATTTTCCGCGATTTAGCTGGCAATAATTTTTGTAACGCTACTTTCGCTACATCTACTCACTCCGCTGGAGTCAGAGAAAACTCGGAATCAGACATTTTTCAACTTTATATTATTCAAAATAACTACTAAACAACCACTTAGTTCGCAATTTTCAAATCAAATCACATAATTAAATTGACAGATATGATTAATTTAAAGGTTTCCTTAGCAACGTAGGTCTAATTGTCGCTATAAGTACAACAGCCAACTAGTTTAAAAATTCAAATTTCACATCGATAATTTTCTGACTATAATATATTGTAATTATTCGTTTTTTCAATATCGAATCGTCTTTTTTCCCGACAGAAAAAAATTATGTATTATACTCGGGAAAAATATAAGATTATAGGTCTCGAGCTAAAATTTAATACTTTTTTCACTTGTATAATAAATAACTGAAGTTTTTGGGTAGAATTAAATATATTATGAGAGTAGATTGTATTATTAGGGAAAAATCATTTTGAAATTCCTTTGATTGAAACATTTACATGTTATATAAATATTTTTATGGTGATTACTGCATTCGTATGCATTCGATGTGTTACCTCATTGACAATCAGTATGTGTATTCCAATGTTTATCATTATTGCCCATATTTATTTTGGAATATTAGTTGATTGTTAATTATGAATATACAATACACCGGAAAATGCTTTTAATAAGTGATGATATCGGAATAGATAAATATGTATATGCTAGTAATTTCAACAAGGAACATATTTTGAGAAATTCGACATACTTGATGGATTCACAATTAAAAGGATGTTTGCTCATAATACAACTCTTATGATTGAGCGGATAATTATTTTATGAAGTGCTGTGAATTACATACAATTACTTAATTTAGCTTTCAAACCAATAAAAGTACGAGAGATGCAATATTTCGTTTTCTGAGAAAAATATATATTCTAGTCTGAAGAAAGTGAGCACTGGAGTGTTTCATGATATATATAAAGCTTTTGACTGTTACGTAAGCTTCATCCCTACAGCTCAAAAGGACGAAGTAACCATACCACTGAAGTCATCCATATCAATGCTTGGTATTACTATCAGCAATAACCTTTCCTGGGAAAATCACGTGAGGTCCATTGCCAAAAGTGCATCCCAAAAACTTGGTTTTTTGTTTCGTGCCAAGAGCTATTTCACCCCCACTCAGCTGCTTATGATCTATAAGGCACAGATCCGACCTGTCCTGGAATACTGTTCCCATATTTGGAGCGCGGCACCTAAACATATCCTGAGGCTATTGGATTCTGTCCAAAAAAGGGCAATTCGTCTCGTCGGTGATGCCTCGCTTACAAACTCGCTCACTTGTCTGGAACACCGTAGAAAAGTTGGCGATTTGTCTCTATTTTATAGATATTTTCATGGGCGATGCTCCTCTGAAATATCAACAATCGTTCCTGCTTTGGAAGTCTCTTCGAGATTAACCCGTCAAGTTCAGTCATCACACCCCTTCGTGGTCACTTTGGAGACCTGCAGAACATCACTTTCCAAAGACTCGTTCATCCAACGAACAGCGAGGCTTTCGAACTCATTGCCTAGGGAGGTGTTCCCCGAGGCATACAACCTCCAGAAATTTAAGAAGAACACCAACTCCTACCTTCTTTCCCTTGGTTCCCACGATGTTCTCTGAACATTACAGGATATCCCTTTTCGTGGGAACCAGAACATAAAAAAAAAAAAAAAAATTAGTTCGAGTCCTATCTGAGTGAAAGGACCCAAATTGTGAGAACTGATAGTCTCTCAGCTTCTGGAAGACAACACAACTATCTCATAGCAAGTACTCAAATTACCTCTATAGTAAAACGACTCGTATACGTATGAATTGATTTGTATTTTCTGGACTACCTTTGCCATTGTATTAATTTTTTTCTACTTGTGATTGTAATTTATCTAGTAACTAGTAAGTCAAGTATTCTTTATTATTACTTTTATACTTATTTTTTATGTCATATAATTGTGTACAAAAATTTGCCCATGAGATTACAATGTCCTGACTATAAGTATATTTGATTTGGATATAGTTTTTCTACAGCAACAATAATCATCAAATATAATTCTCAGAGAAACAATTTTATTTTGTTCCTACTTTCTGTAATAGTGTACTTTCGAAGATCTACTGCCCGAAATGTGAGATGGCTATAGCTATATAATATTTGGACGATAGCTGGAAAGTTAACACGTTGACTGCCACGATATTTTCAGGATTCCGGTGTGAAAAACCAATTTAATTAGTTCGAGTCCTATCTGAGTGAAAAAACCCAAATTGTGCGATAGTGTATTTTCAGGAGTCCAGTCTGAGAAACCAATTGAATTTAATCATATTACATCATCAAAAACCTTCATTATAATACATAGTATAGATCAAAAAGCATATAGAAAGTTTTTTGTTTTGAAAAAAAACATCGTACAAGTTATCTCGTAGTTGGCTTATACAGTATCGGAAAGTATTTATCTTGGGTACTGTGGTTTCATGAGAGCGTAAAGAATAGCTTGCTTTATGTTGAGAGAGCATTACAATTTCTCTTCGACTCGCTCGAGGAAGGGATATTTACGTCACGACACAGAGATAGGAGAATCAGGGCGGTCCCGGCGGTCAGCTCAGGACGTCAGTATCATACCAGCAGCAGTCGGGAAAATGTGCAATGAAGAAGAATTATTGACGAAAATTTCACTTCAGATAATTTAAACAAATCAAACTGAATCATTGATTCAATTTAATCTGTCGGACGACAGGTAGATCAAAATATCTTTGGTGCCGTGATGGCCGCGAAAACAAAAGAAAATTCTTAAACATAAACAAAAACAAACGATATATCTGTAAAACAATAAAAACAAAAAAGTTATTTCTAACAGAAAAACAATTATTTCTTGAATGGAGAGAAAAAAAAATATTTACAAGAGAAGATAAACAAAATTAAATATTTTGTGTACGGAATTATTTTATTAAATGTTCGAACAAACCACCATTTTGCGCCAAACAATAGCCGAATCTATTGTACTTTCTCTGCGGTTGTGTAAATAGGCGGCATGTTCCAAAAGGTAATAATTGTATAATGGTCACGATCTTGTGTTTTCGCAACCACGGCTCGGCAAGCTGTGTGCTGTGTCGCATTGCCACGTGGTCAGTTAATGGGTCGGGTGGGGTAACAGAAGGGGCGCACAGCAGTGCGTCTCTCTTGTTTATGTGGTATCATCATATCATTGGGTTCCTTGTTGCTCGTGTAGATTTCTGTCTATACCCCCGATAAAATGTTTCCGATACTGTATAACAGAAATCTCTTCACGAGTTAACTCGCACACAGACACGCTTCGACCCGTCGCTTTGCCACATAGATGTACATCTAAATTCGTTAGTGAAATCAGATATAGAGCCGAGCACTTCACATTTACTTATTTTTCGAGAGTGTTGTTTTATAATTATTTTATAATTAATTTAGAAATTTCTGTTTAGTTAATTAAAAAACATCTGTTCATGTAAGCCAACTATGGTTTTTTGTTCTCCTTCCTGAAGCCAACCATTCTTATCCACACTGATATACTACGAATTTAATCGTAGGTACACACTTATGGCAAGCAAAGAAAAAAGGCAACAACACCAACTACATATTATCTCGTAGTCAACGTGTTAAATAAACACATTTATCGATGACAGGAATACATATTTATGTTAGAAAGAAATATTCCCAGAGTTTTGATATTCAGACTCACGGTGTTTATAATAAGACAACATTTCAGAAGAACCTGATCAAATATTTGTTGCTGAGTGAAATAACCCAAATTGTGAAAACTGATAGTCTCTCAGCTTCTGGGCAAACTAAGAGGTGTTCACTATTTTGGCAGACAACACGACTATCTTATCGCAATTACTCAAAATAACTTTATAGTTAAATGACTCGTATAGGCATGAATTCATTCGTAACTTCTCTGAACTACCTTTGCCCATTGTAATAATTGTTTACAAGTTGTGATTGTAATTTATCTAGTAACTAGCAAGTCAAATATTTTTATCATTACTTTTATATTCATTTTTCATATCAAATATATTTTGTACAGAAATTTGGCCAAGAAATGACAATCTTCTGACTATAAGTATATTTGATTTGGAGATGGAAAATATAGTAAATATTTTTTTCCATAGAGCCATGGGACCCTTTGTGACGGTTCGTGATTCACTAGCCAAAATCAAGATATCTTCATAGAAGTCCACGCTTACTTGCGAAATTCATGTGATTATTAAAAAGTGATAATTATACTAATAATAGGCATTTGCCTTATTATCGATCTTGGGAGTGGGCCTTGTTCTTACGACTAACTGTTCGGTTAGATCGCTCTCCTTCTCCGATTATCTCTGAGGGTGTTACTGGTTACTGAAAAATAATAGAGTAGCTGATTTATCTTATTGTTTTCTCTCCTCACCTTTGTTAGTAGGGATCATATTTTCCGGATAAGTCATTCTAACATAGCTGAAAGCAGCCTGGACTGTCGGAGACCAGGATCCATCGATTTCTCAACTTCATCAACAGATTTTATGATATCACAATGAACTCTGTGATTTTGTTCAGGTCGGAAGGTTGTTGAAGAGGTATCAGCTCAGCAGAAAGGGGCACTGAATGGCTTTTGGTAATAGTTTGTATCGGAAAATTTATTGGAACAATGTCATCAGGGACATTTTCCAATCCCCTCAAATCTCAAGTCAATTCATCAGTTCACCCTCCACCCTTTCTCCTTCCTTCGTGAAAGTTTCCATGATCCCAAAAAATCAGTTCGAGAAAAAATCACATTTTGGAAAAATTGCCAGGTGGACTTCAAGGAAAATGGAGCAATAATCTGATTTTTGACAGACATTAAAGTAAAGTAAATTTCAAGGATTTCATCTCATTTTCGCGCCAACTGTGCGGGATCTCGTTCGTAGAACTATAATCGTTGCCCAAACTGCTATTCCACTATATGTATATATATATGTATATATATATATATATATTTATATATATATATATATATATATATGCGCAGTCCACTCTTTGTGGTCGGCAGTGACGTATTTGGCAAAAGACGTCAAGTCTCGATTGGAGGTGGGCAGCGTGGTGAACGGTAGACCAAAACTGCCGCTCGCAATTCTCTTTCTCATTATTTCAAATTTCGGGCCGGTCGCTCTTTTCGAATATTTTCTCACCTGACCGCTGCTTTTGACGTAGCTGGGTTGGCTCCCTAGGACGGTCGATAGTGTGGACTCGCTTACAGGCGTAGAACTGAGAAGACTCCTGAATCTCCTGATTTTCAGTTTCAGTCGGGTTTCGAATTCAGAACGGTTCAAGAATCGTTCTTGAACTGCCCAGAACTTGTGCGCACTCGTTTCAAATCCTAGTACTATTTGAAAACGGTTAACGATTCGTGGAAACCTGAACGCCGCAGCGATCCAATGAATAAGGTAGAACAAGAGAGAGAGAGAGAGAGAAGAGCACAGGAGATAATAACTCCATTGGAATATTGAAGAACCAATCAATATTTTTTCAATTTCAGGTGGAGGTTGGTACTTATCATAATGGTCCCTCATATCCCTTATATCAGATATGTAATTTTTTATTCAGATTTCAGTATGGACGAATTCGTCTGTTTTCGAAAAGAAAATGATTGTCCCCAGGATGGAGATAAGTATTTCGATAGGGGAAGTACTCTGAGACTCCTTGAGCTTTACAAATAACATTGAAAAAAAGTAGGTTTCTTCGAGGTGACATATATGGAGAAATTATGGGAATTGTTCGAAAGAGAAATGTCTTATCGATATAAAATCACAATTTCTTTCAATAAATACGAATATCGTTTCAAAGTTTCAGAGAGGACATCCAAAAAGGTTGTTGACAATGACAGCAAAAAAAGCAGAGGTAAAATGAAAAGCTTTGAATTTGAAAACGAAATGGACGTCATTTTTGAAAGATAGGAAAATATCCTACCAGCAGTAGTCCCATCAAGTAATGCAATTTTTAGGAAAACACCTCCAGAACCTACAAGTTCTACTGTGGTTCCGTGCATTTCAATTCCTGAAAATGGGAAAAAAATACTTATTGATGAGCCCTCCAGTTTTAACAAGAGCCCAAGTGAAATGTAAGCGTGTTCCTGGCTGCACAGAAACGTAATGAAATTTTGGTAGAGTTCGAAAATGATATGGAGTCTTTTTATGACATGGGAGATGAAACGGAGGAGGAAAAGCTAGATATTGCAAAAAAATACTAGAAGAAAAACAAAAGGAAAATGAATTACTCGGGGAGTATATCAAATTTATTGAATCAAGACAAAATAAAGATGTTCAGAATGAATAATTATTGCATGTTATGCTAGTCATACAGTATCAACTTATGATATGATTTTGTTCCAGGGTACCTTTTTTTTCTGTTTTATTGGAGTTTATTGTTCGTTGTAACCATATGTTTCTACTTGTTATGCTAGTCAGAGTATCAACATATGAGATTTCTTTTATGATTAATTTTTTGTTTATGTGAAATAAACCAATTCAGTTCATTCGAAACAATAATATTGGAGTGGAATGAATATTACTAAAACCAAGTAATTTTATTTCGAATAAATCAAAATACAACATTCAAACGTTCCTTTTTTTCTGTGTGAAGAATTGTGCTCCAACTGCGGAAGTAAAAGAATAATTAGTTCAAAGATGCAAAGGGTGAGAAAAAATGAAAGAAAAGCACTGGCTATCTTACCCCGAATCTATGGCCATCACTTCCGGACATTCCGGGTGAGATAGCCAAATGTATTTTTTTTTTGTATTTCATTGATATGACTCACTGACTGACTGACTCAATATCAAAACGACGATAATCGAAGTTTCGTTTGATATTTCGATTGTTGTTTTATTCCTCATGTTTGTCGATCATAGGTAAGGCCATCTCTCCCGGACTTATCCCACTAATAGTGTTTGTACTTGGATTACCCATGTTGATCAGTTCTTTCGCTGGTTGGTATTCAATTCGATATTTGTTGATTGTTGAATAAAAATCTATAAAATTCCAGACACTATATTAGGGTCTGAATTTTGGTCACACCTGATAGAGCTCGATCTTTGCTGTCGAAAATATCTTACATGTTTTTCTCTTTATAATTTATTTGTAACTTAAAATTTTCAGTCACACCATTCATTTTATTTTGTGTCTTTTGAAATTTGTATCCATATTCTTATTTTCTAGTTATTTCGTATTTTATATCTTTGGATGAGTTTTTTCATAATTCCTTTTTTGTTGTTTTATAGAATAGTTTCTCCTTTTTGTATCAATGGTGACAATTTTCAATGTTTCCTTCATTCGAAAGCTTCAGATTTGTTTCCAGAACTTTTTGTTGTATAGGGTACTGTGTCTTCATAATCAGAATAATTGAGAAGTTTTATGATATATCCAATTTCACAATACCAATTTGATCAACCGGGTGCAGTTTTTGTCCTGACTGAATTATTGTGTAATTGGGAATAAATGTATTTCGTTTCTATTTATTCCATCTCAACCATGGAACAAATTTAACATTGTCCACTCCAGGTACTGAAGTCTATTTACTCCTACTCTACTAGCACAGGAATCAAAATAAAATAAAATCAAAATCAAAATATAGCGTTTCATTGAAGTATATATGAAAAAAAATAATTTTTAATAGAAATTATGCATTATACATTTTTTTGAAGATAAATAAACACATTCAATGTTATCAAAATTGAACAATGGTCAAATATCAATTATGGGAGCTACATAATTTCTATGATTCAAACCAACTTCATCTCATTTCCATCATTATCATCGGTTCCATTTACATTTTTTCTTCATTTAGGTTCGTGTAATTCGTTAAAAATGAGATCGTCCTTGCACATATTTTGGAAGGCGCAGTGGCAAAGTGACAATTGAATTCAATTCTTCTGTTCTTTAGATGGTACAGTTGACGAAATCTTTGCTTTAGAAGACTTATGATATGTTCAATGAACACTCCGCACATCTCTGAATGGAATTGATTCTTCGCTGGCAAACCATAAAAGGCCAAAATACATTTCTCACTGCCTATTCGTTTGAAGTTTTCTGGAATAACATTCCGAAGTTTCAAACTATCCTTTGAGTCTTTTCAAAATATCTCTAGAAACCCTGAGAAAAAAAAATACTGTAATATATATAAAATGAGCATTTCAGAAAAAACCATTGGTGAATATATTCTATCGTACCATTTGAAGCTAGATTTTCAACATGTTGTACATAGCATGGAACATTATTTTCTGAGGTAATCACTATACATGAATTTTGACAGTCAACTGAAATGTTCAATGCATTGTCTATCTGAATATAATCGCAATGTCTCCGCAATGTAACCTTCATTTTTAAGTTGGTGTAACAAATGTTCGGGAATCATCACATTAGGTACAATATTTTAAGCGAGGAACTCTTCACGACTAATATGAAATTGTTTTAAAAATTGTTCTAAATAAAAAAAAATAACAAAAAATTAAACCGACGAAATAGGTAACTGAAAAGTAAAAAATAAAATAAACCTTTTTAGTCTAAATAACTAAGCTCCTAAACTAATGTGAGTAACTAATTTTGAGTCGGTGACAAACAAACAAGCAAATGAATCAGGTAAGGCGTAAAATGATGGCATCGAGTTGCGCGGTGACATTCTGATAATTTTTTTGAAGTAATTGAATGATCTTTGTTGATTGTTCGTTTGGCGCCGACTCAAAATTAGTTACTTACATTAGTTCAGGAGCTTAGTTATTCAGACTAAGAAGGTTTATTTTATTTTTTACTTTTCAGTTACGTATTTCGTCGGTTTAATATTTTGTTAAAAAGTTTTTATTTTTCAATTGAGTAGTATATTGTCAACTACATATGTGTGCCAATGTTCACAAGTGAAAAATCAATTATTTCCCATTCTTCTACCCGCAAAGGTGGATAATTCCATTCGAAATTTAAATATGATCTACTATGAGGTATTCCCTATCTAATAAAAAAAAATATCAAAATCGAATATCCCAGTACAAAATCAATTATCCCCCATTTTTCTACCCGCAAAGGTGGATAATTTCATTCGAAATTTGAATATGATCTACTTTGAGGTATACCCTATCTAATAAAAAAAGAATCATCCAAATCGAATATCCCAGTACAAAGTTATGCCTGATAGAATCGGTTAACGGACCAGAATTCAGAGGGTGAGTGATCAATATCCTTCATTTTATTACCCTTAGGGGTAGATTTCATCTTTTATATTCAAATGGAATCACTTTTGAGAGACACCCTATCCACTGAAAAAAGAATTATCGGAATCGGAGGTCTCAGTGAAAAGTTATGCGTAATCATACATAAAAAAAAATATACGCGTTGACTAGAGAACCTCCTCCTTTTTGGTTTCGTCGGTTAAAAATGAATGATCGCTTTCATTTTCATCGTAAATGATGCTCATGAGCATGCGTGAAAAAAACCTGGAACGGTACTGATTTCGGATAGTTCTAGGACCGTCCCAGGACGATTCTGAAAAAACCCGAACGCGTAACAAGTCAGTCCTAGAACATTTCAACAAAACCCGATCGCGACCAACTCTACTGCGCAAACTCCTGACAGTTCTAGAACAGTAGTTGTTCGAACCCTACTGAAACTATTGTTATAGCTCGTCCAGTATTGAAACGACCGTTTGGTGGGTAGAGAGGGGGAAAACACGAGTGGACACGATTTGCAATGCTACGGCGAATCTTCACCAGTGTCTTGGCATGCAGCGTTTGAAAGGTTAGGTTTGTTTGATTAATAAATAGGTAGTGCAGTTATTCATTCAACTTTGCAATAGTTTACTCGTTACCTTGCCTGAATTTCCAGTGGTAAGTACTATTCAGTAGCGGAAAATGAAATAGGAGTGTTAGGAAAGTTATAGGAGTGTAAGTTGTCTACGTCTCGTGAATCGCCTATACCAAATAATTTGGTACGCCTATGGAATTTCTATTAGTAGCCACAGTTAGACGATGATTCGGGCATCTTCGAGAAGAATTGATTGTTAGGTAGGGGAAGGCCAAAGTGGTGGTTTCAATACTGGACGAGCTCTATCACCGTTTGCTAGCTATGCGAATGCTATTGAAGCGGTGCGTCGCGTCGTAAAGAGAGGAGAGGCGTATGCTTTCATTTGCACGGCATCGAGTCAGAGTCGCGTTGCGTCCGGTTAATTTCAATTCACGAATTCAAACGTAAAATGAATTTAATTTCTATGATTTTTAATAAAGAATATATGACTTTTTATTTATTTTTATGGCTCGGTTGTTTATAAAAACTTCAAAATAGTAACTTTGTCACAATTACACTTCGATAACACAACACAATAATGCACTCTGGTATTAAAATCTCAGTGACAGTTAAATACTGAAATGTACCGCGTTCCGCACCCCACTAAATCAGACTACACCTTGAATGAACTCTTATTGAATTATCTCTTCTCGCGGTACGCTTGCTTATACATCCAGAAGTTTTCGGGACCTTTTTGTCGTTTCGTAGAAACATCGATGGGAAATCCCAGCTTGACGTCAACCGGTTAGGTACCACATTTCTGGAATTTCGTCCGAATAATCAGCCGCCTGTGCAAGATGAACAAAGCAGGGGCAAAATATACCTTTTTTTGTTACAATATAATGAAAACTCAGTATACGGTATCTTGATGGAAAATAGATTCATTTCTAATTACAGCTGAAACACCAAAATCTCCGTGAATCATATTCTATCAGAAAGTCCAATGTTTGAGCCACAGAGAAAAATGTTATACCTTGGGAGAATCAATTCCAAATGTGGACACTTTCAACTATGACATATATGCCGTATGTTCAACCGCTCGTAACCAACAATGGCTGTTGTGGTTCATTTTTCGCATTAGAGGTAATGATATCCTGCACACCATTGAACTAATGAGAATGAAGATTACAGTTTAGGATCTACGATATACCTACTGACATTACTCTGGATGAACTTGTGTCGTCAACGTCCTACATCTCCAGATCCCTGAGGAGACTATAATTCCTTATATACCAAGAAGCATCAACAACGTTTCTCAGTGGAAAATTATTATTGCTCGGTTCGGTGCAACTTTTATAACAGCTATTCTCTAAGTGTATATAAAGTTGGAGTGTCTCTCAGTTAATAAGTACATTTATTTGGACCTCATGCTGCGCTCAATTTTTTCTCAACGCATGCTTACACGAAGATCGAGATAAATTAGTCACTAGAATAAGCGGATATTCGAATCTAATCAGTCGATCTGACTGCATAAATAGCTACTGAGCACATCAAAATGTAGGTAGTGCGAACGCGATCCCATCTGAAACAGGGTGAATATCATTCGTTGAATTATTTTGGTTCCATGAAGTTCCTGAGGGCTATTTTGGAGAAAATTAGTCTTCGTTATGGGATACTCTTTGGGATTCGTTACTAAGTAGCTGAATTACATATACAGTACGTCTCACTTCTCACGGAAACACTCCCGTATCTTCCGTTATTATTGGAGTAGAATTCAGTAATTTGCACCATCGTTAGATATACCGAAGATAACTCTTAATCTCTTCTGAGGTTAACCTGAGTGAAATACACATAAAAAATAATATTAGGGGGCAAGATAGGCTCAATTTTTTTACGGATTCGTGATCAGGACATCAACTTCAGTACCAATCCATATTTCCGCTGAAAAATTTACAGTTCTAAAAAATCTGAATTTGTCTCACTTCCCATGGAAACGCCTCCGTAACTTTCGTAATTATTGGAGTGGAATTATGTTATTCTCAAGATCGTAAGATATACCGAGAATGAGTCTAAATCTCTTCTGGGGTTAACCTGAATGACATACACTGCGCGACAGGGGCGATGGATATATTGATTTTTGCGAAAAATAATATAAGGAGGCAAGATAAGCTCAAAATTCTCACGGATTCGTGATGAGGACATCAATTCGAGTACTAATCCATATTTTCGCTGGAAAATTTTCAGTTCTGAAAAATCCGAATTTGTCTCACTTCCCATGGAAACGGCCCCGTAGCTTCCGTAATTATTGGAGTGGAATTCTGTAATTTTCACGATCGTTAAATATACCGGGTGTCCATGGGAGGTGGCTAGCCCACTTTTTTGTTTTCGGAGATAATGGAATGAATTTTGGAGGATATGTTCACTTCATAAAACTGCATTTTTTGACAAGTTATTCAATTTCATGCAAATTCCGGATTCACCGGAAGTGACATAAAGTTTCGATTTTTTAATGGGAACCTGGTATATTTTCAGTTTTTTGTCTTCATATGACATTTAGAATACAACCATGTTTCATTTGTTACTGTTCAACCGTTTTTTTATTATTTCGAAATACATTTTTATTCTAGAGGGCTATGGTTACGTTTGAATAACTAATTTCAGTCCCAAAATGTTTGTAAAGATACAACTTTACTGTTTTCGATCGAAATGTTTCAACTACGTGACGTTTGATTTGAAAAAATGTATTACTATTTTTTTTCCAATGGCAACATGGTGGCTCGTCGGGTTAGAAAAAAAGAGCATTTTGTTACGATTAATTTGATACCGCACTCTATTAGGTTGTAAGAAAACTTTCGATAAAAAACTGAAAATATTACGTTAGAACTTTTATTAAATGAAGAATCGTATTGAGATTAAAACATGATTTGAAATCCTCGAGTAGCCTGTTACCAACACAACTGAAACAAAATCATCAAATTGTTGCGGTAAAAATTGACGTGTCGACATATTATTTTATATCTCTTCTACAAAGTCAATTAGGTAGTTATTGTCTACCTCGTTGTTTGAAAATCATGGAAAATAACAATATTTATACAAGAACTGAAAAAGATGATATGTTATTAGTTTTTGGAGAGTGTAGGCAAAATTCAACCGATGCTGCAGTCTCTACGCACAGAGATATCCTGATCGGCGTCACCCGACCCTATGGCACTATTTTCCAAAACTGGTTAAAAAAATGCGAAATATAGCATGACAATGATGGGAACGATTTGTTCGTTGTGAGTAGAGAAAAAGAAATAGATGTTCTGGTATACGTTCAAGTAAATATTAATACGTCACTCAGGGAGATCGCAAGAGAATGTGACATTTCGAAGTCTTCTGCAGCTAACATTTTGAAGAAACATAAATATCATTCATTTGAATATCAACTACACCAGCACCTGTACCAGAACGATAATGCAAGGAGACTTGAGTATCGTAATTGGTTCTTTGGAAAATATTTGGAGGATGACACATTTCCATATAAAATTATGTATACTGACGAAAGCCGTTTCACTAATTTGGGACATTTCAACAGAAATAATAAGCATTATTGGTCCGATGCAAATTTACACCTGATGGAGGAAAGGAATTTCCAAGAACGGTTTGGTTTCAATTGTTGGGTTGGGATTTTAGGGGACGGAATTTAAGGCTCTATAATTTAATAAGGTGTCCTGACAGAGGCTAGATATCTAAGTTTTCTCACGCAGGAAATTGAGCATTTTTTGGACGAAGTTCCATTAATAAATCGATTTGGATTATTTTATCAACAAGATGGTGCTCC
Source organism: Gonioctena quinquepunctata (assembly GCA_018342105.1). Taxonomy (NCBI): domain Eukaryota; kingdom Metazoa; phylum Arthropoda; class Insecta; order Coleoptera; family Chrysomelidae; genus Gonioctena; species Gonioctena quinquepunctata. Next base: position 631,692 of record JAFIRS010000498.1, on the reverse strand, counting down.
ACCACACAACCTGAGGGTAGTTACGGAATATCTGCATGAAACATACAACGAAAACTGGATTGGAAATATGGGTCCAGTTAGGTGGCCGGCGAGGTAAAATAGGGTTGTTTTCAATTTATACCTTTATTCATTCCTTTTTAAAAAACTTTTCAGGTCACCCGACCTCACGCCTCTAGATTTTTTGTCATGGGGATCTATTAAAAACGAGGTTTATGATGTACCTCCTGCCGCACGACATGAATTAGAGGACAAAATCAGGGCAGATATTCATAGAATTACACCAAGACAGTTGAGAAACGTTGTAAGAGCAACAATAAGAAAAGTTCGACTTTGTCAGCAACAAGATGGAGGTCACTTTGAACATCTGGAACCCTAAAGATATGTAAATAGGTAGTTTCAATATAATTATTCATTTTCAACAGGTGCTTCATTTTAGAAAAGTTCTAACGTTATGGTATTTTCAGTTTTTTTCTCGAAAGTTTTCTTACAAATAGAGTGCGGTATCAAATCAATCGTAATAAAATGCTCTTTTTTTCAAACTCGACGAGCCACCATGTTGCCATTTGAAGAAAAAATTTAATACAATTTTTAAAATAGCTGAAACATTTTGATCGAAAACAGTAAAGTTGTACTTTCACAAACATTTTGGGACTGAAATTAGTTATTTGAACGTATCCATAGCCCTCTAGAAAGAAAATTCGAAAAAAAAATAAAAAAACGGCTACAAACGCTTACAAATGATACATGGTTGTATTCTGAATGTCATATGGAGACAAAAAAACTGAAAAAATACCAGGTGTCCCTTTTAAAAATCGAAAGTTCATGTCCCTTCTGGTGAATCCAGAATTTGCATGAAGTTGAGTTACCTGTCAAAAAATGCAGTTTTATGCATTAAGCAGATCCTCCAAATTGCATTCCATTGTCTCCGAAAACAAAAAAGTTATAGGGGCGAGCCAACTTCCGTGGACACCTGGTATAGAGGATGAGCCCAAATCTCTTCTGAAGTTGATCTGAGTGACATACACTGCGCGCCAGGGGCGATGGATATAACGATCTTTGCAGAGTTTATAACTGTAGAACGTGATATCGAGTAATATTTATCACTGATAATGCAGTATTATTGAGAAATATTTCTACATTGAGTTTCTCTAACCGTTGTTTCTTCAATAAATATCAATAAACAGAAAAAGACAGGATTTTTTTCGAGATATGCTTCAATAACATAGTCTGACTTGTTTATTCATTTTGAACACTTTTCTCGATTTTGTGATGTTTTCGGGAATAAAATTCAATATTTCCTTCAGAAAATCCATACTTTTGTACTCCCCTTGAAGCTCAGCAAATTTGACTCCAGATATTACTAAGATTCATTTCCTGAATATTTACCTATCGTAGGAATACCAGAGCTCTACTACACTTATTACGATAGATACGGAGGTGTTTCCAGGAAAAGTTGGAAAATTCTAATTTCTCTGAACTGAAATATTCTTCAGAAAAGTTGCCTATCGATTATAAATTTGATGTCCTGATGAAGAATCGGTAAAATTCCGCTTATCTCGCGTCCTCATATAATTTTTGTGCAAAAATCATCATTTCGATGGCGCGCATTATATATCACTCGGTCAACCCCAAAAAATATTCGTCTCCGGTATACCTAATGATCGTGGAAATTTTAGAATTATACTTCAATCATTATGGAAGATACGGAGGTGATTCCATGAGAAGTGGGACAAATTCGGATTTTTGAGAACCGAAAACTTTTCTGCGAAAATATGGATTGGTACTAAAATTGATGTCCTGATCATGAATTCGTAAGAATTGTGAGCCTATCTTGCCCCCTGACGTGCAGTGTATGTCACTCAGGTCATGAGAAAATTAAGACCCACCCCCGTATATCTACCGATCGTGGAAATTATGGAATTCTATTCCAATAATTACGGAAGATACAGGGGTGTTTCCATGAGAATGAGACACACTGTATCTATACACATTAAATTACATGTACTAACTGACTCACTGACTGACTGACTGACGAACAACGTCCAGACCAAACCGCTGGATCTGAAGAGTTGAAATTTTGACAGAGTGTTCCTATGATGACTTTGATATTCTATTCCTGAAGTGTTGAGAAAGGGGGTGAAAAGGTGGTTGAAAGGAAAGTACCGTTTTTTTATATTGAAGTCATGAATATTGGTATTTGAGATTTTCTTCTCAATTAAAGAAACATGTATCTCAGTGTTTTTGAAAACTCAACCCTGGAGGGGTTGAAATCGGTGTTGGAAGTTTGTATAGCAGTTTCAAGTTGGGGTCAAGAAAATTGATATTTGAGGTCTTTGTTACAAATAAAGAAATGTTTTTGAAACCCATTAAGGGGGCTAAATGGAAATTGGAAGTTTGTATGGTGATTTCGTTAGTTTGCGAGTAGGGATCATTAAAATTGTTTTTCAGGATCTTCGTTACAAATAAAGGAATATGTGTTTTGTTGTATTCCGAAAATCAACCCCTAAAGGGGAGGAATAGGGGGCACAAACTTCTATGGGGCTTCCGTTAGTTTTTATGTTTGGGTCATGAAAGGAGAAATACTTGTTTCACTGTTTTCAGAAATTCAACCCCTGAAGGGGCGAAAAGGAGGATGAAAGTTTGTATGGGTTGGTTGAAAATTACATATACTTTCGTTAAAATAAATATTGTTTTTATTTTTTTTGGAAAGGGGAAAATTCTTGATGGAGATTCCGTTAGTTTTCAAGTTGGGGTCATGAAAATTGATATTTGAGGTTGTTACAAATAAAGAAATATGTAATTCAGTGTTTTTAAATTCAACTAAAGGGGTGGAATGGGGTTTAAATAGAAATTGGAAGTTTCTATGAGGATTTCGTTAGTTTTTGAGTGAGAGTCATAAAAATTGTTACTCATGGTTTTTGTAACAAATAAAGGAATATGTGTTTCGGCGTATTCAGAAATTCAACCCCTAACGAGGAGAAATAGAGGGTGAAAATTTCTGGGGGGTTTCCGTTGGTTTTTGAGTTAGGGTCATGAATAGAGAAATACTTGTTTTATTGTTTTTAGAAATTCAACCCCTAAAGGGGCGAAACGGATGGTGAAAGTAAGGTTCATACAAATTTGTATATGACGTCTTCGTTACAGATAAAGGATAACGTGTTTCAGTGTTTTTAGGAACTCAACCTATAGAGCGGTGAAATGGAGGTAAAATTTATAATGGAGATTCCGTTGGTTTTCAAGTTGGGGTCATGAAAATTATTGGTGTTCTGGATCATTGTTACAAATGAATGATTCGTGTTCTACCTCATTTGAAAATACATATCAAGCTCAATTAAGAGAAATCAATTGCAAAAGGAATACAGAAAAAGTATATTGAAAATGAAATCATTTTTACAAGTGCGGACAGAGGAAAACCGGTGATTGCAATTGATAAAGAAGTACATACAGAGAACTTTATATTTTTTGAATTCAGATGGTAAACGAAATTCATCTTTTACTACCCACCTCCTGAATGAAAAACATTATTTTGTAACTGAGTTCCCAATTTTACAAATAGAAAAATAAGGGTTGTAACTTTGACCTTCTAAAAAGTTTGGAAATCAATGAATGCAAAAAGTATTTTCTCATGAAATGGTTGGATGCTTGTAGGTCAGATATTATATTTTATATACAAGGTGTTGTAGTAGAATTCGGAAAGCAAAATATTTGTCGGTTAGCATGAATACATGGTTGCTTTTGAAAAATGTAACATGTCTGCTATTCTGATGGTGAAAACAAGCGCTTTCATGAAAAAACAAGCCAATAGTGATAGAGAGGGATAATCACATGATAATTATTTCCCTTCCTCTACAAAGCGCTTTTTTAACTGTTTTCTACAGAATATACAGTTCTAATTATTTCTTTGGGGATATCAATTCCCAAAAAAACTTTCAGAACTCAAACGAAACCATATAATTACTCTGTTTGTTGGCCCTGACCATAGCGATGATTCTCATTCCAAAGCAATTTCTCGTTGTGGAATTTGTCGTTTTTTGAATGGTATTAGATAATATATGTTACTTGGCTCTTGAGAATTAGTTGAGGAAGCTTCGGTGAAATTCCGAATAGTAGATGCAGTGTCTCGCGTAATTTTTATATCATTTTTAATACAATGTAGTTGAAACATCGTTGCTTTTGTCAATCCAAGCCACTCATTACCGGTACATCCAGAAAAACGTATCTATTGAATCGAAACTCTCGAAAGACTAACGATGTTTCGATATATCAAAAAAAAAATAGCCACAAGCTTGAAATATTTTTCCTAATTGAAGTGATTAGCGAACTCGTTCCCACTAATCACGCCAAGTGAACAGGAACGCCATGAAGAAACTTGGTCCAGCGTGCTAGACAGAAATTGTGCTGGATAAACGAAAACCGTTTGCTTTTACCAGAGTCGTCTGATTCTGATTCTGATTCTGGGAAATATCATGCGGAAAATATTTTTTTTACACGAGTCGGATGGATATGTTTATAAAATATAAGAAATGAAATTAGAAAATTGATTAAATTATTACATCATCATTCTCTAGGGACATGATATGTTTGAATCTCACTTAAAATTGAGATCGTTATTAGGTTTTGAGGTTTTTATTCGAAAAATTAAAAACTCGTGTTTATGGAGATGATCAATTGTCCATGGAGTTATAATTGGTCTAAATTTGGTAAAACATTGGTGCTAAAAACAAAAAGTCTGTTCAAAAAATTAATAAAAAAACTTTATCATTTCATAAAAAAAAAGTTATTTTCGAAAGAAGAAGACAAATACCAAATGATATGAAATGAATCTCTGACAGTTTTCCTAAGAGCTTAACATAGATCATTGAGAAAAATCAAAACAATGTAAAACAAAAAATAATCTCTTCAGTTCAACACCATGGACAGTTCGAGTCCATGGTGATGATGTCCGTGGAGATGATGAAGCATATTATTTTTAGAGATTTTTCAAGTAGTAGAGACAATTCTCTAAAAAGTATCTGATGTAGGTATGGAGGGCTTTCTTGAACCTAATATCACCTTAATTTTACGTTCACTAGCCATTTATACCAAAACACTATAGCCAGAGAGATTCATGGAGTTGATGTATTGAAAAAAATTCGTACCTCATTGAACACTTGTTTCACTCGAAATAGTCTGAACAATGCAAAGAACACAACCACCTCCAATGCTTATAGAGAACTGAGGTGTATGGCAACTCTATGTCTAATATAAGTATACTTCTGTATACTCCTCTAATTGATTTATGTTGAAAACCAGGATGGTCCATGGTGATGATGACATTTTTGGTAACAGAGTGAAAGTGGCACACATTTGCTAAATTCTGATTTCAATTGAAAATATTTTTATATCCATCCATATGTATTCTATCAAAGGCTAAGATAATTTGAACTTGAAATGTATCATTTATGCTGGTAAAGTTTATGTGAATACAGTGAAGTTGTGTGGGTATAGTCCATGGCGATGATAAATAGGGGTACATTTTTTTTCCAAGAATTTTTTTTTTTAAAGTGTTGTTGGCAGCATCAAAAGATAGGGTGTTTCTGATATTATTACAATTTTCAAATCCGCAATTGATTATTTAGGTTTTAATATATTCGCTAGTTACAGCAAATTAAACTATTTCGCTGAAATCACCCATATTAGAATGGCCGAATCAAATTCGATTCCTTGGTTGGGAAAAAGATCAGAGTGGAAGAAATTACACAACCAGCATCGAAACATATCTGACTCTGCTTTCTGATATTTATTTTTCTTTGTTACAAAAATTATATTTTTGCCGGCTAGCTACGAAATGTGAATTCATGAATTCGTCCAAAAGAGCAAATAATATCTTGTAGGAAATAGAAGAAAGCGCAAACAAAATTCACTTTGAATTTCTAACATGAATTACTACTTATTCTTGTTTTTTTTTGCCTTTGAGAATATTTCATCTGCAATATATCATGTTGAAATCTATTAATTCCGGGCCTGATCTTGATTTCATTTATTCTCCAAAACCTGGATAAAAAAGTTTTGTAACGCGTTTTTCTAGGGGCGGTAAAAATAACTATTATCCCTAGAATCGTTACGTTATTCATGACGCCAAGACATTTATTCAAACAATTTTTCAAACTCAACTTCTTCCCTCTGGTGCCAGATTTTATAATTGTTCACTCCACTAACCAGGGGTAGCAACAGATGGAGATACCGATGTCCAGGGGTCTAGTCTTTTGACTTAATTGATATCTCCAAGGGTCTGTAGGCTTAAATTACAGCCTTCGAGACTGGACTCAGGTTGCCTCTGATGGCAGACCTGCCTTTATCCTCAATTCACTATTCTGATTCTATAACTCATATAGGTACTTTCCATTGAAGATTCCAAGAGTAACTCATTTCATTTAAACTTCAACTAATTAAATTTTCACAATTGGAATTCAGGACACAATGTTATGAGAACTTCAAAAATATATTAACATAACCTCATCAATTGATTTGTTGAAAATATAAACAGGATGTTCATAAAATCAGATGTGGAATCATCTGCGACTGAAAAATAAACTTCAGTCACTATCTTCCATCGTCAAGATAACCTCTTGTGTGGTATTCATTAATGTCAGAAAACACTAATTTCAAAGTGTCTCTCCAAAAGAAATGATTCTAACTTTTTCCATCTTTGCAAAGTGAGATTGCTTCTTGAAAATGTGTTTCCCATTTCTTCCGGTCTTCCTGATGATCGTGGAAGCGTGAAATAGATTTTCGTCGACAAAAATGTATTGAAGACCTAGTGAATGCGATGTCTCTCCTGCGTCAATTTACGAATGATTTCTGGTGAGTATCTCTTTTGGAAAACTTTCTTCTTTGCCTCATTCATCTTTATGAGTTCTTAATTAAGACTGGAATAGAAAATCAAATAACTATCTGAATGAAAATGCAAATTTTCAGTTTCAGATTTTTCTTTTGAGTTAGGGCCTCTGCAGAATATCTATCAGATGTAGTTCAATGTCCAGCGTGGCTTCAGCCGGGGAAGTAGTTGTTTTCTGTTAGACATTCAAAAAAATAACTTCTTTTAATCGTGGATTTTTCAATTCACAGAAAAATCTTTCTAACAATATTTAATTGAGAATGTTTCCCTTTTCAACATAACCTCATCAATTCAAAACAAAGAACATGCACTAGTTCACCAAATTAAAATATAATTACACAAACGCATTAACTTAGAAAACTCAAGTAGTTTATGAAATCACCTTCATTCTGGATTGAAAGCCCTAATATCGGTTATTAGGCTCACTGTTTCTTAAGGAAAACAAAAAAAAAACTTTTAGCGCGTCAACTGGTCTCTTTCGGCCATGCTTCATAACTTGAGCAGCTAGAAAAACTGACATATTGTTACCCGCAACAACACCCCAGAACGTAACTCGGGGCGCTGTGGGATTGAATGGTTCATCGATCTCTTGCTATATTAGGATATTGAAACACAACAGCAGCGGAATAGATGCAAAATGTCAAGTTCAATATTTCTTTCAATCGATTACTTGGACGCCATGAATTCTCTTACACTCTAAATACATGCCAGAGTCAAAAATGAAACAAATGCCGGTGGCAATCCTCCCCAGTACGGTAGGATTTTCAATAAACATGAAATGATTGAATTTAAGACGGTCACTCTGGGAGAGAGCCTGCTATCGTAGTGATAGTAATTTTAATATTCATTGGTTGCTAAAAAAATACCCTACCACATAAATCAATCCGAAATAACAACTCATATATATATACTTGATTGATCGTGGGAGTCACGGTACTGGAATATTCTACACCTGTGCGGTTGAATTACTTCCATAGCTGAATCGTACTTTCAGTATCGTATGAAATATTTACAATGAACGAAATAAAATCAATCAGGTGTTTCGCTAACCTGATTAACTCAATCGGCTTTCAAACACATTGGGGAAAGAAATGCACAACAGGGAAATATGGTATGGTTATAAAGGTGTCTTAATGACACAAACAAATTTATATGTTATCAGAGGTTCATGCAGAATGTATCACTTATGGTTACTAACTTTTGCATGAATGCTTATGTTTTACGGAAAATTACTTTTTCGACGGTCACGGCGCGGAAAACAATTTCGAACACTTGTTCTTGGAATGGATGAAAAGACAGCGAATTGAATCTCGGCTCTCATATCCACCGGATTTGGAGGGCATATTGGACAAAAACCGTATTAAGAAAGACGCTATTTTTGTCTGATTGACATAAGAACTGGACCAAAAAGCCACTTACCTTTTTGTCCCCTTAAAAAAGCATACTACGTTTTTATTAATATGAATAATTCACTTTTTCCTACCATCATAGTAAAAACAGTCAGTTCGGTGCATGAGGGCATCAGAACTTTCTTTTGCTCGGTTTAGTGAATGTTCCAGTAGCTTTGGATATTTACACTTATTTTCTAAACAGATTATCATTTTGCTGCCAGACCATAAATATTATCAAACATCAAATAGGCAGGGTCATACCAAAGTTACTTCAAACTTCTGGTTAGCCGTTTTTAGTAACGGAGCTTAGAAAAAATGCTTCGTTACAGATTCAATATCTCAATTTTTTTACTGAGATCTGATCTACTGGGGGTGCTGCGGGTGGTACAACGGAGGACACCACGTTTGGCGCCAGGCCAGGTCTTCTTGGGGTTTTCTACGAGCCCTTTACTGGAAGCGACACAAATATTCATGCTGATTCCCCGACCCAAACACCGTGTCACGTGTAATGGCGTCAGCACGTGTAATGGCGTGAATCCCTCGTGGAGAACTACATGTGCTTGGATGGTGGGCCACTGGTCCAACTGTATAGTGTTATTCTCAGGACACGGTCATGGAGCTGGCGAATCTCATAAAGTCCCCCCTCAGCCTCAGGGGAAGATGTTGTTCAGGTGGGCTTGGTCACTCTGAGAGACTGCTCCAGGGTTCAAATTTGGTGAGCAGGGATGAAGGGTATATATACAATCTTCATTTAATTGCCGTTGCTCTACAATCTGGAACACCTGGATGTCACTAATTTTGCCTTGAATTCTTTATTGATTGAGTTCGTTGCTCAACTACTTGAAATATAAGCCCAATATAATAAGCTGTAGGCCTTTAATCTTTGTATGTAGGGAAATTCTTCTTTGAATTTATGATAATCCTTGAAACATAACTCTAAAATGTTTTTTTCCAATTTTTAAAAACAGAATAGTGGCTTCCTGGGTTCTTCTAGGTAAAATTCCACCTATTATTTCATAACTCCAATGCTGTTGATGATTCCATGGAATTCGAATTCGTTCGCCACTGCGAAGTGAATGCTTCATATATAACATTTTGTCACCACTGTGCATGAAACCCTGCAGGACTGCTACTAATTTCCAGACTGCAAAATATATCTGAAGTGTACTGCTTATGTCCAGGGACATTCGAATCGTCTCAATAACAATGTTATGTTTGGTTAGAAAAATTATTTTTCAGAAATCATCACAGCCGTATTGTGTCGAATCATCTTTTGATGAATCCGATGATATCGAATATATTCAGATCATTACAAGGCCAATAGGGCAATCAGAGTGGAGTTTCACAAATTGGACGTTTATCGTGATTCCCAGAAGCAATCAATTGCGTAAACCAATCTAGTTCAATGCATTTGAACGCGATTAAAATCTCAAACACAAACCTTACCCGGGAAAAGTTCTCCACCAAACTGGCAGGTGAAATTTCGACTAGCCACATATTGCAAGTTGCAAGTGTTCCAAGATACATATTTCATAACATGTTTGCGATAAATGCTTCTCAAGGGGAATTTATATGGATTGGGATCAATTATTCAATGAGAAACTATTTCATACAGAATTTCCGACGGAGAAATCTCGGTGCAGTTTGTGATTTCTGAGTAATTTTCCAGTTTCTATATTAATTGAGAAAATCATGCAGCTTTGCCTTCTACCGGGTCAAATAAGAAAGAGTCATTTTGACAGGTTATTTTGCAGCCTAACTTACCAATTTTTAATTCATTTTTTATATATTTTCCACATATCCAAGTCGGTTTTGCATGTTCTCACCTGAAATCAAATTAAAAATATATAAATACACAACAAAAAAGTGTTAACTGTCGAAGCCACATTTATATTCTAAATCAGTCTACCAATTCCATTTCAACATATTGATTTAAAAGTTCGACTATAGAATATCCATGTTTGTGACTTCTGGTTGTTTTCGTACGTTTTTTTTTCATTGACGATGGAATATCCTTCAAAATTTTTGAGTAATTAATTAATACACATGAAAAAAACGAACCGAAAAGATGAATTACTTTCTAACGAAGAGTCCAAATGATGGAACGCAATTGATATGCTCCATGTTTGTCGCAATAGGAATAATTCATATAGATGAAAGAATTGATTCAAACTGTAGTTTGTATGAGAACATGGGAACATGTAATTTCTGGGAAAGTAACGTAAGATTTGTTACTTTTGATCCCATAATCATAACCATCGAGCATCCAATCAGCAGTTCCATGGAAAACGTTGAATGAAATTATCACTTCTACTTGAACCCGATCGAAGAGAAGTTGTTCATAGTACCTGTTCATATTTTTAGATTTGATATTATTTTGGAATATAGACACTTTTTTGTCCGGGTTCAAAAAAAATCTTAGATTATGCTGAATTCTAAAGTGCCAAGTGAGCCCGAAGGAGGTATCATCAAAGGGGCATTACATATATCCGTGAATTTAAGAAATTTCTTGGGAAAGAATCACACAAAGTCGTTTCCACAACGTTAAAGTTCCAACAGTTAGGTATAAAAACCAAACTCTGGATACATTTCTTCAAGGTTAGGAATCAAGTCCGAACTCCTGATGATATTATTATACATGATTCAGACGTATATACTTCCATCTTCAGTAAAATAACAAGGTGGAGAACTAAATGTGGTGAATCACCAATAAACAATGTAATAGAACATCCTAATGAAGGGATAATATGATGTTCTATTACATTGTTTATTAAATGAACTCATTTTTCATTCACCATATTTAGTTTTCCACCCTATAACTTTACTGAAGATGGACGTATATACGTCTGAAACATGTATAATAATATCATCAAGAGTTTGGACTTGATTCCTAACTTTGGAGAAATGTATCCAAGTTTGGTTTTGATACCTAACTGTTGGAAATTGAACGTTGTGAAGACAGACGACTTCGTGTGATTCTTCCCCAAAATATTTATCTTCCACTTTGAGAATGGACTACTACCTCAACTAAAAAATTTCAATAACTTTGAAATTGAGCAAATATTGTCGATTATGTGTTTTGACAATCTTTGAGGGGGTTTTCGATAGAAATATATTAATTTCCTATCGAAAAAATTGCACAGAATGGTTGAAAATTGGCACTGAAGAAACCCGCTGAAGTGGACAGGGAAAACGCGAGTTTGTTGCAAAAGTGGGACCATATCAGATTATATAAAACATATATTCTGGGAACTTTCATGATGAAAAAAAAAATATATATATATATATATATATATGGTGAAAAATAGTCGTTGCTGACTAGTTAGGTGTAACAAATTGATTATTGGTATGCAAAGAAGTGTATTTTAAAGTTTGTCCAGCTTGAATGTTTTATTTCATTTCAGGATACTACTGAAGAATTGAACAAATTAGTGTGTCATTTGGACCTTAAGGTACTAATAACTTACATCTTTGTTGAGATTAGTTTCTATGTTGTTATGAATGTTCTTCATGTAAAGTACGGTGGAATATAAATTCTGAATTTGAAGTTGGCAACACATGTTTAAATCGTCAACTAATTATACACATTAGAATTCATTGAAACGTTACTAATTAAAACATTAAAAATATAAAGTCTGAAACCTGTGTATTGAAAAAGTACAATAGGTTATAAATTGTGGAAAAATTATTTATTCACTTGTCATATGCTTTGTCAGTCACTGGTTACAACTGAGTAGTACCACTGATATGAAATGGTTTGTCATTATTGGCCAAGTATTTTAGTAATTTTCTTATTAGTACCAACTGAAGTTTGGGCCAACTGAAGATATATTAATAACTGTTGATGAGTTCAGATTGATTGGAAAATTTGTATTTTCATTGCTAATAAGAAGGAATAAATTTCAGTCAGTTGACATCCGTTTTGTTCATATGATTTTTCCTGTGATAGCTTTCAGAAAAGTTTTGTATCATTGTTAATTTATATAATTCTGGATGCGAAATTTGTTACTGTTAGATCTATTATAGTCCTCAGATCATTTGGATATTGATTCTGTCATAATAGTTGAATAATATAACTTGCATAATCCTGGGATATATATATGTAATTTTAGTCTAATTGATTTGAATATCACTTTGGAATAACGATTCAATGGAACTGTTGATATTTGATATTCTATGTTGAAAAGTTGAGTTTGTGAAATATCCTCTTAAAGGTAGAGTTTCTTATACCTGTGAGATTTCACACTTGTATGACTTTAAACCATGATATACAAATACGACAAAACATCACATTAGTCTATCTATTCCAAGTGAAAAATCCAATGTTGACGACAAATTATATTTCTTGCCAGGTTAGGAATCAAGTCGAACTCTGATGATATTATATACAGATTCAGACGTATACTATCTTCAGTAAAATAACGGTGGAGAACTAAATGTGGAATCACCAATAAACAATTAATGAACATCTAATGAAGGATAATAGGATGTTTAATACATGTTATTAAAGTGATCATTCACCGATGAAGTTATTCCTCTTTAACTAGAAGTGGACTCTATATCTGACTGATACATTATAATATATCTCAAGGTTCAACTTATCTAACTGAAAAAATTTAGCAAACCATTTGATATACTGTTGGACTACCTGTTATATTCGTGACTTCAAAATATATGATCTTCCACTTTGAAATGGACTATACCTCAACTTTAGAAATTTTCAATACTTTCAATTAAACAATTATATTTTCAATCATGTGTTCTGTAAATCTTTGAGGGGTTTCGATAAAATATATTAATTTCCTACCCAGAAAAATTGCAAGAATGCCGTTGAAATAACTCCCTGAAGTGAAAAAACATTCAAAGTGGACATACAATTTAAAACACTATTTCTGACTTCATATAAAATATATATATATATATATTTTATTAACACATGGTCACTGTACCTTAGTGCACGGAAGCAACTACTTCAGTTTTCTCGTAACGATTAACCTTGTTCTATAATTCGAAAAAACAGAGAGGTTTAAGAAAACTTTCATCATATCCAGAAATAGTAATTCATTGTATTCATCAACCATATAAAACATGAAAGAAAATCAAATTCAGAGGGCAGAGTAAGATGTCTCAGTTTTTTCTTCCAAGTTTTCATTACTCCAAAGTCATAATTCACATCGCAAAAACGATAATTAAACGGGTTGAAAATGGAGGTTAAATTCCAAAATAAAAAACGTGCATGAACACTGGTGAAATAGAGAATAATAACAAAATATATTCCCCCATAGCGAAACGTCCATATCGCATTCAATATCGAAGGCAAAGAGCGATGGACAGAGAAATTCAAGATTTGTCTCATGTACAGCTCAGCTATTTCAGTCATGCAGAAACAGCATTCAGGTAAGAACCTCAGCTTATGTTATAGATCGATTTTAAAGTTGAATGCCATCACAAGAACGGACTTTCATTCTCCCCGCATTTGCAAGATACTATTTATCAACTGAACGGTATCAATTCATAAAGTCTGATGGATTCAGCAATTGGATATTTTCAAATAGAATTGAACCAACGAGTGCCTTTTCCACACTGAATGGGCTTCCTCTAGTTTGCTCGTATGGCAATGGGTTCAAAAAATGGTTCATATTCGTGGCAAAGGACCATGAACTGCTCCGTATACATGGATGACGTCATAGTATCCAACGCACCTGCACCGACTACGTCACAAACGTGCCAGTAACTTGATCTAGAATCATTCAGCAAATTGTCTTCAGGTTTCCCAAACTTTCGAGGCAAATTTTCAGTGAATATTCCCCTCAACTTAATAACTCAAATACATTCATATGCTCAGGGAATGAGGAATGTCCATGTATAGATCAAATGTTCTCATTCGTTTACATGCGAGTTAGTCGACTTTCGTGTCAATCGTGGAAAAGATTCCATAGTTGTTGTTTCAGACATTTTCGGTATTGAATCAAGTTTCAATTTTCGGATATACTCATATTCCGGGGAGTTGAAGTAATAACTTTTTTGTGGAGTGTTGATTTAAAAATGTATCCTGCTTCTTATGTGAAATAAACCATAACAAAACGCGAAAATAACTGGTGGTTCCACGATATTTATTGAATCATTCATCTAGGATATTTTTTTGGAAATTTTTCAAAATAGACATGGTTAATCTTGAAAGTTTGCCAGCAGTCTTGAAAAAACATTTTGATCGAATATTTTTAGTCCTCCAGCTACAACAAATATGCCTAAAGTCGATACCAACTTTATTGTTTCGAATAGAAATCTACAATTCATTTCATAGTTCGATTTGCCTTCCAATTGATCCAAATAATGCAGAATGACCATCATTATTTCAATTTTGAGATAGGTAACTTTAACATTTTTCATACTTACTTACTATGAAGTTATTCAATGAATATCATGAAATGAGTAGGTTATATCTAGAATTCAAGATGGGTTGTGATAAATTATTTTCTCTATCAAACTCACAGCCAAGGAGAAGAGGGACTTTATTTTTGCGAAAACCAGGCAGACAGCAATCACGCACGCGAAAGGTGTGCCAGCTCCAGATATATTTGTGGAAGGCATCTCAAGTGAGGTGTTCATCAATGGGCACTCAACCAGAATGCTCTTGAAGACATAACAAAATTAAAAAATCATGAATACGTTTGGTGGACTAGTCGAGAAGTGAGTTTCCTGCGAAAAATTGTTACAAGTCTCCAAAAAATATGAGCAATAGCCCATTCGATTCGAAATGCAACCTGAAAAAGACCTTTTTTTGTTTTTTCTGCTGACTGAAATTGCAATTGTTATTAACAAAAACCAATAACAAAAAAGGGGTTCAGTGTTTTGGGAATAACTCAAAAACTATAAGCGATAGCGGAATTAGGAAGATATATTCTCAAAGAAGGGAAATTTCCAGTGAAAAATCCATCTCCATTATTTTTAATTTTATTTCAACGCTGAAAATAGGGATCCGTGCGACCGCTATGGCATGCGCGCGCCGTGTCTAAAGAGAGTACACCACACAAAATATTGTTTTATAGTATTAAATATCAATTTAAAAATTCGAATAAACTATGGTGTGTTTTTAACAATTGAAGAAAAAGGTCACGTTGAAAAAAAATAAGTTTATTTTACAACAAGTTAGGCATTTATTAATTAGTCCTTATTTTTCGGACCTCGGTTTTCATAAAAAACAACATAAATGTTTAGGTAATAGCTCAAAAAAAAATTCGCTCCTTGGAGCCCTTCTTATATATATATATATATATATATATATACTTAACAATATCACTTTATGAGAGTTTTAAAAAGTTGTTTTTTTGTTTACCAATCATAATTTTTTAGTCAACAAAAAATAAAAAATATCCATATGTTTTGCTATTTCTGTTTTTGCATCAAAGAAGTGCATTAACTACATTTGAAAAAAAAATTAAGGAATTTGTTTATAAATTGTTCATAAACAAATTGATTGGTTGAATATTTTTGTTTTTTTTGCCATTTTGTTGTCTATAGAATAAAAGTATTTCACAGAACAAAATATGTTTTCTTATTGTTTATAATCTTTCCCATTAGTTGAAAAATTAGTTAAAAATATTTTTTTTTAATTTGTCGAAAAATTAAGAATTATCAATAATTTTTCTATTGTTCATTAAGTTAACAATCTGTTATAAACAAATTCCCAATCTCATTTTTTTTTTCTGAAACTGCTAAAAATTACAAAAACAAACATTTGCAACAAAGTGTAACATTTTTTTCTTTTAATTTTTATAGATTTTTCTACAATGTCGGTATATAATTCTCTATGAAAAAAGTTAAAAACAGATGATGAATTATTTCACGAAAAAACTTGATTATTTATCAATGAATAAAGACCGCTAGAATACATGATGAAGTTGACATCATTTAAATAAATCCGTGTATTTCATGAACAAAATAATATTAATAACTGAAATTGATTAATGAAACAAAATTTTCTGAATGATTCAAATACTAACCTACAAAATCGTACAGAAGGTGTTACTTTCACAGTTTAAAAGACATAAGCAGTGTAAGAAGTAGATAACGGATTTTTTTATAAACAAATGCATATAGACAGGAAACCATTACAGATACAGACTTGGTGGAAAGTTTACTTGAGAGATAAACCAATGTTCCACAAAATTATTTTTCATAATGAAAACTGTATCTTCGATGGTTCAAAAGTTACAGCGGTTTATCATTTAAAAAATCAAGTGGCCCCTGCAACTTTTATACACCGTAACTTTAGAAAAATCCATAAAAAAGTATTAAAAAAATATCGACACTTTGTTGCATATGGTTTTGTTTTTGTAATTTCTAGTAGTTTCAGAAAAAATATAATGAGATTTGAAATTTGTTTAAAACAAATTGTTAACTCAATAAACAACTGAAGTTCAAATAAGGAAAAATAAAATGTTATTCCATTGAAAAATGCCAATTATTAATTTCAAAGAAAAAAAATATCCCGTCTAATTATTCAAATATAAAAAAAGATTATAAACAATAAAAAAAATTCAAAAGCAAAATAGCAAAAAAAAAATTTCAAAAATATTTAAATAATCAATTTATAAACAAATGTCCTAAATTTTTTTATCGAAACTTATCAAATACCTTCAAAAACAGCAATAGCAAAACATATGGATACAACTTTTTTTTTACTTTTTTTAATTTTAATATTTTGTTAAATTTTGAAAATTATAATAAGCAAAATAAACAACTTTAAACACTTTCATAACGTGTTCTTGTTGAATATATATATATATATATATATATATATATTATATATATATATATATTTTATATTATATATATATATATTATATTTATATATATATATATATATATATATATATATATATATATATATATATATATATATATATATATATATATAATTCTACTGCACGTGTGTTGTCACTGCACTCCTCCTAAACGGCTGGACCGATTTGAATGAACTTTTTTGTATGCGTTTGGGTGGCGCCTTGGATGGTTTAAATTTACAAATCATCCCCCTAAATGTTAAGGGTGGTCCACCCTTTATTTTTATTTTTTCATTTTTTAGACTAAATTTTTTGTTTTTATTTTTTGTGAAACAGCATTCGAAAATACATACAACCCTGAATTTTCACCCCTATTTTTTTGGCAAGATTTTTATTTTTACTTAGAATAAAAGAATTCATATTACTCTATTAATTCACCCTTCTACGATCAACCTCTATTTTTCATTTTTTTTTAGGAAAACGGTATAACGGGAATAACGGGATAACGAAAAAACGGGAAAACGGGATAACGAGATGACAGGAGAAGGGAATAACGGGAAAACGGAATCACGGGATGAATAAAAAACGGGATAACGGGAAAACGGAATAACGGGATGAATAAAAAACGGGATAACAGAAAAACGGGATAACGGGAATAACGGGATAACGAGAAAACAGGATGACGGGATAAGGGGAAAACGGGATAATGGGATGAAGGAAAAATGGGATAATAGGAAAACGGGATTAACGGGATAACGAAAAAAACGGATAACGGGATGACAGATAAGGAGAAAATATTTTAGGGAACATAGAACTTTGGACAGGCCAACGTCTGTCGGGTCCGCTAGTCTATATATATATATATATATATATATATAAATATATATATATATATATATATATATATATATATATATATATATATATATATATATATATATATATATATATATATATGAAAGAGAGTAATATCGAGGGGCCTGTTAAAACAAAATGGAAGGAATTCAATGGACATAGCCCTCAGAGAAAAGTGCTAACCGTAGACACGTGTTTCGGGCTCTCGGCCCTCATCAGTACGGTGGAGAAGTGCGAGGATGAACAACACTTGGTAGAAAACGACAAATCAACGGAGTCAACAAACAGAAGCCAGCCGCTCATTTGTGATTTCGGTCAGCAGACCCTGAATTGTTGCCCTGGAAGGTCATTTCCGGAACCATTTGGCTACTTCTATGACGTCATAAAAAACCAATGGCTAAATCGTCTGGCACGTGCAGGACGAAGAGGGGCATGCTCCACTTATTCGGTAACAATAATAAAACACGCAAAACATTTGAGTCTGAAGCACATTGCTTATTCATGAAGCATGAAGAAGAAATTTTATATTGGATTGTTGCCTTGAGAAAAGCAGACAAATTGATATATAGCAGATGCATCCGCCAGATATTCTCAGAGTGTTTTCTTTTTTTCTATCTCTTCAAATCTCGTATCCTGAACAATATATCATATAATTATGAAAGCAAAAATAGCTGAAATTACATCGATGTATACTCCATTCCAAAAAGAATCATACCACTGAAAATATTTGAGTTCCCTGTTGAAGCTGCTGCCATTGATGGGTTTTCAACTGGTATTCTGGAACAGTATTCAACGCATTTGAACAAATGATGGATGCGTGCAAGTTTCTAATACATTTGCAAGTTGAAAAACACCCAAAGCAATTCTTTCTGTTAATTTTTTCTCATTCAATACAAATTGTTGGTATACCCAATGACTGTTGTGGCTCAAACACATTGAGCTATATATGTCTCTGAAATACGCCCTAACTATAATGTTTTCATTATTAATAAAACCGACTCATAGAGGAGTTATTTTTTTCGAGGAAAGGAAACATAATTCCTTTTATTCGAATAATGTAAAAAGGATTCCAGATGTGAGAAATCATTTTTTTGCAGATAACAATTTCTGGCATTTATCGTCCATTTCTTCAGATTCACGAGCCATTTAACACACGTATCCTCTGAAATTTGTGCTCAGCATAGATTGTGCATATTCAATTTCGAACGAGAATTGATAGAATCAGTTATTCGCAGTGCCGTCCAGAAAGGTGGCATATTTAAAATAAACTACAACATTTATCAAAATGGATTACCTGACAACAACGTAACTTGAGTGAAAGTTACTTGCTCATCAGTAAACATCAATGTTGAAGAAATGTCCACTTGAAATATTTGATATATACTCACAATATTGGTTTACATCTGAAAGTAGAGGAAAGAAAATTGAATGAAGAATATGCACTGAAAGCCAAAATAAATTTTATCATGAGGGTGGAAGACACATTCACCGACAAACTTGTTATCTTATTTCAATGTGTTGAAACATACCTTTCGCAATGAAAAACATATGATAAAGAACCTCAAATACCAATTTTTGTGACCCAAACTCCAAAATTAATGGTACTCCTATACAAACCTTCAATCCTTCTAGGGTTGAATTTCGTTTTTTCAGATAACTTCCGAAATAATGACCTCAATTGAACGAATATTGGTATTGAGAGTTTTTTTGAGGTGTCAAATTCAAACCTGATGTTATTATTGCTCTTACTAGCAGGGGGCACCACCTACACGTCTTTTTCTTTTTTGAAGATTCATAACTTTTTTGAGCGTACTTCTAGCACATTTTTCGGTAGGAAAATCAATTTTTCTATCATATCTACGTGAAAAAACTGCGCTTGTTACAAGTCGCTATAAGCAACCGTTTTCTAGATATTTGGACTTGAAAATTTCAAGTCGATTATTTGATAATCGATTCGTGTTGAAGTTATCACCATTATTTTGCATTTTTCACAAAAATGCTTAGGAAATGAATTTGACGTTTAAGTAAGTAGTTTCGGTAATTACAATTTTCGTTTAATTAAGGTCAGTATTTCGAAAATTATTTAAAAAAAAACGATAATAAAAATAAAACTTTAACACCCTGTATCTTGGAAACGAAGCGTTTCCAGACATATATTTATTTGATCAATTCATATCAGAATATTGTGAGAAATCACCTCCTAAACTTTGTCAGAGTACTTTTGAATCACCCTGTATATATATATATATATATATATATATATACACAATTGTAAATCTTCAATTGGCTGTTTGTTTGTCTAGTATCACGCAAAAACCAAGTGCACCTAATATGAGGTGAGCTTTCATTTCGATTATTTATATATAAATATACAGGGTGTCCCATGGCTATCTAACTGAAGTTTTATTTTTTTACCATTTTTTTTCAAATGGGTGTACCTGCTGCGAAAAAAAAGTTGCTGAAACGATAAATAAACAACATCCTGTATACGACGGTTCATTAAAAAATTCTGTAATAATACAAATTACAAAACTATTGTGTTAACCACGGTAAATTTTTTTGAAGAGTAAAATAATTTTCAAAGTTTTTGGTGCAAAGTTATTTTTATTTTTTGTTAACACCGAAAATTGCTCAAAATCATACATTATTGTAACAAGAACTCAATATTCAATAATATCAAATCACAAAACATCAAAATAAAATAAGTATTTCGGCACAAACTAATTACAATTATTCTTTGGAGTTTTTCTTGTCCAAAATAATTATTTTAAGTTGGCTTTCAAAACAAACGAATGTTTGACATTAAGTACTTGACATATCTGCTAAATATTTATGACATAGTTATTGTCATTGCTTTTTTTTGTTAACGTTTGATAATAAGTACTATTCAAATAATATTAAGATGCTTACAAAAGGAGAAAAAGTTGAGATTATATTGTTGTGTGGGATAAAATACTCCAAGCAGACAAGTTACAGACATTTTCAATGCCAGGCATTCTGAACGCAATGTAAATCACACTACAGTAACCTGTATTTTTCATAAATTGAAAGAAACAGGCAGTATCATTAACAATTTCAAAAAACCTTGCACAGCTGCAAAAGTATATATAGAAGTGGAAGAGGAAGCGTGTTTAAAAATTATCGAAAATGGTAAGACATCAATTAAACAAATATCGACATCTCTTGATGTACCTTTTACTGCTCTACAAATTTTTTGAAAACAAAATTGATTCAAAGCTTTTGAACTAAAATTTATAAATACTTTGAAAGAAAGGGATTTTATTACAGGAGTTTTCTGCATGGTATCAGGGAGAATACGAAGAAAACGCACGGTTCCCAATAAATATTTTATGGACTGATGAAACAACATTTACAAATAATGGAACAGTAAGTTCACAGAACTGTAGATGGTGTGCTACAGAAAACTCCTCATTTCACTATAGAGTGTAAGGACCAATACTCATTTAAGGTAAATGTCTTATGTGGACTGTTGAACATTACCTTCATTGATGGAAACCTTAATGCCAACCGATATTAGCAATTTTTACAAAAATATTTATTACTATTCCTAAATTAAATGCCGCGTGGACAAAGAGACATAATTTGGTATCAGTTACATGGAGCTAGTGTTCACTGTAGTGTAGCAATGCAACAATTTTTAAATGAAACATTTAATGGAGAATGGATAGGACGTTACTCAGAGTATCCAATGCCATCGCGCTCACCTGGTTTAAACCCAATGGATTTCTTCATCTGGGGTTCATGAAGAACGAAGTTCACAAACAACATCGTTCCTTTAGGGATAGAGAACATTTGAAAACTGTGATTACTAATTGTGTGAGGGCCATACAACCGGAGCACATTACGAATGCAGTCAACGATTGTGTAAGAAGAACCGAACTGTGCATGTTGCGGGATGTTCATCATACTGAGATGTAGAATACTCCTTTCGGAAACATGCTTTTGTTTTCAAAGCGATTATAGGAATTATTTTGGACAAGAAAATTTCCAGAAAATTAATGAGTTTGTGCCGAAATACTTATTTTATTTTGATGTATTGTTATTTGATATTATTGAATATTCAGTTCTTGTTACAATACTGTGAAATTTTGAGTAATTTTCGGTGCCAACACAAAATAAAATTAACTTTGCACCAAAAACTTTAAAAATTATTTTACTCTTCACAATAGTTTTGTAATTTGTAATATTACAGGCTTTGGAAATAAACCTTAAATGGCCAGGACTTCAAATCTAGATGTATTTTTAATGCTGAACAACTTTTTTAAGTAATATTTCCCGAGGTTTTTCAAAATAAGGATAGTTTACTCTTATCTCAAAATAACGGGAAGCGGCCAAAAAAATTAGCTAGATGAAACAACGTAATTATTTATGTATAGATTTTCATCAATATGCACAATTAATACTTTCACATCTGAGCTATGAGTTATTTCAGACTACAGATGGATTAATGTTGTTTTATTTTGATTCACATTGAGTTTATTTGGTTGAAACAATTTTTTTGCATCACTTCAGCTCTTTTGAGCGTGCATTGCTATCTTTGTTGGGATTCATACAACTTAATTCAAACAAAATACATCATGATTATGCTCTAGCAATGTTAAAAATATTGTATAAGTAATAATTATCACATTCCTTATCCTTTCTCCAATAAAGTACACTGGTCTTTATGATTCCATGTCGCAATCTGTGGATGATATCCTGTTACTGTAGCAATCTCCCACGGGAACACATTCCAATTTGTTTGATGTCCTCTCCATTTGCTTGGCGGGTAGATCTTTAGAGCGTGACAATATTTCCATATGTACTCGAGATTTATGCCAAATTTATGCCACATTACAGAGTGTAGGGATTCCTTGAATTACTTAACAAATAGGTTTGAATTTAGTGGTTGAAAGAGAATATTTGTCAAATGTAAATTGTTTACTTGGTGACGGTTCTATTGATTTTCAGTTTGGATTTTCTCAAGGGACGATACCGATGTCGATTTACAAGTGCTAGTCTCCATACAAAGGAAGTTGAGACCAGAAAAAAATCCATTGTTTGGTCTCATCTTTCGAAAAAGTCCAACAGTTCAATGCAATTGATGTTCAATAACGAAATCCGAAGAAATATGAAAAGAAAAACTTGTAATTACTAACAAAAAAAATCGAATACTTGAGAAGGTTATTCTTGGGTATAATTTCGAGAAAAAAACTTCATATGAACATATATATGTCCTAAAGGTCTCAACTTTTGAACTACACGGTGCAAAAGTTTAAGGAAAAAAATTATTTTTTCTATGATAATTTTTGTATGACCCTAGATATTTTAAAAACAATTCATGTAACTTTGAACAAAAATGTATTTAAAATGAATCCTTTTAAACGGTTAAATTATAAAATTAAATCAATCTAAATACATTTTGGAATGCTTACACAAAATTTCCCTGTTCGCACAAAAAAACAAATTGAATAAGATGTTCAAAATGTGAACCTCCTGCAAATATGCATGGCTCTGCTTTTTTTCTCATGGGCTCAACCGCTCTTCAGTATGAATTGGTGAGCTGTGTAACGATATATCTGTTACATTTCTTATTGATATGCTCAGAGATACAAAATAATCAAGAGGAGCTCAAGTTATCTTATTGACTCCAATCTAAGAATCACTATTGCAAATCTTAGCGCCATCTAACGGCAAACAGTCATTAGAGTTGAGAGAAGACGAGCGAACGCGAAGCATTTGACAGAACGATCTGGTATTGAAGAATGCAACGAGCGATCCTCAGCCCTTAGCGATCCATCTTTGATCGAGAGATTGTGTGTTCTGAAGCTTGTCAGCCATTGAGTAAAGAAAGAGAATTTGTTCATGTTGAAATAACTAATGAATTAGAGCATATTCCTTTCTTCTGCGGAAGTGATTCCAGAGCAGTGAGTTATAGTGTGATATCGAGGTATGAGAAATATTTTTGACCACATTCAATATATTTCCTAATGAAATATTTTCTAACAAGAACGTGAGATATTTCTTCATGAAGTCCCGATATCTTGACTCATCCATAGACATTGCTCAGTAAACAGCGATTATATTTATTCAGGTCAAGCAGATAATTGATTCCAGTGCAGTACCATATTTATTTTTTGAATTAGTTCAGGTGGAATTATAGATATCACAGGTAATATATCGAATTGAATCAAGATATCGGTGTTCAGTCTCATCTGTTTTGATTGCTTTCTCTGACAAGGGTTCATTAGGGTTCATTGGGGTTAAAGAGGGTTTCACAAATATTATCATTCACACTGCTTTTGGATGTATTTTTGATGCCGAGCACAAGAGGAATGTGATAGTTGAATACTATATATTTTTCATGGTCTTGGGGATGTATTTTGGTATAGTTTCTGATTTGATGATAATTATCACAGAACTGTGATTTTTTTGCTTTTGACCTAGGTGAAGCGATCATATATCTATGTATATATTCAATCCTTGGAGTTTGGAATAATTTTTTTATCATACAGAAAAACTTTATGAAGAAGTATTTGACGATTGGTCGAAGATCATTCTTATACACTTCCTCTGAATATCATTGCAATTGAAGTCATTTTCGGATATAAAATTCTTATAACTCCATTGTGCTGAATTCTGATTGTCATTTTCTTTGTGAAACATAGTTTAGGCTGATCAAGATCAGAACAACCTTCTTTTCTTCATAAAAAGCAAAGATAAATTTTTTTCCACGTCAAAATTTAATCTTGAATCTGCAATTTCAGCATTGAATATCAATGAAAATCTCAGCACAGGCTGATTTGTATGTTCAAATAATTTTAGGCAATAATCTCTTGATGAGATTACACTCATCTGTAACAGATGTGTGTGGAAGAGTGCATTGATAAATTCCATTTTCCAAGAAGTTGAATGTTTTAGTGAAAACAAATTCTGACACAAGCAATATTGTTTTTCATGTTGTATTGCTGAGAACAATCATACCATGGACAAGAAGCTGATGCTTGTCTGTTCCACCTGATTGGTCGCCCAGCAGCCATTGGTACGTCCTGATTGCGAGCCACACGACTACGCTAAGTCTTGCTATGAGCTACACAACACCCAATCAGAGGTACATCGTCGTCGATAAAACCGACAGGTTCAGCAATGCTCTTTGGAAACTCAAAATCGTACATATTTGTTAAACAGCAGAAGTACATTTGTTAATAGACTAATATAAGTTTGATATTTGTTTTATTATTGTAGTGATTCACAGAAAGAAACATTATTTGATTTGCAATTATTATCGGCTGGGAAGTTTGAATTTTTATCCTGATTGAACAAAAAATTTTGGCGTCCATTCAAATTTACAATTTCTTGAAACCTTTGCTTGCAACATAAATAAATTTGAAACTAGCAAGGCGGTCTACAGATCTCCACACCGCTCTTCACTGAATAGCCTGGGCATTCTATTACAATAATTAACTTGTTACAGCTGTAAAACAATGTATCAAAATGACCCCACAGGAAATAATCTAAACTATTGAGGTTCGAGGACCGGGGTGGCAATGCCTGTAGTTCTTCGCGACCTATCCAGCGATTATTGTAATTTTGGTTTGAATATTTGCGCACCAGAGCACTGGCACCCCGTCTTGCATAAACCACAGTTGATTTCTCACTAAAATGGCCGGTATTCATGCTCATTCAACCTCGCATAAAAGAAATAGGGTCCAAATAAATAATCACCGCATATTCCAGCCCACACGTTAACGAAAACCGCCCCTGGTGACGGGATTCCAAGAATGCATGAGGGGTTTTCTTCAGCCCAAAAATGATTATTGTGAAAGATTTGGATGGCGTTTCTGGAAAAATTGGCTTCATTGGTGAATAGACTTCCACTATCAAATAATGGATTTACATACACTTTTTGAAGAAACCATTGGCAAAAGTTCATCCGTAATGGAAACTCGCGAGGGAGTAGCACTTGAACATGCTGGACATGGTAGAGATATAATAAAAAGTCATGGAGAATTTTCCAAACAAGAATACGTGAGATATTCAAATTGTTTCCAATTTTTCCTGTACTTAATTTGGGATGATACTCAATTGAATTCAAAACCACTACCACAATTTCTGGTGTTCTTACAATACGTTTTACTCCTTTTAGATGATTGTCTGGTTCAAAACTTTCTTTTTCGCACAACTTTCCATGAATGTTTAGAAATATCCGTGCAGCGGGAATATTTCTATTTGGAAAGCGGTCTTCATAGAACCGCCTGGTTTCCAGGGCGTTACCATTAGCAAGCCCATATATGTAATGCATATCTGCAAACTCAGAATTCGTAAAATGGACCATGTTTTTATTATAATATTGTTGATTTTGATGACTTGAATACGTGACAACTAGACTAGGTGGACAATTCTCAAAACTGTTTATGTTCACCAAACAAAATCTGCTAATTACCTACTAGATACCTTTTCAATCCTTTTGCCGAATCCCCCGTTGTTTCAGAAGTAGGGTTTTTTAACGAGCTCAACATCCATGAACTCGGGTCCGCCATCCCAACGTCCCCAATCAGGGAACAGTATGGAGAAATGTAAGATTTGAAATTGTGAGAAAATAAGAACGAGAAAGTGTCAGAGACAATGATCACTGAAATTGTATATAGTTTATAAGAAAGTAAAATTAGTTGTATTTATAAGTTTTGACAAATAACCCCAAACAGTGAAAATGTGACAATATAGCGCGCGAATTCAAAAATTCAAATCAAAAGGAATGAGGAAAAATGGTATCCTGGAGACAGAAAAACAAAGCCAGGAGAAGATCGAAAATAATGAAAAAACGAATGCCACGTTTTGTTGGGAGAGAAAGAAAAATTCATTAATTTCAACATAATAAGCAGAAAACCAACAATACCTTATTTTTACACCATATACAAGTATTCAAAGCTGATTTCTGAATTTGTATGGTTCCTTTTTTTTGGTATTGGAGTTCCTGAGAGCATTGAAGTGGTAAGGAATCCAAATCCTGGTGTGTATTGAACAGCGACAGTTCCAGACAGGTATAAACTTTCCTAGTGCACATCAAGAACTGAACAATTGCACTAATAACTCATATCCCATCAGAAGAACTTTATTTCATTTGATTTCGAACTATTAAAGAAATTTTCACTTTCAAGGTAAAAGTGAGGTTGTGTATGTTTTACCCATGAACTTTTCTCATGATTATCCATGAAAATTTGTAGATTGACATTAGAATAAGTTATCGATCGTAGGCCAGGTATATTTAAGTTTTCCTGAATAAAGGAAATAATTGCTTTTTGATACTTTGTTGCTTATTTTCCACAATTATCAGCAATCATACTTATAAACACTGAATAGAAATTTGACATCAAGCAGTGGCTAGTGGCTCAATTGCCTGAACCGGCTATCTGAGACAAGAGGCGTACCAACTGAGCTTAGCTGTGGTAAGGAAAGTGATAACAATTGACAGCAACGTGACGAAAGAACAGTGACGTTAGCTAGCAATTATTATTACATCATTGCAATATTATACAGGGCGAAAATAATTATCTTTATCAATTTATATATCAATTTATTTCCAAAACAGGGCAAAATTGAATTAATAATATTAAAAGGGGAAAAAAAAAATCCCAAAATGGGGAAAAAACAAAATAATTTGTTGAATCATCATCACATAAGAATATATATATATATATATATATATATATATATATATATATTTATATACATATACAGTGTGACCCATTCAAAATGGAACCACCCCTGTAGAATACGCATTTTTCAGTCAATCTCAAAAATATTTTTTTTAATATTGAGCATCAAAAACTGTATCTTGACACAAATTTTCATTACTTTAGTTTCATTCTCAAGGCACTCTATGGTTTTTTTCTTTCTCAAAAACGGCAAAAGTTTATTAGGCAATTTTTGTTTCCAAATTTGACTACACCACTGGATTCATAGTCGTTATAAATGGAAACCGTCAAAATTTCATCGAAAAATATTGGTTAACAACGAAGTTACAACAACCTTAATTTCGGAAACAAAGTATTTGATTATGATTTTTATTTAGATTATAGACATATTTAAAATCTGGCAGCACTGCCGATACAAAGGAAAATACCAGTGAATTTGTACAGCGAAAATCCGAAGTCAATAGCTCATTCCGTTCTACAGTTATAACTCCTAAAAGTATGGTAATGTGAGCGATTTGTGCTGTACTAAATCACAGCCTACTATTGATTTAGTACAGTACCTATGCCTGATGTATTAGTTCAGCTTTCCTCGAATTATTGATACCTTCCCTGAAAGCTTGTTTTGATTGAGTTTTGCAGAATTTTAAAGGAATATTTTTTGTCCTGCTTTCTGTTTTATTATTCAATAAATAATTTTGATACTTTAAAACTTGATTCGGTTCATTTCGTTTTTATCGGCTATGGAAGACTACATAACTTGAAAATGAATTTTTAATTTTCTGTTATTTTCGAAAACACTTATAACCTAAACTCAAATAAATTATTTTAAGGGAATATAATTTACAAATCCAGTGGCGCAGTCAGATTATTATTACAAAATCGCTTCCACCACAAATCGCTCACATACTTTCAGGAGTTGTAACTGTAGAACGGAATGAGCTATTGACTTCGGATTTTCGCTGTACAAATTCACCGATATTCTACTTTGTATCGGCAGTGTTGCCAGATTTTAAATATATCTATAATCTAAATGAAAATTTTAATCAAATACGTTGTTTACAAAATTAAAGTTGTTATAACTTCGTTGTTAACGAAAATTTTTCAATGAAATTTCCATGGTTTCCATTTATAATGACTACAAATCCAGTGCTGTAGTCAAATTTCAAAACAAAAATTGCCTAATAAATTTTTGCCGTTTTTGACGAAAAAAAAAAAACCATAGAGTGCCTTGGAAATGGAACTAAAGTTATGAGAATTTGTGTCAAGATACAGTTTTTGATGCTCAATATTTTTTTAGAATGATTGAAAAATGCGAATTCTGCAGGGGTGGTTCCATTTCAAATGGATCACACTGTATATATATATATATATAAATATATATATGTTTATTGACTAATATTATATAAAACTAGAGATATCAGAATCCAGTGACAACAATTCATTAATGTAAGCGATTGTCGACAATATTCTTCAATGGAATAACAACATTTTTGAAAAAAGTATTTTTTTTTTAATTGATTTGAACTTACAAGTTGCCGCACATTTTATTGTGATCGGCAGTACATTATATAACTGGATATTTATGGAATTCTTTTGGGATTTGACTTATCTATAGCGTGGTGTTTGGATGTGATTTGCTTGCCTCGTGTGATACTTATTGATATCTGATTGAAGTGTGAAGCTGTCAACATTTTTGTGTATTTCGATGAGCGTCTGATAAATATACAGTGAAGGAAGGGACAGTATTCCTAATTCAATGAAGACTGGTTTGCAATGTTCACGATGTTCAGCATGTGCAATTAAACGCATTGCCTTCTTCTGTAGTCGTAAAATATTCAAGGCATTTCCTGAGTTGCCTCAGAGGATGATTCCATAGTTCATTGTGAAGTGGAATATGGAAAAATATACTGTTCTGGGTCTCGACAAATTGGTTATACTTCTCAATTGCCGTAGTATAAATATGGTGCTAGATAGTTTGCTGCTCAAGTGATCGATATGACTTTTCCAGCTTAGTTTGTCATCAATTTTCATTCCTAACAATTTTGCACTGTTTTCTGATCCACTGCTAGTACCGGGAAACGTTTTTGTTGGAAAAAATAATGTATGTATTTTGTTTGTGTTCATTTTCAAGTTGTTTCCTGAGAACCACTCTTCTGTCCTGTTTTTTAGTTGTTCTGTCGAGTGTGTCAAGTTTGTTACTGTGTTTTCTGATGTTATGAATGATGTATCATCAGCAAACAAGATGTATTTGCTGTCATTTGAGTACTAACAGATATCATTTACATAGATGACGAATAATAGTGGCCCAAGTACTAAGCCTTGGGAAACCCCATACTTGAGCATTTTGTAATCAGATTTGACATGATTCGAACTGACACACTGTAGACGGTTACTCAGATAGCACTCTATTAGAGATAGAGCGATTCCCCGAAATCCATAGAAACCTTTTTTTTCCAGGAGGATATCATGGGAGACACAATCGAAGGCCTTGCTGAGGTCACATAAAGTTAGTGCAGTTATTTTTCCTTGCTCCCTTCAATTGAGTCACCATAAAAAAGTTCCATCTGTACCTTCAGTTCAGTTCAGTTATTTAATGTTTATCAATTTGAGTTTTATGGTTCAGAAAATATGTGGAGGATGATTTGGACGCACACTGTATATGAGATCTAAAACATGCTGGGAAATATGACTATATTTCTTGTTTCTATTCATTTTTCTCTTATGAAAATACATGAATCATCTTCCATTTCGGCATAAATCAACTTCCATTTCTGATACCAATTAATTTTTAATCATGTATTTCACAGCTCCATGATTGCGATGACCCAATTTCTTATGCCATGAATGTATGCAGTTTTGTTTGGAGTTTCTAGCAATCAACACGGATTCTCTATTCTGCCCCAATTCGTAGGGGTTCGATACAGCATCTGCAACACCAATTCGAACACTAATTAGAATCCATTCGTGGCAAGTTTGGAAACCTACAATATATTTCACTTTCAATAGAGTATGATAGTTTCGGTGACGTTTCAGTAACTTCCATCAAACCTTCAATGTGGCAGGCACTTGATTGAGATATGTAGTGATGGTTGCCACGTTCTTGCTATCTCCATAAGTGATCACCACAGTTTACATTTGATAAATTTATTACAAAGTTACAATAACCTTTGAAATTGACCAAGTGACCGTGGTGGTCCGCGTGATGATGACCTAACGTTTCTCAAATTATTTTTTTGTTCTTACAAAAAGTTTATTTTACCTGTTACGTGAAATGTGAATGATATTCATCCAAAATGAAATGGGTAATGCGTTTTCAATAGACAAATTCTCCTGATTTTCAATGAGAAGGTTTATTTGAATAGATCGGATCTGCACCTGCTTGATATTCATGCCTTAATTGTTAATTCAGTTTGCCATCAGTTTCATTGCGTGTTTTTTCTTATTATTATAAACAATGAGTGTAGAGGCATAGCCTATTATAGCACACTATACAAATTGAGGATGTATGTCAAAACAAAATCAACAAGTCTATAAATGTCAAAGGCACAACGAGTCAAGTCTTGATTTGAATGTAGATATAGTTGGTGCACACACTACTTCCATTGGGAGTTTGTTCCAGTCTTCGAAGCCTTTATTCGATATGAAGTCATTCTATGGGATGTACTTTCTTTTGTTGATTGATAATTGTTGATTGGAGCTGCATAAATCCACCATACCTGCTACATGTCCTTTTTTCAACAATTAATGGACATGTACCCGCAATTTAGAAGTTATAACTTTGAAGTGGCAGGTTATAATAGTTGCAACGTGTTCGCCACTTCCAAGGGTATGAGACCTATTGTAATTTGTAGGTGGAGTGATGAGTCATGTGCCTGTGACGTGGGCGCCACTTTCTAGTGGTGGAATTTTTTTAAATTTAGTTTCACTGGCCACTTTATTTTCAGTTTCTGCTACTTTGAAGCTATATTCTCCAAAACCCGCCATATTCACAGGAATATTCTGGGTCGCCATTATTAGAGGAATTGACGAAACAATAAAGATTAATTTGTCGTCAGTACTGCATCAAATGTAGTAATTTATTACGTAAGTACTGGTTTCAAGTAACCAAGATTGATAAACAAATGTTTGATAGATTTAAGTTCATAATTTCAGAGTCGAGTTATTTCCAAATTTAGAATGTTTTCCTTAAATAAAGAGTTTCCGAATTGCGCGTGCCTACAACACCCATGTTTAACAGAAAACTTTCAATCAATCGTTTTAATTTCATCCCGATTAGAAGTATCCGAATTCAATAGACTTACTTACGTGTGAGTATGTTATATATTCTTATACTTTTAGTCGATCGAGTGTTAGAAATGAATCAGGCAAAATAGAAAAATGAGGAACGTTTATCATAAAAATATGTTGCAGGACAGAGATCGAGCTACATATCAATTACACAACCGCAGTCAGGTGTTTAACGTGTCTAGTGTCGGCCACTACATATCCACGATTCTGCGAGCTGACCACAACGTGGTTGGAATGTGACTATTTGAGATCCAGGAACGTAGATCGGAACGTAGCGGTCACCAAAAAAATGTTCCCCATTTTGGTAGCCGCCGCGTGATAGAACCGCGTATATTACGTGGCAGTGGTTGTGGTCAAACACCTCAAAGTTTTCCAGAATCGTGGCCGCTACGTTCCGTCTACTAGAAATGCTACTTGGGCTGTTTAAAAAAAATAGTTGAAATGGTTTACCATTAGTGACCACTTTATTTTGAATTCCATCAGAAAATGTTGTTTCAGAAAAGTGCGTGTGTGTATTGTGTTTGACATGTAATTCCAAGTATTCCCCCCATTTCTTCGGGATCATATTTATTCAGATCTATTTTCTCCTCATATTATTAATTTTTCTCAACTCCAGCATAATATTTCTGATAGTTTGAAATAGATTTCAAGCAGATCAAGATGTTCTTGCATTTTTATATCAAATACACTGTTGAAATTTTGCAGTTTCTGTAACGAGAGGAAAACCTGAGACGTAGCATATTCAGTACGTTCATAATATTCTAATTCTATTGGAATATTCTCTTTTTCTACCGGTCTTCACTTCATTTAATATATGTTCGTTTGCTCATCAATACATAATTTAAACAACCCAGGAATCATATAATCATGTAAATGAACTCATTGTAGATACATGTTGGGTAAATCAAAAGCATTTGTATATTTTCTTTCTGTGATCTCACTAATAACAGTTATACCTCTGGCTCCCTTCACGAATGAGCTCATGATAGTTGCTTAGGATTGCTTCAAATATTGTATGGAATGATTTTGTATTCATGAATTCCTACCAGAATATCAGGATCATGTGAGAGTTATGAGATAATCCATGAATATCATTTTATTGTCTGTCATTGAAATCAAAAAAATATGGTAACAGCTTTCTTATGAATTATTTTTTTCGGATACTCTGCATTACCAATTTTTTTTTGTTATTCAATAACTGGACCCCTTTTCATGACATTCAATAACAGCCATGATAACACATGAGATAAATGAACACCGGTGGCTGGTCAAGTTGGCGAGAGTCTTATCGATATCTGAGCCAAGCCACATCAGGCGCGTTCAGTACACGGATATGTGACCACCCGACAAGGAAGATGCGCGTTGAAATATCCTAACAACTGCAGCGTAGTAGCAAATTCGCTGCTGCCGGCGTCTTATTAATGAACACGAAATAAGACCATAGATATGACGTCCTTCGGAGGGGCATATAGATGGCGGTCCCGAGTACATAGATGTTGACCTCGTCAAAGAACCCTACCTCTTTGATTCAGCAAAATTTCCGGTTAGGAAGAGTGTGCCCACCGGCGTCGGTGTTTGGCCCTCATCGCAGAAATAGGTCGACGTTAAATAAAGCAATGAAAAAAACACCTGGAAAGCCGATTTTCATGAGACATGGAAAACATTTCCAAGTGTAGCAAAACGCATATAGACTGTATACACACAAGTACCTCTTCTAAAAATTTGACGAATCGATTATGACTCCCAGTCTTCTTTAAGAGGTGAAATATGGTAGGGCTGCTCATTTATATTTATGGTTAAGTAATCGAATATCGGTAATCTAGTTCTGTTACAGCTCATAGGATGTAGATTGTTCTTTACAAGTTCACTGTGAGTAGTTCATCACTGAGAATTTTTTATTTTGTACTAAAATCATTTTGTGTTTGTTCTTCCAGTTCATACCAAGAATCAGCAGTCCAGATTATTGCTGTGTCATCAGCAAAACCAAGACTGAACCCATCACTTTGGAGGGAGTCCACATAAATGTTGGAAAAGATGGGTCCTATAACAGTACCTTGTGGTATTCCCTATTCAACTCTTCTTGTTTTGCTGACAACATGGTATCACTCGTCGGTATCTATTCAAGAGGTAATTTTCAAATAGCTTCAGACTTCGTCCTAGTACTGTGGTGTACCGTATCGAATGCTTTGAGAAGGTCTATAAATACGCAAAGACATGGTTTGCTGTCATTTAGTGCTGTTGTTATTATGGATGTTAGAGTTAGTATTGCGTCCTCAGTGTATTTTTTTTTCTCGAAAACCAAATTGATTGTTGAAAATTATATTATATTTATTCAACAATGAAACTAAACGATTTTCCAGAGCTTCTTCAAAGATTTTGGGAATGTGAGTTACCAGCAAAATTGAACGGTAATTTGTGATTATGTTTGGGCCTTGTCAGTGAAATGATGAGTGACTCCTTAAAACCTGATGGCCATAGACCAGATTCAAAACATCTATTAATTGGGTATTTTAGTGGTTGCAGAACATGGTTTGCTATCGATTTGATAGTTTCTGATCTGATGTTGTTGTGTCTACCAACAGCTTTTTCAATTCTCAGACTTTGAATAATGCAGTACAGCCCCTTGGAGTCTATAGAAAATAGCACCGAAGAGTTGCACACGTTCTTATCACTCAATCATGACTACAAGACGCCACCCCTCTCTATGAATTGTTCAATTCCAAATATTCCGATACTGAAATGTTCCCATGATCACATGTTCACCTCCATAATCTGATGGGGCTTTGCATTACACTTATTTTTCCAGTTTATTGAAAGCGTAGCAACTCACCACGTCTGCAACTATTTCTCCGCCCATTACCGTCCATTTGCCCATCCATTAAAGTCCATTTCCCCGTCTTCAGGAAACCTCAAGGGTAATGTGTGTTATTTTCACCTATCATTTGGTAACAACACTCAACGACATTTCTGTTATTTAATATAATATAAATTATGAATCCCGACAAGTCACTTTAAGTGAGAGTTCGACCCATCTACTCCCGTAAGTCTTCCACGTTGGCCATCATTTCGAATAAAATTTGTCTGTCGGCCGTTATTTTCACGAGCTTCAGCAAGAATTACAACCATTTTGGATTTGTGAACGAGACTCTGAATTATAGTATAAAAACATTCGGTTCGTAAATAATAATGGGTTCAATTACATTCAGCTACTATTGATAACATTCTTATGAGAATGGAATATGATTAGTCCACTTTCACGTTGGATATAAGTGTTACCGCTCAGGTTCTGACTTTATACCTCAATAATATATCTGGAACTGACAGCAAATGAGAACTATCCAGGACATATTCCAAAAATACTCTCAACAAACTTGGACAAAATTTTTAAAATATGGATTGGTCACAGCTATATGCACGCGAAAGAACCAATGATGCGATCATATCTTGGAGGATTATGAAAAATCGTTTTATCTGAGAAAATAAAATAAAAACAGAAATGAAAGATCTCTATTATATCCTAAACAATATTCAAGAAATCCGAATACATACATTGCCAAAGTAGCCTCATGAGGGCATCTGAAATTCTGTATTATAAAAAACGGTTCAAAATTGAAAGCGACATGGAACATGGTATCAGACTTCATTGGCAAGCACTATAAAATAGAAAATATCAGTATGCTGAATGAAAATGGTAATTTGATAACTGAACCTAGAGAGATTCCGGAAGAATTTGAAAATCAGTTCGAGCAGATAAATATAAAAGTGGCTAACACCTGATTCAAATATTCGTATTCCTGGTACAAAATACCTAAACAAATCCATTTTCAACAATGAATTTATTTTTCTCTTCGGTAAATCGAAAGTGACATCTAAGAGAGTATATCTGCTCAAAAATATAATTCTCCACTGAATCACCATACAACTCCTTGAAAAAGCTTATGAGTCTTTCATTGCTATTAAGATTTTCAAAATGATTGAAGTGGAATGTTAACAAACAAATATTATCAAATTATAACCTCCACTGGGCCACGACAACCCTTCTTGACTTTCTGAGAATACTAGGATTCAATTAGTCATCGCCATGCAAATCCAAGGCTTATTTAACGAGCTGAAAAAATATCTGAATTCCAAATCACTGTACAGTGTGTTATGTTATAATCATCCGATATTCCACAGGACGATTCCTCAGTTATTTATAAGGTGGAAAGTTCATATAAGCATGGGTCCGCAAGGCCTTCATTTTTGATATACAAATGTTAAACATTTATTTTTATTTTTCGTAAATAATTTTTCAAATAATGTCGATATCAGGACGAAAATTGGTACTGGGAGATTTTTCAATATGAGAAATTCAAATTTGATCTTAGTTTGGCCCTTAATTGTAGAGGGCGCCGCCTACAGGTCTTTGTCTCTTTTGGGGAGTCACAACTTAGTCGTGTAGGTATGTATAACATTTTCTAGAAAATAAATCGATTCCTCTGTCATTTTTACGTGAAAAAGGTATGCTATTCAAAAGTCGGTACAAGTAGCTGTTTTCGAGATATTTTGATTTAAATTAATCGATGGATCCAATCTTCTTCCCATTGATGAGAAGAAGAAATATTTATTAAGTAGGTTCCCCTAATATACAAAAAACTCTAATATATATATATAAATAACAGTAAACAAAAATAAAAATAATGTATCATAATGTATGGATTCATCCTATATGAATGATCTGTTAAATAGGTTATTAAAATTTTTTAAAAAAAAAATTAATTACATATAAAAACAGTTATAATACCATACAGCTTTAAAAAGAATAGTAAAAAAAAATTGTATAACAATTTAATTATTAATATTAATAAAAAATTGTGCTAATTTTGTTCCCTTATATGTATCAACAATTTGTGTCTGAAGTTTTTACAAGATCCACTAGATTTAACATTATGTGGTAGGTTATTGTACTCTACCATACCTTTATAAAACAATGAATTTCTCGTATTTGATGATTTTACTCTTGTCACATTAATGCTGTTCAAATTACGGGTGAAATGATTGTGAATCTCGTGTTTGAAATCAACATAATCACGAAAGTAAGAAGGTGCTTCATTATGTACTATTTTATAAATAAATATCATTGTTAGGAAGTAAAGTCGTTTAGAGACTGGTAGCCAATGCAATGTATTCAACATTATTGAAATGGGGGTATAGCGATTGCAGCTCAAAATAATCCTCATGCTTCTATTCTGTAGTTGTTAAAGCTGAGTCATTTTATTAAGATTGAATTGATATAGTAAAGTTGCACGGTAGTCAAAATTGACCGCTACACAGTGATTCTTGTATCCATAGATAAATGCTTCGCAAGTCCTGAAAAAAAGTATAGTTTTTTCGAAATTTTTTAAGTAATATATATAAAGTAAGTATATTATCCAGTTGGAAGCCCAAATACTTGACAGTTGTTACGATTTCAATTTGCTCGTTATTAATCCTTATATCAATGTCATTAACATTTATCTGCTTATATTTGTATTTAGTTGTCACGATCATCGCCCTGGTTTTTGCGACATTGAGTTTCAGCTTATTAATAATCAAATATTCACTTACACTCATTAGAACATTATTCATCTTTTGTAAAGCAGTGTTAAGACATGAATTACTACAAGCTACTAGTGTGTCATCAGCAAATAAATTTATGAACTCACAATTCACAAAAAGGTCAATATCATTCAGATATAGTATGAAGAGGAGTGGTCCTAGAACACCTCCCTGAGGTACCCTAAGGTTATTGCAAATTTCTGCTGAAGTTGCATCCCTAACTCTGACTCTCTGCTTTCTACCATGCAAGTGACTTTCAAACCATTTTGGTACTTTGCCCCTAATTCCATATTGAAACAATTTGTTCAATAGTATATTTCGGTCAATGGTCTCAAAGGCTCTTTTGAGATCCAAGAAAACTGCAACAACATATTTACCATCATCTATGTCCCTTTTAAACTTAGTTGTGGAAAGCTGCAATGCTGTCTCACAAGAATGCTGTTTACGAAAACCGGATTGATTATTAATCAAAATATCATTATGCTCAATGTGATCCGGTAATTGAGTATAAACTACAGTTTCTAACATTTTTTCTACAGGTGGAAATGTGTTTACAGGTCTGAATTCACTTGCAAAGGTTGTGCTAGAAATCTTGGCAATTGGAATAATAGTGCTAACTTTTGATAATTCTGGAATTTCTCATTTTTCAAGTGACGTATTAATGAGATTTAAGATATTTACTAGAATATGTGCCGCTTAGACTACGAAATGAAATGTGATATATTCATGACGGTGCCCCGGCCCATTTTAGCATCCAAGCGCAAGAATTTTTAGATCAAACTTTCAGCAACCGTTGGATAGGTCGAAGTGGGCCTCAACCATGGCCCCCTGGGTCACCAGACCTCAACAGTTTGGATTTTTTTCTGTGGCGACATCTAAAATCCTTAATTGACCAGTTCCCTATCCAAAACGAAGAAGAATTAAGTAATCGAATAATTAACCCTTGTATATCGATTCAAAATACCCCAGGAATTTCACAAAGAGTGTGCGAATCAATGAGGAGAAGATCGGATGCGTGCATACATTTCGTACATTTATTGTGATTTTGATTTATATCTGGTGTTCCGTTGTTTATTGTTGTTTAAAAATTCGCGTTTGAAATGTTTCTATGTTGAATAAAAAAAAAGTTTTCGAAATCGTTTATCTTTTTGACAAACGGCTGCTTGTAGCGACTTTTGAAAAATATACTTTTTCCACGTAAAAATGATAGAGGAATCGATTATGATACATATATGCACGACAAAGTTGTGACTCCATAAAAAAGAGACAGAGACCTGTAGGCGGCGCCCCCTACAATTGAGGGCCAAACTAAGATCAAATTTGAATTTCTCATATTAAAAAATACCCAAATACCAATTTTCGTCCGAATATCGACATTGTTTTAAAAATTATTTACGAAAAACCAAAATAAAAATAAATTTTTAACACCCTGTATGTAAAAAATGAAGGCCTTGCGGACCCACGCTTATATGATCTTTTCACCCTATATATATATATATATATATATATATATATATATATATATATGGCCCACCACATTCGCCTCGGTATTTCTACGAGAAATGAAGAGAGTTAGGGGCAAATTTTTGGCACATTTATATGTGGGTCCATGAGGAGCATATTCCAAAATTATTTTGAAATATATAGGGTGATCCCCAAAAAAATTACATACCAAAGTTATATTTTTTCTTATGGAACACCCTATATTTTTTTTATATACTATAGACAAAATAAAGGTGAGTTACTATTATATTTCCCATACTTAAAACTGACCGTTTCTGAGAAATTTTGAGAAATTTTAAAATACAGACCATAATTTGAAAATTGTTTTCACCCTGCTCGTGATTGAATGTACTGCTTAGCTCAAAGGTTGAAGTTAACTACCACATGAAATTTTTAATGCAATATTATACAGAGTGGCGAAAAAAATAGCCTCAAAATTTGGACACACATTTAATTAAATAACTTCTTAAAGTTGAACGGAACACCCCGTATTTAGTGGCGTAATTTGACGCAGAATTGGATTCCCTTCAAAACTATATTAGGGTTCCCTATACCTATCTCTTCTGCTTTTTACACAAAAGGCGTTTTTATATTTTACTTATTAGTAATTTTTTTATCTTAAAAATGAAACACACTGTATTGTAATGAAAAGCTTGAAAAGCATTTTTGAAGTCATTTTATCGAAAAATTAAGAATCTTAAATAGTTTATTATTTTAATAAATGCTCAAAATGGTGTCCATTATTCTCGATGCATATGCGAACGCTTTCTTGAAATGAGTGCTGAACTCTGGATAACATATTTTGCGGTATGGAACGAAACGCATTTCTTATTCGTACTTTCATATCCTGAGGTGTCGTTGGCGGTGTATCGTGAACAATACTTTTGATATATCCCCATAAAAAATAGTCGGGACTTGTAAGGTGCGGAGACCTGGCTGGCCAGTTCTGTGGACCTCCTCGTCCTCAATATGAAGCCTAATTTGCTAAGAAACAAGCGAATTTAACATATTTCGCCTCAATAATTAAGACACGTGCATCTTCTTATTTTGAAGAATGCTTTAATATTTCAGAAATGGCAATAAATTTGAGTTTTTACATTCGCCTGCATTTTACTTTAGATACACCGTATTTTAATAAATTTTAACTTCTGCTTCTAGCGAATCTACGTATTCCTTAATAAAAAGGTTTTTAAAAAGGCTTTTACAGCTTTTCCTTACAATACAGTGTGTTTCATTTTTAAGATAAAAAAATTACTCATAAGTAAAATATAAAAACGCCTTTTGTGTAAAAAGCAGAAGAGATAGGTATAGGGAACCCTCATATAGTTTTGAAGGGAATCTAATTCTGCGTCAAATTACGCCACCAAATACGGGGTGTTCCATTCAACTTTAAGAAGTTATTTAATTAAATGTGTGTCCAAATTTTGAGGCAATTTTTTTCGCCACTCTGTATAATATTGCATTAAAAATTTCATGTAGTAGTTAACTTCAACCTTTGAGCTAAGCAGTACATCTAATCACGAGCGGCTCGTTACACGTTACAGAGTGAAAACAATTTTCAAATTATGGTCTGTATTTTTAAATTTCTCAAAATTTCTCAGAAACGGTCAGTTTTAAGTATGGGAAATATAATAGTAACTCACTTTAATTTTCTCTATAGTATCTAAAAATATAAAAAAATATAGGGTGTTCCCTAAGAAAAAATATAACTTTGGTATGTAATTTTTTTGGGGATCACCCTATATATTTCAAAATAATTTTGGAATATGCTCTCCATGGACCCACATATGACTGTGCTAAATTTTTTTTCCTAACTCTCTTCATTTCTCGTAGAAATACCGAGGCGAATATATATATAAAATAACTGAGGAATCGTCCTGTAAAATATCGAACACTTATTACATAACACCCTGTATATAGTGCGCTGAAAATCCCTTATTCAGTCAATTTTGCATTTCCTATTTCCTTGTAGGAATTGAGAGTGTTGATATTATTTTTACAAATGCTAATGTATATACCAAAATACCAATCTACTATGGAAAATTCAGTTAATATCATCATAGATGAATCAAAGAGACTCGGTGTTATTATCGACTGTAGGCTCAGATTTGTGAGATATGTTAACAAACTTATACAGAGAGCGTACTGCATGATTGTACTTATTTATAATAGACATGTGTTATTGATAAAACTCAAGATAGCTTTGTTTTATCCCTCTTCAACTATGCAAATTGCCTTCATGGACCACATTCAACCAGTACCTATATTCAAACAGAAAATACAGGAGGTACAGGACTCTTGGCTGCGTCTCATACATGGTATAAGGAAACGAAAAAGAATATCTCATGAACTTGAAGAAACTGGCTGGCTGAACATGGAAAATGAAAGGATACTGTAGGAACTCTTTCATCCAATTGCTATGGATAAAAGTCATCCGTATGTGTATGATAAATTGAAATTCAGAACCGATGTACATACAATCAAGAACTTCTAACACCACCTCCTTTCAAAACTGCAATTTTCAATCGCTTCTACAGTTACCAAATTGGCAATGTATACAATAATTATATTCCTGCCACTTTGAAAACCCCTTAAATTGACAAAATTCGGAACTAGTCTGAAACATAAGCTGAGTGAAAACCAGACCTCAACCATTTCGAAAGGGCTCAGTTGTAAAAAATAAAAAATAAAAATAATTATGAAAGAATAAAAAATTTATTCAGTACAGTGAGTTCCAATATGAGCTTGAGACCTTTGAAGGTTGAGTGGAAGAACAAGTTAGTAGTAGGTTTTACCTACTGCTTGAGTTGAACTTCGCCTTTCATTTTCAGTTTTAAAGTACTCATATAGTTCCAAAAATGTATGCCAATATTGTATTGTACTGAAAATTCCACACCTAACATTTTGGACCAATCAAAAGCCTGTATTTTGTATCGTTACCAAAGCAACTGAAAAAATTTCCAGACATTTTTCTCCTCTTTGGGGTAAGGAGCTTGAAATTACACTAGGAATTTTTTGACGTTCATAGGTAAAATGACATCTACATTTAACTTCAGATTATGTCGAATTTATCCTTTGAGTTAATGAGTAATAATCATTTATCAACAGTTTAACATATAATATGTACTTGAAGATTCAAAATTGACAAAAACACATGTTACTACGTTAGTTCTTATATTTTAACAAAAACAACAATTTTTAACTAAAGCATCTAAATGTTGTAGAAATTCCTCAGCTACGTCTTCTTTCTTCAATGGAGAATATAAAAGCGAACATTCACTAAAATGTATGAATTGTCGTTGTTTCATGAAATATATGTAGTACTTTGAAACAATCTTATTCTGCTGTAATCTACGGGGAGCTCCATATTTTTCACACACCAGAAGCAAATGATGTTTGATGATCCCAAACAAATTCGGT
Source organism: Gonioctena quinquepunctata (assembly GCA_018342105.1). Taxonomy (NCBI): domain Eukaryota; kingdom Metazoa; phylum Arthropoda; class Insecta; order Coleoptera; family Chrysomelidae; genus Gonioctena; species Gonioctena quinquepunctata. Next base: position 589,301 of record JAFIRS010000498.1, on the reverse strand, counting down.
GAATAAATTTCTGGCCCGCATTCTCCTAATGAATACGTTAAAAATTTTAGGTTCCGATAATACATTTTAATTTCACTAAATTCATAACAATACTGCATAAAACAAATTTATTTAGATAATTTATAGTAAGGTAACGTCAACAATTAGAATTACTAGGTTTGACATGAATTCCATGGCCTTCTATACGTTTAACTACAATGAACTAATCGATTATCTGTATACTCTGCCTGTTTTGGAAAAAACCTATCATTGAAAAAAGAAAGATTAAACCATTATAAACTTTTCTGTAAAAGTTTCATTTAACTGAAGTGGGTAACTAAGAAATTATGTCTCCTCGATATAATAGAGAACTATTATTATACTATTACATATTATTTGGTTCACTTGCCTTACCAATTTATATTATTTTTTTAAATATCTATTTCATTATTTTCTACTAACTTTAGTGAAATGAATTTGTAAAAAACTGAGAGATTGAGCTACTATCGACTTATTTTTTGTTTTTTTGTATAACTAAAGTAGATGAATTGTATTTTATTTAACCTAATATTACGCGTGGAAATTTCATTGGTACTAAGTGCCACTTCGAGTTCCTTGTAAGAAAATATATTTCTAATAATTTTAGTAAACTGAATTAGAAAAAAACTGAGGAATTGAGCTACTAGCGACTTATTTCTTTTTATTTTGTGTAACTAAAGTAGATTAATGTTTTATTTAACCTAATAATGTTATGCATGTGGATTTTATTACTGGAGTCTTGGTCCAAAACTATCTCTCAAATAATAAGCCACATTTCTTTAATTTTGAACGATACAAATTCAGAATATTCAGAATAGAAATTTAGAACAGATTTAGAAATAAAACCACCGATATTGATATCTGAATACCTATTGCTGCTTAAATATTAACTAAAGAAAAATAATTGTATCACCCGTATAAGCAAATTCGATATATTACGCAACAAAGAACATTATTAATTATTATCACTGTTATTTCGACCACTACTTTTAGTATAATCATTATTATTTGTAACATTAAATGTACAATCATTACAAGTTATAACTTATGGTTGATTCGCATCCGATTGCACCATTCTTCACATTGAACCATTGGCACAACTGCCTTCCGAATTACACCGCATCGCTTCAACAATTTCTTTATGATGTCCTATAACCATCTGTTCATAGGGTTTTATGGATTCACTGTAATTTTGATCAATTTCTGCTACCCAATTCCATTTGAAAGTGATCTATCCACATAGGCACTACCTCAATCAACCCATACGGAAGTTACTCAGTGAATCACTGGTCCTTTCTAGGTTCAATTACGGTGATATTGTTTACGGTGATTTACTCACTAAATTTGATTAGAATCGTATTCAGAAAGTACAGAACTTTTGTTGTCGATTCATTTTCTCCCTCAAAAAATACGATCATGTTTCCAATAAAATAACGGAACTGAAGTGGCTTACGATGGCTAATCGTTCTAAATACAATTTTTGTGTCTTTCTATATAAAATAATAAAGAACAGGATTTCTTTGGTGCTCTATTGTAAATTAACCCCTAGATCATCTCTTCATTCATTGGAAGTGAGAAATAAACATCACTTTAATGTTCCTCGTCACTGTTCAGCCATGTTTCAGAAATCCTTCACCTATCAAGCCGTTAAACTTCACAATTCACTCCTCATCAATCACCTTCATTTATCTGAATTTAAAATTAAGACATTTTTGAAAGCAAAATTTTGTGAATCCCCAATATAAAAGACTTGAAACTCTATTATCTAGTTATATGTTGACAAATTACTTTTGTTTATTTGACTTTTAATGATTATGTTTTTTATTACCCTATGAATGTCGTTATTACCAAAATTTTGTGTCAATTGTACAACTTAGGTTAAGTGTATGAGTAGCAATAGCTAAACTTCGCCTACTTTGTACCAAAGAAAATAAAGACGATTTATTATTATTATTATAATGATTATTATTTTTTGCCAAATTGGACACTGCAGTTGCTCTCGCCGAATGACTCGTGATTTTAACTTTTTTTGTGTCAACACCAATCTTCTGTGCAACCGATTTAAACCATGTTGAAATCGTGTTCTTCCCCAATGGACAATTCCATCTTAGAAAAAGACTACCAAATAATTATTGAATACTGGATGATTTTCAGGTGATTGTGCCGAAACGACTGTGACAGTTTTAAATACGTTTTGAACTTTTGATTCAGCTTGACTCCATCATCAACGTATGCCACCTTTCATTTTCAGCCGTTGATTTCAGGCCATTCTGCATAGCCTCTCACTACAATTATTTTTTCTTCGATTCAATTCCATCACAATATGTCAAACTCCTTTCGGCGATTCAGAAGGAGTTCCCGCTTGAATAAGGAGGCAATTAGTCTAGTTCAACCACTTTTACGAGCACAGAACAGTTTCTTCTCGTGACAGTTCAAAATAGCAAAAAGAACAGAGAGAGTATTTAGAATTCAAGTGTTTCCTTCATAATTTTTTCTCCTCCATTATGATTCTCAGCAATTCCATCTCAAGTATAATATCTTTCACGTTGCGCAAATATTCAACGAGAATAAAAATATACCTCATACTAACTGAATTTACTAAGTGCTTCATTAAATGTGGTTAAAAAATTGTTTTCCTCCAAGAATGTGAAATATACCCGAAACGTAACGCCACATCGCTCTCAGTATTTTCCATTTCCTCTTTCCACTCGTTTTCCCCGCCGAAACCAATTGCTACGTCTCACCCAGAGAAGATATGTCACTGTCAGCGGGAAGTTTTCGACGCTACGTAAACATATTTGACCTCATTATGACAATCACATTAGGGGGTAAGTTGATCGATGGCAAAGAGATGAATTTGTGATGATTTCCTATCGGTGTGAAGAATTGTGGAAAATATTAATTTTTTAGCCGAGATTATATGCTACAGTACTGAAAAAAATTGAATTAAAATAAATGTCAAATTGTGTAGTTAAGCTCTTCCCTTGAGAATGGATTTGGCTCATGTTTTTTTAAATGTCGGTAATAGTCCGAGGAAGGTTTTCATGAAAAAAAAAATTGGAAAATGTTGCATGGAAAATTGGAAAATTTTGGAAAGCGCTTTTTTCTATTGGATTTTTGAATTAACTCAAGAACGATGGATATGCCTAATCCTTATTCTGTATTGTTCGTTATGGTCCTGGAAAAGTTTTCAGTTGAACCAAGTTGGGACAATTACAAAGGAAAGTCTGTAAAAATCATAATTTTTGTATGTACTCTCTATTATAACTGATAATAATAATGTTTATTCAAGTATAGAAATTCAACTATAAAGTATAAATATATTACAACCATAGTTTGGTGGTAGATATAAAATGAAAATTAGAATTGAGTAAAATTTGCAGAGTTATTAGGCGATATAATATGAATATATGAAATACGACTTCTCTTTTTGTCTGAATAAACATGAATCCTCCATTTAAAACCAGTTCTGGTTTGTTTATGTATGTAATGTAATTATCTTTTTCAAATATAGCATGTTCGGAAGTGAGTAAGAGTAACAATCAGGTCCCTATCAAATGTTCTACTGATTCGGGTTCAATATTAAATATAAAATGTTTGAATATTTTTTTCGAAAATGTTGAATGAATTCAGTGAATATAAATATGCTTTGTACATACTTAATAGAATCTGAGTGCTTATAAGTGAAACACTCTGTCCGTTGATTTTCTTGCTAAATTGATCTGAACATTTTCTCTATCACGATATAAAGAGTAATATTTGTGTTCTATTTTGTTGAGAGATCCTTTGTTTTTATACATATATTCGGCAACGGTGAACAAGTGGAGTTGTCTGATATTATGTGCTTTGGCCTCGACAAAGGGCGATTTTGTTGGGTAAGTATATTTTTCACCATATATTTTGGGATTTTTTTTCTGAAGAATATCTAACTTTTTCAGGTGCGCCTGAAAAATTCCCCCCAACTCAGAATTGAGTATTGTGAGCGAGATTCTACTAGAGCATATTATATTACTTTCAGGTAGGTTGGCTTTAGCATAGAGCATAGTCATTTGAATTTGAATAGCATATATTTCAACATCTTAGCCAACTCATTTAAATCTACGTCCCATTTGAAGTGGGAGTCAATAGTGATTTCTGAAATATTTTGTGTGTTTCGCAGATTTTATGTCAATGTGTTGAATATTGATAGAAACGACAAAAGGTTTGCAAAAGGTACAAAATAGGTTTTTTCAAACTGACCCCAGGAACAACATATTGGCTTGATTGGTTTTTCTAAGTGAGTGTTTTTCAATGGGGAAGGTTTTTATGCTATCCATTTTATTCTACCTCTGCCACTAGATGGCGCTGCAGCGCATCAACTTCTATAAAGTTCAAGGGATCGTCATGAAAATTGGTATACACAGATATTTCGGGCTATCAACAACGGGGTGGCATAACGGGATAATGGTATGATGGGATAATGGTATTATGGGATAATGGGATAACGAGATAACGGGAAAATGAAATGAAGGAATAACGGGGAAACGGGATATCAGGATAGCGGGATAACAGGATAGCGGGATAACGGGAAAACTGGATAACAGGGAAACGGGATGAAGGAATAAAGGAATAAGTGGAGAACTTGATGACGGAAACACAGGAAAACGGAATAGTGAGATAATGGATAAACAAAGGGCATGAAGGAAAAAACGGAATAAAGGAAAAACGGGATAACGTGAAAACGGAAAACGGGCAGAGTCAGAAGCATAATCTTGATGGAACAACTGAGAGAAAAATGAATTCTACGCGCACGATAGTTTTGAGACAAAAAAAAAAGAAATATAGAAATTTGGGCAGGATATGTGTCGGGGTAGCTAGTTTGAAACATAAATGCTTGCTTTGTTTTACTATAGTATATTGGGCAAATATTGATGAATAATTCACTTTAGGTGATGATTAATTAACAGTTAGGTGAGTGTAAATCACACAAGTGTGAAAAATGCTTTCAATACTAGTTGCACACCATTTTTTCTTCGACTATATTGTAATGAATATGTTTATTTTATCGTGTTTTATGAAGGTATCAGAGATATCAAACCATGATCATATTTTTTATCCACCCTCACCACAGGCTAATGATTCTGATTTCACTATGACATATATAAATGAATAATAATAATAATAATGATAATGTTAAATTATTTTATTGATTAAAAGATAATGATAAATAACATACTTATTGCTACAATACAAATAATCTTGACGGCATAACGCTTGCCTGTACGTGAGAATATAAACAAGCATTCCCTTCCATTCAACACAAGGAAAGAAACCATACACATGAATACAAATAAAAGAGATTATTTTTACCCGAATATAAATTATACTGAATTCGTTTTATGTCTACGCCCTCATAACAAAAATATATGAATCGTGTTTTTATCACGTCAAGTTTTTTTAATCTACCCAAAAAAAGTTTTGAAGCAATGTTGCTATTGTTAGGCATTTAATTTGTATTAAAATGTCTTTCAGAGAGTGTAAATTGAATCCAAACAACTTTTGTTATGCTTGTGGTAAAATTGTCCTAACAAAGATTGAGAGACCAATCACAGAAGCAGTAAAACGGGCGTACTTCCAAATCTCGGTAAAGAACTTCGACAAAAAATGGGTTCCTGGAGTACTTAGTGTTTGAAAATTGTAGAGGTATACTAACTAATTAAGCTTTGGGAAAAAACATATTCGAAATTTGGTGTCTCAATGTTGTGGAGAAGACCAACAAATCACGCTACGGACTGTTATTTCTGCCTCACGAACACATTTGATTTTAACAGGAACCATATACAATATCCGGATGTAGCGTCGGTCACAAAACCTGTGTTGCATTGTGATGAAGTTCCTTACCCGTCTTTGCCCAGCAGCCCAAGCGGAATAAATGACCCAGAGCAGATGGAGTCTGAAATGGACAAACCCATTTCAAGCCAGATCACTAATTGTGATGATGATCTTGGATGTACTTTTATGGATGGTAAACCAAACGTGATTTCCCAGAGTGATTCAAATGACCTAGTGAGCGACCTGCAGCTTTCAAATAGTAAGTAAGTCAAAATTGCTTGCTTCACGGCTTCATCAATGGAATTTGTTGGCTCGTGCTACCCAAGTGACTGTTTATTGAGGAATTACACCAAAATGGGAGTCAATATGTCCTTAAAAATTCATTTCCTTCATTCGCACCTGGATTTGGAGTGATGAACATGGTGAACGTTTTCATCAGGATTTTAAGTCGTTTGAAGAGAGGTACCAATGTTTCTGGGATAAAAATATGTTAGCCAATTACATCAGATCCACCTTAAGAGAAACTGACCCTGAAACACACAAACGACAGAGTAATTTTGGTCAGTATGAATTTTTTAAGTTCCAAATATGCAAAAAAAAAATAAAAAATATCAATATTTTAAAATATTTCAGTCCTAATTTTTTTTCACTTCAGTATTATCAATCATGATGGATCATTAGCTGGTTCTAGATATATGTTGGAAGGAAAAAAAGGAACAAATCGAATGGGCAAACATCAAATAAATGTACGGAGCTATTAAGTAGTATTTTTTTCAGTTATTTTTTAACTCTGCTAATTTGGTTTGTTTTATTTCACCGGGAATCCTATTGTAAAGACTGGTTATCATATAGGTAACTGAAGAACGACTGAAATGACGCTGTGGAGTGACGAGGAAAGGTTGAACGGGATATGAAACGAATATTCAGATGATTTACGTCTATTCTAGAAGTGATTTTATCATAAAAATATGCTGGTATCCAGTTCTGATCAGAGTGTGATATAAAGCGCAAGAGAGGAGAATTATTCGATTTTTCCATATTCAGCCAATCAATGTCGTTCAGATGTTGGGTAAAGTGGTATCTTCTACTCCAACCACAAATAAGTCGAACACATGAATTCTGAACGAGTTGCAGCCGATGCAAGTGCGACTTGCCGGGAATCCTATTGTAACTGGTTATCATATAGGTAACTGAAGAACGACTGAAATGAGGCTGTGGAGTGACGAGGAGAGGTTGAACGGGATATGAAACGAATATTCAGATGATTTACGTCTATTCTAGAAGTGATTTTATCATAAAAATATGCTGGTATCCAGTTCTGATCAGAGTGTGATATAAAGGGCAAGAGAGGAGAATTATTCGATTTTTCCATATTCAGCCAATCAATGTCGTTCGGATGTTGGGTAAAGTGGTATCTTCTACTCCAACCACAAATAAGTCGAACACATAAATTCTGAACGAGTTGCAGCCGATGCAAGTGCGACTTGGATATGGCATGTCCATAAATTACGTCAACATAATTAGAATGACTGAGAACAATTTCCTGGCTAAAAATTACTCTACGATTTTGATCGAATATATTCCTATTCGAATAAAACAACTTCCGATTACAGAATGCCCTTTCTATGTTGACGTGTTGGTCATATTTGAGCGATGAATCCTATATAGTCCCTCATTTTCCGTCATTTATTTTGATACCTAGGAGATGTAATTTCTGAGTTCCTGTTTTTTTTCCATCGAATAGCATTTCTAGTGACTTTAATGAACTAATATTCGAGCAAAACTGATTAGAAAGGTCCACGATTGTCTGTAAATCAGAATTTATCATAGAGTTCGCCATTAACAAATCTGATTCAGAGAAAGAAAAATAGACTTTGATGGCGTCCGCATAGAAATGACTTTCACAAAACTCAATTTGTTTTCCAAATCCATATGTATACACAATGGATAACGTTGGTCCTAATATAGAGCCTTGTGGAACACCGTTTTCCTCTAAAAGAAAGTTAGAATGGCAGTCATCAATAAGAACCGACTGAAGGCCATTCATAAGATAACTTCCCTGGAGTTCAATTGCTTCGAAACTAGAACAAATGAAGTGTGAAATAGCCAACAATTCTATGATTGATTCTGCCAAACGCCCTGGAAAATCCAGTGAAACTAGAACTGTGAGATAATTCTAACTCTGAAGTCGAAAACTTGGGTTTTTTATCATAACATATGAAAAAATCGATGTAACCCCACCTTCTGTAGGGCGAAAACCCCCACTGACTGGACTATGAGTGAACAAACAAATTATGTAGTTCTTCTGCATAGGAATGAACCTGACAAATTCATAAGGAGGATCGAAAATGGAAATTAATAATATCAGAAGTCCTGTAAAATATCCTAGCAGGACTTTCGATAATGAACACAAAATAGTAGTTTATGTAACAACAAGTACGCAAAATAAGGCTTTTGCGGACGAATCATAATGTTCACGGACAAGGCCCTAGCCGAGTCAGTAATATGAAGATGAGACCGCAAAAGCCATTTGCGTATGTGTTGCATCCAACATTTTTTTTTGTATAAGCTTTCCAAAGACTTTTTCATGTAGGAACAATGATTTTAATTCTGCTATCGATACGCAAATATATTTGTAGGCAGCACCGGCAGAGGGCCGTGTGAAATATCGAATTAGTATATTAAAGTATAAGTGGATAAAGAGGGCTTTAAAACACGCGCGATTTACGCGCGAAATAGAGCAAGTGTTTTTAAGGCCAGTTATCCACGAATACTTCCACGCTTTTTTTTTATTGGTGCACTTTGGAATCATTTATACTGGTATTATTACCACAGAAAATAGAAATAAGAACTAGTAATGCAAAATGGTTGAATTCGTGATGTGACATCAGTATACCTTTCGTTGTCATGGAAATGAGAAAAACAGATATTCATTTGCAATTTGTTATCAAAGATCAATATTTGTTGTCACCAGAGCTCAAAAATGAATTATTCTAATATCGATTTTTTGAATAGTGAGGCAGAATCGCGGTTGATACCGCGAAAATACAGTGATATATATGAAAAAGAATATGAAAAGTTCATCAAATGGATGGAGGAGCAAGATGTATCACATATAAATGAACGAGTTGTTAGTAATATTTCATTTGACATCACAAGTTACTCCTGTCAGATCAATAATAAAAAATTTGTCATTTAGACTTCACGTTTGTCGATTTGTTTATTTTGCCATGGTAACTTTAAAAAACGCGCGTTTTTTAAAGTTCGATTTAAACACGCTGAGGCGTGCTTTAAATGGGTAAAATGGGACACCAATAAAAAAAACGTGTCAAATATGTCAACTAGTCCATTTGCGTTTGTTGTTTGTTATGTTCTCTAATGAACCATAATAGTGAGGCTAGAATCACTCTCTTGGCGGTAGATCCATATTAAATTTTTTTGAAATTGGAGTCTTGTGGAGGTTCAACTTTAAGATGAAACCACGCTATCTAAAAGTGAATGTTAGTATAGGGACATCAAATATTGGGTGCCTTAATCATCAGTGCGTGTTTTGATGTCCATTCCACATGAAAAATCTACTTCTATATATCCTTAAATTTAAATTGAAATCAATGTTGTTCGAAAGATTTTTGTATGTCGTAGATGATTTTTGTTGTGCGTTAATTGGTTCCGTCCACATTTGACAGATGGTCGACTTTGGAAATAAAACAACATCACATTTCCGCTTTGTTTAGCTTGTTGAAGAAGGTTTATTCGAGATATTTACTGTTTTTATTGTGTTCAGAGTGAAATCTTGTGACAATGGACCTGACAAAATATTATTCCAGTTTAGAGGATTTTCATCGAGAATGATATGAAGAGAAAAAAAATACTAGCAATTCACAACAGCACAATATGAAGGCATGATCATCTAAGAATTAACCAATAACATGTACTTATAATCCAACTATTGGATTCTTCAAGAAATCAGTAAAAATGTTCAACTCTCCAACATAAACAAATCGGAAAAGTGAGATTGTTTTACCTCCAATGTGGACTATCTGTCAAATGTGCATAAAACCAATCAATCATTACATGTTCAAATAATGTTATGATATAGTTCGTGACTGTGATCTGTTCAGTTTATATCAATAAATAATGGCTTCGGGAATTATGAAGCTATCTGTTATAAATGAATACTTTCGGGATGATATGGAATGCATTCAATGGGGTGAAAACAGTCTTTCATCTGAACATTTAGAAATGTGTAATTTGGATCCTGGATTATGAATTATAAAGGTCCATTTCCTTTCAAACCATCTTTGAAGTGACAACTACACACACGGCTATTTTCATTGGGTTGAAAATTCACGTTCTGAACAGTAATGTTCATAATTCATATCTTCGATGGATTTGTTACATACCATGCCAAGTATTTTATCCACATTTTTAAATCTTTTTTTTCTGTTTAAATTAAATTGCAATTACTTGAGTGTCTGTGATTGCAGCCAGGCGCAAAACATCATTTTCATTTTAAGATTCCTCCTCCATTAGAGCTCACTGCATCATTATGTATATATGTATGTCTCATTTATGTTTATAACATTGAATTTTCCGCCAAACTTTGCTTCCACCAATCAATAACGAAATGATGCTAAGACAAACTTCCATCGAATTTGCCCACCAATTATTTTGAAAATGTACAATTTTATTGTAACATTTTGATTATAGCTTGTTGATAAAAGTTCATTGAATCTAGTCCAACAGAAATGAATCTCAAGTTATTTGCCAAAGCATCTCAAAACAGGCGAGAGACTTGCGTAATTTTTAGACCCATAAGAAATGCATGGGGAATTCAGTGGTCGGATCCACGGATGGATCGTAAATCAAAATTCCCGCCCAACCTCACTAATATTATCTATAGATGTTGGGAAGGTTATATATACAGGGTGTAACTGAATAAGTGTAAAACATTCAAGGAGGTGATTCCTCATCGAAAAAAAGATAGGATCTTTTATATAAAGAAACTTCATTGGAGCATCCCTTGTTAAGATACAGCCCCTTAAAGGGGGTACATAAAATTTGTATAACAATTTTTTTCACAAGCACTGAAAAAGTTACAATATTGAAATTAACCTGACGTTTTGTACTACCAAAAGACACTTAGCCAGTAATTTATTTGGTTTACCCATGGTTGTAAGGGTGAAAAACGCAACCCCTAAAATTTATTTCCAATGTAACTTTTTGTCTTATTATTTGTTTACCATTTATTTCCGATAGCCTGTTTCATTCTAAACAAAAAATGTCTCCTGGGTTTTTTGCCCAAAATAAACCAGTAAGCAGCAAAACATTATTTTACGAACAACTACAGAGATACATCGTCATAAATGCGAAAATACGAAACTAATCTATCTAGTAGGTCGCTATTAGCGATAGTGACAATTAAATTGGTATGACGCTGTCAGTTTGGGAATTTTCGAAATTGAATTAATACTAATTGTGTGTTGTTGTTCTGTTCTTAATTTGTTACTTTAATAATTCACTTGTTAATAAAATGGCATACACAAATGAGGAAATGGCTGATATGCATTACGTTTACGGTCTGTCGCAGGGAATGGGTTAGAAGCTTCTAGAAGATATGCTGAAATGTATCCTCAACGGCAGCATCCTTCACATAGAATATTTGCTCGACTTCATCAACGATTACGAGAATATGGTTCATTCGACAAAAGAACGCAGGATTGTGGTCGCCATCGAGAAATACGAACACCACAGCTTGAGGAAGCAGTACTTAATTTGATTGAAGAACAACCTACTACCAGTACTAGAAAGATTGCTTTCCAGCTAAATGTTGATCATATGACGGTATTTCGAATTTTAAAGGAACAACTCTTATACCCTTACCATCTGCAACGAGTACAGGCACTGTTACCGCGAGACTTTCCGAACCGTCTTGAATTTTGCAATTGGATGCTGGAAATGATTAGAAGAAATTGTGACTTTCTGAAGACGATAGAATTCACAGACGAATGTAGTTTTCTCGGGACAAGATTATTAATTTTCATAATTACCACATATGGGCTGATGAAAACCCTCACGCTATTGTCGAAACTAGCCATCAAGAACAGTTTTCTTAACGTGTGGCTCGGAGTTATTGGGGATGATTTAATTGGGCCTCATTTTCTACCTCCTCGATTAAATGGTGAGGCATACGTTCAATTTTAAGAGAAGTGCATCCAGTACTGCTGGAGGAAGTTCCTTTGGGCGTCAGAAGGGATATGTTTTTATGCATGATGGGGCTCCCGCCCATTTTAGTCAAGTAGCACGTCAGCATTTAACTGAAACATATGCAAATCAGTGGATAGGTCGAGGAGGACCACATAAATGGCCCGCTCGATCCCCGGATCTCAATCCTCTCGATTTCTCTATTTGGGGCCATTCACAGCATTTGGTATATCGTACTCCTGTTCGCGATGTAGAGGACTTAAGAAACCGCATCATCGATGCGTGCAGGGTAATCAGAGAGACTCCAGGAATATTTGAGCGAATACGTGGCTCAATGCGCCGACGTCTAGACGCATGCGTAATGTTTGAAGGTAGACATATTGAACATTCACTATGATTTCTACATGTTGTGTGTTTTGTTATTAATAACTTAGTTTTGTTTATTACCCTTTAATCGTTTAATGCAGGTACTAACTACAAAATAACAATAAATCCAGTTCGCATTTATGACGATGTATCTCTGTAGTTGTTCGTAAAATAATGTTTTGCTGCTTACTGGTTTATTTTGGGCAAAAAACCCAAGAGACATTTTTTGTTTAGAATGAAACAGGCTATCGGAAATTAATTAAATGGTAAACAAATAATAAGACAAAAGTTACATTGGAAATAAATTTTAGGGTTGCGTTTTCACCCTTACAACCATGGGGTAAACCAAATAAATTACTGGCTAAGTGTCTTTTGGTAGTACAAAACGTCAGGTTAATTTCAATATTGTAACTTTTTCAGTGCTTGTGAAAAAAATTGTTATACAAATTTTATGTACCCCCTTTAAGGGGCTGTATCTTAACAAGGGATGCTCCAATGAAGTTTCTTTATATGAAAGATCCTATCTTTTTTTCGATGAGGAATCACCTCCTTAAATGTTTTACACTTATTCAGTTACACCCTGTATATATACGATAAAAATTATTATCAACAAAATGCAACGGATATCCATTTGGCATATCCTTCTGGATACAAGCAAGCTTGAGAAATTGTGTTTTGTGTCATTTTTTCCTGGATCCAACTATACTACCGTATTATGGGGATATAGATAATTGAATATAATGAACTTGTAAGTGAATATGACAACCATTCAGAAAGATACTCCAAATTTGAAAGAAAATTGCAAATTTATTCAGTATATATTAAAATCCTGTTTTCCCCTAGTTTAACATTCGAATCGTGAACGCTAGATGTCGCCCACTTCGTGATAATCCTGAATAGTAAGTGAAATTTGGAATAAATGAAAAATAAATTATTATCATCAAATAAATATATGTAGGTTTTCAATTTTATTCTGAAAAAATTAAAATTCCTTGCTTTTCTGCGGAAAAATGTTATCGGCTCATAGTTTTTATAATATTTATAATCACCCGTAATTCAGTTATGTTTTATGAATGAATAAATTCAAGTTCGTGAAGTGTTGCCATGACAACACTTTATGGACGATCTCATAAAATTAGCATTCTAAGGAGTTTTTTTAATTCCTAATGTAGCCGTTTTGGGGATCGTATACAAAAAACAAATTGACCCTGTATGTCTATTGATCTAGAGTTTAATATTGAGTGATTGGAAATACTACTACGACCAGATACAATTTTCAACTTTGCCGATGTTAAACTAGAAATGATACGGCTGTTTTGTATCTGGCTTTCACGATGACATCGCTTTGAGTAGTACGATCTGGGACTCAAGTTTTTTAACGGAACACAAACTGTACAGCAAAAACTATAAGATTATTATCTGGGATTCAAGGAGGCTCATATTTTTTTTTGTAGTACGTTGCACGGCCGAACTAGTGCAAAATATGTTTATGAAGGAATTGGATGCCATCAAGTCACCTGGAACAAGTTCTACCAAACTCCATTCTGTTTTTTAGACACGCCTTTGAGGTTATTTCACCTGTAATTTCGTTGTGAATCTGTATTTCACACAAGGATATGAATCACATTACATCCTGTCATATTCAATCACTTCATTACTCGCCTGTTTGGCAAGTTGGTGCATTATATTCGATTGATTGTATAGTAGCTTTGATTATTCCACCGAGTAGCTGAGCTGTCATATCTCGAATGGGATGTTTAAATCCATCCATGAATACTAATATGGATCATTATTACTCTGTCGTGAACGCTTTGAAGCTATCACGAACCAATTATTGCGATAACATCGATCGAATTGCAGGATGAGACTTTTTCGCGATAGATATTGTTCGAATTCCACAGCTATAGCGATATGTGAGGCACTCTTCATTATGACGGGATTGAAGATTGAAGGAGGAATACTCTCTATGAATACCTGCACCCTGGCCATCATTGTTCCTCTGTACTCACGGTTTCAGTTGTCCAATCAAAGGCCGTAGATACTTCTTCATATCTACATGGAGAGATAGCTATTCATCATAGCTTTGAACCACTTCAATATCATAGTCTACTCGACAAGTTGAAAATGGTCTAAAATAGAGACACTGCTCTTAAAATTATGTGTGATTGCTCATTAGATTCAGAATAACGCCTGTATGTGTATTAGCACATAAAAATTTCAAAAGTTATAAACAATTGAAGATGAAAAAAAAATGGCATTTCGTTTTTTGCCAATATTTCATGAACTATTGATATTTAAAAAAATTTAAAAAAAAAGATTCTGAGAGAGGAAGAAAATTTCCAATAAAAAATTTCCAGCTCCCGGAACTCTATCTCCATTATTTATAATTTTAATTTAACGCTGAAAATGGGTCTCCGGGCGACATTTTTAGGTTGCGCGCGCGGCGTCAAAAGCGAGTTCGACACATTAATTACTTTATTTGAGGTATTAAATATGTTTTTTTTAATTTGAAAAAATCATGGTGTATTCCACACACTATGAATAATTTATTCCCGTTGGAAATTTAACTTAACGGTAATTTTTCAACAAGTTAAACAATTGTTAACTAACAAAATTTTCTCGAGCTTCTGTCTTAATTGTAAATGAAAAAAATGTTTGAATAATTGTCGTAAAAGTTTTTCGCTTCGTAGAGCCTTTCTTATATACATACTCAACAAGATCAGGCCTTAAAAGTTAAAAAAATATTCATACTTTGTTTATAATAATTTTTGTACTTGAACAAAAACAAAAAAATCCAAATAATGTTGTTAAAAAAAATTTTTTTCTCCATCATTATATTCTCGTTTTTTTAATTATACAAAATATAAATTGATTTGCAAAAAACAAAATCCCGCCATTTGTTGATAAATTTTTTATAAACAAATTGATTATTTCAATATTTTTGAAATTTTTTTTTTCCACAACACCATTATATTACAAATATTATGATTTTTAAAAAACAAATTTTTTCCTAATAACAATTTTTAATTGTTTATAATCGTTTTTTTATATTTCTATTGTTTGAAAATTAGTTAAGGGCTAATTTTTTTTCCAAAAATATAATTGACAGTCTTTATGAAGTAAAAAAAAAATTTTTTTAATTTACAATTCCATTGATTTTTTGTAGTTTTTTTTCAATTAATTAAACAATATATATAAAAAAATATTGTAAAAAAAATTCAAATTTTTTATTGTACTTTGGGAATTGGAATTGGGAAAAATTGGTAAAATTTTTTTTTGTATATTTTGTTGTATATGTTTATTCTTTTAAATTTTGAAAAAATTAAAAATTTTTTAAAAAATTGGTAAGTTAATAAAAAGGAATTGTTGATAAAAAAAATTGTTTTTTGTTACTCCATAGAAGACTGTAATTATGATTTTTAGAAAAAAAAAATTCTTAACTAATTATTTGAACAATAGAAATATAAAAAAAACGATTATAAACAATTAAACATTGTTATTTGGGATTTTTTTTTTTCAAAAATCATAATATTTGCAATATAATGAAGTTGTGGAAAAAAAATTTTCAAAAATTTCGAAATAGTCAATTTGTTTATAAAAAATTGATCAACAAATGGCGGGAAAATTTTTTTTGCAAATCAATTTATATCTTGTATTGATGAGAAATCGATAATATGATGATTAAGAAAAAAATTTTTTTTTTTCAACATTACTTGGTTTTTTAGTTTTTGTTCAAGTACAAAAATTATTATAAACAGAGTATGAATATTTTTTTAACTTTTATGACGTGATCTTGTTAAGTATGTATATAAGAAAGGCTTTACGACGCAAAAAAAATTTTACGACAATTATTTAAACATTTTTCTTCATTTACAATTAAGACAGAAGTTCGAGAAAATTTTGTTAGTTAACAATCGTTTAACTTGTTGAAAAATAAACTTTTAGTAAAATTCCCAACGGGAATAAATTATTTATAATGTTCCGGATACACCATAATTTTTTCAAACTGAAAAATAAATTAATACCTCAAATAAATTAATTAATGTGTCGTACTCGCTTTTGACGCCGCGCGCGCAACCTAAAAATGTCGCTCGAAGACCCATTTTCAGCGTTGAATTAAAATTATAAATAATGGAGATAGAGTTTCGGAAGCTGGGAGCTTTCTATTGATAATTTCCTCTTCTTTCAGAATCTTTTTTTGAATTTTTTTAAATATCGATAGTTTATGAAATATTGGCAAAAAACGAAATGCCATTTTTTTTTCATCTTCAATTGTTTATAACTTTTGCAATTTTGTATGTGCTAATACACGCTTTTGGCACATTTTTCTAGGCGTTATTCCGGATCCAATGAGCTATCACACATAATTTTAAGAGCAGTATCTCTATTTTAGACCATTTTCAACTTGTCGAGTAGACTATCAACTGGTAGAATAATAAATGGTTCACTATCTGATAATAATGCCCCGAATGGAACAAGTTGAATAGTTCAGGGGCAAATTGCTCAAGTCAAAATTCGTAGATATGTGCGTTTGAATCTTCTGGCACGATTTAATAATTTTCAAGTTGAGATAATGTTTATTAACTTTCGCGATTCTCGACGAACAGTCATAGTTGAATTCGGGAGATAATTAGTGACCAGTTACCCTTTTGAAAGGCGCGTATACCCATCAGACTAGCCGTCGTAATGTCTGTCAGTCCGTAGTGGTAATATAAGTAGAAATATTCGTCGAATGAAGTGCTAGTGTTTTTGACCGCCAGTTAGTGGAAATCCAGTATTTTGTTGTTGAAAGAACGATTTTTGCTTGCATGAATACACCTTAGGGAAAAACGATTGAGACACCAGGTATGTGGAATTCCAGGGTACATGCATATACCTTCGTTTCAGAGCAGTTTCAGAGAACCCAGAATATTGTTTTGTTGTTAATGTATTTCCTAACGTTTCAGCATTTCTATGAAATATATTTTGGATTCAGCATAGACATATTTTCATTGTTTTATATTGTTACATATACAGTGCGACTTTTCATAGTCCCCCTCCCCCTGTTAACATGGGACGCAAAGAGTTTTGAATAATATCACCGATATTACTTTTTGAAATTAAAAGCATTGTGATTGCTCGATAGATGGCGTGGGGGGCACATCGTCTTAAAAATTTCAAATACCAATGAGGGGTCAAATGACACATATTTTACACATATTTTCAACAATCTTTTTTTTTTTTATTTCGTTCAAATGTCAAGTATAAGTGCGTATCGGAATGGTACCATTACCTTCAAAACTTTTGAACAATGTGAAATGTCTCATATATTGAACATGTCTCATATATTGAATGGTTTCACCGGTCCTACTTTTTGAGAGAAGATATATCACAATTAGCCGACAGAGGGCGCTGGAGGCACCTCAACTTGGAAATTTCGGAAGGCATAGAGATCGAGTTGCACATCGTTGAAACGATCATTAAATTTTTCTTTAACTATTGTTCTACGAAATCACAATTGCGAATGTGGCTTTTTATAGTCCCTGTTAACTTCGTCATGGAATAACGGGACCGAAACTATTTTGAATGATATCACCGATACCACTCTTTGAGATAGAAGACATTGTGATTGCTCGATAGATGGCACGGAAGGGGCACAACAATTTAAAAATTTCAAATAGCGTAAGGGGTCAAGTGGCACATCGTTGGAAAGGTAATTCAATTTTCTTTCCAGCCATATAATGTATTTTTTATTTTTGTCAATTTTTCTTTTCACAATATGCATTTTAAATTCTGTAATACTTTCAAATGCATATTGTGAAAAAAGTATCGAAGAAATAAAAAACAAAAGAAAATTCAGTTACCTTTTCAACGATGTGCCACTTGAGCCCCTCCCCCCATGCTATTTGAAATTTTCAACTTGATGTGCCCCTACGCGACATCTATCGAGCAATCACAATGTCTATTATTTCAAAAGGTAGTATTTATAATATCATTCAAAATGGTTTTTGTCTCATTGTCCTACGTCAAACCGTTCGGAAGTAATCAGGGGGGGTGGCTATAAAAAGCCGCGGAACGGTTGCGAAACTTGTTTATCTCATGTAGGAGCTTCCAAGCAGACGCTGAAAGTATCTCTGCAGATTCAAAATTCTACATCAGGGAAAATCGACCTGGAGACGATGAATATCTCGTACTCAGGAGAAACAAATAAGTTTCTGGCCGATTTCAGTTTACGAAAGACAGTAAATTTAAATTCAACGGAATATTGTGTTTTGTGTTTATATGACACGTAAGTTTCAGTTGGGCGTCTTAATTTCCTTGAAGAATCTAATATTGTTTGCGAAGCGAGTTAGGTATATTGGAGAACCCGATACTTAGTAAAAAATGTTCGAGTCATAACTCTGGAGAAATGGAATAAGTTTCAGCTCAGTTTCAGTTCAAGTAATTTCCAGTCACCCAATTCAGGGGATAGCCAACTGCCAACTCAATTTCGAATGGAGAATTTCCATAGGCTTGAGGAGCAGTCAGGGGATATTCAATTCGACTTATGATGGGGATTTTTCATAAACTTGCCAAGCAGAATGAAATTTCATTCAGGAATAAATATTCCAAATTATACCAAACAGAGACCCATTCGTTTCTGACTATAAATTAGCCAAGCAGATGGAAGAATTTGTGGGTTGAGGACGTTTTATTCAGGAATGAATATTCCCTTCCGGAATATAAAATTCTTCGCTAAGCCGACCAGGAGTTTCAGGCAAAATAATAGGTCCAAATTCAGGTTTGGGCTTGACTACAACTAAGGGTCTTGCTGGCTCAGTATCCCAGAACCGGACAGTTTTCAGGCAAGGGTTGCAATCTTTGGCAGTTGCCTCGGAATATTACGAAAAGGGATATATTTTCTGTTCAGATGCCTTCTCTCTGAACAGAAAGGCCTGGGAGCAGTGGACTCAGTAGACGGTATTTCACCAGTGATATGAGATCTTCGCTTGTCAGTTGTTGGAGAGGTTTTTCTCAGCGTGAACTACCGTAGCGTGTGAAGAGAAAGACATATGAGGGGAATGAATATTAATAACTCCTCATTGGGGGCATATTACTCGGAACCCGGTGTTCTTATTGGTGGTGTCTGTTTTCATGACATTGGCCACTCGATTTCTCGTGGCATAAATACGTTCCACACAATTCGGAACGGCAAGTCCGTTCACTCGATGATACCTGTACTTGAGAGTCCGCTGGTACCGAGTGGGCCAAATTGGACACTTTCAAAGGGAAAGTACTGTTTTCAAACTAGATAGATGAAAACTGATGACTATGTCTGAGGGTCAATTTTTATGACAAACTTTATGGTGAAAACCTCCTATCGATGATATCCATCATCGTCTCTGAGTTACAGCATGTTTTTCGAAAATGTGCATTTTTGAAAAGTTGCTGTAACTTTTTTCCCGTCAAAAATTCTTTGTTTTCATGAAAACATTTCCAACGCACTTTTTTACGTAGAATTCAATGGTGTAAGTAATTATTGATGGAAACTTTTTTTTTTCAATGAGGCAACCTATACAGGGCTTTTTACGATGAGCGTTAATTAAATGTTTCTGGCAAATAGAACACCCTGTATATAATATCATATTATGATTTCTTATCACTTTTTCAACAACTTCATGTCCCATTTCCCTCTACCTATCTGTTACCGTTTGGAAGATATAAATTAATTTCTTTTTTTTTACCAAACATGTAGTTTTATAAACGCTGATAATCTTGAACTCTCTGGTACTAAGACGATCAAATTCGAAATGGGGTGGAGTGATACCATGAGAATCTTCACTTCAAGTCATATTTTTATTTGCCTCATACAGGGTCTCCAAAAAATGCAGATACTTTGTTCACATGAGAAAATGAGTGGAAGTCAATTTTTTCAAATGGAACACCCTGTAAATTTCCACATTAGATTGACTTTGTTCAGATAATCATATTTCGATTTCGAACCGTTTTCAAGATGAACTGTTTCAAACAGAAAATGACGTGGTTTCCTTGTATTCATTACTTATTTTTGAAATTTAACATCTATTTTATACTACGTAATATTTCTTTTCGATCTAGTTTTTCAACAGTCTCAAATCAGTCGATTCGAAATTGATATGTACCTTAGAAAAAGTTACAATTTGTAAGCATTGAGGTATTGAGTGTCTCTACCATACAACATTGCAAATTAATATTTTTTGAAAGTGTGCTTTGGAAAAATGAATGATCCAATTTTGAAACGTCAAACTTTCGTTGGTGGTTTTGACTGATTGTGATACCAATTATAATGAAACATGTCAAGATTGGGTTACAGTAATGACGATTTTTCGAATTTATTAATAATTTATGATGAGTGCAATATAATTACAAGGAGAACATGCCGAGTATTTCATGAAAGATATCCACAACTTCCGAAGCCGAATAATAATGTGATAAATCGACTACTGAAAAACTGAATGGAACCTTTCGTCCAAAAATCATTCGTAGAAAGCCTGAAGTGGATGATGATGACAATGGCATAAATAACAGTTTTGGGATTTTTTCATGCATTTCCAAATGTTTCTCTACACGAGGCTGAAAGGGAGATAGGTATACCCCTACGTGACAATTTATTGCATTCTTAATAAGCACAAATAGCATCCCTATAAATTCTACTGTGTCCAACATCTGAAAGAGACTGATTTGCCTCGTAGAGAGGAATTCTATGAATGGTTACTTATCAAGACTCAAGAGGCTGAACATTTCCTTGACAATATCATATGGACAGATTAGGCCAAGTTTACAAAAAATGGAGTTTTCAATAGACACAACAGTCATTATTGGACGCCAGAAAATCCCCATGTCGTTCGCCACAGGGGTTTTCAAGAAAGATGGGAATTTAATGTATTCTGTGCCATAAAGAATGGGTCAATTTTTTATATCGAGTTTTATGATGATAATTTGAATGCAACAAAATATGAAGATTCACTGAGAAATGGAATTCAAATGATTTTAAATGATAGGCCAGGAAGAGAACGTGTATGGTACCAAATGGATGGTGCTCCACCCCATAATTCTCGTTCAGTAAGCGAAGCTTTAACTGAAATCTTCGAAGACAGATGTATTGGTAATAATGGACCTTCTCGTTGGCCTCCCAGAACACCAGATGGCAATCTATTAGAGTATTTTGTGTGGGGTTTCATTAAAAATGTGGTTTACTCCAACCCAGTTACAACAATGGAAGATATGGAAACGAGAGTTAGAACTGCTTTCAATAGTTCAACTCCAGACTCAATCAGAAACACTACACATGAAAATCTTTTGAAGAGATTACATGTTTGTTCAAGTAGAGGTGGAGATGTGTTCGAACATATTCTGAAATACACTGACCATTGAATTAACTTACTAATTCATGAAATTATTCTCAGTTCGTGTGTCAGCGTTAATAAAACCATTGTTTGAAGAGAAGTTTCATTTGATGCTGGGAGAGTATTTTAATAATTATTTATTCATTGTATTATATGTGACTGATGAAGGAACATCGAACGGAATCTGTTAAATTTCATAAATTAGTGATGAATACAAGGAAACCACGTCAGTTTCTGTTTGAAACAGTTTATCTCGAAAACGGTTCGAAATCGAAATAGGATTATCTGAACAAAGTCAATCTAAAATTGGATGTAGAGCTCATTTTTTCATGTGAACAAAGTATCTGCATTTTTTAAAGACTGTATGAGGCAAATAAAAATATGACTCGAAGTGAAGATCCTCATGGTGTCACTCCACTCCATTTCGAATTCGATCATCTTAGTACCAGAGAGTTCAAGATTATCAGTGTTTATAAAAGTACATGTTTGGTAAAAAAAAAATCGAAATTAATTCATATCTTCTAAATGGTAACAGATAGGTATAGAGAAATAGTACATGAAGTTGTTGACAAAGTGAAAAAAAGTCAAAATATGATATTATATACAGGGTGTTCTATTTGAAAAATCAAAGTAGCCGCTATTTTATAGTAGAAGCGGCAACGCCGCATAGTCTCAAATATTTTGTGCGTGTAGATCATATCAATTAATGCATTAATTTTTTATTATATTTTTAATTACTATTTTTTTATTTCATTTTTCAAATTTATATTTGTGTTCAAGAGTTAAAAAATAAAAATAATTATCTCACTAATATTTTTATAATATCATTATTATCCTCTGAAATTTAATATTGGTTCGTAATGACCCATTTTCCCCATAATCCATTCAAAGACAGTAAGTTCGTTCATTCATCTATATAACTCATATTATTTCTAAGATTGATAGTAGTTCATGAAATAGTTAGCTGATTTGATACGGTAATAAGTAGTTCTATATATTTTTATACTCGCGGAGGAGATGGATTTTACAGTCTGCCAGGTCAAAGGAACCGACGTGAAGGTCTGCCTTCAGAAGTATAAGCATTTGAAACTTGAAAGCATAATATATATGAATTTCAAATTTCCTAAAATACTTTTGAAATTTTTTTTTTGAAATTTTTGAAATTTCTGCCACCACTTTAGAACCGTGGTAATCGTCTGTCTTTTTTTTTAAATAGCTATAATAGTATATTTTGACATATATAAACGGCAGCTTTCCTAAAATACTTTTTTGGATCATTAAATTATCACACCTGTCGCACCTGAGTGTAGCTGGGGCCACCGCGACCGCGCTAAGCTAGCCCCCACCTCATGGTTGGTAGGTATAACAGACTCACTGAGGAAATTTTAGGCTTTCCTAAATTATGTGTACCTTTCACTGGCTCTTAGACTATCTTACTTGAACACGGTTTCTTCAGAATCAAACAACTAATACAAATAGATATTCTGTTTCTCAATACGCTTCAATATCAATCTCGCAAAATGGCAACTAACTATTATCAAAAAATTTGCTGTCAACTGACACAATTAGCAGTGATACTAGCCCTACTCAACTAACATTATAGGAAAATTAAATCAAACAGTGATCCGTTCGTGTCTGTGTGTATCTTCTATCCGCATGCACTTTTTGTGACTATCGATATTGGAAAAAACCCTATTGAATCTCAAGAAATCCCCTGGCTCGTCCTGATTTTTGTTCACATATATTCTGATGAGTGCGGAAGAGATCATATGGAGCCAGCTGAGATCGTCAAATTGGAAATAATGGAAAATTCACTAGACACTTGGCATCTCAACCGTTGGGTTTATGTTGTTATATGAAATCGCTCTATATTTTTACTTTTTCATAGTTGATGGTTTCCCTTCGGGGTTGGGATGCTTCAAGGAATCCCTCATGGAATCTAGTTGTGATCACATACCTTTCGTGCTCCATTATGCTTCTATTCGTGTCTTTTTCAGATCGGTACTCCAGGGAAATCAGGGAGAAAACCAGGATATCCAACGAATCTTCTTTATTCGAATTCCTGTGTAAATGTCACTAATGAAAAAATTCAACATAATACCAAGATCTGTCTGTGAGAATCGTATGCATTTGGCGGACTTATTTTACACATACGTCCCAATTTCCAGAGTTTCATGATTTCCATTATTCATTTGTTTTATATCAAAATATTTTAATGATTCATTGTATAAGTATTGTTATTGGACATGCTTTTTCAACTCATATTATGAAGAGAATCGTTTTATTTCACCTTTAGGTCAATGAGATGTACCTGTTTTCGGTATTCTGTAATTACCTGTGTTTTTTCAAAAAGTTATTGTGACACATATGTATATTTTTCAATATTCAGCGCGGACCATAATGTTTGCAACATATGGAAAAACCTAAGAATCAATATTGACACATGCCACGTGACCACCAATATGGCAGCAATTTAAAAATATTCATAACACGAATGGGCAGAATGTGGGGTTATTTTTGAAGATATAAAAGAAAGTTTTTCAAAAAAGTTTTTAACAATTCAATTTCCGGCCCAAGTGCAGAATTTAAAATATCTAAAATAATTGAAAATTGCAATTTTTTCTAAATATTCTTGTCTTGATTGAAAACCCTGTTTGTTTTGGTCCCAATTATCGATTTGGAATTATTATGAACTCATTCAATCAATAAAATAGTACTTTTGGGGTTTGTTTCCAAATACTAGTGCAAAATGTAAAAAAAATGATTTTCACAATGATAAATTAACTCCTATATGAAATGTGTCATTTGAAGATGACTGTTTTGTCATTTTGACAGCGATAAAAAAGGTGCATCGTTTTTTATCACCGATAAAAACGCCTGTTTCTCTTAAGCGTCTACATCTAGTATGCTTACGTCACTTTAATGTCTGCCCTGTCAGTTATTTAAGTATTGTTGATAATTGATACTGAAACATTACAACATGAGTCGTTTTGGGGAAGTTTCGACTCAACAAATAACAAAAAATATAGAAGAAGCAATCCCGCAATCCACAAAAAATACTAAAGCGTCAATATGGAGACAATTTATGGAGTTTTGTCGAGTACAAGATTACGAACTGTCGAAAATAACTCCGTTACAAAAAGTAGCAGATATATTAAAGGATTGGGCCTATAATATGAAAAAGAGGAATGCAGAAGATTATAAAGAATATGCAGTTAAATTAATTTGGAATTGAACTGCGCAGATGATTCAAGAAAAATATTTCAATGAATACAATATTAAATTTGATCCTTTTGCCGACATAACTTTTAAAGAAGCTCGTGATGCAAGAAATAGTAAACTAAAAGAATTACAAGTTATTCCAGACAAAAGAAAAGTAAGTTCTGTAGCATTGAACGAGAAAGATATAGTTAAAATGGCAAAATTGTGGAATATAGAGAACCCAGAGGGATTACAAAAAAGATTATTTCATATAGCTTCTTATGAATTAGCTTGGAGGGGGGGAGAAGCTGCAAACTGGAGAATTTACCATTTCAAAAAAGAAAAAAATCAAGATGGAACTCCAACAAGAAGATTTGAATACAATACAATATTTTCAAAGACGACACAGGGTGGGTCGAAAAAATTGGCAGACAGCAAATGGATAACAAAAAATGAAATGGATGAAGGTATTTGTTCCGTTGCATTGTTAAAATTACTGTTACAAAAACGAAATGAAAACATAATATCTGAACGACTTCTTTTAACTCCAAATCCCTTTTGGAGAAACAAAAATTCTAAAGGTTGGTACAAAAATGTTCCACTGGGTATTAATACGATTTCTACTTGGACCAAATATTCTGCAACTGAAATTGGACTCCACATTACAAATAATAAAATTACCAATCATTCGAACCGTGCTAGTACAGTTACCCAGTTAGCCGAAGCAGGAGTAAGTGACCAACAACTTATAAAGATAACGGGACACTCATCATCATCTTCTATTAAACCCTACCTCCAAATTGATCCTGAACATCACGAAAATCTTATCAGTTCCTTACGAGCCTCGAGTGAGAAAAATCAGAATGAATACTCTACATGTGTGAATACCAGAGAAGAAATTTTTTAAAACAGTACACCAAACCAAACAATTTATAACAATTGTGTATTTAATAACTGTTCATTTAAATAATTTAATTGTATCAATGAAGATAATTATTGTTGTTGTTCATTCATATATTCGGTCGTTAATTTATCTTGCCAAAAAACAGTCGAGCTTTTCTTTTAAGGATAAATTTCTTTTCAACTCAAAATTTTTCCATCAGTAATTTTGCTCGAAAAACTAACATTTGACAAAATCACTCGACCTTCGGTCTCGCGATTTTGTCATGTCAGTTTTTTTCGTAAAATTACTTATTGGCAAAATTATTTCGTTACAAAAAGAAATGTATTCGATAAAAAAGAAGCTTTTGTGTTTTTACTGTAGACAATTCAACTCATGAATAAAAAATCGCATATGCCAGAGTGCAATTGTCAGTTTGACAGCGGCAAAAGTTAGCTGCAACTTTTGCAGCGACAAATGCACTAGTGGTTTTTCCACTTATTCATTTGTTTATCAAATATCGCGGTGTTGGTTACCAAAATAAATAAAGTTTGCATTGATATGTTTCTAAATTTCTTATTCATTAAATTGTCCTGCCGAATTATACTCGATGTTTGTATTGATATCGGGTAAATTTGTGTTGTTCAAATTCTAAACTGTTCCCTTCAGCAATTTGAATCGAAAAACTGTCAACCTAACAGTTTTCCTCGTCTAATTGCTAGGCAACAGTTTCTCATTAAACACCCCAAATTTACCCGATAAAATACAAACATCTCGTGCAATTATAAGTGAGTATTGCTGTTGCAGTGGTTCATATCTCACAACTTCTTCAGTCAATTTCAATTTAGTCACAAAAAACCAATTTTCTCGACCGTATTCAAGTTTTATGGAGAAATAAAGAAAACAATATATACAGGGTATAATCTAACCTCTTGCGAATGATGAGTGCATAATTCCATTTTATATTGAATAACAGTGATTAATAATTAATATTGGTGTGAGTTATTTTGATTGAAAATTATTGTGCCACTTTTCCAGACAAAACCTAAAATCACAAAGTTATTTAAATTCAAAAAAATCGGAATTGTGGGAGTTCTTAGATAATCTTCCACTATCGCAGCTTATGAAATTCCGACCGGATGGCGCTTCAATTCACTCAACCCCAGAAGTCAGGAAATGGTTGGATAATGAATTTGGAGAAAAATGGATTGGGCATTTCTGTTAATGCTTGGCCAGGTGGGTCACCTGACCTCAGCCCTCTGGATTTTTTTTGGTCAGAATATTCAGAAACTTGTGTTTAGAAGTTCAGCCCCTTGAGAGACACGAAACATTCAGAACAGTGTGTAAGAGATTGCGTAGCGTTGATTACCCTTCTAAGTTCGGAGATAAATGTTGTCCAGAACAATGTTATGTATGGAGCGCGCATGTAGACATGTAGAAATTGAGCGATATTTTTGTTTAATATTGTTACACCCAGTATAACAGAGATTTTTGAAATGAGAAATTGAAAAGTATACACACAAAACTATAATAGAAAACAGTTACCTATAAATAATTAAAAATCAAGAAAGAGTATGAAAATTTGATAAGAATATGAAGCCATTGAAAAATTTTCATTAAAACACTATTACGAAGAATTATGTTGGGAAATATAATATTATATTATATTTATGAAACAATGAACTCCAACACAGGCGTTCCATAAATAACCAAACAAGGGATTCTTAAAATAATTATGACTTGAAGTGAACCTAGGTTCACCCGGAAATAATAAATGAGCTCCATATATGAAAAGCAGTTGCATCATCGTAGGAGACGATTGTGTAGTCCATAATCAAAATAAATGCTGGGCAGGGTTAATGGGGGAGCAGTAAATATAATTATTTGCGGGACAATCTCTCTGTGAGAGATTTAGAAATCTATGAAAGAGCGACGCCAAGCGTCGACTGGGCATTCTCATTCCATTCGGGTATTTGATTAAGTCAAGTAAAGTTAGTAGATTCAGATCAGTAGAGATATAGTTATTATTATTTCGTTTCATTCAGTCTTCTGATTGAATACACTATGTACAATAAATTCAGATTCTACTGCAGAGCCTTCAGTTTAGAATTGCAAGTAATTAACATCAGAAAAATCAAAAGTAAAATGGGAGCTTCAGAAATAAGATTCGAATTGATTTGTTGAAAATATAAACAGGATGTTCATAAAATCAGATGTGGAATCATCTGCGACTGAAAGATAAACCTTAGTCACTATCTTCCATCGTCAAGATAACCTCTTGTGGGGTATTCATGTTGAAAAGGGAAACATTCTCAATTGAATATCGATAGAAAGATTTTTCTGTGAATTTTATGAACATCCTGTTTATATTTTCAA
Source organism: Gonioctena quinquepunctata (assembly GCA_018342105.1). Lineage (NCBI taxonomy): Eukaryota > Metazoa > Arthropoda > Insecta > Coleoptera > Chrysomelidae > Gonioctena > Gonioctena quinquepunctata. Next base: position 561,101 of record JAFIRS010000498.1, on the reverse strand, counting down.
CAAATCAATCTATCATACCCCATGACAGGTTTTTATGTCAGAAAACACTAATTTCAAAGTGTCTCTCCAAATGAAATGATTCTAACTTTTTCCATCTTTGCAAAGTGAGATTGCTTCTTGAAAATGCGTTTCCCATTTCTTCCGGTCTTCCTGATGATCGTGGAAGCGTGAAATAGATTTTCGTCGACAAAAATGTATTGAAGACCTAGTGAATGCGATGTCTCTCCTGCGTCAATGTTATGAATGATTTCTGGTGAGTACTCTCTTTTGGAAAACATTCTTCTTTGCCTCATTCATCTTTATGAGTTCTTAATTAAGACTGGAATAGAAAATCAAATAACTATCTGAATGAAAATGCAAATTTTCAATTTCAGATTTTTTTCTTTTGAGTTAGGGCCTTTTCAGAATATCTATCAGATGTAGTTCAATGTCCAGCGTGGCTTTAGCCGGGGAAGTAGTTGTTTTCTGTTAGACATTCACAAAAAATAACTTCATTTTAATCGTGGATTTTTCAATTCACAGAAAAATCTTTCTATCAAGATTCGAACTATACACACGATGTCTGGTTGGCAACATTTCCAATTAATAATTATTATTATTGCGGGATTTGAAAAGAGAGAAAGATATATATATATATATATATATATATATATATATATATATATAAAATGAATCGATAAAAAAAAATTAAATTTACTGTCGAAATGAATGAGACTGATCAAAACCGCTTCTTTTAGTTTGTGTCAAAGTGCATAGAGTTATACAGGGTGAGTCACATTTCCTATCTCTCTGATTGTTTGTAACAATTGGTATTTTTATTGAACATTCAAAATCATCCTATTATACATTCTTTGATATATAAAGTAACAATTTGATTATCCATCATAATATTCAACCTCTGTCGATTGTTTGAATGATTTTAATACTACTGTTTATTTTGCCATTTCAATTACAATGATAATTGATACAGATAAAATGGTTTATTTGATTATTATAATTTGGTGTGACTATGTGCTACCATTGCTATTGAAATTTGTAGATGAAAGTAAAGTAGCAATTATTGAGTATTATCTATGAAATGATATTGACTATTAACAATGTTCAATTGATATTATTATGCATATATCTATTGGCAAACAATTTTGGAATTTTTTTTGGATATATTTGAATAATAATTTGATTTAATTATATTTTTACCAACATTCTATTAGTTTTTTTTAAAATTTTATATAACTATTATTAAATTTATTGCACGAATCAAATATAGAGGGTTTGATTGAGTGGGCCGCTCCTCTTCATCAAACCTAGGTGTAAGGCTGCCATACGACACTCCATATAAAACCTCTAAAGACTTTCAAAAACACGCTTAGGTACTGTCATTGGTGTGAAAGTAACTATAAATTAGCATTGATTAGAGCATTAAATAGGGAAATTTCATCATAGTTAGTCATCATTAAATTGTACTTGATGAAGAAACCTTAATATTCGGGTTTTCCGAGGTTATATGAGGGTTTGGACTTTTCACCCTCAGGTGTGGAGTTTCTTTTAACAACACCCTGTATGTGTCCAGATATAACATTGAGTGGTCAGTTGTCGGGTTTTTAATTCTACAACAGTCCACGGTGTGGCATTCAGCGTCAGGTGTGGCGTATTTTTATTTTTTAATTATTTACCAGGCCAGTGTGGTAACAATAATTACAATTGAATCAAAGGTACTCAACAATGATTTTGGTTTGCTAATTAGTGTGGGATTATAGGTCTTCAGCAGTCCTATAGACATCTTGTGCCTTTTCAATTTCACCAATATTTGTTTTTTACTTATTACCCTTCTGGTTCATAAAAAAAAAGTTTTTAGAAACATAACTTATTTGACAGGAATAAAAAGATAAACTTTCTTGGGGAAATAATAAAAATGAAGAAGCTGAAGTAGAAAATATCAAGTATCCACGTTGTATAGCGAAAACACATTGTTTTACTCCTTATCCATGAAACTTGATTACAGTAAAAAAAATGGTCTATTGTGACTCTTTGAATTTTAAAATTATGAAAAAATTTAACGGAGTTGTAAGACATGAATCACTGCAACAGCAATAGTCATAGTTAAAACCAGTTTTTTTTTTAATTTTGCACTAGCATTTGACAAAACAAAAGTTCCATTTTATTGATTGAATAAATTTATAATGGTTCCTAAAAATTATAAACCAAAATTTTTTTTTTAAAAAACAAAAAAAATTAAAAAAATGCAATTTTTAATAATTTCAGATGGATATTTCAAATTCCACATATGGGCCCAAAATTAAATTGTGAAAAACTATTCCAATTTTTTTTTTTGCTTTATTTAAAAATAACCCCACTTTTATCCGATTCGTAATGATTTTTGTTCAATTGCGCCACATTGGTGGTCAATTGGCATATGTCAAAATAAATTTTTAGGTTCGATATGCAAAAACTATTTTTTGGTATTCTGATTAGAAAAAAAAAACATATGTTGCAAACATTATGGCTCACGCTGTATATAATTTGAGTAATTGCTATGATGTTCATATATTCATTCGTCAAATCACTGACCAATCCTCGCGAGATTTATGTGTGTTGAGAATGAAATTTGTGAGTGCAAATATTTCAATGGAAAATCTCAACCAGTGGATCGTATATTTTTCAACCGACGAAACCAAAAAGGAGGAGGTTATCTAGCCGACTCGTATATTTTTTTTATGTATGACAACGCATAATTTTTTAGGGAGTAGTTCGATTTTGATGAATCTTTTTTCATTGGATAGGGTGTACTTCGAAGTTGGCCATTTGGTTTAAAAGAATAATTTTCCCTAACGGTAGCAAAAGGATTTGATATTCACCCTCTGAAATTTGGTTCGTTAACCTATTCTATCAGGCATAACTTTGTACTGGGTTGTCCGATTTGGACGATCCTTTTTTTAACAGATAGTGTATACCTCATAGTGGATCACATCATAATTCGGATGAAATATTCTACCCCTATGGGTAGAGAAATAGGGGATGATTGATTTTTCACTAGTAAACATTGGCACACATTTGCAGTTGACATTGATAGATTGCTATTGTCATTATTTTTGTTTTCCCACACCCGTCACAATAATTATATTTTCTAACCAGAACTATAAAAAATATTTTCTATTATATAACAGTAAATGGTTAAAGTAGATAATCATAATATTTAACTGTTAATAGTTGAAGTAAGGTGGGTACGTGAGTATTTTGGAAGTAATAAAAAATTAAATAGTAGAGTTCAGCCACAGAAAATTTAAAAATAATAACTTTTTAACAAAAAATTGAACCGACGAAATACGGAACTGAAAAGTTAAAAATAAAATAAACCTTCTTAGTCTCAATAACTAATCTCCTAAACTAATGTGAGTAACTGATTTTGAGTCGGCGCCAAACAAACAAGCAAATGAATTAGGTAAGGCGTAAAATGATGGCATCGAGTTGCGCGGTGACATTCTGATAATTTTTTTGGAGTAATTTAATGAACTTCGTTGATTGTTCGTTTGGCACCGACTCAAAATTATTCACTCACATTAATTTGGGAGCTTAGTAATTGAGACCAAGAAGGTTTATTATATTTTTTACACGCTTTATATTAGCTTCACTTGTATGTTTGTTTGTAACCGACTCCTTTGGACGCGATTTTGACCCACTTTAAACGGTCAGATTTCATTCAAACTTTGTAGATTTATCGAGGATCGATGACAATACTCTGATTTGATAAAATTATTCCATTTTTCAATTTGCAAAAAAATTATAAAAATAATAGTTTTAAAAAAACTAAAAAAACCCGCTTTCATAAATAAACCAAACTAAAGAGTAGGAAATAAATAATAGTTTAAAAAAACTAAAAAACAAGCTTTTATAGGAAACCAAACTAAAAAAATAAAAAATAAGAAAAAAAATTATTTTATTTAAAAAAAAGCGTGGGGTGCATGGTATCGCCTCGGGCAACAATTACCTGTGATCTGAGACATTTCTTACTTTACTGCCCTAGGTGTGTAATTTACTATATAATTATTTATACCATGCACCCCACGCTTTTTTCTAAATAAAATAAATTTTTTTTCTTATTTTATATTTTTTGAGTTTGGTTTTCTATAAAAGCGTGTTTTTTAGTTTTTTTAAACTATTATTTCCACTTTTCAGTTCCGTATTTCGTCGGTTTAAGTTTTTGTTAGAGAGTTTTTATTTTTAAATTTTCTGTGACTGAAATCTACTAACTACTACCAACTTGTTTTTTTATTACTGCCAAAATACTTACTTACCCTCCTTAATTCAACTATTACCAGTTGAATAATATGATTATCTACTTTCATTATTTGTTGTAATATAAATTATTTTTATTGTACCGGTTAGTTTATTTCACTACTTCGTGTATCATTCCATCCTCTCATAGAATATAATGATTGTGAGAGATAAAGGAGAACAAAAATAATGACAATAGCGATCTGTCATTGTCAACTACATATATGTGCCAATGTTCACAAGTGAAAAATCAACTATCCCCTATTTATCTACCCGTGAGGATGGATAATTCCATTCGAAATCCAAATATGATGGATTATGAGGTATACCCTATCTAATTAAAAAAATCCAAATCGAAGAACCCAGTTCAAAGTTATGCGTGATAGAACCGGTTAACGGACCGGAATTCAGAGGGTGAATGATCAATATCCTCCATTTTGCTACCCTTGGAAATGGATTCCATCTTTTTATTTCAACGGAACCAACTTCGGAGTACACCCTATCCATTGAGAAGAGAATCATCGGAATCGGACGTCTCAATAAAAAGTTTTGCGTGGTCATACATAAAAAAAAATACGCGTCGACTAGAGAACCTCCTCCTTTTTGGTTTCGTCGGTTGAAAATGAAATAAACCTTCTCAGTCTTGATAACTAAGCTCCTTAATTAATGTAAATAACTAATTTTGAGTCGGCGGCAAACAAACAATCAACGAAGTTCATTAAATCACTCCAAAAAATTATCAAAATGTCACCGTGCATCTCGATGCCATCATTTTACGCTACACCTAACCCATTTGCTTGTTTGTTTGGCGCCGACTCAAAATTTGTTACTCACATTAGTTTAGGAGCTTAGTTTAAGACTAAGGTTTTTTTATTTTTTACTTTTCAGTTCCGTTTTTCGTCGGTTTAATTTTTTGTTATTTTATGCAACATGTTCAGCCTGTTTATTACATCATTAATAGTCATATAGTGAACATATTTCATTCTGCTTTGTTTCAATCTTATTTCCAACACGAAACAAAGGTCAAATGAATTATTTTGAGGGTAACCCGAATAACGTAACCTAATTAAGGTGGCGTCCATCTTTATGACAAATTACAACTTTCCCGACCACCTCCTCCGTTCTCTAGATATTCTCCATTAATGAACACGCATAATTCATCAGAAGTTGGGAATGTAGGCGGCGAAGAACATATGGAAGTCAACTGAGAAATCAATGGTTCTTTCTCTTCTGAATGCTAGGAGAGAAGGTGAGACAGTATTGAAATCGTAGGAAAAATATTATATAAAATTTCGACAGAAATTTGTCCTATGCTACTGAAAGAGCACACAGAAATCGTATTTATTCTTCAATCGACCCAAGTTGTTGTCTATCTTTCTCAATATATTTATCACGGAGCTCTGGAATATTATCTTGACAGCATATTTCGAAGAGAATACCGTGTGAATGTCAGAATTGTTTTTTCCTCGAGCGTGCGCAAAGTAGTAGGGGAGCGAGGGGCTTGTTGTAACAGTTTTCATGAAAACTTATATATCTTGAGATCCATTGATTAAATTGCTACTGAATAAAGATGGATGGATGCTGTAACTCTTCCTCTACCAAATCAAGTAAAAAAAATACTATAACTATTGGTCATTATTTTACAATCAATTATTTTCTAGAAGAAGTGCGGTGTTACAACTTACCTCGTTGGGGCAAGTTGTAACGTCTACCGGGGCAAGTAGTAACGACAAAAAAAAACAACAAAATCATTCATTCTTTGTTAATTTTTAACATAATTGACATCTTTCCAGAGCAGATATTATGTAATTCTTATCAAAAATCAACTTAAATACACTTTTTAAGTAATCAACACCTAAAAATTAAGTAATTAACAGTTTTATTTAGTTAAACACTACTTATAATTATCATGGCACTTTTAAATCACAGTAAGTATTTAAATAATTTATATCTAAGGTATGCTCTGTCCACTTCGGTTTTATTTTTTGTTGATTTACCTTTGCCTTTCCCCTTTCCTTTACCTTTTCCTTTAATTTTGTCATCTTTTTTCTGTTTTTTCTTCATCTCTTCCTCATATTCATTTGGTAAAGCTTCTGTTTCAGGAGTGCCCGTCAATATTGTAGATTTTCTTTTGCGTCTGCTATTGGTATTAGTTTTTCTTGGTGGCGCCTTTGGTAGAGGTCTATTCTTCGATGGCAAAAAAGTTTTTTGTAGACTGGAGCAACTCGGACTTGGTTCGTTAGCAGTTTCGATTTGGCTCATAATTTCCGTGGTGCTGATATCTAATTCAGGGGCAGAATGTAATAGTTCTGGATTTTCAAGATTCAATGATACATTTTCTGTGACATTCACGACATCTGGCTCTTGTGTAGGATCTGGACGATCAGTAACATGAGATGGCGCAAAGTCGGAGTCTTGGAAAATATCAGCATCCAAAGGCCATACACCAAAAGCTTTAAATCCACTCATAATATTAGCAGGGTTTAAGGCAAGTGGTAACGACTCTTTCACAATACCTGGGATGTCATATATTGTCATTGTTTTCCCCGGATTGTTGTGCATTAATGCTGTCTGTGCCCTATTTATGTAATTTTCAAAAGGGCCGTACACTCCTACGTCTGAAGGTTGCAAATTATGGGAGCAGTGCGGGGGGAACCATAACATGATGACATTATTTTCTTTGGCTTTTTCAACAACTCCTATGTTCATGTGTGAGCTATGGTTATCAAGTAGCAACAGAACTGGCCTTCCTTGGTGGGTTTTGCTTGTTTGATAAAATGATCCATAAACATTCAAAATTCTTTTTCGGTCATCCATCCAGAGGGATTACCAGCTCCAATGCAATCTGGAGGTCCACCGCGAATGAACATTTCAGAATATTTGAGCCTGGAAAAAACGAACATCGGTGGGATAAAATTACCCGCAGCGTTAGGGGCACAAGCAGGAGTTCCCCTCCCAGCCGATGTGATAGCTCAAATTTGCTTTTGGCCACAAGCAGCTACTATTTTCTCAGGTTTTCGAACCATTGTGACTCCTGTTTCATCAATGTTCCATATTCGAGAAGCATTAAACTGATATTTTTGGAGAAGCCGTTGATATATTTCAAAGAATGAACTAACGTTAGTCTTATTGAAAGACGTCGCTCGACTTGGAGACGTCGCTTCTGGTGTCTTTAAAGATAAATGTGGATTTCTGCGCATAAAATTTTGGAGCCAGTCAGTACCAGCCATGTTATTTTGATGCCAAGAAGGAGGAATGTTTTTAGCATTGGGCTGCATACCGCATTGGTAAGCTAGTTGGCTTACTTCTATAGGAAGTAGTCCAAAATATATTTCGGCGCACTCGAGTAGGTAGGAAGCCATCTTACCTTCTTCTTCTGCAGTAAATACTTGTCTAGACTTAACATAACCAACTCTTAAACTTTCATTATTCTTCTTTCCCTTTATGTATCCATGAAGAGAGACGTAACATAATCCGAAAGTCAGACTAGCTTTCCGAATACTTCAGCTGCCGCTAACTCGTACACTTCTTGGCTTTGTGTTGCCCGCTCTGACTTTTTTTATACACCCTCATTCTAGAAGAAAGGAAAAAAAAATTAGTAGGTATCTACATCATACCTTGGGGCATGTTGTAACACGTTACAACAAGCCCCGGGATTTTGTTACAATCAACCCCATGGTATGATTTTTAACATTTATCAAGATAACTATTTAAACAATTCAGCAATCTTAAAAACTGTTACACATTATCCGAGATAGATAAATTTGAATGAAAATAAGATATAGAAAGTTTGAAATTAGTCGATAATAATAACGCAAACAAAAATTTTACGACACTACAATTTTATATTAGCTGGCAAAAATGAAGCGCGTGCACACTTCCGCTCACTGCGCCGGCCGGCGGGACACTGGCTATGACAACAGTGTTGCCAGGAACTTGGGAATATTATCACCAGATCTGAATTTTAAAAATCACCAGAAATCACCAGCATTGGCGCGCTTGCGCTAAACAGTACCAAGGTTAAATCATCATGAACGTATGTAGCATTCTATGTGTTTTTTCATAGAACGCTATTTACAGAAGGTGGCGCTTGTTTCGTCGTCATAAATAAGCGGAAGAACGGGACTCATGTCATGAGAATTCTTCTTCTTTTGAAGAGCGTCAACTCAAGAAATGTCAAACTCAAGAAGGATTTCGACTAGTAGAATAGTCGAGTTGAATCTGAGTGGACGGTTATATAACCGAGCTCAAAAAAAGAATTAGAAGAAGAAATGTTGATGTTAGGTTAAGATATATAATCAACTAAAAAACTGAATTCAAATCAAATATCCCTATCATACCCTTGACAGCTTCTGGATGGTTTGCAGCCTCCTTCAACAGGTTCGTTAAATGTTCCACACTATTGAACGCTATGTTATGTTCAACAATGAACATAGATGCACGGATTTCCAATTCTTTAATTTTATTTTCTAAAGTGGTATTATTTCTCAACATTTCTGTTATTGGTCTCTGATGATGAGCTACTGCTGAAGATTTTGTTTTATGTACAGCTGTTGTACTATGTTTTTTTGCTGCTACCAATCCTCCTTGCAAGTCTTTGCCACATACCTTGCATAGGAAATAATTACAACCCTTAAGGCTTTTATCAATCCATGGCAATGTCTCTTGCCATTCTCTTCTGTATTTGTGTTTATATTTTTTTTTAAATATTTTTTCGCATAGAGGAGTATTATCAGTTTCTTCACTGGAATTTCCATCAACCGCAATCATTTTACTTCCAACTAATAATTACCAAATTTTGACTAAAATTTATTTAAAAAAATTGTAAGCGGTTAATCTCTATTGACAAATTTAAAATGGACATATTGACAATCAACTCTATCCTAACCACAATTTTACCGCAGAACGAACATGTGATTTCAGGTTCGTTCCTAGTACTTTTACATAATGAGTAATCCAAAATTTTGACAAATTAGGTTTGTCCGGGTTCACAAAACAAACGGTCCGAAACCATCAGGAGCATGCGCAGTTTCACAGAACTATCCCGAAATAGTTCGTTCTGTGAAACTGCGAATGCTCCTGATGGTTTCGGACAGTTTGTTTTGTGAACGCGAACAAACCTATCGCCAGTTCACCGAAACATTCAAAATTCACCAGAATTGTCAATTCTCACAAAAATAATCACCAAGTTACCTTGGAAGTACTGAAATCACCAGATCTGGTGATAAATCACCAGCTCTGGCAACACTGTATGACAACATGATGCGGCGCGGTTTATAGGTCAAATCGAGTCAAAGAAATACGCTAATAAAGTTTAAGATCCTAGTGAAAAGAGCCTGTTACTACTTACCCCTGTTACTACAAGCCCCTCGCTCCCCTTCTTTTCCGCATATATTTGCGTGCGCAAAATTGCACTTTTCCGCACGTTGTGCGCATTAGATTTTTTTCCACACTAAAGGGAAATAATATATGATTGATCTTATCGAATGTTTCAGAGAAAGCCGTGTACACCGCATCAACATGCCCCCTACGGTCCAACGTTCCACACAAATATTGATTGAAAATAGCCAGGTTACTAACGGTTGATCTGGAATTCATAAGACTATGCTGGTATTCAGATATGATATGCCTGGTGGACAGATAGATGCGGCTGTACAAGATAGTCTCCAAGATTTTCGCAACGTTATGCAGAATTGACATTGGTCTACAATTACTGATGGCATTACGATCTTGAGCTTCATGAAAAGGGCAATTTGACAAGATTCTGGAAAAACTGAGGTCCTCAAAATTGAATTGAAAAAGATTTGTAGAGGGTGAACTAATACTCTCAGGCAATCTTTCTGAAGAAATGATGGTTTTTTGTCTGAACCAGAAGTCAATTCCAAGCTTCTAAGATTTCTATCACGGTGATTAGTTCACAGCTAATATCTACTAGGATATTATGATCAAAATAACAATAATCTTCATTAGCATCAGCTCTCAAGTATGAATGAAATTGTAGTTATATAGAATGTATAAACGAAATAGTATAATATAAGTGAAATAGCATAAATGAAGTACAGAACACACATAAAATACAATACACGAACAAGTTGAATTAGCAGCATTAAAAACTTTTTAACAAAAAATTAAACCGACGAAAAAATCAACTGAAAAGCAAAAAATGAAATAAACCTTCTTAGTCTAAATGATAATTGGGCTCCTAAACTAATGTAAACAAACAAACAATTATCGAAGATCATTATCTATGGAAGAAGTCATCAAAACGCAGCCGTGCATCTCGCTGCCATCATTTTACACTTCACCCAATTCAATTGCTAGTTTGTATGGCACCGATTCGAAATCAGTTACTTACAATAGTTTAGGAGCTCAATTATCATTTAGACTAAAAAGGTTTATTTTATTTTGCTTTTCAGTGATTCGTCGGTTCAATTCAATTCAAAAGTTTTATTTTACTTTCAGTTCCGTATTTCGTCGGTTTGATTTTTTGTTAAAAAGTTTTTATTTTTCAATTTTTTGTGGCTAAAATCTACCAATTACTACCTACTTGTTTTTTTATTACTTCCAAAATACTTACTTACCCACCTTACTTCAACTATTACCAGTTAAATAATATGATTATCTACTTTTACTATTTGTTGTAATACAAATTATTTTCGTTGTTCTGGTTAGTTTATTTCATTACTCCGTTCATCATTCCATCCTCTCATAAAATATACTGATTTTGGCGGAACAAGAATAATGTCAGTAGCGATCTGTCATTGTCAACTACGTATGTGTGTGCTAATGTTCACTAGTGAAAAATCAATTATCCCCTATTTTTCTACCCGTAAGGGTGGCTAATTCCTTTCGAAATCCAAATATAAGGTATACCCTATCTCTTAAAAAAAAATCATCCAAATCGAAGAACCTAGTACAAAGTTATGCCTGATAGAATCGGTTAACGGACCAGAATTCAGAGGGTGAGTGATCAATATCCTTCATTTCGCTACCCTTAGGGGTGGATTTCATCTTTTAGATTCAACTGAAATCCACTGAAAGAAAAATTATCGGAATCGGACGCCCCAGTAAAAAATTATGCGTGATCATACATAAAAAAATATGATGGAAAAACATAAAATATACGGGTCGAATAGAGAACCTCCTCCTTTTTGGTTTCGTCGGTTAAAAATCGAAATAATACAAGAAGAGATATAACAATGATTTTATATTTTACACACTGGCTTTTGAATTCTCTGAATGATGAGGATTCTCTTAATTCTCTTGGTAATGAGTTGTAAAGCTGTAAGCCTCTGATGAACACTGTGTTTGTAGCAGCATTAGCAATATTAATATAGAAATCATTCGGGGCATGTGATCTGGTATTGTGATTATGTATTTCTTAAAGATAAGTTATTTTTTCAGTTAGGTAGGTTGGTAAGCATCCTGACTTCAGTTGGTACACAAATTTGAGTATATTATAATCAATATAAGCTATTGATGTTCGTTTTCTCCATAATAGAATGGCTCTCATAGCACGATTTTGTATTTTTTGTAATGTATCAATTTGTTCATTATTCAACAGGTATATGAATGTTCCACAGAAATCGAGATGAGATATTATGGTTTTATATATAGTCAACTTAGTGGAAGGTGATACCTTATTATTCAATCTATATAGAAAATACATTTTTCTTGCCATTTTCTTCTTAGTAAACTCACAATGTGATTTGAGATTCAGTTCATCATCTATCATGAAGCACAGGTACTTATAAGAAAAAAGTATTCCTCTTCGGTTACAGGCAATGAATATGCGCTTTCAAAGAATTTGCAGAAAGCATCCAAATTGTTTACGGATTAGTATACGATTCACCTCCAAATGCCATGTTACCAGAGATTCTTGAAGATTCATCTTTATTATCGTCCAGAAATTTTTGGGATAATCTTTTGACTTGATTTCAACATTTTGTGAATACGATGCATATGTTTTCGTTTGATATTTATCTACTGAATTTTTCATAATAACTAACACTACCTGCGATTTCGAACCTTCTGTGTAACTTGGCTTTTTCTTTAATAAGTTTAATTACTTTGCTTGGATACCAAACTGGATATTTATGTTTGTAATTCTTGGAAAGTGGAATGTGTATTTTCAGAATTTCATAAAAGCTATTATAGAAACTTTCCACAGCAACGTTAATTTCAGTTTTTAAAAAAATCTCAATTAGTACACGAAAAATCTTTATATAAAGATCATGCCTTTTTTAGTTAGTCCAGTCAGTTCGATAGAAATGAATAGATGGTAGAGATCTTCATTCACTAATTCCACGCATTCACGGGCTATAGTACAATTAATATTACTTATTACAAGATCTAACAATTTATCGAAGTTATTTGAAATATTTTTACATTGTTTCATGTTTGAGAAGGCCAACAAATTTGTGATTGTACGAGTTTTCCTATCTTCGAAATTGTTATTGATGAAGTGAGTACAATTGAAGGCTCCCAAAAATAAAACTCTATCGGAATTGATGACATCCCGAAGAGTTCACTGGAGTAACCTCGGATTTCGACCACGTCTCACTAAGTGCAATAATATTATACTCACAATCACTCACGTTGGGAAAAATACATCTATCTTACTATTAAGTTCTCTGACATTTTGGTAATACGTATAGATGGCATATTTTTTCATACTGTTGTGCGTAGTATTTGGTATTGGTGCAATTCACTTCTTGTTGATACTCGGTTGGGAAGTTCTTGATGCTGAGCGTATTTTTCTTAAATAATATATCATCTTGGTTGTTAGTTTCATGATGGCTATGGCTACAGTTGGTATTGTACTTTTTGGTGTTCCCTGTTGTTAAGTTTGACTTGAAGTATTTTGTTTTTTTTCGGATAATAGAAATATCGAGACAGATATATAACTACAGTGTCTTTGTCCCATTACTTTCAAATATCTTGGGACTATAACTATAGGATTTGTCTGAAAATATGAACAGGATGTTCATAAAATCAGATGTGGAATCATCTGCGACTGAAAGATAAACTTTAGTCACTATCTTCCTTCGTTCAAGATAACCTCTTGCGGGGTATTCATGTTGAGAAGGGAAACATTCTCAATTGAATATTGAATAGAAAGATTCTTGTGTGAATTGAAAAATCCACGATAAAATTAAGTTATTTTTTGTGATTGTTTGACAGAAAACAACTTCTTTCCTGGCTAAAGCCACGGTGGACACTAAACTACATCTGATAGATATTCTGAAAGGAAAAAAATCTGAAACTGAAAATTTGCATTTTCATTCAGATAGTTATTTGATTTTCTATTCCAGTCTCAATCAAGAACTCATATAGATGAATGAGGCAAAGGAGAATATTTTCCAAATTAAAGTACTCACCACAAATCATTTGTAACATTGACGCAAGAGAGGCATCGCATTCACTAGGTCTTCACTACATTTTTGACGGAAGTCTATTTCTTCCGGTCTACCTGATGATCGTGGAAGCGTGAAATAGATTTCCGTCGACAAAAATGTATTGAAGACCTAGTGAATGCGATGCGTCAATGTTATAAATGATTTCTGGTGGGTACTTTCTTTTGGAAAACATTCTTCTTTGCCTCGTTCATTTATATGCGTTCCTAATTGAGGCTGGATTAGAAAATCAAATAACTATTTGAATAAAAATACAAATTTTCAATTTAAGATTTTTTCTTGTGAGTAAGGGTCCTTTCAGAATATCTATCAGATGAAGTTCAATGTCCAATGTGGCTTTAGCCAGGGAAGTAGTTGTTCTCTAGTTGACATTCTCAAAAAATAACTTTAGTTTTATCATGGATTCTTCATATAAAAAAAAATATTTCTATTCGATATTTCCCTTCTCAATATAACTCTGAGCTTTCGTCTTCTGGTGTCACAGGCGTAATCACATGATATCACCATGATTTGGTTCTCGTATATTTTCAAAATTGTTAACAGTATTATATTGTTACGAAAACTGATGCACCACGCCACTGTACGTTACCTGGCTCCTGTCTCGTGACTCAGAATTCCGAAAAATTATTCTAGAGTTAACAAAAGGATTTGAGCGATTTTGACAGAGACCGAGAAGCTACCGTTAATAGTTTTTCAGGGATAATGACCTATGTAAGGGAACGCGAATCTCTGATTGAGTTAGTTCTGAGTTATTTGGAAGATTTAGAAACCAGTGAACTCCTAGATATTGTTATATTGTCAGGGTTTATGAATGTTTTGCGTTGTGAAGTGTGAATAATCTCTCTGCATTATTCATATCTTGAGTGAGTCTTTTCTTTACTTAAAACTATGTTTAGATACATCTTTTGATACCGTTCAAAGTTTGGACTGAACAGTAATAATAATTTAAATGTAAATGTATCACAAACAACTTACGATATAGAAAACTTTGCCACTATTTATCAAACACAAAAACCTCAAGTCAGAATGATGGCAAGTCGACATATGGCATCGTGTAACGTTTATTTGGTTATGAAACATTTCAAGATGTTCTGAAGCATTCTGAATGCGGTTGTGGGAAACCCTTGCGACATTCCGAAAACATCCATTCTATTGTTGTGGTATCAAGTGGAAGAGAAGTTTCAGTTATCAAACAGCATTATACAAGATCCTGAGGAATTTTCCATCATGCCAGTGTGAGTTTGGATTTCAATTCATGTTTCGTGTCATGATGAAATTCTATTGAAATAAAAATATTACCAGAGAGAAATATGATTTTCCAGAAAGGAATTTGAAACACCCTCGAGAATAAGATATGATGCATATTGAATATCTTGCCATTGATGAAAAGTTTAATTTAAAGAATAATCAACTTTTTACAAAAAATTAGAAAGAAACTATTCCACTAAATGCCTTGTAACAGAAATGATCCCTTGGCTGATCTTTGGGTATGATGTGGATTTTTACATTTTGATCGCGATTTCAATGCTCTCAATAATCACCGAGACTATTCAAGTATTTATCAACAAATATGGCAATTGATACTGGACAGTCATTGAAAATCACCGCACTAGTTGTTAAATATCTCCAAGTTGATTCGTTCGAAAATATTTACAGGAAGTTCATAAAATCATCCATCATACCCCCTGGCAGGTTTTGATGTCAGAAAAACACTTATTTCAATATGTCACTCCAAAATGAATGTTTCTAACATTTATCCTTCTTTGCAAAGTGAGATTGCTTCTAGAAAATGTCTTTTCCATTTCTTCCGCTCTTCTCGATGATCGTGGAAGCGTGAAATATATTTTCGTTAACAAAAATGTACTGAAGATCTAGTGAGTTATTTCCAGTGGGTACTCTTTTTTGGAAAACCTTCTTCTTTACTTCATTCATCTATATTAAGACTGGAATATGAAATCAAATAACTATCTGAATGAGAATAAAAAAAATTACTTTCAGATTTTGTTCTTCTGAGTAAAAGTCCTTTCTCAATATCTATCAGATATAGTTCAATGTCCAGCGACTTTAGCCGAGGAAGGAGTTGTTTTGTGTTAGATATTCACTGAAAATAACTTCATTTTCATCGTTGATTATTCAATTCACAGAAAAAAATATCTATTCAATAGAGAATGTTTTCCTTTTCAATATGAAAACCCCACAAGAGGTTATAATAAACGATGGAAGATAGTGACTCAAGTTCATCTTTCAGTCTCAGATGATTCATTATCGAATTTTATGAACATCACGTTCATATTTTCAAACAAATCAATCTATCATACCCAGTGGTACATGTTTTTATGTCAAAAAACACGAATTTCAACATGTCACTCCGAAAGAAAGGTTTCTAACATTTTTCCATTTTTGCAAAGTGAGATTGCTTCTAGAAAATGTGTTTTTCATTTCCGGTCTTCTTGATGATCGTGGAAGCGTGAAATAGATTTTCGTCGACAAAAATGTATTGAAGACCTATTGAATGCGATGCCTCTTTTGCATCAATGTAACAAATGATTTCTGTTTAGTACTCTTTTTTAAAAAAACATTCTTCCTCACCTCATTCATCTATATGAGTTCTTGATTAGGAATAGAATAAAAATCAAATAACTATCTGAATGGAAATGCAAATTTCCACTCTCAGATTTTTTCTTTTCAGTCTTCCCAATATCTATCAGATGTAGTTCAATGTCCAGCGTGTCTTAAGCCGAGGAAGTGGTTGTTTTCTGTGTCACAAAAAATAACTTAATTTTTATCGTGTATTCTTTCAATTCACAGGAAGATCTTTCTATTCAATAACTGATACGGCAACTTTGACTTGGTGGTTATCACGTAATCACCACCAAATCTACCACAGTACGGTAAGAATGACTAAAATTTCATATTTGTATGGTTGTAGTCCCGTAATTCCCATCTATGGTAGCCACTCCACAGTTCTATAACTTATTAGTGTCATTTGAGGTGTCTGAAACATTATGGCCATTGAGCAAATCACTTCAAAGGTTTTTAAACTCAAAAGTGGAAAATAATCGTTGCGGTAATCATCCTGTACCACTTAAATATCACTTAGAAGTCACAGTCACTTTCAAGAGAGTATGAAAGTTTCGGTGACGTTTTGGTTACTTCCATAAATCCTTCAATGTGGCAGGCAGTTGATTGTGATATGTGGTGATGGTTGCCACGTTCTTGCTATCTCCATAATTCATAGCCACAGTACGCATTTAATAAAACTCACTACAAATTACAATAACCTTCAAAATTCACCATTCCGCGCGATGACGAAAGTTAACCTATGTTTTTTCAAATTATTTTATTGTGGCTTACAAAAAGTTTGTTCAACCTGTTACGTGAAACATGAATAATATTTATTCACTATGAAATGGGTTATGCGTTTTCAATAGACAATTTTCCTTGATTTTGAAGTGACCGACGATTGGTCCATGCGATGACGAAAACTCACCTAACATTTCTCAAATTATTCAATTGTGGCTTACAAAAAGTTCGTTTTAACTGTTACGTGAATGATATTCATCCAAAATAAAATGGGTTACGCGTTTTTAATGAACATTTCTTCTTGATTTTGTATGAAAAGGTTAATTTAAATAGATCGGATCTCTGACTTGTGCTCCTGCTTGATATTTATACCCCAGTTGTTAATTCTGTTTGCATGAATGAAATAATTTTCATTACTTGTTAATTGATAATTGTTTCTTGATACAGTTGTTGATTGGAGCTGCATAAATCCACTAGACTTGCTACATGTCCTTTTTTAACAATTAATGAGCATGTACCTGCAATTTCGAGGTTATAACTTTGAAGTGGCAGGTTATAATAGCTTGACGTTTTCGCCTCTTTCAAGGGTATGAGACCTATTGTAATTTTTAGGTTATAACTTTGAAGTGGTGAGTCATGGGCCTGCGACGTGGGTGCCTCTTTCCAGTGGTGGAAAAATTAATAATTTAGTTCCACTGGGCACTTTATGATGGCAGGAGCTTCAGAGTGGTATATTCACACTTCCTGACACTTCAAAGTTATATTCTCCCCAAGCCGCCATATTTACGGCAATATGCTGGGTCGCCATTATTAAAGAAATTATCGAAATATTCGATAAATATTTATTTGTCGTCTGCACTGCATCAAACGTAGTAATTTATTACGTTTCGTTTCAAGATTGATAAAACAATGTTTCAGGGATTTGAGTACATAATTTCAGAGACGAGTTATTTCCAAAATTATAATATTCTCCTTAAATTAAGAGTATTCAGATGGCGCGTGCTCACAATCGAGCTACAACACCCATATTTCTCATAAAACTTTCATTCGTTTTAATTTTATCCCGATCAGATATACTAACTTAGTCGTTTGTATGTTTATGTGTTATATATTTTCATAGTTGATCGAGTATAAGGAATGAATAAGGCAAAATGGAAGAATGAGGAACATTTATCTTAAAAATATGTTGCTGAAGAGATATCGAGCTACATATTATTTACACAAACGCAGTAAGTTGTTTAACGTGTCTAGTGTCAGCCACTACATATCCACGTTTTTTTCAGGTGACCACAACGTGGTTCGAATGTGGCTAGCTGAAATCCAGGAACGTAGCAGCCACCAAAAAAGTGTTCCCCATTTTGGTAGCCGCCGCGTGATAGAACCATGTATATTACGTGGCAGTGGTTGTGGTCAAACACCTTAAAGTTTTCCAGAATCATGGCCGTTACGTTCCGTCCACTAAAAATGCTACTTGGGAACCTTCCACTGCTTCAAAAAGTTATCAAATTCATCTAGAGATGAAGATGGTAGAATGTAAACAATTGCTATAAAAGCGGAAATGATACAGAACACTTGCAGACCAAGAAGTCTCTTTTGGGAAAATTCGTTTTAAACTGAGAAGTATCAAATAATTTCGGATCAATAGTAGCATCGATAGCGAGCAAAAGCCCCCACAAGATATAAATTCCAGTTGATCGAGTTAACAATCAGTGCGATAGAGGGAAGAGTTCATTGGAGTAACCTCGGATTTCAACCTCGTCTCACCAAGTGCAATAATATTATACTCACAATCACTCACGTTGGGAAAAAAACATCTATCGTGCTATTAAGTTCTCTGACATTTTGGTAATATAGTCTACTCGACAAGTTGAATATGGTCTAAAATAGAGATACTGCTCCTAAAATTATGTGTGATAGCTCATTGGATCCAGAATAGCGCCTAGAAAAATGTGCCAAAAGCGTGTATTAGCACATGAAAAATTGCAAAAGTTATAAACAATTGAAGATGAAAAAAAAATGGCATTTCGGTTTTTGCCAATATTCTATAAACTACTCATATTTAAGGAATTTTAAAAAAAGATTCTGAAAGAGGAGGAAATTTACAAAACAATTAAGAACTACACGCTCCCGGAACTATATCTCCATTATTTATAATTTTAATTTAACGCTGAAAATGGGTCTCCGAGCGACATTTTTAGGTTGCGCGCGCGGCGTCAAAAGCGAGTACGACATATTAATTAATTTATTTAAGGTATTAAATTTTTGTTTTGATTTGAAAAAATAATGGTGTATTCGGAACACTATAAATAATTTATTCCCGTTGGAAATTTTACTAAAAGCTTATTTTTCAACAAGTTAAACGATTGTTAACCAACAAAATTTTCTCGAACTTCTGTCTTAATTGAAAATAAAAAAAAATGTTTAAATAATTGTCGTAAAAATGTTTCGCTGCGTAGAGCCTTTCTTATATACATACTTAACAAGATCACGCCATAAAAGTTAATAAAATACCCATACTTTGTTTATAATAATTTTTGTACTTGAACAAAAACAAAAGAATCCACGTAATGTTGTTGAAAAAAAACTATTTTCCTCAATCATCATATTATCGTTTTTTATCAATATAAGATATAAATTGATTTGCAAAAAAAAAATTCCCGCCATTTGTTGATTAATTTTCTATAAACAAATTGATTATTTCAATATTTTTGAAAAAAAATTCCACAACTTCATGATAGTACAAATATTATGATTTTTGAAAAAAAATTTTTTCTTTTTTTTTTTTATTTTTAAATAATTTTATTTTTTTTTTTTAAAAATCTAATTGGATAACAAAAATTTTTTTTTTATAAAATTTATTTTTATTAACTTACCAATTTGTTATAAACAAATTTTTAACTTTGTTGGATTTTTTTCTGAAACTTCTTTGAAATTTACAAAAACAACCATATACAACAAAGTATAGAAAAAATATATATGGTTGTTTTTGTTAATTTTGGAAGTTTCAGGAAAAAAATCCAACAAAGCTAAAAAGTCATTTATAACAAATTGGTAAGTTAATAAACAATGAAATTGTTGAAAAAAAAATAATTTTTTTGTTACTTCATAGAGGACTGTCAATTATGATTTTTAGGAAAAAAAAAATTTTTTAACTAATTATTTAAACAATAGAAATATAAAAAACCGATTATAAACAATTGAAAATTGTCATTAAGAAAAAATTATAATGAAGTTGTGAAAAAAAAATTTTCAAAAATATTGAAAAATTTTTTAAAAAATTTAACAAATAGCGGGAAAATTGTTTGCAAATCAATTTATATCTTGTATTAATAAAAAATGTGATGATTGAGAAAAAAAAAATAAATAACATTTCTTGGATTTTTTTGATTTGGATTTGGATTATTATAAACAAAGTATGAATATTTTTTCAACTTTCATGGCCTGATCTTGTTGAGTATGTACATAAGAAAGGCTCTACGAAGCGAAAAATTTTTACGACAATTATTTAAACATTTTTATTCATTTACAATTAAGACAGAGGTTCGAGAAAATTTTGTTAGTTAACAATCGTTTAACTTGTTGAAAAATTAACGTTAAGTAAAATTCCCAACGGGAATGAATCATTTATAGTATTCCGAATACACCATGATTTTTTCAAATTTAAAAAAACATATTTAATACCTTAAATAAATTAATTAATGTGTCGTACTCGCTTTTGACGCCGCGCGCGCAACCTAAAAATGTCGCTCGGAGACCCATTTTCAGCGTTAAATTGAAATTTTAAATAATGGAGATAGAGTTCCGAGAGCCTGGAGTTTTTTATTGGAAATTTCCTTCTCCTCCAGAATATTTTTTTGAAAATTCTTAAATATCGATAGTTCATGAAATATTGGCAAAAAACGAAATGCCATTTTTTTTCATCTTCAATTGTTTATAACTTTTGCAATTTTTCATGTGCTGATACACGCTTTCGGCACATTTTTCAGGCGTTATTCCGGATCCAATGAGCTATCACACATAATTTTAAGAGCAGTATCTCTATTTTAGATCATTTTCAACTTGTCGAGTAGACTAATACGTATACAGGGTGTAACTGAATAAGTGTAAAACATTTAAGGAGGTGATTCCTCATCGAAAAAAAGATAGGATCTTTCATATAAAGAAACTTCATTGGAGCATCCCTTGTTAAGATACAGCCCCTTAAAGGGGGTACATAAAATTTGTATAACAATTTTTTTCACAAGCACTGAAAAAGTTACAATATTGAAATTAACCTGACGTTTTGTACTACCAAAAAGACACTTAGCCAGTAATTTATTTGGTTTACCCCATGGTTGTAAGGGGTGAAAAACGCAACCCCTAAAATTTATTTCCAATGTAACTTTTTGTCTTATTATTTGTTTACCATTTAAAAATTTATTTCCGATAGCCTGTTTCATTCTAAACAAAAAATGTCTCTTGGGTTTTTTGCCCAAAATAAACCAGTAAGCAGCAAAACATTATTTTACGAACAACTACAGATATACATCGTCATAAATGCGAACTGGATTTATTGTTATTTTGTAGTTAGTACCTGCATTAAACGATTAAAGGGTAATAAACAAAACTAAGTTATTAATAACAAAACACACAACATGTAGAAATCATAGTGAATGTTCAATATGTCTACCTTCAAACATTACGCATGCGTCTAGACGTCGGCGCATTGAGCCACGTATTCGCTCAAATATTCCTGGAGTCTCTCTGATTACCCTGCACGCATCGATGATGCGGTTTCTTAAGTCCTCTACATCGCGAACAGGAGTACGATATACCAATTGCTGTGAATGGCCCCAAATAGAGAAATCGAGAGGATTGAGATCCGGGGATCGAGCGGGCCATTTATGTGGTCCTCCTCGACCTATCCACTGATTTGCATATGTTTCAGTTAAATGCTGACGTGCTACTTGACTAAAATGGGCGGGAGCCCCATCATGCATAAAAAACATATCCCTTCTGACGCCCAAAGGAACTTCCTCCAGCAGTACTGGATGCACTTCTCTTAAAAATTGAACGTATGCCTCACCATTTAATCGAGGAGGTAGAAAATGAGGCCCAATTAAATCATCCCCAATAACTCCGAGCCACACGCTAAGAGAAAACTGTTCTTGATGGCTAGTTTCGACAATAGCGTGAGGGTTTTCATCAGCCCATATGTGGTAATTATGAAAATTAATAATCTTGTCCCGAGAAAAACTACATTCGTCTGTGAATTCTATCGTCTTCAGAAAGTCACAATTTCTTCTAATCATTTCCAGCATCCAATTGCAAAATTCAAGACGGTTCGGAAAGTCTCGCGGTAACAGTGCCTGTACTCGTTGCAGATGGTAAGGGTATAAGAGTTGTTCCTTTAAAATTCGAAATACCGTCATATGATCAACATTTAGCTGGAAAGCAATCTTTCTAGTACTGGTAGTAGGTTGTTCTTCAATCAAATTAAGTACTGCTTCCTCAAGCTGTGGTGTTCGTATTTCTCGATGGCGACCACAATCCTGCGTTCTTTTTTCGAATGAACCATATTCTCGTAATCGTTGATGAAGTCGAGCAAATATTCTATGTGAAGGATGCTGCCGTTGAGGATACATTTCAGCATATCTTCTAGAAGCTTCTAACCCATTCCCTGCGACAGACCGTAAACGTAATGCATATCAGCCATTTCCTCATTTGTGTATGCCATTTTATTAACAAGTGAATTATTAAAGTAACAAATTAAGAACAGAACAACAACACACAATTAGTATTAATTCAATTTCGAAAATTCCCAAACTGACAGCGTCATACCAATTTAATTGTCACTATCGCTAATAGCGACCTACTAGATAGATTAGTTTCGTATTTTCGCATTTATGACGATGTATCTCTGTAGTTGTTCGTAAAATAATGTTTTGCTGCTTACTGGTTTATTTTGGGCAAAAAACCCAAGAAACATTTTTTGTTTAGAATGAAACAGGCTATCGGAAATAAATTTTTAAATGGTAAACAAATAATAAGACAAAAAGTTACATTGGAAATAAATTTTAGGGGTTGCGTTTTTCACCCCTTACAACCATGGGGTAAACCAAATAAATTACTGGCTAAGTGTCTTTTTGGTAGTACAAAACGTCAGGTTAATTTCAATATTGTAACTTTTTCAGTGCTTGTGAAAAAAATTGTTATACAAATTTTATGTACCCCCTTTAAGGGGCTGTATCTTAACAAGGGATGCTCCAATGCAGTTTCTTTATATGAAAGATCCTATCTTTTTTTCGATGAGGAATCACCTCCTTAAATGTTTTACACTTATTCAGTTACACCCTGTATAAGTCGGCGCGCCGAACAGATAGGGTGATCACGTTGAATCACATACGTTTTATATAGGTTGATTTAACGTGATCACTCTATCTGTTCGCCGCGCCGACTCATAGATGACATTTTTCATACTCTTGGGCGTAGTACTTGGTATTGGTGCAATTCACTTCTTGTTGATACTCGGTTGGGAAGTTGTTGATGCTGAGCGTGTTTTTCTTGAATTATCTATCATCATGTTTGTTAGTTTGTAGTTGTTGTAAAGTTCGACTTGGTGTATTTTGTTGTCGGATAATAGAAATTTCGAGTCAGATAAATAACTACAGGGTCTTTGTCCCACTAGTTCAAAATATCTTGGAACTATAACTCTAGGATTCGTCTGAAAATATGAATGGGATGTTCATAAAATCAGATGTGGAATCATCTGCGACTGAAAGATAAACTTAAGTCACTATCTTCCATCGTTCAAGATAACCTCTTGCGGGGTATTCATGTTGAAAAGGGAAACATTCTCAATTGGATATCAAATAGAAAGATTTTTCTGTAAATTGCAGAATCCACGATGAAATTAAGTAATTTTTCGTGTATGTCTACCAGAAAACAACTACTCTCCGGCTAAAGCCACGGTGTACACTGAACAACATCTGATAGATATTCTGAAAGGACCCTAACTCAAAGGAGAAAAATCTGAAATTGAAATGTTTTATTTCTATTCAGATAGTTATTTGATTTTCTATTCCAGTCTTGATCAATAACTCATATAGAAGAATGAGACAAAGGAAAATGTTTTCCAAAATGAAGTACTCATCTAAAATCATTTGTAACATTGACGCAAGAAAGGCATCGAATTCACTAGGTCTTCAATACATTTTTGTAGACGAAAGTCTATTTCTTCCAGTCTACCTGATGATCGTGGAAGCGTGAAATAAATTTTCGTCGACAAACAAGTATTGAAGACCTAGTGAATGCGATGCCTCTCTTGCGTCAATGTTACAAATGATTTCTGGTGAGTACTTTCTTTTGGAAAACATTCTCCTTTGCCTCGTTGATCTATATGCGTATCCAAAACTGAATTAGAAAATCAACTAACAATTTGAATACAAAGGCGAATTTTCAATTTCAGATTTTTTCTTGCGATGTGAAGTGTGGGGAAGTATTTGTTTTCTGGTGGACATTCCCAAAAAAATACTTTATTTCCATTCAATATTGTTTCGTTTCCCAGAAAATTATAGTATTTCAAAAAGAGAACATTGTGAAGTAGGCAGAAAATGGCAGTGAATTTAGATAAAAGAATTATCCCAATCTACTTCAAATTGCAGTGCACAACGGTGTATTAGTCCTCTGTTTGAACACAGAGTTATTAGCAAAGTTGAGAAAACAGTGGCAGTCCTCTCTGGGCTCATGTTGTTTATCAACTACCAATATTGATAACCCTTCATAAGTCCCTATTTAAAAAACTGTAGTCAAGGTAATCAGCCTGTCCTTTCTCAAACTGGTGTCAGAAATCTATTGCGCATTCGCAAATTTTGGCATATGACATAAATATATGAGGTTAGTATATAAATTTGACAGCAAAATGCTGTAGACATAAACTGTGGCAAATCCATCAATCAATTAATTTCTTTAATATTATTGGAAATTGATATATTTCGAACCAACAATTATCTTTGTTAGTTCAAAACTATGTAGATGATCTCACAGAAAACTCAGTCGTATTCGATAGATAATGCCCACTTAACGCAGGTGATGTAACTGCTAGATCCTCATCATTCAACTTCAGTTCCCAAATTGTTTGGTGTAATCTGGTTCTTGAGAATAGTATATTGAGTAACAAGAACGGTGAGGATGGTATACTGGTTGATGACAATGTTTGAAGACTGACAAGTCTCCAACGTTGTCTGAAACCAGTAAACCTTACCGTTCGTGATGCTTATACTATTAGCTGGACAGACACGAAATGATTTTTCTGCCAGATCACGCCTGTGGATCTGGTCTCCCGAGGGCCAAATCTGACAGTGACCATCAACAGACAGATCGCACCTTCATGAGGCAGCCCATGAGGAAAAAGATCTGTGCGTTAGTGGCAAAGTCTGTCACAGTTTGAACGACGTGGACTGCGGGCCGAATCTTTCCAACTAATTTTCTAGTGGTAGTTTTGACGAGAGAATTGGGATGGAACGGATACGGTTTGTGTATGGTAGCATCAGTTACCAAGGAAAAACACGACGTAGAACAAAATGGGTGGAGGAGGGACATAAATATGGCATTAAAACAGAACTGATATAACATGGAACGGAGGATTTTGAAAAAGATTTGAGATTTTTCAGATAAACTGACTTTCCAGAGGCAAGGTTATACACGGTACATGTCTATGACTTCCGTAATTATTTTATTTGTCCACTCCATTTTCACAAATAACAAGTTCACAGCCTACATGACCCCTGTTTCCTCACTAACTGCCAGATCGGATTCGCGGCAATGCAGCTCTTTCACCTTCTCGATGGTTCATGGACTTCGTCCGTCATCTGCTTCTAACGGAGAGATCCAACAGAGAGGTTTTGACTGCGGCAGACCAAATCCGCCAGAAAATCCGTTCGTGTGTGTCTAGCTATTGTTTGTACGACCGATATTAGTATAAAATAATTCGTATGAATCAATCTTTTTGAATAATATATTTTCGATAAATGGTGGTAACCATGGTTCTATTATTATCTGCATTTTTTCAATCTGTCATGCAGTTGTCAGATACAAGTTCATTCAAAGTTATATGAGTGCTTCGGAAAGCGAAAATATGGATTCGAAGGAGCATGGAATATCGGAATGTTCGCTATAATTCCACAAAAGTCAAGGGACCACTGTGAAAACACATACAGTGTGATTCAAAAGTACTCTGGCAAACTTCAAGAGGTGATTCCTCACAATATTCTAATATGAATTATCCAAATAAATATATGCCTAGAAACGCTTCGTTTTCAATATACAGGGTGTTTGAGTTTCATTTTGATTTTCGTTTTTTTTAAATAACTTTCGAAATACTGACCTTGATTAAATGAAAATTGAGAGGTTTTTTGAGGTGTCGAATTCGAACCTGATGTGATTATTGCTCTTACTCGTAGGGGACGCCACTTACACGTCTTTCTCTTTTTAAAAGATCCATAACTTTCTTGAGCGTACTTCTAGCACATTTTTCAGTGAAAAAATCAAATCCTCTATCATATCTTCTTCAAAAAGCTACCGTTGTTACAAGTAGCTATAAGCAACCGTTTTCTAGATATGTGGAATTGAAAATTTCAAGTCGATTATTTGGTAATCGATGCGTGTTGAAGTTATTACCATTATTTTGCATTTTCCACAAGAATGCTTAGGAAATGAATTTGACGTTTAAGTAAGTTATTTTGGTAATTACATATTAGTGACAGTTAAACGTTCTGTTGTTTTGTTAAAGTTTCTGTCAGTTTGAAAACACTAATTTTGGAAAAATGGATTATTCAAACAATAATTCTCATTTAGCCGATATGCATTTCGCTTATGGCCTTATTCACCAGGAGCGATTTCCTAATCGAGTAATGCCTTCAGCTCCAACATTTACCAGTCTCCACCGTCGTTTGGCAGAAACAGGTAGCTTTAAGAGGGCAGCTGATATTATTAGAAGTCCACGAGCAGTCCGAACCCCAGAATTGAAAGAAGCTGTTTTGAACGCTCTCGAGGAGAATCCAGAAACAAGTACAATAATAATTGCTGAAGCTCTCATTTCTACTCAGCCCACAGTTTGGATAATTATTTACGATCAACAATTCTATCCATACCATATTCAAAGGGCACAAGCTCTTTTGCCACGAGACTTTCCCCAACGCATTACTATGTGACAGGGGTTTTTGAGAAAATTGGCTGGAAATCCTCAATTTTTGAGATATGTTCTCTTCACGGACAAGGCAAACTTCTTCCGAAATGCTATCACAAACTTCCATAACAACCATGTTCGGGCACTGGAAAATCCGCACGCAGTTAGTGAAAGACATTAACACTATCAATTTTCTGAAAATATGTGGGCGGCAATAATTGACAATTACTTGATAGGTCTTTTCTTTCTTCCGTTCCGACTGAATGGCGCAACTTACAGATACTTTTTAGAGGATGAATTGCCAGGACTACCTCAGAATGTACCATTAGAAATTCGTATCCGCATGTGGTTTATGCATGATGAGACTCCGGCCATTTTAGCGTTGTAGCCAGGGAATTCCTCAACACTGTCTATCCAAATTGATGGATCGGTAGGGGTGTAGAAGAACCTAACCAGGTGTGGGCATCAAGGTCCCCAGATCTAAACCCGCTAGCATTTTATTTTTGGGCACATTTGAAGTCAAGAGTTTATATAACTCCAGTAGCGAACGAGGAAGATCTGAGAAACCGGATAGTAGACGCCTGTGAAACAATAAGAAACACACCAATATCCTCTATTTTATTTTATTCTACATAATAAAAATTTCTTAAAATAAAATGTTGATATTTCTTGCAAATTTTATTAAAACAAATACAGGTTTTGCACATTTGATACAAAAATAACTTATTCAAACGAGTAAAAATAAATAGAATAGGTGGCACGCCCTTCAAAAAACTGGAAGTACTTACTTGAACGTCAAATTCATATCCTAAGCATTTTTGTGAAAAATGCAAAATAATGGTAATAACTTCAATACGCATCGATTATAAAATAATCGACTTGAAATTTTCAAGTCCAAATATCTATAAAACGGTTGCTTATAGCGATTGTAACAGGGGAAGCTTTTTTACGTAGATATGATGGTAGATTCGATTTTTCTACAACAAAATGTGCTAAAATATGCTCAAAAAAGTTATGAATCTTCAAACAAGAGAAAGACGTGTAGGTGGCGAGTAAGAGCAATAATAACATCAGGTTCGAATTTGACACATCAAATAACCTCTCAATACCAATTGTCGTTCAATTGAGGTTAGTATTTCGAAAGTTATTGAAAAAAACGAAAATAAAAATGAAACTTCAACACCCTGTATCTTGGAAACGAAGCGTTTCGGGACATATATTTATTTGGACAATTCATATTAGAATATTGTGGGGAATCACCTCCTGAAGTTTGTCAAAGTACTTTTGAATCACCCTGTATAATATTCTCAAGAAGTGGTTAGAACAAAAACATGGAAAGGGTATTAATGAAGAAGTTCAGTTGGCATATTTTGTTCGAAGGAATGAAAAACTGAAAGCGCCTGGTTGTTTATGGGCGGAATACTCTATGCTGAAGCCTACAATTTTTCTATATGATTTTATTGATATTTCAAAATTCTCTACATTGTTCGCGTATATCAAAAAATAGGTTGTTGGACACAGACCAAATAAAATCATTTGTTTTTACCAAAGAAGAAATGTTAACATTTTTAACAGAGCGCCAGATGAAACTTATTGAGTTCATAAGGTGAATTGGCAAATACTTTGAAAATGAAAACATCAACATTTATTTTTGGATAGTTTTTTGGCGGGAATTCGGTCGGAATATTCAGAAAAACCAATTGCTGAATTGTCAATGTTTCGCAACTTCATTGTTCCATCCTCAGGACTCTGAAGTATAAGAACAAAAACATATATGTTAAAATGGAATTTTCGAATGGAGTATTGATAGAAAAAAAAAATAAAGTACTTGAAATAAGGACTGTTGAAAAGGAAGAAACCTTGAACAATATACAGAAGACTTACATTGATAAAATAATCACTTACATTTGGGGTGGCTCTCCGAGTTCAAAAGTGGTGATATAAATTATTTAGACATAACATATGAATGAATGCACAGGTTCACGGAAGACGTTGACACATACACAATGAAATGAATAAACTGAACAGGCGATGAATCGTTTCTTTGTAATGTAAAATATTAGGAGAATTGGAAAAAGTCATCTGTTAATGATTCACAATTTGTGTTTGATTTTTTCTATTAGGATGAAGTACGAGGTGTTTAGATTTTCGATATCAGATCTTTCGTAAACAAATTTTTCTCTATGCTTAGTTATTTCAATTATTTCATCCACGAGTTTTTTTTTAATACTGCCTGTTGTCCAATGATACTGACTAGTCGAAGGTGTCGAGGGATGATTTAAAATGTTCTGCAAGGCTTGTGGGATTTTTATTTTTTTGAGGGGGTTGTTTATATTTTTACAATTTCTATTATGTTCAGTCATTATTCATTTTAAGTACCTACCTGTTTGCCCTATGTACACTTCGTCACACTCAGCACATGGTATTTTGTGAATAATGTTAGATTTTCGGTCTTTCGGTGTGTTTGTTTTTAGGATTGTGGAAAAATGAGTTTTTACTGTGTTTTCACATTTCATACTGATTTTGAAATTTTCATTTTCCAAGACTTTGCAGAGTTGTGGTGTCAGAACTTATACATGTAGCAGTTTGAAATTCTTGACGTTTAACAGTACTTCTTCTCTTTCCTGTGTATTTTTGCTGTTTATATTCCAACTGTAATACCAATACGTATAATATCCTGGGGATAGTTTAACGTCAATACGCATAGCCAACTTCAAACGTTCAATTCAACGACGTGTTGAAATCAGCTTTCACCGAATATTTCATGAGAAGTTACACGGCAATGGAACAGCTACTCCAGTAACCCTTCATTACATAATATCGAACTGCTTGAAGCCAGAAAAGGTAAATCGAAGTGAATTGGTGAATAAATCATTCTCCTTATGTGCAGAAGTGGAACGAGGCCTGGAAAACTCACAAGTCACAGGATACATGAAAAAAGAAAATTGTGTTGCATCTGGAAATATCTGTTGGGGTTGGATCAAGCCATATTGAGTGGTTTCGTTAGTGAAGTCAATAGCATAGAGATGTATTTTTGTGGGTAGAAAGAAAAGAATCAATACCAGATGTGAGGAACTGAACTATTAGGAAAACAACCGTATTTCTGACATTAATTTCATTTATAATTATTTTCTTCTCGTAAAAATTCAAATAAATCCTGTTTCTTCCAAATAATCCTGAAAAAAGGTTGATATCAATTTGAAATTGTTTCTGTTGTTTTCGGATCCTAACAGAAATAGTTCTACGAATGATAAATATAAAATATTTAATGTGTACCTTAAATTTGGATTCTGACAGGATATCACAAATTCAGAATTTTTTGATTTACTAAAATTCTTAATATTTTGCAGAGAATCCCAGAACTAGTTTGTTATCTTGAATCCATAATCTTGAGTTGATTAATTTCGATAGATACAATTTTAAATCGATTGTGGACAAATTCTGAATTAGTCATAAATAATGAATTGTCAATACCTCTCTTTTATCAGTTGAGGTGCTATAATTCTTTCCAAAATACATATAAAACATCAAGTCGTATCTACAAAAATATACACCATTAAGATAGATAAGGTATATAGAAACGATGAAAAAGGGACAAGGTGTATGACACGATGAAATACCCACACAATACACAAATGAAAATCCAACTGAACATAAGGTGAATGAGCTGATGAGAATACGAAATTACATTATTTCCAATGGTTGATGAGATCCATCGATGTTATAAATCTCAAACAAAAAATGCTCTCCCCTGCCCCGTACTCTCTCATCTGGTATAAAAAAGCGCTGACTCTGCCTTTTGGTTGTACCATTTCTGTATAAATTCTACCAATAAAAACATGTATTATCATTATTTTAAAAAATATTGGGCTATTTTCGCCGATCATGGTTTTCAGAATCCAAAAATAACATCAGTCTCCATCAGAATCCAAAAATAACACAAGTTATTAATTTTGTTCTCAGATTGTGAAAAGTTATAATCCCAAAAAAATTTCAAGAGTGAATATTCCTCCACAAATAATAAGTTTCAAATAATAAGCGAGAATTAATTGCAATAATGTTGCGGACTGCTATACCTTTCAATTCAACCTCTTTCAGGAAAAAAAACCTTTATTCAAATGACTTAATTTTCCGAACAAACTGCAGAACCCTCATTTCATGCAATCACCGGACTGAAAGGGAGTTCGTAAACTGTCATTATTCCGTCAACAAAAGAAACGGAAAGCTTTCAGGAAAAGAATTTCAGTTTATTTCACGAAAACTGCACTCCGCTTGTTTTGTAGATCCGTTTCATCCTGTTCATCAAACCGGATTCAATTTCACAGGGTTGGTGGACTAGATAAACACACTTTTCATTTTCCAATCAATGGAAACTGTTATGCAGGTAATGGAGATTTTGATTAAATATTTATTGAACGATACGATGATTTGGATTGAAACACATGATGGTAGCTCAAATATGAAACGCCAAAACTTTCGCGGTTTCCAAAATTTTTAAGATTTTTTCTCAAAATGTTATTCGAATTTGTAACTACTGTAATTTATACTATTATAAAATTGTAATTGTCTGTTTGTATATTCGTTTGTTTGAACGAGTATCCCACATATATCTTTATATATATATAATCCTACTGTACGTGTGCTGTCACTGCACTCCTCCTAAACGGCTGGACCGATTTGAATTAATTTTGTGTATGTGTTTGGGTGGCGCCCTGGATGGTTTAGATTCACAAATCATCCCCCTAAATGTTAACGGTGGTCCACCCCTAATTTTTTTTTTATTTTGTAGACAAAAATTTTTATCTTTATTTTTTTATGATACAGCATTCAAAACTACAAACAACCCCGAATTTTCACTCTTCTACGATCAACCCCTATTTTTTTGGCAAAATTTTTATTTTTATTTTGTCATGACTTGGAATAAAAAAATTCATATTACTCTTAATTCACACTTCTACGATCAACCCCTATTTTTTATTTTTTTTAGGAAAACGGGTAAACGGGATAACGGAAATAACGGGATAACGAAAAAACAGGAAAACGGGATAACGGAATGACAGGATAAGGAAATAACGGGAAAATGGAATATCGGGATGAATAAAAAACGGGATAACAGGAAAACGAGTTAACGGGATAACGGGAATAACGGGATAACGATAAAACGGGATAACGGGATGGCCGGATAAGGGGATAACGGAAAAACAGGATAACAGGGTGAAGACAAAAAGGGGTAACAGGAAAATGGTATAACGGGAAAATTTTCGGGAACAAAGAAATTTGGACAGGACAACGTCTGTCGGGTCCGCTAGTATATATATAATATATATAACATATAATATATATATATATATATATATATATATATATATATATATATATATATTGTTATGTTGGGAAATGTTGCAAAGTAATTAAACTTGTAATTATCATTATTATCATTAGTTTTTTTTATTAGTATCGTTAATGCTATGTTGTTTTACAATTTGTTTTACCTTTTCCACTACTATAGAACCTTCCTGAAGTAGTTCTGATATCAAAATTATATATCCAACAATACATCTAACAAAAATCCACGATTAAACCATATCAAAATTGAAATATATGGAAAATATGGAATTAAAGCAAGATCAAAGTATAGATAAGCTTGAACATCCTGTATGAGAATTCACATGAACAGAAAACCCACTAATGGGATTAGAAAGAGTTTGTGTGGGAAAAGTATTGATATGGAATAAAATGTTAGGGCAGAAATTGGGAAAAATATATTTTATTTGAATCTGTAAATAGTATGTAAGAGTTAGAATTAGATATCATTCATAAATTCATTAACATTAATTAGAACAGCAAATAATTCGGTAGGAAGTGATACAAACTCGTAAATCAGTGAAAAAATAAAAATTGGTGAGTGTTACTATGGAACGGGATAACAAGTTCAGGAAGATTGAAAAAAGTTCGAGAAAGTGAAGCCACGTACTAAATTTGAAAAGAAGCTTCCACCCATAATATAAGAAAACCTGATATAAAATTGCCGAACGAGAAAGATTTCTTGAAAGGCTGATCGGAGGAAGCACATTGAAAATAAAAATTCCACCTACCTGGTCCAGAAAATAAATCCTTGGAAGGAGTGCAGGTGAGCTTTCATTGATATCCCAGAAATACGTCCACAGGATTGGAAACGTCAAATGAAACGCAGCTACAAGGTATTCAATAACTGAACTCACCTATGTGCAACTTTTCACATAAAACCAAGAACATCAAGTGTTCTGAACCACTGGTTATTTAGTTTTGGGCTGAACAATCATAAAATTCCATACCCAAAAGACTGATAATACGTTCAAACTTTCTTTATAAAATTTTCATTATCACAAACATCAAACTGCACTATATTTTTTTTTGACATTGTTTTGCTAGTATAAGGTAGTTATCGCAGAGTAGAGTATATTCAAGTTTTCATCTGAATAAAGTCAACTACTTTGATTATTCTCTGCAAATCTGTGTTTATTTTTGAATTTCTAACTTTATTTTTCTCCACTGAACATCTTTTATGATCGAATCGATAATGCCATAGCCGGCAACACCGATTACAGGAACCTGCTACTGAAGGAGTCATACATGTTCATAGGCGTACCTGACTGAGCTGGGATGAGGTGACAGAGGTTAAAAAAGAGACAATGGTAACATAACATAGCTTGAGTTTTTATTTGTTATGATAGGGTTTCAGAATTATAATCTATAATATAAATTCCTAAAATCATACAAATTATAAATCATATAAACAACCCATCATAACAATTGTCGCCCAACGCGGTGCGAAAATATATATATATGTAATATGATGATAATTTGCAAATATAAATTGTTTTTATATAATGAAAATTACTAATAATTTCCGCTATTCTTTGTGAGCCAAATTGTTATGATATAGATAAGTATTTTCGCCCTGTATAATATTTTTTATGATGTAATAATAATTGCTTGCTAACGTCACTGTTCTCTCGTCACGTTGCTGCCAATTGTTATCACTTTCCTTACCACAGCTAAGCACAGTTGGTACGCCTCTTGTCTCAGATAGCCGGTTCAGGCAATTGAGTCACTAGCCACTGCTTGATATGTCAAATTTCAATTTATTCAATGGTCATGAGTATGATTGTTGATCATTGTAGAAAACAAACGACAAAGTATCGAAAAGCAATTATTTCCTTTATTCAGGAAAACTTAATTTTACCTGGCCTACGAAAGATAACTTACTCTAAGGTGAATCTACAAATATCTATGGATAATCATGAGAAGAGTTCATTGGTGAAATATACACAACCTCACTTTAACCTTGAAAGTGAAAATTTCTTTAATAGTTCGAAATCAATTGAAATACAGTTCTTCCGATGGAATATGCGTTATAAGTGAAATTGTTCAGTTCGGAATGTGCACTATGGAAGTTTATACCTGTCTGGAACTGTCGCTGTTCAATACCCCAATTCCTCCTTTATTTTCAGGTGCATCCTAATAGAAATAATGATGAAGTCTCCTAGAGTAAAACACTCCGGAAGCAAAATACCTCTCCATTCGGATTTCCGGGCGAGAGGTACTCGAGGGGATTCAACATTAAAGATTAATTTTTGCAACATCCGCGGACTCAACAAGAACATCAATGACGTCCACCATCACCTACAGACGAAAAAACCGGATATTCTGGCTCTAACAGAAACACAAGTAAACTCGTCCACCAACAAGGTCCATATGCTTTGTCCTGGTTACGAACTCCATTCTCGATTCAGGTTCAAAGGTGGAGTCTGCCTTTACCCTAAGGCTAACCTTTCATGCCAGCGTGAAGAGAGTTTGGAACCGAAAGACTTTGATGTGATGTGGTTCAAGCTATCTGATACCAAACTGACTAAGTTCCTCTGCTGCCTTCACCTTTCACCTAATGAACCTTCATATAACGACCTCTTTGAGTTTTTATCACTCAAACTGGACTACATTCAGGAGAACCATCCAACAGCTGAAACCATAATCATGGGAGACTTTAATGTACATAACGCTGCCTGGCTAAAATTCTCTAACAAAACAGATGATGCGGGTCGTCAAGCCGAGGCCTTCGCCATCACTCATGGTCTAGAACAACTGGTCGAGCTACCAACCCGCATCCCTGATGTCTACAACCAGTCTGCCAATACACTAGATCTTTTCCTCACCACCAATCCTGACCCGTATAGAATAGAAGTTTGTGCCCCACTTGGAAACTCTGATCACACCCTCATCTCCACAACATGCTCTTTCCATTTACCATCGAGCTGCACAATACCACCCCGTCTCATGTGGCATTACAATTCGGCCGACTGGGAAGGTCTTCAGTAGATCCAACACGATGTGCTGAGACAATTTCTGAAATCATCATGTTGGGGATGCAAACCTACATACCGAATACCGAAAGAAGAACATCATCCGATAAGACCTGGTTTAACAGAAACTGCTCTAGAGCTGTGGCTTCCAAACAGGCAGCATACCATCGATGGCAAAAAAATCCGGACCCTGAGACCAGAGCAGCATATGTCGAGGCTAGAGGCATATGCAAAGAGACAAAAGAATGCTCAAAAGATGCCCACAATGCCAAAATAAGATCAAAACTTGCTAAATGTCCTAACAGATCCCGTTCATTTTGGTCTTTCGCCAAAGCTGTGGGAAGAAACTTCACTTCCAGCTCATTTCCTCCTCTAACCAAAGAAACTGGAACACTAGCAACGACTGCCCAGGAAAAAGCCAATATCTTTGCGCACCTATTTGCTGGAAATTCCACTCTGGATTCATCGGGAAAACAACCCCCGAACATTACACCTATTGACAGTCACATGCCCGAGATCACCTTTCGCCAACGTACTATCAGAAAGATTTTGCTGGGTCTCAACACCAACAAAGCCTGTGGATCTGACGGAATCCCGCCGATTGTTCTCAAGAAATGTGCCCCCGAACTAACACCTGTTCTTTGCAAGTTGTTCAACCACTCTTACAATTTGGGGGTATTTCCGACCAATTGGAAAATTGCAAGAGTACAGCCAGTCCCTAAAAAAGGCAAATAGGCCCTACCTAGCAACTACAGACCTATCGCACTGCTATCTATTATTTCAAAGGTCATGGGAAAAGCCATCAACATCGAGCTCATGAAATATCTGGAAGACTCAGGAATTGTCAACGATAGGCAATATGGCTTCCGCCATCAGAGATCAACTGGTGACCTGCTCGCTTACGTCTCACATATATGGCAGCTATCTATTGAAAAGTATGGAGAAACTTCAGCTGTGGCATTAGATATCTCCAAGGCGTTCGATCGAGTTTGGCACCACGGACTCCTCGCCAAGCTTCCGTCTTATGGCTTGCCCCCTCAGCTGTGTTCTCTGCTTGCTAGTTTTCTCCCAAACAGGTCTCTCCATGTAGTGGTCGATGGAGTTTCATCTGACACTCTACTCATAAATGCTGGTGTTCCGCAAGGATCTATTCTCGCACCAACACTATTTCTACTTCACATCAACGACCTGTTGAAAGCGACTTCATGTCCAGTACACAGCTTTGCCAATGATAGTACCCTCCATACCGCTTTCTCTTCCAGGGCCCCTATATCAGCCCGTGAAACCAGAAATGAACGAGGAAGAAATGTTAATAATATAAATATGGACTTAGCAACAATTCTCGAGTGGGGATCTAATAACTTGGTAGAATGCAATGCAAACAAAACACAAGCATGTCTTTTCTCTAGAAAAGTCGATCTCACTGTGCCTAACATAACTTTGTCAGGAGTAACCATACCACTGAAGTCATCCATATCGATGCTTGGTATTACTATCAGCAATAACCTCTCCTGGGAAAATCACGTGAGGTCCATTGCCAAAAGTGCATCCCAAAAACTTGGTTTTTTGTTTCGTGCCAAGAGCTATTTCACACCCACCCAGCTGCTTATGATCTATAAGGCACAGATCCGACCTGTCCTGGAATACTGTTCCCATATTTGGAGCGCGGCACCTAAACAAATCCTGAGGCTATTGGATTCTGTCCAAAAAAGGGCAATTCGTCTCGTCAGTGATGCCTCGCTTACAAACTCGCTCACTTGTCTGGAACACCGTAGAAAAGTTGGCGATTTGTCTCTATTTTATAGATATTTTCATGGGCGATGCTCTTCTGAAATATCAACAATTGTTCCTGCTTTGGCAGTCTCTTCGAGACTTACCCGTCAAGTTCAGTCATCACACCCCTTCGTGGTCACTTTGGAGACCTGCAGAACATCACTTTCCAAAGACCCGTTCATCCAACGAACAGCGAGGCTTTGGAACTCATTGCCTAGGGAGGTGTTCCCCGAGGCATACAACCTCCATAAATTTAAGAAGAACACCAACTCCTACCTTTTCCCTTGGTTCCCACGATGTTCTCTGAACATTACAGGATATCCCTTTTCGTGGGAACCAGAACAAAAAGAAAAAAAAAAAAAAAAAAACACCAGGATTTGGATTCCCTTCCACTCCAATGCTATCAGGAACTCCAATACCAAATAGAAGGAACCATACAAATTCAGCAATCAGCTTTGGATACTTGTATATGGTGTACAAATAAGGTAATGTTGGTTTTCCGCTTATAATCTTGAAATTTTTCAATTTTTCTTTCTCCCAAAATATAACGTGGCATTTCGTTTTAAATTTATTTTCGATCCCCCTTGTGGCTTTGTTTGTTGTCACCTGGATACCCTTTTTGTTCCTTCCCTCTGATTCGAATTTTTGAATTCGCGCACTAAATTGTCACATTTTCACTGTTTGGGGTTATTTGTCATAACTTATACATTGAACTATTTTTCTATTCTTATTAACTATGTACAAATTTCAGTGATAATTGTCTCTGACACTTTCCCGCTCTTATTCTCTCACAATTTCAAATCCTACATGTGACCATACTGTTCCCTGATTGGCTATTGTTATCAAGAAGTTTGCTGTTCTACTTTTAGTTAGCTACAATTTCATATACTGTATGTTTCAAATTTATAATTTTGTGGATCACATTTTATTCAAGAAATTTTTGTAAATGTAGACTTTTTGTTGTCTTTCGAAGAATTATGGGTTGTAATCATTATGACAGTGTATGAAATTGATTGTGTTATAGTATTTGAACATTTTCATCCATTCATATTATACAGAGGCTTAATAAAGGAAATAGAACTTCAAAATTATGTAAAAACAATTTCTTGAAACTAATAGCTATTTATTAATCATTCTTTTCATGGGTTTTTTCTTTTTAAAATACATAACTGGTTTTTCATAACATAACAATATATATATATATATATATATATATATATAAGGGGATATTTTCGTGACTGTTCGATAATTTATGTAGAAATTAGTGGGAAGCAGTCAATGGTAGACCAATTAATACGATTTCTTCGTTTTTTGTCGAGCTTTCGAAAATTTTTATTTTCTTCTTCAAGACGTAACTAAAAGTTAATACATGATTATATGATGGTATTACATAATTAGAGGATACTTACTAACATGAAATTCAGAAAAAATAATACACAAAAAGAAACATCGGTGTTACAATTTAAAATGACAAGATGACAGTCACATGACAGATACTCAGTCACATACCTAAATAATCAAAATTCCAAATGAAAGAGATACAGAGTGAGAATATAAAAATGTAAAAGTATATATAAATATAAAAAATAATAATCATTTCAAAGAGGATTAGGTGTGATATTTTCTTTATGTTTTTTTAATAGATATGTATATATTGTACTGAGGTCATCAATATCTGTTCTTCTATTCATTGTTTTTTCATTGTTGTTTATATGAACCATTTCAAGAAAGAGACGCTTATTGAGATTTTGTTCATTATCGAGAATTTTGGCATTATTATAGACAATCACATGATCTTTATCTATTACATGTTCAGCAAGGCAACAAGATCTCACATTTCTTCTACAGTCACTTTTATGAGAGGTTATTCTATCTTTGAGCATTCTACTTATCCGACCAATGTATACTTCATCACAACTGCTGCAAGGAATTTCATAAATTATATTGGATTTATTTTTGATTGGTATAGGAGTTTTTAATTTTGAATGTATTTGTGATATAGTTTTCAAACTGGTTTTAGCTATTGTCTTCATTTTTGAACAATTGTATGAGTTTTGGTGTCAAATTATCTATATGTGGTAAAGATTTATAAATTGCAATTTGATCCGTTCTTGGTGATTGGTTTGAATTCAAAATAGAAGCAGAGGAGCTAAATAGAATTTTATTAACTAATGATTTCGGATATGAATTTTCTAAAAGAATGTTTTGAAGTTTTTTCAGACACTCATCTCTCAAGGATGGATGAGTGACCTTAACAACTCTATTTTTAAGGTTATTAATTAAATTGAGTTTGATTTTCATGGGATGGTGTGAGGGAAAATTTATGAAACGATTACTATTTACTGGTTTTCTGTACCATCTAGTAATGATTTTGTTGTTGATGGTTCTGATTAGTTTCAAATCAAAGAATGGAACTGAATTATCGGTTTCTTTTTCGACAGAGAACTGAATATTGGGATCAAAACTGTTAAAAATATTGAGAGTTTCATCAATACAGTTTTCTGGTACAGAAAGGATAAGGTCATCTACATATCTCCTTAGGAAAGGAATGTCGAAAGTGATTTTATTTGTGCAATATTCTAGAAGTTCATCTAAAACGTAACTTGATATTATTGAAGAGATGTTAGATCCCATGGGAGTTCCAAAAATTTGTTTGTAGAATTTTTCATTGAAGACAAGACAAGTAGAGTCAAAAATAAAATCAATTATCTTCATAAACATTTGTTTTTCAATATTGCAGAGATTGCTAATTTTGTTCCATTGTTTATCAATGCAGAGTTTAACTGACTCTAAAGGTAAGTTAGTGAATAGAGATACCACATCTAAACTTATCAGAACATAATTTGGTGCTAATTGAAAATCGTTAATGAATTCACTGAAGGAGAAAGAGTCAGTCACATGATATCTGTTATCGTTATCATATGAGTTGGTCAATATTCCAGTAATGAATTTCGTTATTTTACTGTTTGGTGAGTCTATAGAAGAAACAATTGGTCTCATAGATAAAACTGGTTTATGAATTTTTGGTAGAGTATGAAAACGTGGTGTAATAGAATTGTAGATAGTTAACTTTTTAGCAGTTATTTCATCAATCATTGCTTTTTTCTTTAGTTCAGAAACAATTTTATTAGCTTTCTGTTGTAAAGTGCAAGACGGATCTGCTCTAAGTGGTTTATAATATTTTGTATCATTCAGAAGTAACTGGCTCTTGTTGATGTATTCGTCTTTGTACATTGCAACAGTTACGTTACCTTTATCACTATTGATAATACAAAGTTCAGGATGTTGTTTCAGATATATCTTGCACTTATTGAACATTATAGTAAACTGATCTATGTGATTACTATATATATATTATATATATATATATATATATATATATATATATAATATATATATATATATATATATATATATATATATTTCGTGTCCATTGAAAATAATTTATAATTGTCAGTGTATTGTTTATACCATCACATTGGTTTTGATTACATCATTCGTCATGTACCATTAACTCATACTGTACTAAATTTATCACAACGAATAACACAAAAATTAGCAATCACAAAAAAAAAATTATAGGCTCAAAAATCATTGAAAAAATCAGACATACGGTGTGCAAAATATAAAAATTTTATTTCAAAAAACAAAAAATTATTAGTGAAAGGGTTAATATCGAAAAAGCACCCTAATTTTCAATCAAAAATTGTCCCGTCAAAATATCAGCCTTTTCGAAAAAGTCGGTGAGCTTTTTGTTCATTGAAATCTCTACTTTTTGATGGTATATAAAAAAGTACAATATGAGAAAAGTTTGTTATGATATTGGTGAATTGTGCTCGATATAAGTTTTTACTTCTCTCATTGAAATTCTCGATAATATTTTCCAAATCTGCAAGAAGTGAATCCATTCTCAAATCTTTAACAGTTGGACACACACTAAACTTAGGACCAAGTGATAGAAATTGTTGAATTTCGATAGGTATCAATAAATCTGTTATGTTTTTGAACCATTTATTTTGAAATTTAATTTTATAGATTGTTTCTGATTTTAAATTCTCAAGTTTACGTATATTCGTGTTTTTTATTATATTGAATATTCTCTCATATTTGATGTTCAATCTGCGTTCATATTCAATGATGATATTTTTTGGAAGAGCATAATCGAGAAGATTTTGTACATGAGTTAATTCTTTGGATACTGTTCTTATATCAGAATATGTAACACCAATTTCTAGATTCAACAATTTTTTCTTTAAATTGATATTGAAATTTTGTATTTGTTGTCCTAGTCTTCCTCTTCCATGATCTAAAATTTTTCCTTTGTTTGGGAAATTTTATTTTGTCTGCATTTGAGTAGGAACACCTTTCTGTTTCTCAATGATGCTAATTTGATGTTGAGTTTGGTCAATGTCTTGAGATTTTTAAACTAGTAAGTCCATATCGATGTTTGATATCTTGGTAAAACCCCATTCCTTATAAAATAAGGGGATATTTTCGTGACTGTTCGATA
This sequence comes from Gonioctena quinquepunctata, assembly GCA_018342105.1. Taxonomy (NCBI): domain Eukaryota; kingdom Metazoa; phylum Arthropoda; class Insecta; order Coleoptera; family Chrysomelidae; genus Gonioctena; species Gonioctena quinquepunctata. Next base: position 519,323 of record JAFIRS010000498.1, on the reverse strand, counting down.
ATTTATGTAGAAATTAGTGGGAAGCAGTCAATGGTAGACCAATTAATACGATTTCTTCGTTTTTTTGTCGAGCTTTCGAAAATTTTTATTTTCTTCTTCAAGACGTAACTAAAAGTTAATACATGATTATATGATGGTATTACATAATTATTGATGAAACTCTCAATATTTTTAACAGTTTTGATCCCAATATTCAGTTCACTGTCGAAAAAGAAACCGATAATTCAGTTCCATTCCTTGATTTGAAACTAATCAGAACCATCAACAACAAAATCATTACTAGATGGTACAGAAAACCAGTAAATAGTATTCGTTTCATAAATTTTCACTCACACCATCCCATGAAAATCAAACTCAATTTAATTAATAACCTTAAAAATAGAGTTGTCAAGGTCACTCATCCATCCTTGAGAGATGAGTGTCTGAAAGAACTTCAAAACATTCTTTTAGAAAATTCATATCCGAAATCATTAGTTAATAAAATTCTATTTAGCTCCTCTGCTTCTATTTTGAATTCAAACCAATCACCAAGAACGGATCAAATAGCAATTTATAAATCTTTACCACATATAGATAATTTGACACCAAAACTCATACAATTGTTCAAAAATGAAGACAATGTTAAAATAGCTAAAACCAGTTTGAAAACTATATCACAAATACATTCAAAATTAAAAACTCCTATACCAATCAAAAATAAATCCAATATAATTTATGAAATTCCTTGCAGCAGCTGTGATAAAGTATACATTGGTCAGACAAGTAGAATGCTCAAAGATAGAATAACCTCTCATAAAAGTGACTGTAGAAGATATGTGAGATCTTGTTGCCTTGCTGAACATGTAATAGATAAAGATCATGTGATTGACTAAATCCTTTCTGAAATGGTTCATATAAACAACAATGAAAAAACAATGAATAGAAGAACAGATATTGATGACCTCAGTACAATATATACATATCTATTAAAAAAACATAAAGAAAATATCACACCTAATCCTCTTTGAAATGATTATTATTTTTTATATTTATATATACTTTTACATTTTTATATTCTCACTCTGTATCTCTTTCATTTGGAATTTTGATTATTTAGGTATGTGACTGAGTATCTGTCATGTGACTGTCATCTTGTCATTTTAAATTGTAACACCGATGTTTCTTTTTGTGTATTATTTTTTCTAATTTATGTTGTAAGATTCTTTAGAATTATTTTATTCATATAATCATGTATTAACTTTTAGTTACGCCTTGAAGAAGAAAATAAAAATTTTCGAAAGCTCGACAAAAAAACGAAGAAATCGTATTAATTGGTCTACCATTGACTGCTTCCCACTAATTTCTACATAAATATATATATATATATATATATATATATATATATATATATATATATATATATATATATATATATATATATATATATATATATATATATAGGTGGAGGTGGAGAGGTTGTCGAATCAGGACTAATAATTATTCTCTAATTTTTAGCCAACGTTTCGCTTATTATGTATAAACTTCTTCAGGGCCTATAAATAATTATAAAATACAGATGAAATAATATATGTGGACGCGAATAGAGATTAACGGTAAACTTATGGAGTCATATGAACAAGTGAGGAAGAAAAGGTATGGTATTCAATAGGCTACATAAAAAAATGTATGGTTGGGAAGCTTTATCATGGTTGACAGCAGAATGATGTTTACATACCTATCTCAACTAGAACAGGATACGATACACACATCTACAAATAAAATATCCTTCCTCACTTTTTCATATGACTCCATAAGTTTACCGTTAATCTCTTGGCGCGTTCACATTTATTATTTTATCTGTATTTTATATTTATTCATAGGCTCTGAAGATGTTTATATATAATAAACGAAACGTTGGCTGAAAATTAGATTAACCAACCCCTATATTATAAAGGACAATTAGAATATATATATATATATATATATATATATATATATATATATATATATATATATATATATATATATATATATATATATATATATGTAGAGAGAGTTTTTCAGAAATTTAATTACAATTTTTTCGCATATGTAGCCAAGTTTATGACGGATACTGTATATATATATATATATATATATATATAGCAAGTTGAATGATCAGTATATGATTGTTAATTGCATTTTCATGTTGTTCAATCGTCGAATGAGGTGGCTTGAGGATATAGGGATAAAATTGAAGTTTTTGTTAATTATCTAGAATTAATTAAAACTTTGTGAATTTTCCTGTATATTTTTCAGGCAGTAATTATGAAAGCTGAAACTTGGAGGGCATGTTATGGAATTATTTAATGAAAGTTTGTTCAACTATATTTTGTTCCAGTTAAAATTGTTCCTTGATGAGTACACAGTTCCTCTCAAACTTATTTTCATGCCTTGTGTTTTGCCACAATGAAACAAATTTTTTCTGTAGTGAATTATAAATAAATGATTGGATTCCATATTTCTTCGATATGTATGGAATGTAATAGTTTCAAGAATGCCTGGAACTGACACTTCATTAATTCCTGAACATTTTCCTGTAATTTGAGTTTTTCTTGATCATTCATCTATCTATCTATTCTATGATAACATTGTGATTGTCTGTTTGTTTGTTCGAGCATCACGCAAAAATGACCAGACCGATTTTGATGATATTTTCTGGTTCGGGAGCTTAGGATTGGATTCGAAAGCTGACATATATTTTATCTCACTACGATGACGGAAAGCGGAGATATAATAATGAAATCACATTTTTTTCACAACCAAGTGCAACCAATATGAAGTGAGATCCCATTTCATGTATATCTTCCCGGGATATATATATATATATATATATATATATATATATATATATATATATATTGTTATGTTTAGGAGTACGTGTTAAATGTTCAAAGAGTTGAAATGAAAATTATGAACTGAAAAAGCCCATAAATAAAAAATGTTCATATTTAGTCATTTATGCCATGTTATTTTACAGTTTTTCTGGGGATTCTACCATTTTTCTGAAACCTCATATAATATTAGTCGATACCTATGTTTTGAATTAACATGTTTTCAACATTACAAGCAATTGGCATAATTTATAAAAATTATAGAAATAAAAATTTACTAATATATTTTTGAACACAAGCAGAATGTTGAAGTTAGAACATTCTGTATATGAAATTAGATCTGAACACAATAGCCAATGAGATGCCAGGAAAGATCTTGATGCAAAATTATGAATATTGAAAATATGAAAAGCAGAAAACGTCAAAAATGATTTTTAATATATCATGTATATAGTATGTAAGGTATTTGGAAACTATTACTGAATAAAATCTGTCAAATGAACGATAATAATGAAAAGTGCAACAGGAAGTACTTGTAAACCGAGAATTCGAGAAGAAAACAGAAGATATGTGGTATCGAGGAAAAAAATCATTAAGCAAAAGAGGAGATTGAAAAAATATTTTTTGAAAGAACCAACTCAACAAAATTTAATTTGGAAAATCAAGCATATTTCGCTCCAAACACAGTAATTTGCCACAACCTCACAAGAAAACACCAGAAAGAAGATTAGCTGATGAAAACCAGGTACATAACGAATCTTATCCTCTCATTCCATACATATATAGTCCATCCAATATCAATTGCAGAAGCTGTTTCTATAGGGAGCAAATAAAAACTCACTTCGCTAACACGAGCGTATATGCGAAGAAACGGAACGAAAAATAATCTGTACTACTTGTATACAGTCTCCGTCGGCACAAAGAGCCCGCTGGTCAACGTGGACTTGAGTGACTGCTGTCTGTTCTACAACCGATTCGGCTGGGCCAATCAAGTTGGACATCAATGCTAGCAGGTGTGTCTATACGATGGGAGGTCATAAATCACGCGTTATATTTGTGTTGTAATAGCTCTGAAAGATTAAATATCCAGTAGCGTCTATGGTCTTGGTGTGTGCCGATCGAAATACGTTTTAGGATATTCTAGTTTTGTTGGAAAATATGGCTTTTTTTCGACCATGGGAAAATGCAATTGCACAAAATAGTAATGAAATTGCACAGGTGAGTGAGAATAATATCAGTTATGAATTTGACAACAAAAACTTGCCCATACAAACCCAACAAGTTATTTTAAATATATTTGATCGCCTTAAAAAGAAAAATATTCAGCAATCTGATAATGCAATCATAGTAAGAATTGCAGAAATAACGAAAATGAATAAAATTTCCATTTATCGAGTGATAACGAAAGGAGTTGTTGTGGATCATACTGAAAATAGAAAAATGTGTGAGGAAAAATTTAAAAAATTGACAGAACCACGCAAGATTTCATACGTGGAACTATTTATGTTTTATATAAGGAGAACAGGGTTGCGACATTGGAAGTTATACAGCAAAAACTAGCAGATTATCCAGATTACACTTATACCAGCGTGGAGACATTGCGTCAAGTTTTAATAAGTTGTGTTTTCAAACATAAAAAGGTTGATAAGCGCATGGCAATTACCGAATCATCAAGGATAGTGCAATGGGGGCAAGCTTATTTGCGTCAAATAAAAGACTACAGACCCATAATTTTCCTTGATGAAACATGGTTCGACAGTCATGATGAAGTAAATTATGGTTGGGTAGACAATAGTAAAAATTGCTGTTAAAGTGGGCCATGTTCTAAAAGGAACACGCTGGAACCAAAGACGGTTTTGTACCAAATGCGTTATTATTATCTGCTAAAAAAATTCAAGACTGTGCTGCTGATTATCATGAAGACATGACAGCAGACTTATTTGGAAAGTGGTTTAGCGAACAGCTTCTACCTGATATTCCACCACAGTCAGTAATCGTTATGGACAACGCATCGTATCACTCGCAGCAACTCCGTAAGATACCAAATAGTAGCAGTAGAAAAGCTGAAATAATTGCATTCATGTCTGAAAACAATATACCTCTTCCTGCGACCAATCGTGGGAAGGGCATAACAAAAAAAGATTTGCTCACTGTTTTAAAAGTTGTAAAGTTAGAAAAAATATATTATATTGACGAGCTGTACAAAGAACGAGGCCACACCCTTCTAAGACCACCTCCATACTATTGCATATTTAACCCTATAGAGTTAATTTGGGCAAACGTAAAATCAGAATTACGGAAATGTAATCAAACTCCAAAACTGCGTAAAGAAGTTGTAGAAAACGCAATGAAAGTTATGACAGGAGACCACCAACAGATTTGGAAAAAATGTGTTGAACATGTTATTAAAAAGGAAGACGAGTATGTGGTTTTACCCTCTGTCCAACCCATAATAATACATCCAATTAATGGTTCTAGTTCAGACGAGTCTGACGGTCGTGATGATTGCCTATGAACAATCTTTGAGATTGAAAGGTTTAAATTGTATTTGTCTCTGTTTTTATAAGTATTTAGAATATTTTCTTTCATTGCAAATAATTTATTTTCGATTATGGTTTTTGCTTTGAAATTTCGTTTTCCAGAAAAAAATCGAATGGGGTACAGAAAGGGCTCAGTTCACGACTGGTACCCTGTTTAAACCGAATGCCCTTGTAGGTAGGTAATATTTTTCTCTGCGTTTTCTTATTTAATATTTACGTGTACTGACTTAACGACTTTATATGATAAAAATAATTATAAAAAAAGATTTGAAGACAAGCTTTCATTTATCCAAATGCACTAAAAAGGGAAACATATTTTCTTTTATTGTTTGATCTAGATTATTCTGTGAGTAACAGATTCAAAATCTTGCCGCGCAAGATTACCTATTTTGTATCTGTTACAGAATAACCTAGATCAAAGAATGAAAGAAATTATTTTTTTCTCTTAATGTATTTGTATAAATATAAGCGTGTCTTTAATTTTATATATATATATATATATATATAAAATTAGTTATCTCCGCCACTGCTGCTCACAGGATTTCGCCGCAAGACTTTTTTATGCTTTTGCAATTGATATTGGGAAAACTATACCAGACCGAGGACGAATTCACAGACGAACAAGGGGGCTGCAGACTGGACTGGAACATTTGCATTTCAAGAAACCACAGGTACATTATAACCATAAAAGTTACAAAACTCAGTGCATTTTAAAAATAAACCTTTTAAGAACCCCTTGGATGAAAAACTTGTGTATTGGTGTACAGAGATACTATTTCGAAAGAAATAATTATTTGTTTTTCTGGGATTGTTATGATTCGAATAAATTCCACAAATTCCCATGAGTTTTTTAACGTCATTATTTTCAATAACTCCTGTGAGTATTTCTGAGAAAAATTTTGATGAACTATAACTTTTCAACACACCACAATAGCAAATATTTCACATATCTTCAACAACGTTTGAACGAGCATCAAGAGAATGATCATACATGAATAAAACGTCTGATTATTTTTGCTAAAGTTTTTAGCAAATACAGTTCTTATACCAATCATTTATCAATACTCTATTAATTATCGCAAGTATGTGCACTATATGTTGTTATTTTAAATGTCTTAAATTGTTTTAGTTTTAACCTGAAGATGACAAATACAAATGTCGAAATAAATAAAGCTATTGACTGAGAAATACCTTAATTCTGAGAAACTGGAGAGAATATATATATATATATATATATATACAGTGTCCACCAAAAAGTATGTGCCATATGGGAAAAAAGTTTATTATTGGAGTATTGGAAAACATTTCCAGAGGAAAAGTTTGTGCATGTCCGATTACCTAAAAATCAATTTTGACACATGTCACGTGATCGCTAGTATGGCGGCAAATTGAAAAAAATTGCTATGAAAAGGCGAAAAGTGGGGTGAGATGGCAAGATATTAGAAAAGTGATTTGAAAAAGTCACTAAGAATTCAATTTTATGCACATAAACGGAGTTTTAAGAGATAATTCGAAAAAATTGGAAATTGCTACTTTTTTGAATAGTTCTATTTGAAAACATCAAATATATCTATTTAAAAACATTAAAAAAAATTATGAATAGCTTGACTATACTGAAACATTCGCATTTCAATGATAATACCAGATTTTTCTCATTTCCTACTCACCAGAGGGCACTATATTTAACAAATAGGATTTTGTCAGAACCCTTGCTGTTACATCGGTTCGTATCTTACAGTTAAATCAGAATTCCACGACAATTGTGATGACATGACACTCCAAAAACATGGTGTTTTCCAGATTATAATCAAGTTCCGATGATAATCGTGGATGAGCGTTTCACTTCGCACATAAACATGTAAATTATAAGTCTCTCAAATTTTTACCCACTATTTCATTCTGAATATTTTCACAATTTTTTTGGCAAATATAAACATCGAAAATAAACCATACTGAAATCAAATCAGGTTCATTCAGTGATCTACATCGGTGTCCGTGAACATATTCCTCAATTATAGCTTGGAGTTTGGTTGGGAAAAGGTCAATCAACTGAAACCACTATGGATCTGTTGCCGACGTTTCAACTTTTATAAATCATCCTCAGGGCAAGGAAAAATAGGTTCCTTGTCGTAATAAAATGTATATTAAAAAGGACATTTACATATACTTGGATTCCTCTTGTTATAATATCAAGGGAACATTGTTAACATTTGTCGAAATCAAATCATATCAGAAGCAAACTCTCCGTTGATTTCGACATATGTTAACAATTTTCTATTTATATTATAACAAGAGGAATCCAAGTATATGTAAATGTCCTTTTTAATATACATTTTTCCTATTTTTCTTTGCCCTGAGGATGACTTTATAAAAGTTGAAACGTCGGCAACAGATCCATAGGGGTTTCAGTTAATTGACCTTTCCCCAACCAAACTCCAAGCTATAATAACCAGTGAGGTCACAAAACACTATAAGAATATTCCTCAATTATGTCACAAAATTCACTTTCCAAAATACTATTTCGTGTGCTTTTCAAACAAATACCTACCTACCTACTTATTTATCACATCAGGATTCTATAATAGAAGAGCATGATAAAATTTCCTTTTTTCCACAAAATCAAAATGCAGTACACCAAATATGTTTTCTTGAGTATTAAATGCACCAGAACATGAAATTTTGATCTCTTGAAAATAGTCAATGTTTAAGTATTGCATCAAAATTTCAATCATATTCCACAAGATACCAATAGATTTCATTTGACAGAAAATACGTAAACTCATTGCAACAAAAGTCTAAGTAAGAACTCCATATTTATTCATAGTGACGTTGATAATACCAGAAAGTTTTTGGTTGATTATGTCGAAGTTAGGTCAGCAAGAAGAGATCGAAATTGTTTTGATTGTGGGAGAAAATTACAGAAGCTATAGAGAAGCCGCAGCGATTTTCAACGAGAGGCATACCAAAAAAAATATTTCACATGTACCTGTTGAAAGAATTGTTTCCAGTTCAGAAATACTGGGTCCGTGGAAAATTCATTCAGAAAACAACATAGGTACTGGGTTACTGCTGAGGAAACAGAGTTTGGAGTTATACAGAGTGCAGTTGAAACTCCAAGAACATCAATTAGTAAATTGTCTGGGAATTTGAGTTTATCTTCAACTTCTATCCGAAGTTTGCTAAAAAAAAAAAATTCAAGCCTCATAAACAAAAATTTATTCACACGCTTAAGGAGAGAGACTACGATACACGCTTGTATTTTTCCTTTTGGCTGAAGGGACAAATTGAAGAAGATATATCATTTACGGAATTTATTTTATTCAGTGATGAGTCAACTTTCACTCTAAATGGTGTTGTTTCATTTCAAAATTGTAGATGGTGGTCGGATGAGAATCCACATTTTACAGTAGAAGCCCATGAAGTGAATGTTTGGTGCGGGATTTTTGATGACAGAATAATTGGACCATTTTTCTTTCGTCGGAATATGAATGCTGAAACGGACTTGGATTTTTTGAGAAACGATTTCTACAATGAATTAGAAAATTTCACGTTAGAAGAAAGGCGAAAAATGTATTTCCAATAGGATGGGGCTCCACCATAGTACTTTGGCAATAAGGAATTGGCTGGAAACCACTTTTCCTGGAAAGTGGATAGGTAGGTTTTCAGAAATTCCTTGGCCGCCACGTTCACCTGACCTGACCCCATGTGACTTTTTCTTGTGATGCTATTTAAAAAATACTTTTTACAAATTTAGACCTTTTCAAAATATTGAGCACATGGAAGAAACTATCCGTCATTTTGCAGCAGAAATTGTATTATATAGAAATAGTTGAAAATTTGTTGTTTTGTTTATAGAATATTTGAATTACATGATTGAATAAAAAAACCTGCTCAGCAGAATGTCTTTTCAGGACCACTTCTCATCATTTTGATTTGAGTTATACATTTATGTATAACACCAGTAATTAGCCATCGATCAATGCTGAAAAAACTATGAAAATATTCAGAATTTCTATTTTAGATTAATATTACGATACATTAAATAGTTTTCCAGTTTATGTACGAAGTGAAATGTTCATGCACGATTATCATCGAAACTTGATTATAATCTAGAAAACACGATGTTTTTGAAGTGTCATGTCATCACAATGGTCGTGGAATTCTGATATAACTGTTAGATACGAACCGATGTAACAGCAAGGGTTCTGACAAAATCCTATTTCTTAAATATAGTGCCCTCTGGTGAGGAGAAAATGAGCAAGTTCTGTCATTATCATTGGAATGCAAATGTTTTGGTATAGTCAAGCTATTCATAGGAAAATAATTTGATATTTTTAAATAGATGGAAAAATATTCAAAAAATAGCTATTACCAATTTTTTCGAATTATCTCTTGGAACTTCGTTTATGTGCATAAAATTGAATTCTAAGTAACTTTTTCAATTCACTTTTTTTGATATCTTGCCATCTTACCCCACTTTTCGCCTTTTCATAGCATTTTTTTTCAATTTGCCGCCATACTAGCGATCACGTGACATGTGTCAGAATCGATTTTTAGGTAATCGGACATGCACAAACTTTTCTCCAGAATATTTTTTCCAACACTCCAATAATAAACTTTTTTCCCATATGGTACATACTTTTTGGCGGACATTGTATATGTATATATAAATATATATATATATATATATATATATATATATATATATATATATATAATATATATATATATATATATATATATATATATATATATATATATATATATATATATATATATATATATATATATATATCTATATATATATATATTATAACGAGATAACGGAAAACTGGATAACGGGAAGCGTAAAAAGCCACGGGCCTAAGCTAGAACAACACAAAGAAAAACATATCAAAGACAGAAATCCCACGCGGACGAAGTCGCGGTTACCAGTTAGTGATATATATATTTTCTTTGGATACCCCTATCTGTATTGTACGGCACTGCTGAGGCAATTTTGGAGAGCTTTTCAATTATGAAACAAATTAGGGGAAGTCTTGAAAGTTCTTTTTGTGTTTGTTTTCGACTACAGAGATAACTCCATTATATCTAGAAGGCGTCTCGATAATTTCCAGAAGTCGAATTGACGAAAAGTCGATACTACTATTAGCTCTAAACCTAACGCTTCAGCTCATTTAGCTCAAAATGTATTTTCCACGATGAACGAACAGTTATAGAGGATGTCCCCAAATTCATTAATTATTCCATTACCATTCTTACGAATGACTTATATGGCTTCTTGCCTATGCAATTGTTGCTATTTACACAGGGGTAGATGTACGTTCTCCAGGGCCGGCTCATCCACATAGGCGGACTGGGGCGTAATTAATAGTATGCCATTATCAGTTGAGAATATTCGAGGCCAATGTTATGCAAATGGCAGTAATACGGGAATGAAGGACATTGTTGTTCAGAAAAGGATTATAGACATCAATCTGCGTGCATTATATGTTCCATCTTGCTCGCATACTTTGAACCTTGTAATCAGTGATGAAGCTTCATGTTGCTCACAAATAAGTACCTTTTCTGATGTGGTCGAACGAACTTATGTATTCCTCTCAGCATCGACACATCGATGGGAGACTCTACTCCAACATGTAATTGAACATGTATTTAATGCAATGATTCCTCTGCGATGTCAGTTGTCAAGAATTTGTAATGCTTTGGAAGATCCCACTCTCACAGGTCCCAGTGGAATTGAAATCAAGATCTTGGCTACTTAAAAACTTCTCAAGAGTTCAAGTTTATTGCCGCTCGTGTTACGTGGCACGATGTTTGTTCCAGGAATTTAACTAGTAAGATACTACAAGAAAATATTGTTTTTATCGAAAGAGCGGTTACTCAACTCTAAAGAACAGAAGAGTATTCAAACAATGGCAGAAGTGATTTGTATTTCAGAAGAGCTCTGGTCGATGATGGTTAATTAGCAGAAGAAGCTAGAATAGAAACAGTTTTTAAGGAAGAGAGGGTACGCCTTCGAAGTAATACTTTTTATTTCCTGAGACTTCACAAGCATGGAAATCGTCAAATACAAAAAAGATAAATAAAATGGCAGTTAAAATTAAGTCATAAAAAAATAAACGCGTCGACTAGAGAACCTCCTCCTTTTTGGTTTCGTCGGTTAAAAATAAGATGTACATGTGAGAATTCAATAGGAGTGGTAGAAGAGAATCACATGAAACAAGTTAAAAATAGTATTAACAATAAAATAGTACCCAAGCAAACATTCATGATGTCAAGCAGTCAGATGAGTTTGAAAATATACATCTATTGATAAAATGCATTTTTGTAGAGAAGATAACAAATTTTCTTAATGAATATTGAAAGTTTATTATATTATCTTACAGACATGATATGAGGTTCTTTGCTACAGAAGTTAAATTGTGAATAGGAACTATTAAATTATAATTTTGTCTTAGAGTATAACCAGCAGCAAGACGGCTCTTTGTTAAAACTCGTGAAAGTGTATGAGTAACACAATTCAAAATATACATGTATATCACAGTTGGAATCCGTAAATCAGTAAATGACTGCTAACAAGAATCACCACATTTTTTTAAACACATGGTTTTTAATTTTTTATATTTTTTTAAATCAACAAATTATTTATTCTGCTGCAGTAACCGTGGCAGACTGAGCAATATTTTAGAGTAAACATATGCATAGTAATAGCTTAGTAAGATATTGATCGGGACAAAATTTCTGAGATGTTTGGATAATTTTGTGGAAATAGAGTCAATATGGTTATTCCAGAATGATTGTGAGTCAATGTTCAACCCTAGGAAGTTAACTGATTTTTTTCTGTTGGATAGATTTAGTATTGGTTCTTACCAAAATACTACAGTCCATTTCTCTAAGAGGGGAAAAAATGATATTCGTTTTGTTGCTTTTCAGTACAAGGCCATTCCTGAAATAGTAATTTTTCATAATTGCAACTGCAATACAAGCCTGATCAGACAGCCCTTCACATAGAGCAGAACTAAATATGAAGAACGTGTCATCAGCAAATTGAACAGTACAATTTGGTTGATTGATATTACAGATGTCATTCACAAATAAAAGAGAGAGGACCCAGAACACTACCTTGGGGAAAACCTGTTGAGATATTACGATTCTCAGAGAAAGATGTGCCCGATTTGAGCCTAACCTTAACAGTTCGAGTTCTGCCAGTTGAATAAGTTTCAATCCATTCAAGACTTTGACCACGAACACCACGGTCGTAAAGTTTATCAAGGAGAAATTGATGACTGATGGTGTCGAATGCACGAGACAAATCAAAAAGAATTCTAATCGTTTTTCCACCCTCATTAAATTTGGATTAAACATTGTTGACTAGAGAAAGAGTAGCATCTTGAGTTGATAAACTAGCTTGGAATCCATATTGGCTCTCAGAGAGTGAGTTATACTCATGACAGAAGGATACAAGTCTGTTCAGAAAGGATTTTTCAAACAATTTAGAGAATGAAGACAGCAATGCAATACCTCTGTAGTTGGAGATTGAGTGCTTATCATTTTTTTACAGGAAAAACAATGGCGTGTTTGAGACATGAGGAAAATGAACCCTCAAGAACTGATAAATCCACTGAACATGTAAGTGATTCGATGATAAGTTCAGCAACAGTCAACAAAACTTCATCAGGCAATTTATCGATGCCGCTAGAGTTCTTAGACGATGTAGACTTAATAATATCGAAGAGTTCAATTCAGTCAAATGGACGAAGGCAAAATGAGTTTGTTTTTATGTCGTGATGAACTTCACCAACAGGCTTAGTATCATTAAATAGTAATTTGCCAGCATCAACAAAAAATCGTTGGAGACTTGAGGAATTTCAGGGCCTCCATGAACCCGAATTCCTTTATCAGTTTCAAAATAAGTCGGTAAACAATTGTCTACATTGAAAGATGTCGAATTCTGTTTTATTAAATTCCAGGCAACTTAAGATTTGTTCTCAGCTGCAAGAAATTTGTTGCTGAAATACTCTTTTTTGGAATGGTCAATTTTCATTCTATGATTATCCAAGAGGAATTGATTCTGCTCATTAATGGATCCATCAAATTGTATTCTGCTCAGATTAAAAATATAACGAAGTAGTATACCTTCATTGATGATTTCATTGGTTATCCAGGGTTTATCTTTCCGAAGTTGCGTGTTTTTGATTATACGTGAAACAGCCGTAAACCCTTCGTCAAATACATTATGTAGAATTTGAATTTTTTTTTGACGAAGTCGATGTTTTTGAGATAAACAAAGTCCTTAGAAGAAGATTATGTTCGACTATCAATCAAGAGAGTTCGTAGCTAACCACTTGGACAGTTTCAAAATTCATTCTCTCTTTCCTCTTTTGGACAGAGCTATTATGCTGTCAAGGAGATATTTTCTCAGTTGAATGAAGTTTCTGGTATATTTGGATTTTTGTACAACATACATGACCTCAAAAACAGAAATTCGGCAGAGATCAAACTGTTATGCCAGTATTCGGAAAAGGTTTGACATTCAAGAATAAAGAGGAAGGTCAGGATCAATGTGATATTGACATTTTGAGACTGTTCTGAGCTCAGTGGCATTTGTCGTCACCTGGATGATAACATAATCCCTCAAAAACTGCTGAACTATTTCTACCACCATAATCTGGGAAATGGAATTCCCAACTCATATGTTGCACGTAGAATTCCCAAAATTATAATTGTAATGAACTGGCAAAAGAAACGGATATACAGTGGACCACTTGAAAGAAATCGAAACCGAAGGAGCAGCAGGAGGGGAAGGGAACAGCTTGCACCGAAAATGGCTCCAGTATTGAATTTTTAAATGGAACACCCTATATATTTTAATATTTTTTTATTTCTGAGACAAAGTTTTTACGGCTGTTTTATTTTTTTAGGGTCACTTTTGATATGGCATCCAGATGGCCATGATCGGACGTCAACTAATCTGAAGACCTCAGGTGATGTCAGAAAATTACAACCGCAAAGTCTTAGTGACTAGTATGATAGATAGAAGTAAGACAAGTTGGCAGAATTACATTTTTGTATCTAACCTTTCAAATGGCGACCATTTTTTGACAAGCACTTCATAAAAAACGATTTCTTGACGAATCTAACGATACTATTTTATTAAAATGAGGACATAAATCATATATTACTAAGGAAACTACTGGATAATAATGTATTTATTTTTGTGAAGTGTGCCATGATGCATGATATTTTGCAGTTATTTTTATCAAATCTTCTTTGGAAAACAAAACACTCACTTAGGTAATGACAGTGACATAAGCTTTATGAGCAGACAGTAAAAGTTCCTTAATTTTCGTTTAATTTCAGTTTAATTCTTCTTCAAAATAGTGCATACTCAAAGTGAAAAAGTGGATATGTTATTAATATTTGGAGAATGTCATATAAATTCAAGGAATGCTGCTGAGTTGTATGCTCAGAGATATCCAAATCGGCAACATCCAGCCCATCAGTATTTTACGTATATTGAGAATCGTTTTGTGCAAGAAGGAAATCTTTATCATAAGTGAAGAGACTGAGATTCACGTTCTTAGTATGGTTGAGGTTGATAAAACGGTTTCTTTAGGAGAAATTAGTCGAGAAATGCAGATAAGTCACGATTTAGTACGAAAAATACTGAAAAAGCACGGATATCGAGCATTTGAATATAAGTTACATCAACATTTGTATGCTGACTATGGCGATAGAAGGGTAGTGTTTTGTGATTGGCTGCTTCCAAATCATAGAGTTAACCCAAATCAACTTCATTCTATTTTTCGACGAATCGCGATTTACAAATAATAGTATGTTCAATAAGCAGAATACTCTGTCCTGGGCCCAACAAAATCATCATGCAATGAGAAAGGGCAATTTTCAAGAAAAATTTGGCGTCAATGTCTGGGCTGGTATCGTTGGAAACAGAATAATTGGGTCACTATTGTTTCAAGGTCAGTTGACAGGAAATAGGTACTTTGGTTTTCTTCGAAATGAAATCGAGGATCATCTTGATAATCTACCTTAGCAGTTTCATGCAAAATTTACTTCCAACAAGATGGAGCACCCCCTCATAATACCAGACGAGTTCTCAATTACTCAATAGAGCATTTTAATAATCAAGTTATTGCAACCAATGGTTCAGTACGGTGGCCTGTCCGCTATCCGATTCTCACTGTGCTCGATTTCTTCATTTGGGGATATGTTTAAGAGAAAGTTTACTATGAACAGCCCCAGCCACTCTTGAAATCTTACAAGAAATTATCCTACGGGCATTTAGAAGTATAACTCCTCAAATGTTACGAAACGTGTTGAGATGAACAATTGAACAAGCTGAAATATTCCTTGAACAAGGAGGAAAACTTACTACAGTGAAAGTAAAAGAATTATCATCCATGGCACACTTGAAAAAAGTAGATAAATTATTATTCAGTATTTTCCTTAGTAATATTCAATTTATGTTATTATTTTTGATCCAATCGCAAATAAATTAGTATCGTTAGATTCTTAAAACAATATTTTTTTCGGAAAGTGCTTGTCAAAAAATGGTCACCTTTTGAAAAATAATAGTTAGACACAAAAATGTAATTTTTCCACCTCGTTTCATTTCTATCTATCATACTAGTGACTGAAACTTTGCGATTAGCTTACGTCCGATCATGGCCACCTAGATGTAATATCAAAAGTGACTCGAAAAAAAACAAGTAGGCGTAAAAACTTTTTAAAATGTCACATTCTGACTAGAATTGTCTCAGAAATCCAAAAATGTTACAATATACTGGGTGTTCCATTTGAAAATTCAAAACCAGAGCCATTTCCGGAGAAACCGGAAGTGACCAGAGAGTGAAATATATGCAAATACTCTCCTCTTCACATACCATTAACCTATACCTAATCTCATTTTGATACCCAATCTCATATATTCTAGAAGTTATGACTTGTCTAATAGATACGTTGACCCCCGGTTTATGACGAAATGGATTCCAATGAATTTTTTTTCTTCATTTCTCGACTTATCGAGAGCATTAGATTGTTATATGGTTTTCTCCAAATTCTCAACAGCCAAACTATAAAAACTTGTGTCTAAATGGTTGGAATAAAGTTTCAAGCCTGTCAGGCGTCAGTCCTGGGGCCTATACTTCTTCTTTTATATACCGATGATTCGTCAGAGTCACAGATTGTCACATTAGCATGCTTGGAGATGATACCACCATCACAGTCGCTTGCAGGGACATTAAAAAACTTATTACTATTGTCAATCACAGTCGATCGTGAAGGGTTCAATCCGTACGCCTGCTCCTGGTTGATTTCCTTTGGTTGTAGGTTCATCAAATGATACCTCTCTTATCACCAATGGGTCCCTTATTACCAATGGGTCCCTGCGGAGAGCAGGTCACTCAATTCTCCGGATGACACCCATAGCGCCTTTCACTAAACCGTGGTGACAATTCGAACCAATTCAGTAGTTTAACTGACGCCATATATGAATATGATGTTACTTCCACAATCAAGACCGATCTAAAGACAATTCATATATGAAAATTCATCAAGCGGCTTAGGCTACAGAGCATGCCAAGAAAAATTGTCATATTCTCCACTGCGTTATGTAATATAATATTAGACCAATCAATAGAGATTTTTTCGTGACGGAAATACTACCAGGAGATCGACTGTGCCATCATACGAAAGTTATATCCTGTTATGTTTTCTACTACCTAACAACTGTCATTGCTTAATTCAGTTGGATTTCACGGGAATCGGGACCAGGGAGTAAAACAATTTTTTTCTTGCTAACGTTTTGGAATCGTTTATTCCTTCTTCAAAGCTGAAATGACAATAGTTACATGTAGTAAGTAGACGAAAAACGGAACTCAATTTCTATAACCCACCTTTAAAATTGAGTTAATCCTGATTATGAATTCAACTCCAGACAATTGTTGCGAGGTGGTGATCGAGATGAATTCCTGTCGGTAAAATTCACATTGGCACAAAATACACATTACGAACTTTATAATCAACATAAAACAAGCACAGACACATTGATATATAGACGTACGTTGGTGTATGGTCAATAAGCAACTGAACATCTCCCTGAAACATTCGAGTGCTGTGTAGCTATAAAAACAAAAAACTGATTTATCTATTGTTCGGAAATCTGTTCTTCCTTTTGTACCTTTCTAGAATATGTGTTTATATTTTGGTGAAATTTTGTGTGTCGCTTTTTTGGTTTACACTATTTTCATGGAGGATAATTTGGATAATTTCTCCTAACAATCTCTTTGGAGAGCGTTTTTCTGCGTTACTAATGATTCGATCGAGTTGTGCTAGGACTTATTTTCTTAGCATTTTGATTATCCACAATTCGTCAAAAACGAAAAGAAATAAAAAAAATGCTCTTGAATGTTTCCAACAAATTAAGCAATGACAGTTGGGAGTAGGAAACATAACAGGATATAACTACGGACCGTCTTTCGTATGCTGGCACAGTCGATTTTCTGGTAGTATTTTTGTCACAGAATCAACAGAGCAGAAAATCTCTATTGATTGGCCTATATAACATATTCAGAAATCTTGTTGGATCGATACATTCATGATACTGGGAGAGCGTAATAAAATATGTATGGTATCCTGCCAAGCATAGGAAATTCATAAAAATGCGGTTGACAGAATCGTTTCCTGGTCATCAAAACGCTAGTTCTTCATGCATGATGAGTATGGCTTCTGTTCAAAAAAGGGAGGCAATAACATGGTTTATGGTACAGCCATAAAACATTTTCATGATTGAAGTTCTATGGGATGATTCATAATTTACATAAATACATAACTCATATTATTGTTTTGGAATACTAACGAATGGTTGAAAATCAGTAAGTTCCTTTTATATCCGGAGAAAGTATGTGAATCATAATTAAGCATTTCCTCATGCAGAGAAACTGGAGTCATAAGAACTGCCACTTCAAAAATAGTCCAAGAGAAGTTCTATTCAAAAATATCCCCAACTCTGAAAAAAGGAAACGATATTACTCATTAGCCAGAAATATTTCCTGTCTCCAATTGAATTTTCAGTTATGAGACATCCTTGATCATATGTTTTTTCCGTTGCGATTCATAAAATTGCCCTTTTAACACGACTGGGCGACGCAAAGGAGGGTAATGTGTTTATCATGTTGTATGTTTGTTCCTTTGTGGCCGAATTGTCTCAATCTTGCGAGTGTCATTAAAGAGATAACAGTTATCAAAATTCAATATTGCGACAACCAACCGCCATATTGTGAATGAATTTTAAAAAAGATGGCTAATCTATGAACAAAGTGGGTAAAAAAATTCTCATGTAAAGAACTATCGATTCCTATCAATGAATATAAATTTTCTATCAGCTCAAAAGGTGATACTGAAGTGAGAGGTGAGCGAAAGAGTCAACCAATAGAAGACGAAATAGTTCGCATGGAGATCCACAGTAACAATACTATAAAAAATAGTACTGATGATGGTATTGGCATAGGTAGGAAAAACAAAGGAGTAAGTGAAACCAAAAATGATTTTTTTACCCAAGACGATCCCGAATTGTGAGAGAAAATCGAAAAACGCAAATCTCGGCCAGAAAATATCAGGTAGTGTACAGATTATGCACCAAATTATCCAATGTTTAAGAAATAAAGTGGGTTCGCTTGTGGTAGCTTTGCATGAAAAAAACGTGGATATTGCTATGATATCTGAACATTGGCTAAAAAAAGAGCAAGTTTCACTCCACAATATAAATAACTACAGACTAGCTAATCTACTAGAAAAAATAAAAGACATGGGGGTGTTTGAATTTTCGTTAAAGATCATTATCTCTCTGAGGAAGATTTTGAAATGAGCGTCTGTGTTCTGAATGATTGAAATGTGTGGTATCAGCCCTATATTGAAATCCAACCAGGAATTTGAATATATTCAGAGAGCTTCTTCAATAAGTAGTAGACAATTTTTCAAAATATCGTATTGTAGTTGGGGTTGACTTCAATATTAACTTTTATGAAAACCTATCAACAGCACGGGAAATAATTGAAATATTTCTAGCATTTGGTCTGGAAAGGAATATTTATGAATCGATGAGAAGCGAATCATGTATAGACAATATATTCATGATGGAATCTTAACAGCAGCAATGGTTATTTAAGTAGAAGATAAACTTTCATAATGAAATAAATAAAGTACTGTGACAAGTTTTATATCTGTCTTCAACATATCATATGTACATAACTACAGAAAACAATAATCTACTATCTAGATATGAAAATATAAATTCTGCTTTCCAACACTCCCACTAGAATTCATATTTTCCGGTCTTCAAATCTTAGTCCCATTTTTTTTGTTTTGTTTTGAAGACCCATTTGGTTCCTATGACCTTCCTGTTCTGAGGTAAATCTGATAATACCCACGTATTATTTTCTTCCAGTTGCCCCATTTCTATTTTCATTGCCTCTATCCAGAAATCTTTGTCATCCCTGTCCATAATTTCATCAATTGATGAAGGATCACCCTTTTCATGATGTTCCGCTTGATAGCACACAAAATTATCAAATTTTCTGGGTTGTGCTGTAGATCGACTTGAACGACGAAGTTCCGAAGGTTTTTCTTCATTATTCACTTGAATGTCACTTTGTGTAGAATTGCAATTCATCGGTTCGGATTCCTCGAAATGTGTTTCTTGAATTATATCTCCCTCTGTTTCGTTATTTTCATTCGTGAAAATTGGTGAAAATTCAGACGAAATTAACATAGGAACTGACTTTTCCTCTGACATTTGGTTATCAAATTTATTTTCAAAAAAAATCACATCTCTCGATATCATTATTTGTTTCGTCTTCAAGTTGTATAAACGGTAACCTTTTATATTATCGGCATACCCCACGAAAATACATTCTTCACTTTTCGGATCCCATTTCCGTCTTTTTTGTTTTGGGATATGAGCCATAGCTTTACATCCAAAATGCGGAGATGGTTCAGATTTGGTTTCTTTCTGGACCAAATTTCTTCAGAAGTGATGTTTCGAGTATTTTTGTAGGAGATCTGTTGATCAAATATACAGAGGTTGAAACTGCCTCGGCCCAAAATTCTTTTCCAGTCCTGAATCGGCTAGCATACACCTTGATTTTTCAACTATAGTTCTGTTGAATCTTTCGGCTATTCCGTTTTGCTCTGGCGTATAAGTGACAGTTGTTTGGTGTTTTATACCAGATTTTCGGAGGAAATTTGCAAAGATCGATTTTGTACTCAGTCCCATTATCAGTGCGAATCATCTTGATTTTCTTTCCACTTTCATTTTCTGCATAGCGTTTAAAATGTTCGAAAGATTCCAGCACTTGGTCTTTTGTTGCAAGAAAATAGACAAACACCTTACGGGAGAAGTCATCGATGAATGTTAAGAAATATCTTGATCCGCCAATTGATTTAACTTCCATGGGACCACATAAGTCAGAATGTACAAGCTCTAAAATTTCTGATGCTCTGTTCCCAGAATATTCAAAAGGAAGCCGGTGTTGCTTACCTTTTAAACAAGAAATGCATGTTTCATTGCTTGTATTTTCGAAATTTACACCATGTACAATACCGTTTTAAGTAAAATCATACTGTCACTATTTAAATGTCCTAATCGTCTATGCCACGTAGTTCTGTCTATCACATTTCGCGAAGATGTAACAAGTGCAGTGTCTATCGGTGCACAATCAAGTTCATACATATTATTGCTCATAGTTCCGGTTGCAACGAAAAATCCGTTTAGGTCAAAAATTTCACAACCTTTCGCGTCAAAATACACTTTATGTCCGTTTTTAGTGATTTGACTAACACTCAATAAGTTTGTAGCAATGTCTGGTACGAACAAAACATCTTTCACAACCACTGTGTCTCTAGAACCATTTGCATTCACTTCTAATGTTATTATTCCTGTCTTCAGTACAGGTATCCGTGCTTCATTGGCAATAACAATTTCGGATTTATTAAAATTGATTTTTCTAACCAATCTTCTCTTCTGGTCATGTGCGCTGTGGCCCTGAATCAATGTACCATTTTCATTATCAACATTGTTTCCCAAATGTCGAGAATGGAATGATTTCGGTACACTGATTGACATCTCACTTTTGAACCATCACATTCATAGGACTTATGACCATATTTATTACATTTATAGCATCTCGGCCCTTTTGATTTGTATTTGTGGTTAAAATGCTTTTTCTATATTTCTCACTATTACTGATGAATGCACCATCATGATGGGATGCTTTTCCAACAACGTTCGACTTGATATCTTGTAAAGTTTCGTCTTGATCGAATCACCTGTTATGCTTGTGCCTGAACTTTCAATCCCCATAATCATTGGTCTGTATTCATCTGTGAGGCCAGCAAGCAAAAGAGTTCCAACCCATTCCTCACTAACTCGAAATCCAATAGCATTCAGTTTGTGAGCTGTTGAAATGATCGTATTGACATATTGTTCAACAGTGTCCGCATTTTCAAGTTGGGTTGTGATCAATGTTCGGAGAAGACCTACTCTTCTGGTTAAACCTGAATCTTCAAAAGCTTTGTTTAACTTCTCCCACGCCTCTTTTGCAGTTGTGGTTTCTTGAATATGAACGAAAATGATTGGATCCACGGACAGAATTATTTTCGATCGTGCTTTCGTCACTTTCTTGGTATCGTTTTCTGTACCAAGAACACATTCCCACATATCCTCGTGTTCGAGATAAGACTGCATGGCAAATTTCCATGTTGAGAAGTTCTCACGACCTTTCAACTTCTCGATTTGAAAATTTAAACTTGAACTTGTCATTTTCTCTGGAAAGTTTCTTCTCGGCAAAATAATTTCAGCACTCTGCTGGGCCCATAACCTGATGGAATCTTAACAGCAGCAATGGTTATTTAAGTAGAAGATAAACTTTTATAATGAAATAAATAAAGTACTGTGACAAGTTTTATTTCTGTCTTCAACATATCATATGTACATAACTACAGAAAACAATAATCTACTATCTAGATATGAAAATATAAATTCTGCTTTCCAACAATTCACCAGTTTCGTTAACAACAAAGCCGAGGTCATAGAACACATGAACACCAAACATTGATATCCCTTATGAACTTATTCGCAATAAAAACTGTGTAAACAAAAAAACTTTCAATACTTTTTTATCAAAAGAATCTTGGGAGATATTATTCAATGGAACAAATCCCAATACATGCGGTGAGATATTCCTGGATACTCTGCAATATTATCATGATATTAGCTTCTCAATAATAAGAGTAAAAACTGGTAGAAATAATGCACATATTAAGAACATATTCAATGATGATATAAAAAGGCCAAAAGCAAATATAACAGACATAACTTGACTTAGCCAACACTGAAGAAGAATCATGAATACGAACAGCTCATACAAGAAAAGAAAAAATTATAACACTTGAACATATTCGAGCAGCCTCAAATAAACCGAAAGCCATTTGGAAACAAGTAAATAATCAAATAGGTAGAGAAAAAAAAGACATCACTGAAACTCTGTAGGCGGGAGAATTCAATGAATATTTTTCAAATGTGGCTGAAAAAATAATAAATTATATTCCAGATTCAGAAATCCACTATTCGAAAGGAATTACAAATAACAGCAGTAATTCAGTATCTTTGTATCCTACGACAGAAACAGAAGTATTAGATATCATCAAATCGTTCAAAAATTCCAATTCTACTGACATATATGAACATTCAATATACTACTACAAGGATAATCTTGAATCGCTGAAAAAACCCATTGCTCATATTAGCAATATTATTCTAACGAAGGGTATATTTCCAGACAAACTGAAAATTGCTAAAATTATTCCTGTATATAAATCTAGAGATACTTAGATCTTAGTAAATCATAGACCCATTGCTCTCTTTCCAATATTAGGTGAGTTGGCCGAAAAGGTGATTGCCTTGGAATAACTTTGTTTTTTGAAAAAAATGACTCATTCACAAACAGGCAGTTTGGATTCAGGAAGGGGAAAAACAAAGCAAAAAATGCGAAATGAGCCTGATAATGATGGGAACGATTCGTTTGTTGTGAATGAGAAAAGAGAAATAGATGTTCGGGCATACGTTCAAGTAAATATTGATTCATCACTCAGGGAGATCGCAAGAAAATGTGACATTTCGAAGTCTTCTGCAGCTAATATTTTGAAAGAACATAAATATCATTCATTCAAATATCAACTACACCAGCACCTGTGCCAAAACGATAATGCAAGGAGACTTAAGTATTGAAATTGCTTCTTTGGAAAATATTTAGAGAATGACACATTTCCACATCAAATTCTGTATACTGACGAAAGCTGTTTCACTAATTTGGAACATGTCAACAGAAATAATTAGCGATATTGGTCCAATGCAAATTTATATTTGATGGAGGAACGAAATTTCCAAGAATGGTTTGGTTTCAATTGTTGGGTTGGGATTTCAGGGGACAGAATTTAAGGCACTATTATTTTTGACGGTGTCCTGACAGGGGCTAGATATCTAAGTTTCCTCACACAGGAAATTGAGCATTTCTTGGACGGAGTTCCATTAATAAATCGAGTTGGATTATTTTATCAAAAAAATGGTGCTCCACCACACAACTTGACGGCAATTATGGAATATCTGCATAAAACATACAACGACAACTGGATTGGAAATATGGAACCCCCGGCGGGGTAAAATAGGGTGGTTTTCAATTCATACCTTTATTTATTCCTTTTTTAAAAACTTTTCAGGTCACCCGACCTCACACCTCTAGAATTTTTTCATGGGGATCTATTAAAAACGAGGTTTATGATGTATCATCTACCACACGAGATGAATTAGAGGGCAAAGTAAGGGCAGCTATTCATATACACCAAAACAGTTGACAAACGTTGTGAGAGCAACAATAAGAAAAGTTCGCCTTTGTCAGCAACAAGATGGAGGTCACTTTGAACATCTGGAACCCTGAAGATATGTGAATAGGTAGTTTCAATAAAATTATTTCATTTTCAACAGGTGCTTCATTTTAGAATAATTCTAACGTTATGGCATTTTCAGTTTTTTATCGAAAGTTTTCTTACAACCTGATAGAGTGCGGTATCAAATTATTCGTTATGAAAGCCCTTATTTTTCTAACCCGACGAGCCACCATGTTGCCATTAAAAAAAAATAGTAATAAAAATGATAAAATCGAAAGTCACATAGCTGAAACATTTTGATCGAAGATACTAAAGTTGTATTTTTACAAACATTTTCGGACTGAAATTAGTTATTTCAACGTATCCATAGCCCTCTAAAATAGAAATTGATTTCGAAAAAAAAAACGGTAACAAATGATACATGGTTGTATTCTGAATGTCAGATGTAGACAAAAAAACTGAAAATATACCAGGTGTCCCATTTAAAAATTGAAAGTTTATGTCACTTCCGGTGAATCCGGAATTTGCATCGAGTTGAGTTACTTCTCAAAAAATGCGGTTTCATGCATTAAACAGATCCTCGAAATTTCATTTCATTATCTCCGAAAGAAAAAAAGTTATAGGAGCGAGCCACCTTCCGGTATGTGTGCTCTGTGCGTTCGACGGACCCATTTCCAAATGTCAACACATTGATCAACAAGGATAAACATCCAACTCCAACATCACCAAATAGTTTGATAATACGGTATAACATCTTAAGGTTGGGAGCAATTCCAATATAGTAGTTTCCAAAATATTACCAAGGTGATTAACTTTTGAGTTCAGGAAATATGTGCGAAACAAGTATCCTAATATTTTCTTTTCGCTTCCTGGCGAAACCCAGGACGTGAACCGAGTACACAGGAATCGGATAGTTTCCAAGGATCTCACCGTTCAACCCTGTGTATTATAAAGAACGATAGGGAAGTCTACCAAATATGGCCAATAACCCAAGATTTTACATGATATCTAGGGCCATTCAAGGTATTGTTCGACTACATCCTACTTACCTAATGAATCTCAAATAACGTTAATTATATTTATCTACGTTCATGCAGAAAACAAAACTTTTCTGAACTATATTTAGTGAAAAAACTGGATCTTTATTGCACTAGTGCAATACAATGTTTAATGCACTTATCTGTCATTCTACCGCAGCGATTTGTGATATTGTATTACATTATAAACAATTGCATATTTAGTTTGAATTGAATTATTCCTAACATAGGTATTAGTTCCTAACTTTCTCAATGCAAATCGATAGTGCTAATTAATTATTAAATTTCAAATTGCGCTTTTTATTTTCCCACACTTAGTGTCACCTAAATGAAACATTTTTTGATTTTTGCAAGAACGAAGAAAAAATATTGTATGCAACTCACGTCGAGTGCAATAAACACTTGATTTTGCACTTGTTGCATCAATAACTATTCACAGATACAAATTTATCAATAATGAAACCAAAGTGCGAAGTGCGAAGAAACGAAATTCATTTCAGCGTTGGCGAAAAACCGTGGCGTATCAAAACATCGTTCCCCAAACATACTATGTTGCTTCAAAAAGTGATATGCTTAATGAAATAAAAGTTAGTTTATTTACGCTAGAGGAAAACATTCTCAGGTGAAAAATGAACGTTACATCGTGCTAGCGCGTTGAAGAAAATAGTCTACCAATAAGTTTGAAAATTGATCGAAAAAATTATGAGGCTTACAGATATTATTAATGCGGTCTAGCGAAAGTCCCCACGAATCACGCAAGTGACTTCGAAGTAAGATGGGATTATATCACTCAGTTTCGTGCAAAAATGTTTGTTACAAATAAAAAATAGCGAGACACACATAATATTAAAACATACTTAAAATGCAATTCACTAAGAATGTTTTAATATTATGTGTGTCTCGCTATTTTTTATTTGTAACAGTCTCACGTTGATAAGTTTCTTATATTTTTCCGAATTCCTTTTGTGATTAGCAATTGTTTTCTTGTTTCTAGATGTCTTGAAAATGAAATAAAATAAATTTCGAAAGCTTGACAAATAACAGAGAGTACTCATTACATTGGCCTTCGGAACTGACTGCAACCTCAGGAGAGAGATGAAAAGTTTCCAATTTTTCTCCTCTAATCCTCCTTTCGTAAATACTTTTCCAGTCAAGATACTATTACTCTTATATATATATATATATATATATATATATATATATATATAATAATAATGACGTTTATTCGTGATTAAATCGATACAATTTATGCCCGTAGTGACAAATTTTTCGCAATATAATCTGAATAAACATGACAATACCCACAGAAGTATTATACATACTTGTATGCGGGAATCTAATATGAACAATTTTAAGATATAAATATGACATAGATAAACATTACATTATTGCCATAATAATCAATAAATATAGTAAGAACAATTTTTACTGTGGGATAAAATAGATAAATAGGTGCATATAAGAATACATTTTTAAAATACGAACATGAATAAACATTACAATATTTGCAGAGGTGTTGTATATAGTGGTAAATAATATAGTGTAGATAAAAACAATTATGTAATAAGAGTAAAATGTTCTATGGGATCAAGTAGATAAATGTGAGCATATAATACTATATTTTTTGGGGTTAGGTTAGTTAAATCTCCCTTTTTTTATGATCCTTCAATCAATTTATGAATATCAGTTCTTTTATCTTTCTTTACAAATGCTAATAGTTGTTTTTTGAAGCGTTTTAGTGAAGTTTCGTCTTTGATTTCTTTTGGTAGGTAATTGAATAATTTCGGTGCTAGATACGAGTAGCTTTTCTGTCCTATGGATTTAGAGGTAACTGGTATGTAATGTTGGTGCCTTGTTCTCGTCGCGTATGGATGGTTTGGGGTGTCATCTTCAGTTTTGTTTTTGTATATTAGACATCCTATTTGGACGCTGTATAATTGTCTGATATCTAATATTTGTGTTTCTGTGTATAGTAAATCGCTTGAATATCTTGCAGGTTTGTTGAGCAGTATTTGAAGAAATCGTTTCCGAGAGACTTCAAGTGCATGCAGGTGTGTTCTTGATACTCCTCCCCGGCCAATAATGCCATAATTCAAGTGTGATTCGACCAAACTATGGTATAGAATTTTTTTGTATTTGTAATCCAAAAATCTTCCAACCTGCTTGAATCGATATAAAATACATCGTAATTTTTTTGTTAAGTACTCTATATGATGGTCCCATCTGAGATGATTATCTATATATATGCCTAGATATTTAATTTTTTTTCGTTGGTTTGATTACAAGTTCTTGTTGAATATTCAGAGTGTATTCTGGCAAGGATGTCGAGAGACTGCTGAATGGTAAGTATACAGTTTTGTCGAAATTCATAGTGAGTAATCTACTGTCAGACCAGTCTTTGAGTTTTCCTAGATCTTTTTCAATATTTAGTTTGAGGTTGTACCAGTCGTCATTTTTATAGTATATTACCGTGTCGTCCGCGAAACTGATGATTTTTCCGATTGTTTCTTGTGAGAATAAGTCATTTAAATATATCACGAATAACACCGGCCAGTACTGTTCCTTGAGGTACACCACATGTTATTGTCGTTTCTGTACTAACCTGATTTTCAATTCTTACTCTTTGTTTTCTGTTTGTTAGGTAACTTTTCAATAGTTTGTGTGCCACACCTCTCACACCCATATCTTCTAGGGAATCTAAAAGTATGGAGTGGTCGACCGTATCGAACGCTTTTTTCAGATCTATGAAAACACCTATGGAGGGGGTACTTGAATCTAGGGATTCATAGATGATTTTCGTTAGGGAGTGAATTGCATCCATATATATATATATATATATATATATATATATATATATATATATTGTGACCAAATTTGTGTGTGTATATATATATATATAATAATATATATATATATATATATATATATATATATATATATATATATATATATATATATATATATTATATATATATCAACATTTTCTCCCACATACTTCCACAGTACCTGAGGGTGAATTCGTTGTGAGGGTGGAGTGGAGTTTCCTCATAACAATATTTCTTCGTCACTCATTCGCACATACCACATCGAACTCGATCTGTGAGTTACGCAAGGCCCAATTCAATTCGAACGAAACGTGTAGGTTAAAGGCAGTGATTAAGGTCTAACGGAAAGCTGAGAGGATTGGGAAGTTGGAAAGAGATACTTTGAATCAAAGACGATATTTATCGGTTCGGTTTTATTCTCGGAAAAATCACATAATCCTCTTAGTTTGGCTCGAATTACGTATATACCTGTTTCTCTTGGTATTTTGTTATCTACTATTATCTATTAATGAGACAAATGCAAATGAATTCTACCTTCCAAACTAGTTAGTGTTTCACACATACAGTTGGTAAAATAGAGTTCCATTTGATTTTTCTGCAGTAAATCGTGGATGTCATTTGTTTAACAAGAGTAATGATCAAAATTATCACCGAAAAGTTTGTAACGCAACTACAAATACGACTAGGAGTTACATCCATATTCATCTTCTTCTGCTTTGAATTCAGAATGATAATTTTGTTTCGAACGCCAGGTACATATTATTCGCATTGCTTTCACAAGAAGTACAAGTAACAGGTGCTAGATTAAAATAAAATTCGGGATATTCTTGTGTATTTCTCTACCCCAAATCTTTTTTCTATATTCATGAATTGGTGGAAGAAACTGTTGTCAAGGAATACCTTCGATTTAATATCCCAATTTTCGATTTCTGAATTCCTTCCATTTTTTTCATATCAATGAATTGCCAAATCGGAAGACTATCAATTGGGTGATCGAAATTACGTGAATTTTATGTATAATTTTTGTTGGGCTCAGAATAATATGATGGCACAGTCTCCAGGAATGAGGTAGGCTGAAGATCTTATCGATTCATTCCTGTACTCATACTTGGGAGAGCTTCAGTGATTAGTGATAAGTATACTTTGAAACTATATTATATTTTGAATTACTGATCTAATCAATATAGTATGGAATTTCGTTCATGAAATCCATTTGTGACAGTATATCAAACACTGTTTTTTCTATACTCTACTGTTTGATACCTTCATATGAAACATAACAAAGAGAAACGCATGCACATCCAGGTGTTCAGTTCTATCTGTCATACTAGATTGTAGATTGTACGAGGGTCTATATAGCTCTCCAGCTTCTCCGTACCTCGATCTGTGAGGTCTTTTGTACATTACCTTTCATCTATTCAAGACCCGAAATTGTGAGACTCCTTGCGTTAGTGAAACCCCTTCGAAGAACTTAAGCCTTTTTCCAAAACAGCGCTTGGCAGTCGCAAAGCAGGTGTTCTGCAGTTTCAGCAAAGTTCTCACAGTAACGGCACAGTTCACTGTCTGATCTATCCATTTCTTTGAGGTGATACCTCAGAGGACAATGTCCGGTGAGCGGACCCGTTACCACTTTCAAGTCTTTCTTGTCCAATTTTAGAAGCTGTTCAGCTTTCTTTGGCAATGGGCTCAGAAGCATTTGTGCTTGTTTTAATGAATGAATTTTCCACTGCGAGATCAAATATTTTCGTCGGTTTGAAAGAAATTTGTGTTTCGTGCAAAATTTTTTTTTTTTTTTAAATCGTAGCAGAGCAGAGAGCAGATCAACTTCTCTAAATACACATGAATTTAAAATTTTACCTTCAAACCCCCTCAACAAGTTCATTAAAAAAACCGGAACTTATATCAATTTAAAAAAATATTTCTTGTCAGAATATTCTGCTCCCTACTCTTTAATTTCTAGCAATCCGGTTATGCCAAGGTTATACGGACTCCCAAAGATCCACAAGATCGATATGCCAATTAGACCAGTAGTAAGCTTCACCAACACCTTCACATCAACTTTAGCCTCTTTCACTTACAATATTATTAAAGATTTAACAAGATTCAAACCCACATACTCGGTAAGTAATACCCTAGATCTAATACAGAGACTCAATAACGTAGATTTACCAGCTGAGAACTGTTTGATGATATCGTTCGATGAATCCAATCTTTTCACTTCAGTCCCAAAATCTGAAACACTGCCCTTAGTCAAGGAAATCCTCAATCTATCCAATATCGATGATGATTGTACAACCCAAATTTTGAGTAGTCTCAATTTTTGTCTTTCACAGGATTTTTTCGTTTTTAACAACAATATTATCAGCAACCAGAAGGCCCTGCTATGGGAAGTTGCTTATCACCTTTCCTAGCAGATATTTTCATGAATAATTTAGAAAACAGGTTTATTGTCACTGAAAACAACCCTGAAATCTTATACTGGTACCGGTACGTTGATGATTGTCTAGTCTTCCTCAAAGGCAACGAAGATACTGCGGTTAGATCTATCTATTCACAAGAATTGTAACAACTTGAATATTAGCATTTATAGGAAACCAACACAGACTGTCCATGTCATACCGAACTTCTCAAATCACCCACATCAGCACAAAATGGCTGCTTTCAATTGCTATACACAGACTTTTAAACACACCCCTCTCTACAGTCAATTACCGAGCAGAGATTAACACTTTGGAACAAATAGCTTCCAATAACTATTACAACCCTAATTTGATTAATTCTCTCATCCAGAAAATTAAAAACAAAAAAGAATTGAATTTAGCATTTCCAAAAACTAAAACTACAAAATTTATTTCATTTCCTTTCGTAAATGATCACATTCCAAATAAAATTGCAGGTTGCATAACCAAAAAATTGTAAGGAAAATGTCGAAGTGGCATTCAAAACAACGAACAACTTTAATAGACATCTTATCAACAGTAAAGATAAAATTGATAAACTTTCTAAAAGTGGTATTTACAAACTAAAT
Source organism: Gonioctena quinquepunctata (assembly GCA_018342105.1). Lineage (NCBI taxonomy): Eukaryota > Metazoa > Arthropoda > Insecta > Coleoptera > Chrysomelidae > Gonioctena > Gonioctena quinquepunctata. Next base: position 488,081 of record JAFIRS010000498.1, on the reverse strand, counting down.
TGTGAAGATTGTACAGCGACATACATCGGTAGGACCTGTAGACCTTCGAAAGTTCGAATAACCGAACACCTTAATGAAAATAAAAAATCAGCCATTGGCCATCATCTTAGATTCAATGAGCACAATTGTAGCCCGAATAGAAAATCAAAAATTCTACATGAAATCAGACAAAAGTACAACACTAAGTTAGATTTCATGGAAGACCTTTACATTAACAAAGAATTGAAAAACAATGACCTTTGTCTGAGTTCACAAGTCAATTTGAAAAGATGTTTCATCCCACTTCACAGACGTCTGCAATAAATAAATAAAAGAATTTCAACATCATTTAATCAATCTCTTATTTCTCGATGATGATTCATTTCAGAAATACTTCAGCATTTGTTCCTAGCCAACTTCCACTCTGAGAACACTTTTTCACTCTAGAGTCACTCTTCTTCACTCCAAAATGGAATAGAACGCCATCTACGTCTACCATCTTCTGTATAATATGTTTCTAAGGTTCCAAGTCATGTGTCACTCTTGTCATTGTCAACGACAACATCCGTTTCCTCCTTCACTTCAACATTGACTTCCATGAAACCATGTGGAATTCAATTTTAAAATAATGAATTACATCAATTTTTTAAGAAATGTTTCAACATGTTGTATGTACCTGAGGTTTTTACCTATTTTATACAAACTGGAAACTGTTTTGATGGACTTCTTGTAAACCTGACGAGTAAGTAACCCAAAATCTTCATCTTTCAAAATGTCAGAATATTTTATACACAATTTCATGAGGTATAACTCACTTGCAGGTACGCACTGATGGTGACTATTATATAGTCGAAAGCGCTCTGCTACGATTTTAAAAATTAAAATAATTTTGCACGAAATACAGATTTCTTTCAAACCTACTATTTCATTACGTGCACACAGCTCCAAAAAACTTCAATAAATATCTTTTTGTTTGGTACCGAAAAAAAAAGGTTCCCCGGTATGGGATCGAACCCGAGCCTTCCGCGTGAAGGACTATCCTGCCAACCACTGCTCTGGGAGCACTTTGAATAATATACATTGAATGACCCAATTAAATAATTCATTGCCTTAAAAACTGAGGTTTTCTAACATGCTAAAAAAGGTATATTTGAATTCAAATATCAAATCACTGTATCTAGTGAGTTCAAAATCCCTTATCCCATCAATTTCGTATTTCCTATTTCCCTATATAGGAATTGAATGTGTTGACATTAAATTCTGACAGAACCAAGTGTTGTTGTCACACTTGGAGGCATAACGCTATTTTCTTACGTTACGATTTCTACTCCTACCGCAAGCCGCTTAAAGAAACAAAAAGCCACATCTTTCTTTCATTGAACTCAGATTTCTAGCTGATAAACACCTGTATTCAATGTGATACCCCTCTCATGCGTAAAGCTTTTTCTGCGAAAGTATTCCAGCACAAACGAGGTGAGAGCACTATAGTCATTCTAAAGCCCCCATAAAATGGAGTTGCTTGACTTCCAGAGCGTATATGTGGAAATAAGAACGAGAAAAGAACTCTGAGAAAATGCCTCAATTTGCGCCCACGGAAATTCAATGCGGGAGAAAAAATTCTTTTAGGGACGAAACACATTCACATTCGAACGCGAAGGAATTCAATTTTGTGGGAGATTCTGATTATTCCACAGATTTAGAGTGGGAGCTCTGGATGATCACTTAAGGGGTTGTGCGTGTTTAGAAGAATCGTGAAAACAGTTTGAAGTCAGACCGTGAAATATTCACTGTTTTTATGTCATACCGGTTACGAGCCACGTAACGTTATTATACAGGGCGCATCAAAATTATGGAACAAATTCGATATTTCGCAAGCCATGTACTTTTGACAAAAATCCTAAAATAGGTCGATTTTTATTTTAAAATGCCGATTTTTTTATGTATATTCTAAAGAGGTTATGTCACTGGTTTAGACATGGTGACGTAATCCGTAATTTTTTTAAATTGGAATAGATGCCTTTCAATACTGCATTCAATGATAATAATCTATTAGATATTTTTTTACAGGGTGAACAAAAATTAATATTTTATATCAATAAGAGAATAACTTTATATCCAACAAAATAGAACAGTTAAATGGGATGTTCGAAATGCCATTCACCAGTCTCTCGACAATAAGCAAATCTACGGACACATTCCTCTTGCACATTGCGAATAACTTCCGGGGTAATTCTGTTAATTTCGATCCTAATTCGATTTTTCAACTCTTGTAGATTTTGCGGCCTATCTACATAGACCTTCGATTTCAAAACACTCCACAAGAAAAAATCTAGGGGCGTAAGATCTGGAGATCTTGGGGGCCACTATATCGGTCCGCGTCTACCAATCCACCTAGGAAAGCAGTTATTCAAAAACTCGCGAACATCACGTGCATAGTGCGGGGGTGCACCATCTTGTTGCAACCAAATACTTTCATTTGGTGAGTTAGGATTGTTGGCGTTTGGAAAAATATCGGCAAGGCTAGGTATGAGCTCATTTCTTGAAAATTCCAAGTAACGCTCCCCTGTGAGATTTCCTTCGAAAAAATACGGGCCAATAATCCTGTCGCTTATTATCCCTGCCCAAACATTGACTTTCTGAGGGTATTGAGTATGCCCGTCCATCATCCAGTGAGGATTATCCCTACTCCAATATCTGCAATTCTGACGATTTACTGAACTATTTAGGCAAAACGTAGCCTCATCGGAAAACAGAATTTGTTTCATAAAACGTGGATTGCGGTTACACAAATCCTGCATTATTTCACAGAACTCCACACGGCGATCGGGATCATCATCATTGAGTTGTTGATGTAGCTGAACTTTGTATGGATGGTACTTTTCTGCTTTTAGAATACATAATACAGAACTTTGGGATATGTCAAGGTCTGCTGCAATTTGTCGTGGAGTACTGTGAGGATTATTCTCTACACCCAATAGAACATCAAGTTTCACGTTTTCTTCTATTTTAGGACGTCCAGCATTCGGAATATAATTGACATGACCAGTTTCTCTGATTTTTTTCTCAATCTTACTGTCTGTTGAACGACTGATAGTCTATTTGGATACTTCGCATTGAACAAGTCGCATACCTCTTGCTGAGTTCTGGTTCTATCTCCGCATCCAATAAAAATTAAAATTTCTATGCATTGGATTCCACTTAAAGTAGCCATAGTACTTTTAGAACCTTTTCACTTAGAATTTGTGAAGAATATTTGTTGATATTTCAACTGACATTTATTTTACACTAACTTGCCTATTATGGCATTAATTTGTGATTGTCTTTTGTTCCCATTTTAGACTAGGAAATAGCTTACTATTAATATTTGGAAAGGATCCATTGGTGTAGTAGAGCACTGACTCACTAGTCTGCCAGGGCAGTCTAAGGGATTAGAGCCTGGGCTCAAAAAAGTAAAATTTTGCATTTTTCAACATGCTTTTATTATCTTTACTTGTAACTAAATAACTCGCAATGTAATAAAATCTTGGAAGTAAATATTCACCCACTTCCAATCTTCCGAATAATCTGAACTTTGTCACACATATTAAGGACCGATGACAATACAAGAATTTCATAATCATAATGTAATGATATTAAAAATATATTTTTCCAAACGCCAACAATCCTAACTCACCAAATGGAAGTATTTGGTTGCAACAAGATGGTGCACCCCCGCACTATGCACGTGATGTTCGCGAGTTTTTGAATAACTGTTTTCCTAGGAGGTGGATTGGTAGACGCGGACTGATAGAGTGGCCCCTAAGATATCCAGATCTCACGCCCCTGGATTTTTTCTTGTGGGGTTATTTGAAATCGAAGGTCTATGTAGATAGGCCGCAAAATCTACAAGAGTTGAAAAATCGAATTAGGATCGAAATTAACAGAATTACTCCGGAAGTTATTCGCAATGTACAAGAGGAATGTGTCCGTAGATTTGCTTATTGTCAAGAGACTGGTGGATGACATTTCGTACATCTTATTTAACTGTTCTATGTTGTTGGATATAATGTTATTCTCTTATTGAAATAAAATATTAATTTTTGTTCACCCTGTAAAAAAATATGTAATTAATTATTATCATTGAATGCAGTATTGAAAGGCCTTTCAGATGAGGTATCACAAGACATCTATTCCAATTTAAAAAAATTACCGATTACGTCACCATGTCAAAACCAGTGACATAACCTCTTTAGAATATACATAAAAAAATCGGCATTTTGAAATGAAAATCGACCTATTTCAGGATTTTTGTCAAAAGTACATGGCTTGCAAAATATCGAATTTGTTCCATAATTTTGACGCGCACTGTATACTTCATGCCCGTAGCACGACCATAAATATTATATATATATATATATATATATATATATATATATATATATATATATATATATATATATATATATATATATATATATATATATATATATATATATATATATATATATATATATATATATATATATATATATATATATATATATATATATATATATATATATATATATATATATATATATTTTTTTATATATATATATTATATATATATATATATATATATATATATATATATATCACTGGTTCAAATAGTCAATATGTTAATTAGGCTATTATTTTTTTGGGTATTTTGACCTTTTTTGATATTTTTTTTGTTTCTATACTTTATGATATTTTCAGTGGCCAATTGGGCGGTTATGGAATCTAAGTTTTAGTTACCCTTTCATTTTTGAGTAATACCGTAATACCTGAAGACAAGAAATTTTCGCATTAGGACCTAATTTTGCTCATCGGTCATCTTTGGTGCAGGGTAGTTCTGGGACACTCTTTCGGGTGTCATAGGACGGCCCAGCGCAGCTGATGTCCGGTGGGTTCCGGGGAGCGGATGGGACTTAGTTCCGCAATACTCCATACTGGTCCAGGAAGGAATGAAGTCTGAAAAATTTCATCCGATACCAAGACCGTCTGTGCGTGGTGAAGAGCCGCATCCTTCACGAGGTAGCCCTGATTTCGACAGAACACGGCGGTTCTCGACTAGGAAGTCGAAAAAAATCCCCTCAAAGCCAAGGTTTCGACCACGCCGAAGGCTGCGTGACACTTGGGGTAGTAAGTGTCGTTAGTGCGTCCTTCTGGGATACCAGACCGCCTCCCAGAATAAACCGGCCTTCCCCCCGCAAGGGGCTCAGTCAACACTCGTGGGGCAATTATGAAACACAAAGGAAACACTGAGGAAACCCAATCCGCAAGTGAGGGAACCTCTCAGGCACCCTCATCCCAATCGGGGGAACTCTCAGAGGACCCCCCCCCCAACCTTTCCTCATACCTCTCTGAAACAAAACAGGGACCAGAACAACCCAGAGCAGCTCCTCGGAGCTCTCATTCACCACGCCTCCTGAGGTCACCCCTACAGTGACATCAGAAAATACCCCTAGGACGAGGGACTCCATCGAGCACCGCGCCTTCCTCATCCACCATATCATTCCAATTCTCCTTTCCCCTCAGAACTCTTCAGATGAAGTCGAGGAACGGGAACGGACCTCGGCACATGCAGGAGCCCAGTCCACGGGGTGGACAAGGGCGGCCTAACAAATGTGGGGCAGAAAGAGATAGGAGGAAGAAAGAACATCAGAGGAGACTGGCGGCTTCTTCAACAGAAGCGCCAGATCAACAAAAAGCTGGACCTTCTGCCTCGAAAAGTGACAAGATTTCAGCCTCCAACAGAGGAAGGACTCTGGATACAGTGGATACCGTGAGAGAAGTCAATCGACCACGGACCGGCAACCCTGGTTAGTGGAGGGCTGACCACTCCCAAATAGCCATTGGAGGCAAGTCTTTGCAGCTGGTAATCAGCAGAGAAGACAAAGCCGACGCTAGCTTCAATGAGGACCAGCTGCTGGAGTTCCTTGATGCTGTGGGGGACGCCATTGCGGAAACCCAAAATGATACTGCGCCCCCACAGTTTCAGTCAACTAGACTGTGGCGTAGGCAGCTGTTGGTCACATCTGGATGCTTAGAATATGTCTACTAATTCCTCAGATTTTCATATATCTTTTATTTTTTTGATTATGAAAATTGTTTTCGTGAACTTCACGAATATCCATGGATCTTTTTCTTGAAATTCAAGCATGTCTTGTATATACAATTATGTGGACTTCGCGTTAAGGAAATGTTTTGACGAATACAAATATAGGAGCATAATAAACGAATATAGGAGAATAATATAGAATCATAATTGATGTAGAGTAAATTTGAAAAACACTTTACTTCGATTTTCACAAAAATTGGTTTACGAAACCCATGACATGTGTTTCGCCATAAGTACTATAGCTTTTTAAAGTGGAAACTGGATTAGAATTACTGGTGTTCGATATTTATGAAATAAGCAAGTAGTCAGTTGGACATTAGGTAAGTGAGTGATTATTGGACGAAAGATTATTCAATTTCTAGTAGACAGATTTGAAAGGGGCGAATTATTCAAATTAATCTGGTAATTTAATAAGTATTGTGAATTCTTGTCTTTGTTAATATATAAGCTCTCTAGAATATCGAGTTTCTGACCTTTTTTTCCACATGCAAAAGTTCAAAGTCATTAGCAAAGCAATGCTTTTCAGTCTGGAGATGGTTAGCGAAAGTTGAATTAGATTTGCCCTAAATAAAACTGTTTCGGATGCTCAGATATGCTCACATGAAAGTTCTACCTGTTTGTCCTATATAAAAACTTGGACAAGTACCACATGTTAGTTTTATACTCCAGATTTGTCAGACTTCTCAATTCGATCTTTGTTGTTTTCAATAAATTTTTCCAAAGTATTATTTGTTCTCTAGGCAATATTAATATCTTTATGCCTAAATAATTAGGATTTTTCTCTGAAGGTTTGCCGAAATGAGCAATAACCCTGAAATGTGACTTTGTATTTGAATCGATTGGATAAACTTCCTGAATTGCCTTTTTATAGAGTTTATTTGATAGAATGCTATCACCTAAACTTGAGGTATATCCGTTATTGGCTGCAATTTGTTTAATTATATTTAATTCTCTATTTAAATTCTCTTCTGACAGAGGAACATCCACAAGTCTGTGGATTATAAGTGTCGAGGGTTTTGTAAACCAATTTTTGTGAAAATCGTAGTGCGATGTTTTTTAATTTACATTCATTATGGATTTTCATCAAGTATCGGCCACGTCTATTCATAATTGATGTGTTAGTGAGTATATATTGAAGAAATATGATACGTCTTGTTCTAGGATCTTACAAGTCTTTATAATGAAAATTATAGTCGTATGGAACATTTGTATGAAACCTAGTGTTTCTTGGAGAATCATTTTCATAACCAACAGAAAACGAAGATATTCGATAAAAACTAGCATATATGATTCAGGAGTAGCCTTTTCCCAGATTGTGATTTCGAACTGCATGTGGGTCCAAAAAAAATATCCATTGGGATTTATTCGGAAGTTTAACCTTTCTTTCATTTGAAATAACTGACTATTTTATATACGTACCTGATAAAGGTTACAAAAATATAAAAGAACGGATGATTCATCTATCCTGAAGAGATTATAAACGTGAAGCTCCGAGGAAGTTGAATCAACGCCTTCCAACTCTCCAAATGTGGAGCAGAACAGAACAGCAGTAACCCACTGAATTGAATTGTTCTCTTAGGAACTGCTTCAAATTGAATTTTAGAAACAATTCTGCGGTTGAGAAAACAATAGGATGTTAAAAAATGGCATATGTGTGTGCTTGACAAACAAGTGAATTGTTCGTGCGCAACATACTACAAATGGATAGATTTGCATTGCAAAGCCCTATCCAAAATGAAGACAACCATGAATATATGCCGCAGTATGGCGTTTGTTAGTCGTCCGCATTATAGTCCGGTGGAAACAGAGACGAAATCGCTCGTTTTAAAGACTGATGCATATTTTCGGTACATCGCAGGTCGATTTCTTATATTATTCCAAAGATGGAATGGAAATCTATGACACGCCACAGTGGTCAAGGAAAAAATTAAAAAAAAATGGAATCATTCAAAAATCAAAATGAAGGCGCTATAACTCCTAATATAATAGTTATTCGAGAAATAATTTCACTGTTCGGAAGGCCTTCCCACGTACTTTGGAATGGGTCATCGAAAATTAAATATACTATTCATATTTTTATGCAGTAATCACCCGCCATGTCATGGTATGAGTATTGTTCTAGGGTTTACTAACAAATGTAAAGTGTTTCGTGTTATCTGAGGATTTTGTTTGTGATGCATACTATTTGACATCTTGTTTTCTTCAAGCTTGGATATTTATTTTCAAAAGACTTAGGTTGCGTTCATTTCATTATTATACAGTGACCGGCAGAAAGTACGCATCATATAGGAAATTGTTTTAATAATAAATTTTGACAAATATCAATACGTACAATCGCTTCTGCATCAAAATGAACCCTAAAAGGTGTTGTACAGTTCCGTTCATCTATTCGTGTTTGGCGGGAAATTTAACAATACTGAAAATTATGTCTCTAAACACGCTTATTCGAAATCAGCTTTGAATACTTGTATATGGTGTACAAATGAGGTAATGTTGGTTTTCTGCTTATTATGTTGAAATTAATGAATTTTTCTTTCTCTCCCAACAAAACGTGGCATTCGTTTCTAAATTATTTTTCGTCTCTTTGTGGCTTTGTTTTTCGTTACTTGGATACCATTTTTCCCTCATTCCTTTTGATTTGAATTTTTGAATTCGCGCACTATATTGTCACATTTTCACTGTTTGGGGTTATTTGTCAAAACTTATAAATACAACTATTTTTACTTTCTTATAAACTATATACAATTTCAGTGATAATTGTCTCTGACACTTTCTCGTTCTTATTTTCTCTCAATTTCAAATCTTCCATTTGACCATACTGTTCCCTGATTGGCTATTGTCATCAAGAAGTTTGCTGTTCTCCCATTGGCTACTTTTAGTTAGATGCAATTTCATATACTGTATGTTTCAAGCTTATAATTTTGTGGATCACATTTTATTAGGATGATTTTAAATCTAGACTTTTTTTGTTTTTGAACAATTATGGGTTGTAATCATTATGACAGTGTATGAAATTGATTGTATCATAGTATTTGGATATGTTTATCTATTCATATTATACAGAGGCTTGATAGAGGAAATAGAACTTCAAAAATTATGTAAAAACAATCTCTTGAAACTAATAGCTATTTAGTAATGATTCTTTTTGTGGGTTTTTTCTTTTTAAAATATATAACTATAACTTCTCAAACCTTAACGTAAAAACCGTCGTTAGTATTGTAAGTATGAATCAGGCAAAATGGAAGAACGAGGAACATTTATTACATTTATTATAAAAATATGTTGCAGGAAAGCGATCAATTACACAAGTCAGTTGTTCAACGTGTCTAGTGTCGGGCACTACATATCTACGTTTTTGCCAGGTGACCACAACGTGATTGAAATGTGGCTATCTGAGATCCAGGAACGTAGATCGGAACGTAGCGGCCACCAAAAAAGTGTTCCCCATTTTAGTAGTCGCCGCGTGATAGAACCGTGTATATTACGTGGCAGTGATTGTGGTCAAACACCTCAAAGTTTTCCAGAATCGTGGCCGCTATGTTCCGTCCACTGAAAATGCTACTTGGGAGCGACCTCCTTGGATAACTGAACAAACACCTACTCAAACGCTCAACTTTACCATTCGTGCCCGCTCTGGACACTTCCCATAACCAATATAAGATCAGACCAGACAACTCATTCGAAACACTTGATGAATCCTTCTCTCCCCATCAATATTTTTCAGAGATTATGCAACTCGAGTCTTATTAGCGAATTTAAACAAATATCAAATCAATATACTATAAATTCAGGAGATTCGATTAAAATCGTAATAATGGATAGCTTCATAGTACTAAACTATCCTTTGTTTTTGAAGATATTCACCCCAGTCCCATTTTTCATTATTTAAATTTCATTTATCATGGTTCTCTCTAGTTGCCTTCAACGTATTCGTAATCCATCAGTTACGAGTAGAAATCCTCGCAATTTTTAGCGATTGATCTGTCGTCTACGTTCGGAGATCCTCAATTTGAATCAAGCTCGTGCTGTGTGTATATAAAATGGCACATGTATTTGCAATAGCGCCTGATGTGCATACATATTATGGAACATTTAACTACAATGTTAGTTAGAAGCTCAAACTACGTTTCCTGTTTGTAGCATAGGCTGTCACTCCCGGATTTTGACATGAGTGAATCCATTATTTCCCAGTAATTGCCACGGCCTGAAATGATTTTCTGACAGTTGGCGGCCGGGTCATGTGGGGTACAGAATCAACAAAAAAAAGACTCACACTACAATCCAAAGGCTGACTTTTTTATCTGACTTCCAGTAACATACATACAGTATGTCATACGAGAGCATCATGTACCAATGTTATACAGTGTGACAATTTAAAAACTCACAAAAGGCTATATATCACGAACAAAAGATGATATAACAAAATGCTAAAAATAGTTTGAAGGATAGGAAGGGGGAATTGAAGTGAATGAAAGAGAACTCATCCTCAACAACTCCCTAGGCCCCATCTACTCGAACTAAAAAAGTTTAAATAGCAAACCCCTACTTGTGATACATTATTGAAAAGCCTAAGAAAAAAACTTTTAACCAAAAAATTAAACCGACGAAATACGGAACTGAAAAGTAAAAAATAAAATAAACCTTCTTAGTCTCAATAACTAAGCTCCTAAACTAATGTAAGTAACTAATTTTGAGTCGGCGCCAAACAAACAAGCAAATGAATTGGGTAAGGCGTGGAATGATGGCATCGAGTTGCGCGGTAACATTTTGTTTTTTTTTGTAGTAATTTAAGGATTTTCGTTGAATGTTCGTTTGGCGCCGACTCAAAATCAGTTACTTACATCAGTTTAGGGGCTTAGTTATTGAGACTAAGAAGGTTTATTTTATTTTTTACTTTTGAGTTCCGTATTTCGTCGGTTTAATTTTTTCTTAAAAATTGTTATTTTTCCATTTTTTGTGACTGAAATCTACTGATGACTACCAATTTGTTTTTTATTACTCCCAAAATACTTACTTACCCACCTTACTTAAACTGTTACCAGTTAAATACTATGATTATCTACTTTTACTATTTGTTGTAATATAAATTATTTTTGTTGTTCTGGTTAGTTTATTCCATTACTTCGTATATCATTCCATCGTCTCATAGAATAAAATGATTGTGAAGGATGTAGAACAAAAATAATGACACTAGCGATCTGTCATTGTCAACTAGATATGTGTACATATGTGTGCCAATGTTCACAAGTGAAAAACCAATTATCCCCTATTTGTCTACCCTTAAGGGTGGATAATTCCGTTCGAAATCCAAATATGATCACTATGAGGTATACCCTATCTAATAAAAAAAAAACATCCAAATCGAAGAACCCAGTACAAAGTTATGCCTGATAGAATCGGTTAACGGACCAGAATTCAGAGGGCGAGTGATCAATTTCCTTCATTTTGCTACCCTTAGTGGTGTATTCCATCTTTTAAATTCAGATGGGACCAACTTTGAAGTACACCATATCCACCGGAAGAATTATCGGAATCGGACGTCTCAGTAAAAAGTTATGCGTGGTCATACATAAAAAAATATACGCGTAACTAGAGAACCTCCCTCTTTTTGGTTTCGTCGGTTAAAAATGCTATCCAATGGTATACATAATTATTGTACAGGGAGAATCAATAATTGTGAAACCTTTCCTTGAAAGGAAAATTTAGCGAAGTTTTTGTTGTACTACAAATTTGTTAAAAATGTCAAAGAAGTGAATGTTCGAAGTGGTTTCCGTTGTTTTGTAAACAATAATACAGCCTATTTTCAAATTCTGCACAAACGAACGAATGCTTGGTTAATTTTCTGCCGCAATTTCCCAAGTGACCCAGGTTGAGTTTCATAAACAACTGTCTCTAGGTAACCCCATAGAAAAAAATCAGACGGCGTTAGGTCTGGAGACCTAGCATGCCAAGGAATATCGGCCTATCCACTGTTCACCAAACTCATTGTTCGACCACTCCCGCACTTCATTCGTAGAATTAATAGAAGCCCCATCATGTTGAAAGAATGAACGAATCCGCTCTAGGCTCAAGGCGTTAAGTCTGGTGACCTCGTTGGCCACTCAATAGGACCTCCCCTTCTAATCCATTTGTTCGGATAATTGGTATCCAACCAGTGCCTAACTGCAATTGCATAGTGAGGAGGTGCTGTATCTTGTTGGTAGTACTACAAATCTTCGTCTAGAGCTAGATTGCCTCAGTCGTCCCTTTAGTTCTCTACTTCATGCACATTTGAGGGTTCGATGGTGTTTTTCAGCATATCCAGATGTATTTCACCATTTAAATTGCTTGGTATACACAATGGGCCAATTGAAGCATAATCTAATATCTCTGCCCAAACATTCAGTTTTTCTGGATATTGAGTGTGACTTTCTCTAAATACCGACAGTTTCATTTATTTACATTACCATTCAGTATAAAGGTACATTCATCACTGGAAGAAATATTATTCAATAATCTAGGTTCGGCGCGAATTCTTTCAGTCATGAGCTCACAAAACTGAAATCGTCGGTCTGGATCATCATCGCCTAGTTCTTGAAGAATTTGCATTTTTTACGGGTAAAACTCATGAAATTTCAACACCTCCCTCACCGACTCACGTGATAGTCCTGTCATTGCAGATACTTAACGTATTGATGCAGTAGGATCTATTCCAAAATGTCCAAGGACCTCAAGTTGGCTTGCTTCGTTCAGTAATCTTGGGGCTTCCCTTTTTTTATTTTGCACCGATCCCATTTCTCTGAACTTCTCAACTAAATCGCGGTTGTATACACGTGACTTACATTTTTTAACCCGATGCCTCTCATTGAATATTTGAGCTGTTCTTAAATAACACTGGTACTGGGAGCCAAATATGAAAATTATGTTCCCACGTTCAGGTATACTGTAAAACATCGTGACAACTACAGCTGAATGACAGTACCGATCGTACAACTGATGAACACTAATGACATTTAATGTCTCAAATGAACAAAAAAATTATGGACTACGACAGAACAAAAAAACAGATGTTTACAGTTGATAACTGGTTTTGCAAAAAAGGCAAATTAAAGTTTTCATTTAACAACAAAAAGCACCTACGGACACTTATTTTTGAGAATAAAGTGTCATTGGTCTCTAGAGCTTTTCAACATTGTATCATAAGTCGGGGTATGTTTGTCTTTAAAATTGTTGAATATTGATTTTGTAATTAGTGATACAGCCTTTTCAATTATTATTCAAACCATTGTAGAGCATTTTTAATAGGCTTTTCAATGATGTATCACAAGTAGGGGTTTGGCTATTTAAACTTATTCAGTTGGGGAAGGTGGGGCCTAGGGGGTTGAAGTGGGTGAGTTCCCTTCTATGACATTTTGATTCCCCCTTTCCATCCTACGAACTGTTTTGAGCATTTTCTTATATTATCTTTTGTTTGTGATATACAGAGTGTTATGTAATAAGTGTCCGATATTTTACAGGACGATTCCTCAGTTATTTATAGGGTGAAAAGTTCGAATGGGCATTGGTCCGTAAGGGCTTCATTTTTGATCTACAAGGTGTTGAAAAATTAATTTTTATTTTGGTTTTTCGTCAATAATTTTTAAAATAATGTCAAATTTGATCTTAGTTTGGCCCTTAATTGTGGTGGTCGCCGCCTACAGGTCTTTGTCTCTTTTGGAGAGTCACACATTTGTCGAGCATGTATGTATCACATTATCTAGATGAAAAATCGTTTCCTCCGTCAATTTTACGTAGAAAAGATCTGATTTTCAAAAGTCGCTACAAGCAGCCGTTTTCGAGATATTTCGATTTAAATTATTCGATGCATCCAATCTTTTTCTCATTGATTCGCGAACTCTTTGAAAATAGAAGTGTCAAGTGGGATAGTAACTTTATTCCAATGGTTTTTTTTTGTGCTGTCATGTCAAAAATAATATCTTGGCGCATAGTGAATAGTTTAATTTTATTATTATTGTGATTATTTGTTGAAAAATGGTAAACTTCACCAATGCAGAGAATGCTGACATACATTTTACATGCGGACTTGCTAACGGAAATGCATATGAGGCTGGACGTTTGCGTCAGGAGCGTTATCCAAACCGCACACCTCCTACTTCAAAAACGTTTTCAAGGATTCACGCTCGGTTAAGGGAAACAGAAAGTTTTGAGAAAGCTAGTCATCTGATGGGTGCACATCGTACGGTGAGAACCCCAGAAACCGAGGAAGCAGTTTTCAATCTGGTAGAAGAACTCCCAGAAACAAGCTCCAGAAAAATAGCGCTGACGTCAATTTTCGTTCAAATATCGACCTTATTTTAAAAATTATTCACAAAAAACGAAAAAAAAAAGTTGACTCCCCTTACCTTACGGTTATAAAAATAGGGAATAAGTGATTTTTCACTTGTGAACATTGGCACACATTTGTAGTTGACAATGACAGATCGCTACTGTCATTATTTTTATTCTCCTGCATCCGTCACAATCATTATATTCTATGAGAGGATGGAATGATAAACAAAGTAATGAAATAAACTAAACAGAACAACAAAAATAATTTATATCACAACAAATAGTAAAAGTAGATAATCATATTATTTAACTGGTAATAGTTGAAGTAAGGTGGGTAGTAAGTATTCAGGAAGTGATCAAGAAACAAATAGGTAGTAATTGGTAGATTTCAGCTACAAAAAATTGAAAAATAAAAACTTTTTGACAAAAATTAAACCGACGAAATACGTAACTGAAGAGTTAAGAATAAAATAAACCTTCTTAGTCTCAATAACCAAGCTCCTGAACTAATGTAAGTAACTAATTTTGAGTTGGCGCCAAACGAACAATCAACAAAGATCATTACATTGTAAAATTGTAAAAAATTCATCTGCTTGCTGTTTGGCGCCGACTCAAAATTAGTTACTTACATTAGTTAAGGAGCTTAGTTATTGAGACTGAAAAGGTTTATTTTATTTTTTACTCTTCAGTCACGTATTTCGTCGGTAAATTTTTTTTGAGTGCTCTTGATATTGGATTGTATTTTTATTAGTTTCAGAATGGAAAGGGGTGTATCCATTGGTTGAATTAGGTGGATTTGAAACAGAATCAAAATGTTTAGAAAATTCGTCACAGATTTTTTGCCCGTTTGCTGTCATCTCTTTTGTGATATTTTGTTCCATCGTAGTGACAGCTGTGGATTTTCCTTTTTTAAATTCAACTAATTGCCATAAATATTTGGAATCAGATATGACATTGGATTCGAATGGATCTAGATAGCTTCTATTGTCAGACTCAATGAGAAATTCTTAGCGATCTCTCAGATCTTTGAATTCTTGATAATCTAGGTAGTTTAAAAAAAAAATTGTGGGCGCTTTTCTTTGATGACCTTTATTGTCAAAGAACTGTCACCAGTTAGTATTGTATATTACTTAAAATAAACATATTCTATTTATTATTATCATCATAATTATTATTGATATTACGACTTGTGCGCAGTAATTCATGTGAAATATAATAAAAATTAATTGTTCAGATTCAAACTAAATACATTTTTGCCCGTCTAAATGACCAAAATAACCGTATGTGCGCTGCTCCCCTTTGTAACAGCTTGTCATAGCTTGCCCATCCTAAACTAAATTCTTACTAGCTATACAGTGCGGCTTTTAATAGCCCTCCCTCTGTTAACTTTTGAACGATTCGACGTAGAACAATGAGAAAATAAACTAAGTGAATGATATCATCGATACTACTTTTTGAAATATAAGACGCTGTGATTGCTCGACAGATGGCGCGGGGGGAACATCAAGTTGAAAATTTCAAATAGCATGGGCAGTCAAGTGACACATCGTTGAGGAGATAATTCAATTCCCTTCTCAACCATCTTTTTTTTTTTATTTCATTCAAACGTTTTTTCACAATAGGCATTTGAAATATCAAATATAAGTGCGGATCGGAATGGTACCGTTACCTCAATAACTTTTGAACGGTTTGATGTGAAACAATGAGACATGGAGTTTATTGAATGGTATTACCGGTCCTACTTTTTGAAAGAAAATACATTACAATTACTCGACAGAGGGCGCTGGGGGCACATCAACTTGAAAATTTTGGAAGGCATAGAGGTTGATTTGCACATCGTTGAAAAGGTATTTCCATTTTTCCTTCAACTATGGTTGTTCTACGGAATCACAATTGCGAGTGCGGCTTTTTATAGCCTCCTCCCCCCTTCACCCCAAACCGTTAACTTTTGAACTTTCCGACATAGAACAACGGGACTCAAACTATTTTGAATGATATCACTGATACTACTCTTTCGAAAAAAAGACATTGTGACTACACGATCGATGGCGCGAGGGGGCACATCAACTTAAAAATTTCAAATAACGTGGGGGGTCAGGTGGCACGTCGTTGAAAAGATAATAATTTTTTTTTTTCAATGATATTGTTTTTTTTTTATTCTTTCAAACTTTTTCCCACAATATACATTTGAAATTTTGTTATACTTGACATTTCAAATGCGTATTGTGAAACAACATATTAACGAAATTGAAAAAAAAAAATTGTTGAAAAGAGAATTGAGTTATCTTTTCAACGATATGCCACTTGACTCTCCATGCTATTTGAAATTTTTAAGTTGATGTGCGCCCCCGCGCCATCTATCTGGTACTCACAATGTCTTTCAATTCAATAAGTAGTAACGGTGATTTCATTCAATACCTGTTTTTTTTCATTTTTGTACGTCGAACCGTTCAAAAGCCGCAGTGTATAATTAATTGTATATTCACTCTGACCATCTGAAGAGTTATGTTGATATCCGCTCGGTGATAAGCTTAACTATAGAAGCGTTTAATTAATCGATTCAAAGAACCCCGCACGAAAACGTATGGGAAATTGGCTCTCGGTCGAATGACCTGAAATTTCATTATGTTATAGTAAGTAGGATGGGTCATTACAAAAAAGTGTGGGTTAAAATGAATTTGTATGTTTAGTTTCTGAGATATAAGCAGTCAAAGTTCGTAAAAACGTCGTATTGGGGTAGGATTGACAAAGAAAAAACCCAATTTTTTTTTTTTCAATGTTCTGGTTTCCACGAAAAGGGATATCCTGTAATGTTCAGAGAACATCGTGGGAACCAAGGGAAAGAAGGTAGGAGTTGGTGTTCTTCTTAAATTTCTGGATGTTGTATGCCTCGGGGAACACCTCCCTAGGCAATGAGTTCCAAAGCCTCGCTGTTCGTTGGATGAACGAGTCTTTGGAAAGTGATGTTCAGCAGGTCTCCAAAGTGACCACGAAGGGGTGTGATGACTGAACTTGACGGGTTAGTCTCGAAGAGACTGCCAAAGCAGGAACGATTGTTGATATTCCAGAAGAGCATCGCCCATGAAAATATCTATAAAATAGAGACAAATCGCCAACTTTTCTACGACAAGTGAGCGAGTTTGTAAGCATCACCGACGAGACGAATTGCCCTTTTTTGGACAGAATCCAATATCCTCAAGATATGTTTAGGTGCCGCGCTCCAAATATGGGAATAGTATTCCAGGACAGGTCGGATCTGTGCCTTATAGATCATAAGCAGCTGAGTGGGGGTGAAATAGCTCTTGGCACGAAACAAAAAACCAAGTTTTTGGGATGCACTTCAGGCAATGGACCTCACGTGATTTTCCCAGGAAAGGTTATTGCTGATAGTAATACCAAGCATCGATATGGATGACTTCAGTGGTATGGTTACTCCTGACAAAGTTATGTTAGGCACAGTGAGATCGGCTTTTTTAGAGAAGAGACATGCTTGTGATTTGTTGAAAATATAAACAGGATGTTCATAAAATCAGATATGGAATCATCTGCGACTGAAAGATAAACTTTAGTCACTATCTTCCATCGTCAAGATAACCTCTTGTGGGGCATTCATGTTGAAAAGGGAAACATTCTCAATGTTTCCCTTTTAGACATGCTTGTGTTTTGTTTGCATTGAATTCTACCAAGTTATTAGATCCCCACTCGAGAATTGTTGCTAAGTCCATATTTATATTATTAACATTTCTTCCTCGTTCATTTCTGGTTTCACGGGCTGATATAGGGGCCCTGGAAGAGGAAGCGGTATGGAGGGTACTATCATCGGCAAAGCTGTGTACTGGACATGAAGTTGCTTTCAACAGGTCGTTGATGTGAAGTAAAATAGTGTTGGTGCGAGAATAGAAATAACACAAAGTAAGGATGAAAATGTATTAATCGAAACTCATATTCCTGAATGCACCGTTTGTCAATTCTAACTCTAGTTCCCCAATCCCGTTTTTGTAATCTTTGGCCCGTAGCTATGCACCGTCAGCGGATTAAATAATCCAGATTGGAAATCTGACAGCGTTGGTATTTCAAGATTTTTTGATAGCTGGAAATGATGAAATGTCAAAAGTGTCAGTTACGATTTTTATTTTCAAAATGACTGTTGGTGAAAACACAAAAAGAATCCCAAATTTTTCCCCGGGAGAAAAGCAGAGTCTCATGAGGGTACTCTTAAAACACTCTAATATCATCGAGGACAAAAAAATAAACAAAGTTTCCAATGATGATAAATCTCGAACTTGGAAGCAAGATACGAAGGTTTCTGGAAACTGTTGTCTGATGGCAGCCAATGAAATCTCCGATTGTACTTTGATGCCCCGCACAAGAATACAGACGCAATGTGGTCAGGTATTGGTTCATTGGGGTTAGACTATTATTTCTAAAATTAATAAGATAGTAGATAGATACCTGCTAGTAGCCGTTATACTACTACACGTCAAATCACCGAAAAACTATTTATGTAGCCAAGAAGCATTCTCCATAAAATAAGTTGTTTTGTGTGAAGGTGCATGAGGTGGGGTAATCTACTAGCCAACAAGACACAAAGACAGACACTTCCTTGCATTCATCAACTTACAAATCATTTTGGAATTCAATTGCGTCTTCTATATTTCATAGGAAGCTGAGAACTGTAGGTTTTGTAAGTCGAAATCTTCGAAAAAATTTATAATTGTCCAAAGTGTCGAAATAATGACTCCTTTCGTAGACGAGGAAAACCAAAGATGATATCGAGGATATCTAGGTCATCTTCAATGAATATTTCGTCCTTCATTTTATCCAGAAATAATGAAAAACTTGCAAAAAACTCAACACTCAAAATAATAGACGTCATTTGCTAAACCACGCTTCGTTGACCGATTAGAAAATCTGAAGCTTAAACCAGATTTTTCTTGCGGTGCATAATAAACAACAATATAATCCAGGTTTCCGTAACTAATCCGCGAAATTAGCCTACGGTGCATACAGGCGATAAACATGTTCAATTGTAATCTTATTGATGATAGTACATTGGGGTGTGTGTATACGGGGCATAGTCCAAAAATCGTTTTCCGGATTTTTTTTCCAGCATCATTTCTTAACCAACAAGTTATATTTTGTTAAGATATCATAGTTTCAGTCCATTGTAGGCGGAAAAACATATTTCGTTTTTTGATGACTTTCTGTGTTTGAAATATATATATATATATATATATATATATTTATTTTCGAGTATACACCTATACTGAAAACAATTGACAGATCGTTTTTGATTACAAAAAAAGGAATTTATTGCTACTGCCCATTGGATAAAAGATAGGGTAACATTCTGACGAACTCAATTGTTCAATATTACCTTTCATTTAGATAAAGGGTGCATTACATTTTTTTTAGGTCATTTACAATAATTTTATTGAATGTCTAGAAAACTTTCCCGTTAATTTGGACCATATTTCACTCACAATATTTTGAAAATGTTAACTATCATATACGATAGTTTTATCAACATTGTATGTTGCGTTTCTAAGATATGCATTTTTGAAGTTTACGGTATTACGATATATGGGGTAACCTATCGATTTAACAAAATTTTATGGAACCTTTCGACACATTCAATTCTATAATAAGACTTTTCGAAATCAATTATTTGATACTACAAACAACACAAACCACACTCATCAATAATTTGGAACTCAACAGTATGGACTCAAAAAAAAATCGTATTATAAATAACGACCTGATTTGTTGAAAATATAAACAGGATGTTCATAAAATCAGATGTGGAATCATCTGCGACTGAAAGATAAACTTTAGTCACTATCTTCCATCGTCAAGATAACCTCTTGTGGGTATTCATGTTGAAAAGGAAACATTCTCAATTGTATATTGGTAGAAAGATTTTTCTGTGAATTGAAAAATCCACGATTAAAATGAAGTTATTTTTTGTGAATGTCTAACAGAAAACAACTACTTCCCCGGCTAAAGCCACGCTGGACATTGAACTACATCTGATAGATATTCTGAAAAGGCCCTAACTCAAAAAAAAAATCTGAAATTGAAAATTTGCATTTTCATTCAGATAGTTATTTGATTTTCTATTCCAGTCTTAATTAAGAACTCATAAAGATGAATGAGGCAAAGAAGAATGTTTTCCAAAAGAAAGTACTCACCAGAATTCATTCGTAACATTGACGCAGGAGGGACATCGCATTCAATAGGTCTTCAATACATTTTTGTCGACGAAAATCTATTTCACGCTTCCACGATCATCAGGAAGACCGGAAGAAATGGGAAACACATTTTCAAGAAGCAATCCCACTTTGCAAAGATGGAAAAAGTTAGAATCATTTCTTTTGGAGAGACACTTTGAAATTAGTGTTTTCTGATATTAAAACCTATCATGGGGTATGATAGATTGATTTGTTGAAAATATAAACAGGATGTTCATAAAATCAGATGTGGAATCATCTGCGACTGAAAGATAAACTTCAGTCACTATCTTCCATCGTCAAGATAACCTCTTGTGGGGTATTCATGTTGAAAAGGGAAACATTCTCAATTGAATATTGATAGAAAGATTTTTCTGTGAATTGATAAATCCACGATTAAAATGAAGTTATTTTTTGTGAATGTCTAACAGAAAACAACTTCTTCCCCGGCTGAAGCCACGCTGGACATTGAACTACATCTGATAGATATTCTGAAAAGGCCCTAACTCAAAAGAAAAAATCTGAAATTGAAAATTTGCATTTTCATTCAGATAGTTATTTGATTTTCTATTCCAGTCTTAATTAAGAACTCATAAAGATGATTGAGGCAAAGAAGAATGTTTTCCAAAAAGAAAGTACTCACCAGAATTCATTCGTAACATTGACGCAGGAGGGACATCGCATTCATTAGGTCTTCAATACATTTTTGTCGACGAAAATCTATTTCACGCTTCCACGATCATCAGGAAGACCGGAAGAAATGGGAAACACATTTTCAAGAAGCAATCTCACTTTGCAAAGATGGAAAAAGTTAGAATCATTTCTTTTGGAGAGACTTTGAAATTAGTGTTTTTTTGTCGACGAAAATCTATTTCACGCTTCCACGATCATCAGGAAGACCGGAAGAAGGAAACACGATATATATGGAATCATCTGCGACTGAAAGATAAACTTTAGTCACTATCTTCCATCGTCAAGATAACCTCTTGACGATGGAAGATAGTGACTAAAGTTTATCTTTCAGTCGCAGATGATTCCACATCTGATTTTATGAACATCCTGTTTATATTTTCAACAAATCAATTATTATTATCATTATTTATTGGTCTATTTGCGCAATTTAAAACATTGTTCAATAGTTCATGGCTAGGGTACTTTTTTTTTTCTTGATGACGAGCATATCCTAGGTACCAAAGTACGCTGCAAATATGGAAACATCATCCCACTATTCTTGCTCTACTTCTGCAGGTACAGTAGTAGCCTAGAATACGTTCATTTGCAGGTGTATCAGGAATAATACTGAAGGTTACAGTTGATACTTTATAGCATTTCTAAATCTGGACGCTATGCGGCAGCGTAATAGTCCAGGTTCAGGATTACGCATATCAATTTCAAATAGAAACAATAAAGTACCCTAGTCATAAACAATTGAGAAATGATCAAGATTGCGCAAATAGACCAATCAATAACAATATGATTATTTTATTTGAATTTGGGTTTTGTTTGTTTTTTGAGAGTTCCATTATGTAAATTGTAGATGATGTTGTTTATAACTACTTACTTTCAATTTCAATTTCCATAATATTAATTGACTTTTTATGTTAGAAGTCGTTATTTATAATTCGATTTTTTTTCTAAATTGGTGTTGAGTGTGGTTTTGTGTTGTATATAGTAGCAAATTATTGATTTCGAGAAGTTTTATAATAGAATTGAATGTGTCGAAAGGTTCCATAAAATTTTGTTGAATAGATAGGTTACCCTATATATGGTAATACCGTAAACTTCAAAAATGCATATTTCAGAAACGCAACATACAAAGTTGATGAAACTATCGTATATGAGAGTCAACATTTTCAAAATATTGTGAGTAAAAATATGGTCCAAATTAACGGAACAGTTTTTTAGATATTCAATAAAAACATTGGAAATGACCTAAAAAAAATGTAACGCACTCTTTATCTAAACTAAAGGTGATATTGAACAACTGAGTTCGTCAGAATGTTACCATATCTTTTATTCAATGGGCAATAGCAATTTATTCCTTTTTTTGTAATCAAAAACGATCTGTCAATTGTTTTCAGTCTAGGGGTATACTCGAAAATTAAAAAAATATAAATTTTAAACAGAGAGAGTCATCGAAAAACAAAACACGTTTTTTTGCCTACAATAGACTGAAACTATGATATCTAAACAAAATATAACGTGTTGGTTTTAAAATAGTACTGGAAAAAAAATCCGGAAAAACAATTTTGTTGACTATGCCCTGTATACACCCTAATGTACTATCATCAATAAGATTATATTTGAACATGTTAATGAGTTCCAATCAATACATTTTCATCTTTACTTTGTTTTATTTCGACTGAAAAAACTGTTTTTTTCTTTGTCAATCCATCCCAAATACGACGTTTTTACGAACTTTGGCCGCTTATATCTCAGAAACTAAACATTCAATTTCAATTCAATTTATTCATTCATTCATCAATAATATTTACACAGTAAAGATCTTTATAATACATATTTCAGTTAATAGTTAAAGTCAATTTAGGTTGAGCCAGTTAGGCGGATCCGCCTAAGCCTGAAAGGCTTGTGTTGCGGTTACACCAACTAGCCCAAGGATTAAGTATTAGTATCAAAAGGTCACTCTTCACAAAGGAGAGTGTAGCAAATAGAGAATATACATGGATGGTTTTGGAAAAAAAAAGGCTGGATGGAGAAGGTCTACAAATATATATATATATATATATATATATATATATATATATATATATATATATATATATATATATATATTTTCATTTTTGGTTGTTTTCTGGTTTAGTCGAGATTATCTCTGTAGGAAAAATCTAGTTTCTAGCGGATTTTGTCGGATGTGTAACTTCCTGAGTTTCTTGAAGATTCTCAAATTATTGCACTTTTTCAATTTGGTCGGTAAGCTATTGAATATTTTAGGGCCAAAGTAAAATATGCTTCTTTGCATATGAGTTTTATTAAATCTTGGGATGTACACAGTATGATCAGTGGTATGTCTTGTGTTTCTGGATTGACCAAGAATTCTGATTTTTTTGTTAAATATCCAGATTTGGCTCTGCAAAATGTACATTCAGGATTTGTGATTCTTGGTATAGCTGTTCAGTGGAGTATAATCTACCTTTTTTTAATATAATTTTTAGAATTGTATTTTGTGTTGTTTGGAGTCTGTGCATGACATTGTTGAAAACTCCTCCCCATGCTGTTATGTAGTATCTGAAAACGGACTCAATTAATGAGTTATACACTATGAGTATTACTTTTTCGGTTAGGATGTCATTGAGTGTATAGAGTTTGTGTATGAGTTTTCTTGCTCTATTGATAACATAGTTCACATGCTCGTCCCACTTCATATGTTGACTTATCATTACCCCTAAATATTTGATTGTGCTGGTTTTCTCTATTATGGGACATGTGCATTTACCATAGCCTTGACAGTCATTTTTATGTATATTCAATTTTTTTCCTGGTGGTTGACCTCTTTGGTCGATAGAGAAGTTTATTAATTCCGTTGTAGAGATATTTAAGCATAGAAGGTTTCGATTTAGCCATTTATGAAGCTTGGCAGTATTATGTTCAGAGATTTGGTATAGTTCTGACCAGCAGCTATGGGAGAAAACAATGGCAGTATCGTCTGCGTAAGAAATTATACGACCGTGGAAGTGTTCAATCTGACTCATGTCATTTATGTAAATTAAAAATAGGAGTGGGCCCAGGATTGTACCTTGCGGTACACCCACTGTGACCACCGCAGACTCGCTTAGGGCATTCTGGATTTTGACTCTTTGTGTCCTATTTTCAATGTAGTTACGGAGTACCTCGAGTGCTGGGCCTCTTATACCATTGTCATATAATTTGTCAATTAGAATTTTATGTGATACTGTATCAAATGCCTTGGCTAAGTCAAAAAAAACACCGAAGCACTTTTTTGAGTTATCTAAATTTTGAACAATCTGCTCCGACAGGTTTAAGACAGCATTTTCCGTACTTAAGTTTTTTTGGAAACCGAACTGGTTTTCTGTTAAGACTATGTTGATATTGAAATATTTATTTATTTTTTCTTTCAAACAGTATTCAAAAATTTTTGCGAGATTATTCATTATAGATATCGGTCGGTAAATTTTGTTTCCCTGATCTATAGATTGGGGTGATTATGGATTCCTTCCATTGTTTAGGGAGTTTTCCCTTTGTAAATACTAAATTTATGAGATGTAATGATGGGGTTAAGAGTTCAGTGTGCAATGTTTTTATTAAATTGGATGTTATACCGTCTGGTCCAGGGGAGCAGTTGTTTTTCAATTGAGATATCTCTAATGTGATGTCATTTTTTGATACGGGACTTAGGTAAATAGAGGATATTTGTGGGGTTTTATTGATTTAATTGTCTTGTAAGTGGTTGTGTTCAATTTGTTCGGCCATTGTTTCTCCTATTTTCCAAAGTATTCGTTGAAGATATTTGCTTTATTTTGATTACTAGTTACCTCTATTCCATTTTGATCGATTATACAAGTGTTACTGATGTTTTTATTTTTTTGAATTATATTTGTGGCTTCGTTTATAATTTGCCAAGTTTTCTTATAATTAGTATTATTTTCTTCGAGTTTCTGCTGGTAATATGCATTTTTTGTATTCCTCAATGTTCTGTTTAGATAGTTTCTATAGTTTTTATAATTTTCTTTCGATTTTACAGTATTTTGCCTTTTCATTATTTGTTTCAATTTATCCCGATGTTTAATGGATGTTATGAGCCCATGATATAAGACGTACAGAGTGTGTCTTATTGAAAAACCACACCTGTCCACCTTTTGTTATAACATACTGAGTGTTATCAGTCTATTGACCAATAACGGAACAATTTCCCAGAGCGGCTTGAGATCTTGTTTCTCCCAGTATGTAATGAAGCGAGGGAACTTAATTTGACAGTACAAAGACCAATCTCAAATCGTTTCGAAATAATAATACAATTAGGACTTGTAATAATCTATATATATGTATTTTCTAAAATATAAAAACAACTATTGATACACCTGGTATAATTTACTGAGAAAATGTATAGAAAGTCAAGATGAGATTGAATGAACAATAATTAAAAATGAGAAACAATATGAGCTGACAATTAAAATAACTGTTATTTTAAACAATTGATAATAATTTTACTTTTGTTGAATCAATAATTTCTTCTACTATGAAATCAATAATGAAATATTTTCTTATTACACTATACATATATACCTTGCCAAATAAACAGTTTGATTTCTTACCCTCCACTGAAGTAATACACAATAGTTTAATTAAGACTTAATTATTCCGTTTTATTTCCGAATAATATTACGCGTTCACTTGTTGCAATATGATTATTTAGCTTCTTGATAAATATTAATTCCTTTCATTTAGTTATTACTGAGATGATTTCTGATGAATTACACTTTCACAATGATTCTGCATATGGTTGATTAATTTGCTACTTCAGATAAACTCTACGGAGTCTACGCTTATTTCGCGTAGGAAGATGAGACTTCATCTTCGCTAATTGAAATTAAACTTTACTTTTATTCGCTTCATAATGAAGCTGAACTAGCTTGGTACTGACTGACTAGATCGACGACTGGATTCTGAATGAAGAGAAGAGAGAGTTCTAGTATGGAGAATCTTATATATATAGTGTTGGTATTCAAACGATGCCGCCCTAGAACAATAAAATTATATTTAATGAGTCGGTGAGTACCCCGTTTGAGTTGACACGCCGCCATGATATATCACCAAGCCTATTATCGCTTCCAAAAGACCGCGGGTCATTCATCTGTCCCGGCGTACTATTAGTTATGAATGTCTGAACATATGGTTGGAATTTCGATTGAGGTGCCGACACAAATGATAGAGGAAGTATCGACTTTATGAGTTGTCATATGAATTTTACTATTAATGCGACCGTTTTTTATTTCGAACGAAAATTGATTTATTCTATTGGAATTCTTCAGTTTCAGTTTACATAGGGCTATATTTAAAATACTTGATAAGGAGTGCTCATAACACCCATTTGTAATCCATGGCTTTAGTTTTGTAGTTTTCACTTTGTGAGTCTTTATTTTAGTATTATTGTCAATGTGAAATTGGAGTTTATTTATAAAAGAGTTATACGAGTGTTGGATGTTACTACTTTGAAGAGTGTTTACCCAGTTTTCATTTTCTAACACTTTTTTTAGCTTGGTGTAATCGATAATTTTATATTGGTATTCCTTGATGGTTGTATTGAGCTGTTGTTGTTTGAGAATTAATGCGGCTGCTATGGCATAGTGATCGGTTAAATTAGTGTTGATTACCATTGATTTGACTTCTATTTTATTTTTTGCAGTATTATCGATTCTTGTGAAAATATGGTCTATAATTGTTTTTGATATGTCAGTTTCACGGGTAAATGTGTTTATGTATGAGGCAAAACCATGTTCTGTAAGGGAGTTTATATATGTGTTTACGCTATTAGAGTGTATATCTTTCAAATTTATATTGATATCTCCTATGAATAACTCAATTTGTAGTTCAGGAAGGTTAGCAAAGTAGGCCTCTAATTCCTCAATATATAAATTCATGTTAGTTGAGAGGGGTCTATATGATGCTGTGATTCCTACGTTGACTGATTCAAAGATTATATTGATCCTTAATATGTTGTTTTCACTAAACTTATGCAGATCTACATTTTTTACCTTTATTTTTTCGTTAATGTATACTAAAAGTCCATCATTGTTATTAAATTTTGCTTCATTGTGGTACTTTTTGAAATAAGGAATATGATGGTTTTCTAGGGATGGGATATTCCAAGTTTCTGATAGAATGATTATATCTATTTTTTCTAGAGCCGTTTGTAAATAAACCCTCAATTCGTCAAAATTTCTATTCATACTTCTCATGTTGAAATTAATAATACCTAAGCAAGTCTATTTTGGAATTCTCGTACAATATTTTGTAGGACCTCAGGGGTTATGTTGTTCATTTCTTCCGTTAACCTAACTTTAAAATCGGCAATATTGTCTGGTCTATTGAAATATACTTTTGATTTCAAATAACCCCATAAGCAGTAATCAAGAGGAGTCAAATCCGGGGATCTAGGCGGCCATTCAATCGTTCCACGTCTTCCAATCCACCTATTGGGAAAAACTTCGTTCAAATAATCTCCAACAATATGTTTGTAATGAGGTCAAGCTCCGTCTTGTTGGTACCAAATTGATCTTTCTATTGCATTTGAATATTAACATCAGTGAAACGTCTTTTCAATATAGGCTGTAAAAAGTTCATAAAAAATCTAGATAAACCTCACCATTAACTGTGCCTTCAAAAAAATGAGGGCTTATAATTTTGTGTTGATGATACCAGCCCAAACGTTCACATTTCTAGGATATTGTGTGTGAGCCTCACACATCCAATGAGGATTTTCTCTGCTCCAATGTCTACAGTTTTGTCTATTAACCGTTCCATTTAAATGAAAAGTACCTTCATCAGAAAAGCAATTTTGTTTATAAACTACAAATCTGCTTCCATTCTTTCCATCAGTTCACAGAATTGTTGCCTTCCATTAGGATCATCCTCATCAAACTCCTGAACCAACTGAACCTTATAAGGATGGTATTTTTCTTTATGTAAAGCTCTCAATATCGATGATTCACTCACATTATTATCGGCGGCAAGTCGTCTACTTGTCATATGTGGATTTTCCTCAATCGCTAACAGTACATCTAACTTTTTTTCCTCATCCAATTGAACATTCCGACCTGGTTTTTGAATAGTTTTTTCATGTTCAGTTTCACGAAATTTTGTTCCTATTTTGCAAATTGTAGACTGTGAGATAAGTTGACCAGGGTATTTATTATTTAACGTTTCACAAATCTTCTTTCGAGATCTTGTTTTATCACCGAATCATAATTAGAATGAAGCAACTTCTGAATACTAAAATAACAGTGGTCTAATAGATTGACATTGCATTATTCATGTGGGTTTTGTGAATAATTTGTTGGTGTCTTGAACGACTTTTTCCTGACGTTTAGCGAAACAGATAAGAAAATACCTGATTATTTCTTATGGGGTTATTTGAAATCAAAAGTATATTTCCATAGACCAGACAATATTGCAGATTTTGAAGTTAGGATAACGGAAAAAATTATTAACATAACCCCTGAGGTCCTACAAAATGTTGTACGAGAATTCCAAGATCGACTTGCTTATTGTCAAGAAGTGAATGGTGGTCATTCTGAACATTTAATTTAATTTTGTACGAGAATTTCAAGATCGCTTTGCTTATTGTCAAGGAGTGAATGGTGGTCATTTTGAACATTCAATTTAATTGTAAAATGAATTGAAAAATACCTAAAAATTATGAGACATTATTTCCTTCATTCTACGTTAAGTATCAAAATTTTACATTTTCAAAATAAATTTTTTCAGTTATCATTGCACCAAATTTGGAAAACTTAATATTGCTGAACAGAGAATAAAAATCCCTTTCGAACAAGGTGCCACACGATTCCCCTTCTCATTTGAAATTTTTGAGGAGGTGCTCATAATTCAGAGTGAGTGTAAGAAGGGGGTAATATTTTTACACTGTAAATTGTCAAATTAACAATCGAAATCGAACTGTTTCAGGTACAAATACATAATAACGCTAAAAATGAATTCATTCCATACCCATGGACCTTACTGTATATTATTTCCACGACGCAACTCATGTAGAGGTGAAGTTCAAGCATATCATGTGTTTTAACCTATTATACTGGACCCTTTTGAAATAAATGATTTTCGAAACGTTAGTAATAATGAAAGGAGGATAGTGGACAAACTATTGACTTATAGAAAAAAGCATCCTCAAGTGGGAGTCGAACCCACGACCTTGTGATCTCTATCCATACGCTCAAACCAACTGAGCCAATCGAGGACATAGGAATCGACACACACTCGTGAATCCTTTCCTTCCATAATTTAATGTTCATGTTAGAAATGAATCGAAGATCAAACGTACTTATCACTGGCCGTCGAGATCCGTTACCTGTCACTCTAACTTCATCATTATTTGATGATTTCAGTAGCAGATTCGGGAAGGTGATCTCTAACCACTGATAAGATTTAGCCAAATATATAATGTGAAAGTGGAAATATTGTGTCCGAAAGAAATACATGAATGGATGGACTTTTGTGGCATAGTGAACAAAATATTAAATGAAAGAAAAAAAGCTTATTTTCTTTAATTTAATGATTTGTCCACTATGACACAAAATTCCCTTCTTTCATTATATGTATTTCGGAAACAATATTTCCACTTTCACGTTAGTAATAATGAAAAATAGTGTGCCTGAATTTCCAGTCCCCAGTACCCACTATATCCAAGCTTAAAGAGATTATAATGTTCCAGACACCTTAATTGATACAAACACGTTATAGAACTGTGAAGTGGCTACCAGAGATGTGAATCACGTGACTACAACCATTCATATGACATAAAATGAAGTTATTCTCACTACATAGTGCTTGATTTAGTGGTGATCACGTGATAACCACTACGTAAGTTATCAAAATATAAATATACCTCATGAAGAGCCATCAATTCGTTAATATGATTCTAGATCGTAATATTATCAATGGACCTTTTTATGCACTATGTGAAAACACTGTAATTAGAAAGTATATGTGCTAATATCACTTGGGATTTTTTATTTTATTTTTCTGATGGGTAGTTTTTCCATAATCCGGAAAAAAGTTGTTTCGTGACGTCACGTTCACTAAAAGTTGATTTGGCATCGCTGTATGAGTTGCAAATCATGGAATTGTGACGTAATGACATTTGTTATTTGATACTTTGATAGGTTCGTTCGTTTGCTTCACGGAATAGAATATTATCAATCGTTTTTCTCTTCTTCAGCTCTTTTTCTTGCATATATCTGATACGACTGATACGAGACACGAGATATGCAGAGAACTGCTGCAAATGAACAAGCTCGCCATGAATGTTTGGTATTGAAAAATTTCGGAAATTATTTTCTAATTTTAATAACTATGAAAATGTCGAAAAAGTGCTATGTGCACGGTTGTTTGAACACCAGTGGAAGTGAATCAAACTTTTGTAAAAAGCGGAAATATATGCTTTTGTGCAGAACATTTCTAGGTGAGTATATCAAGGAACGATCTTTAATTTCACTCAATGCAAGTTTGCAAAATCATCGATCAGTACTGTATTTTATATCCAGTCCTATAAACATATTGTTCTTTGGTTCCAGCTGAAAGAAGATACTACGAATTAGGAATATGCTAGAACAAGGGGATCCAAATTTATGTTGAAGCAAGATGTCTGTCCACATATCAACCTGAAATGACATTGGTCTGACAATGTTTCATCATACGTATATGACCTACCAACGATGAAGAAACCCAAACCAAATGAAAACATCACTCCTTCAGCTAGTAAAACTGTGTTGAGTGACATTACATCCATGGGAAATATTTACTCAAGAATTTCGAATAGTTCTTCTCCTAGCAGTAGCCAAGCTTGTACATTATCCGATTCACCAAAATAACACCACCAAAAAAAATTCTGAGTATATTCCTAGTCAGTCTTCATCCGATCCTGATTGTGAAAATATCGAAGGACAGCAGCGCCAGCGCTTATCTATTGCACTTATAGAAAAGAAGAGCAATATTATTTGGGGCTCCCCGAAAATGTTTACCACATTGTGGAATACATTACCAAAATTGAGTAAATTAAATATATGGATGTTCTGATAAGTTTAAAAAAGGAACGGGTTGGGGATGTATACTCTCGATTGGCTGATGACTTTGATATGAGTAAATCAAGTGTACACAAGATTTTCACAAAAGCTGTGCCTATGATGGCAAATTGTTTATAAGAGCTTATATATTGGCCTGACATATCTGAAATTGAAAGAAATTTGCCGATCCCTTTCAGAGCTCGCTATAAGAAAGTTAATTCAATTATTGTCTGGAAATTGAAAAACCCTCTGATCCTGTTCGTCTGTCCATGACTTGGTCAGAATAGAAAAAATGCAATACTGTAGAATTTTCAAAATCTGCTGCTCCAAATGGCACAATACAATTTATTTCAGGAGCATACGGTGGACGAATTCTTTAACAACTTTGTCGATAAGAATAATTTCTTCTATTTTGATTGATTGAAATTCAAAAGTACTTTGAATAACTAGAATGTGCAGTATTATGTCAAAGTTTTCTGAGGTTTGTTGTCACATTCTCTTCATGAATGCCAATATCTTCAGAATTTTTTTTTTCTATAGCTTTGTCACCATAGGGAAAATTTTTACCATAGAAAATGTAAGCCTGTATTTGTAAAAAATAGATTAGTATCCCTCAACAAAGAATTGGTGTGAAATTAGTAAATAATTTTGCAAAAAATTTACGAAATTTGTATGAACATACTTCAAGTCTATTCATTCTAAATTATTAATGATATTTTCAGTAGTTCAAACTTAATAAATATTTGACTCATCACATGAAGGAAACACTAATAGGTACCGAATATGAATTTATTTATATAATAATACAAACAGACAAAGCCTACATATATATTCACAGTATAATGCATTTATGATTGATTATATCTAAACAATCACGAACGTTTTAACTAAGAACCAAAGTTCTTAGTTAAAAGTTGGGCAACTTTCTAGTCATGGTTCTTAGTTCTTGTACCAGGGGTTCCATAAACGCGCTCATTGATTTGCTAGTGTTGAATCCTTAGTTATTAGTTCCCGGGAACGTTGCATAAACAAAGCATAAAAATAAATAAAGAGTTAATCATCTCATAATCCACCCTTGGCAAATTTTCCGAACCTGCTTTTACGAAGCCTTGTTTCATTATAAACACACCAAATCGTTTATGATATTGAGGAATTAATAAGTTGATAAAAATAAACATTAAACATTAACCTCAAATGTCAATATGATTTTAATGGGAACTGTCTTTGATATTTGCGGTGTTGCCAATGGTCGCTCTTCATCAAAAGGAAGGCCCGTTCAGAAACTTTGAATGTTTTAAATGAAGAAAACCGTTGTTGAAATGGTTTTTTTTGTTGATGAGTCTATCAATAAACAGTGTTCAATTATATATTAATGGTGTATATCAAGCAGTGAGCTATATTTTTGACAAGAACAGTAATGCGTGTTTCTGAACGTGGATTATGGAGGGGGTAGTTTTCGATGAACGTGACGTCACGGGTACACTTTGAAACGCAATATCTTTTCGAAATAAAAAATATATGATGGCATTCTAAGTCAATTGGACGTTTCATATGAAATATAATCGACCTATATAAGTTTTGGAATTTTTTTTTCGTAAATGTAAAGGTCCATTGTTGATTGATGATTTAAAATTCCTTCCTGATTATCGGTGGAATCGTTTTAGCGCCCAGAACTCGCCTTTCTTTGATGTGTTCTGTGCAGAGTAATTTTATAGCTGAAGTCATGCCAATCGGGTGTAGTACAACAGGGCCGCTGAAGTTGAAAGTTAATGTAACATGAACGGATTTCAGGACAATAGACGAGTCTCGTATAATCATCGAACACGAATAAAACCTGTTCCAGAAATTCGTTCAGGTTTTGTGGAAAACAGATAATCGAGAGTCGAATCTGAAGCAGCGAATTTTATCTACAACCAGCCGAATTACCATTTTAATCAATCCCGTTCCATCTAAGAGTTAAATCATCGCAAACGACGAAAGTTCATGCTTTATGCGAATGGGTTAATTAAATTTGGCCATATCCGACTCCATTTTTCATTCATGTTTGTTTGATGCATTGCTTTGGAGGAGAATCGGAATATCTGGATTGGTTTGAGTTTGTGGCTTCAAAATTGATCGAGTTTGCTGAAAAAACTTTATGTAATTGGAAATGACCAATAATCAAATTTTTGCATTAATATCAAATCAAATCAAATATATTACAAAGTTTGGTGAATACAAATGTGATAAAAAGAAATAAAATTGGATGCATATTTATGAGATCTAGTTTGGAATTACCTGTATAACTTCAAAATGAGCCACCTAAGCTATAATAGCTTGTGTTGTGGAACTGGAATTTAAGATATGAAAATTTGTTATAATTACTCACGAATTCTATATAGTTTAAAATATGTATAAAAAAATCGTCGAAATATTACAATGGGAGATTGAGAGTGTTAAAGAGAAAATAGATGGAAAAATCTGATACAGCTGATCAGCTGAAATATTCAAATTAAATTGAAAAGATAAATAAATTATCCATCCTCATTATTGTTTGAAGAGAGTCAAACTTCCTTTCCATTCACATGTTTTTGAATTCATTATTTTAATGAAATTTTGGAAGTTGTTGTTTATGAAGGTTTTGAGTTTGTTTGTTTATTTTATTGTTTTTATAGTTTTTTAGATCGATGGGTAAAATGTTATAAAATTTTGGGCCGTATTAAAAATCGAATTTCTGGGTGTGTGTCTCTTTGCACAGTGGTATTTCAACAGAGATATTTTCTGAATGCCGTGTGTTGTGAGTATGGAATTTAAAAGGGCGTGGATTTTTAAATATCCATAATAAACTATGGAGAATGAAAAATTTCCTTAAACAAAATAAACGCGACTCGTGATATAGGGTTTCAGTGGAAAATCGTTTCGGTTTTTTCATGTTTATTTTTATTAAAGTATTCTGGGTTATGACTAGACTGTTTATACATTCCACCACAAGCTATAATACAGTATTTTATGACAGGTTCTGCCAGAGCATTATATACTAGGAGCAAAGTTTTTTGTTCAGAATTTCTCTAAGTTGGTAGAACTTTTATTCGAATTCTTTCAGTCTTTTACTCACATGCTCGATATGGTCAGTCCATTTGAGATGCTCATCTAGAATCAAACCAAGACATTTAATGGATCTTACTCTGTCACTTTGTGGGCAGTTGCGAGATGAACCATTTCCAGTACATTGTAACCCATGTAATATGGAAGTTTATTGGTCAGGTTGGTCTTTTTGTGAAGAGGAGAAAGTTATAAAATGGGTTTTTGTAATATTCAGACTAAGTAAGTTATAATCCAGCCAATGCTTTATTTTAGTTAGATTTGATTCTGATGTAGCGTGACGGTGTCATCAGCATAAGATATTATGGATGTTTTCTCGGATTTTATCTTCGTCATGGTATTCATATAGATCAAAATGGAAAGTGGCCCAAAAGTGTGCCTGAGGAACACCCTAAGTCACTGGTAGCAACTCACTACTGACATTGTCAATTAGTACACTTTGTAGCCTATTTCGAATTAAATTCATTGCAGTTCCTCTTATACCTACCTCAAATAATTTGTTGAGTAAAATATCATGGTTAACAGTGTCGAATGCTTTGGCCAAATCTAGAAATACAGCAAGACTTTTGTTACCTTTATTTAGGTTATTTACAATTTCATTTACTAGCCGAACGATTGCGTCTTCTGTTGATAAGTTATTTCGAAATCAACTGGCTGTCATTGAGAATGTGGTGGGCCTCAAGAAAGTCCATCATTCTATTTTTGAGAAATTTTTCGAATACTTTCGCCAAATTATTGATAACTGTTATGGGCCTATAGTTTGAAACTTTTTTTTTAATACCCGATTTGAAGATGGGTGTGGTTGAAGACTCTTTTCACGCGCTAGGGAGAAAGCCGGTGGAAAATGCTAAATTTATGATATGTCTAATGGGACAAAGAATGTGTAAATGTTCTTTATAGTTTCCAATGATATTCTATCAGCACCTGCTACAGATTTATTATTCAGAGAAAATATTACTGAAATCAATTCGTTTTCACTAACAGGTTGCAGAAAGATAGAATTATTAACCCAAGTGTTTGACATCTCAGGTTGAGCATCAGGTTTTATATACGACAATATATCCGAATAAAACATGGCCAGCGATCCGAGAATCGAAATTCCAATTGAATCATGAGCAAAGCAGAAATGAACTAATACCGGTAGCGCTTTTTCGGATGAATCAGTGCTTGATCTTTATCGACATTCTCTTTCAATTTTTCAGTTTAATCCATGCATGAAGAGTAGAAACAATCACAATCAAATCAATACAGAAATTCAAGCTCCATCTCCTGAAATGGAGAGTGAAATGAACCAGAGGATCACAAATGCAATTTGTCCAAAATGAGGCTCAGACCTGGGGGTCTATCCTCGAATGTCGACCAAAATTTGTCGAATTCGACATTTGTTGAAGGAAATTGTCGCACAACTTGAAATTGTGGTATTCTCTATTGGTTCCGAAATCCAAGGGCGCTATTCCTGACCGTTCGCAAACTTCAAGGTCGTGCGCATCTCATGAATTTGCGAATAATATTTGCTCTTGGTATTCTTGACCATTCGCAGGATGACGTGTTTCTCAAGGAGTGGGGTTTGTTGATCGCAAATGCCACTGTCATTGGTCATTGTTAGAGTTAATGTAAATCTTGAAGTAAATATTTCTAAGAATTATTGAGTTCATGTTGTGAATGTGATAATGGAGTATTATTGAAGTCCGTATTTGAAGAAAAGATATACTAGTTGATCTACAATATATGTGAGAAATTTCGGCATAGATGATCTGCAGTATATAGCCAATTTGGAAAATTTAGAAATTGCAGATGAACAAATGAATGATCGTAATCGTCTCGACAATATCGACCCCTTTGAAGCTTTAAATGAACATCAGTTTCTACAAATATTCAGTCTCACAAAAGAATTATGCAGATTCTTAATTGATACATTAACTCCCTTATTGCGGCCTCAGAGGAGACCTACAGACTCAAGTATAACAACCAGAGTAAGTTATAGTATGGATTTTCATCTCCTTCCATGCAAAAGCTTATTTATTCTATAGGTTTTGAGAGCTTGTCGATATTTTAATATTTTTGTACATTTCAATAATTTGCTTACTGTTGTGAGCCGAACGTTTAAGTGCTTCAAGAAGCGAAATGGTACGTGCTTTAGGTGATAAAGTAGCAGCGATCCTAATTCTTGGTGAAACTGGACAAAATATTCATGCAGCAGAACGCATTTTTAATGAGAGGTTTTCCGATCGCCCCGTTTCGAGGACTCATTTAAGGGAGCTTCTTCGTAAGTTTGAAACAACAAGTAGTATTTCTGATGAGAAAAAAATTGATATACTGGCAGAAGTGATAGTTAATCCTACTTCTTCAACAACTCACGTCAGTCGAAGTACAGTACACAGGGTGTTGAAAAAAAACAAATTTCATCGATACAAATTGAAAATGATTTATCAACTCTCAGAAGACGACCCAGACCGAAGACTAGAATTTTATGAAAATATGGAGACTAAAATTAACCAACAGCCAGACTATGTCAAAACAATTTGTTTCAGTGACGAAAGTACTTTCTATCCAAATGGAAATGTGAAAACACGTGAAACACATACCCAATTTCCCTAGAAGGTGAATGTTTGGGCAGGTATCCTGGGAAACCACATCGTTGGGCCTCTTTTTTTAAATACTAATTTAACTGGTTAGGTTTATCTGGAGCTGTTGCAAAACGCAATAGAACCGTTATTCTTTGAAATTTTGGAAGATAATCCAGATGAATTCGGCAATTCGGAAATAACATTCCAAAAGAATGGTGCTCCTCCACACTATTACGGTGCAGTAAGACGGTATTTGGATGAGGAGAATCGTGGTAGATGGATTGGAAGACGAGGTTCAACGGAATAGCCAGCTCGATCATCGGACCTCACACCTTTTAATTTTTTTCTGTGAGGGTACGTTAAATCGAAGGTTTACGCCACTGAACCTGACAATATTGACGTTTTAAAACAACGTATTGTTGCAGAATGTGAGGCTGTTTCCGCAGACACATTTGCAAAAGTACGAGAAGAGTTTGAAATTCGGATATTTCACTGTCAGGAAGTAAATGGAGGTCACTTCGAGCAATTCCTTTGAGTAGAAACTGATTCTTAAATCCATAATTAATATCATACTGAAAGGAATTTAAATTTAAATGTTTACTAATGAGCCATTAAAACTGCCATGAACACAAACAAAATTAGTACCACTGAATAGGTTTTTTCGATACATTTCAAAAGAGGTGTCGCTTGCCGTAGGGTTCCATTTAAAATTATTGGTCACAATGGCCTTGTGACGTCATCTTTGACGATTTCGTCATCTATCATCACAAGTAGGAAAGTTTACAACCTTTAATATTCAGTTTCCAAATTTCACTTGTTTATGTATAATCGTTCCAAAAATAAGAGGGGGGGAGGGGACTTTTGAGAAGGACTGTATATACACAGTGGGCCATTGAAAACGAAACAGCGGCTCTGTAGGTTGGCAGAACAGAACTATATAAAAACGCTTGGACACGTCAACTACATTTTCGAGGGGGACGTCGTTCGCGATGAAATTCCCCCGAAATACATTCCATCCCTCGGAGCTGTGACCGCCACCCCTAAATTTTTAAATGACAACATATGGCAAGTGATACCTCATTTGGAATGTATTTTCCTTCTTGATATCAAGCATTGAAAATAAATTAATTCTATCAATTCGTTTTTGAGATATAGGAACTTGAAGTTGGGAAATCACTTTTTATTCACTCAATCAATAAAAACAATATCCGATAAAGAAACAGTCGCAGTAATTATTATTGTCGATGAACTGAATGTTCAAACCGTCTACCACCCATTTCCTTACAATAGTACAAGTTCTGTTCAAAACGAGACCTCACATTTCGTAGCATTTCCGGCGTTATTCGACGGCATTCTTCAATAATTCTCCTTCGTAAATCTTCCAGAGATTCCGATTCAATTGCAAATATTTTGTTTTCTCAACAGAAGAAAGTCGAGTAGGGTTGAATCTGGAGATCTGGCTGGCCATTCTATAGAGCCTCTTCTTCCAATCCAACTTCCAGGAAACATTCTATCCAAGAACGCCCTAACAGGCTCTGCATAGTGTGGAGGTACCCCGTCTTGTTGAAATATCAAGTGGTCTTCATGGTAACGATCGTCATTTCCAATGATGTCTACTAATTGTGGATAAACAAATTCATTCAATAATTCCAAATAAGTTTTTCCTGTCAGGTTACCGTCGAGAAATACTGGTCCAATCAAACGGTCCCCAAAAATACCGGCCCAGACATTGAGTTTTTGGGGAGTTTCAGTATGGACTTCGTAGTAAACATGTGGATTGGCATCTGACCAATATGACGATCCACAGTCGAATTCAAAAAGAACGTAGACTCATCAGAAAAGCAGATGTTGAAAACGACATTGCCATCAGCATCTACTCTCGTAGTCATAATTTCACGAAATTCCTGTCGCCTATTGAAATCATCTTCATTCAATTGGTGTACCAAATGTATTTTGTAGGGGTGGAATTTATGATGTTTCAGTATTTGGCGGATACTGGTTCTACTGATATTGGTAACACTAGCCAATTTCCTTGTGCTCAATGTTGGGTCTGCATGAACTTGTCCTAAAAGTGCAACTTCAACAGCTTAATTTCTCAAAGGAAATTCGCGTTCTGGGTCTCGTTTCTTGTTGGCTACTGATCCAGTTTGACGAAATTTTTGCAATAATTCTAGAACGTATTTTCTAGCAAAATGTTTTTCTGGATGCGTTTCATTGAACAAATTATCTGTGCGGATACCGCACTCATCATTCTTGAAGAAAATTGTTATTATTTCAACTCTTCAACACCATTATTGCGGAAATATATTCCGCAGCTTTAGTCAAGTAATTCACTCTGATGCCGTTCAATCAAAGATCAGTTTGACACTGATAGAGGTCCAAATTGCGATTTGGCGAAAAAAATTATCTCATAAATGTTTTTGTTGTACTTGCATCTGAGTCAAATTTGAGAAAACGCCTTTTTATCGATTCTTAGGAACCTTAATTTTTTTTCGATCAAATAAATGAGGAGGAAATGAAAATTTGAAACGGAATTGCATGTTATTTGTTGGTAAACAGTAAGATCATTTAATTCCTTGACAATGATAATTATCTTCAAACAGTTGCATTGTTGGGTGTTATTTTCATTGATTGAGTGAATAAAAAGTTATTTTCCAACTTTGAGTTCCTATATCTCGAAAACGAATCGATAGAATTAATTTATTTTTGTTGTTCAGGAAGGAAAATTCCTTTCAAATGAAATATCACTCGCCATATGTTGCCATATAAAAATATAGGGGTGGCGGTCACAGCTCCGAGGGATGGAATGTATTTCGGGTGAATTTCATCGCGAACGATGTCCCCCTCGGAAATGTAGTTGACTTGTCCGAGCGTTTTTATATAATTCGGTTCAGCCAACCTATATATATATATATATATATATATATATATTTATATATATATACAGAGTGGCCACTTTTTTAATGGGATTGTATTGGTAACTTTGAAACCATAAGAGTTAGAAGGTCAGTCAAATGGAGAAAAAGTTGCATTCATAGAAGCATTGTCAAGCAGTTCAAACAAATCGAGATTATCGGGGCCGGTTATTGAGATATCATAAGAAAAGTAAATTCTGTGATTTTGATTTTTCTTTTTTTCCCACTTTTTTTCGAATATTATCAAAAAATGTCACGAAAATTTTTTATTCGACAGTAAATTATCCTCATTTTGACATAATCAGATTTTGTATCCAACGTTTCGTATGCTCTGGGCCACCCTCAACCTCATTTTTTTCAATACGGACCTGCATATTTTATGACACTTTTCGGAATAACTTTCAACGCTGAATTCAACGATATATCATACAATGTCATTCAAAGTTGATTTTCAGGTGATTTTGACCCTTATCCAAATTTCTTTGGTTGGATCTGTATTACATTTAGGTACCTTTAGTTTAATTAACAACATGCAATACATTTCGATAAGAAAATGAACTAACTCATTTTCAACTGAATGGAACGTAACAGAATCAAAGCAAGAAACGAGTAATAATTAATTACAAATTTGAAGAGGTGAAAAACCTAATTCATAATAATTAAACGAAATTATCATTTAATGAAAGAAAAGTCAAATGATTATTCGAAAGTAAATGATGAACATTAATGAAGTAAGTGTTCGAAATGTCCACCATTTTGTAAAATGTACTTTGCGGTTCTGGAACCCATACTTCTTATACATTTGCTTATTTCGTCTCCTTGAATACCTTCCAATACATTCTCAATCTTCTCGCGAGGAATCATTATTGTTGGATTTGTCATTTGTTCCGTTGAAACAAATTACAGAATCGAACTTTATTTTGAGATCATTACGATATAATTTTTGCAAGGCTTGGTATTCAAATTTAAAATCATTGTATTCGCGTCTCTTGACTATTTTATTAACAGCAGTTTTTGATAAATTGCATTCACTGGCCCCAGTTCTCGATTTTTTTTCTGGGTTCAATTGAATTTGGGTCAGAACATTGATATCGATGATAGACTTGTTTTTTCTTACATACACACAACTCTAGGTTCATTGAGTGTATTATTTTCAAGTGGTAGGCCGTGGATAAAAAAGAACATAACAAGAAATGTCATATTATTTGTCACTTCGTTTATTATTGTGTCACAAGAACTTGTCATTAAATACTTTTCTGAGTAATTTCAATTTAACTTATTCGATATGGTAAGATACACAAATGAGGAGAAGAGAGATATGTAAAAGTGTACATAAAACTAGATAGAAATTCGTTCAAAGCACAACAAAGGTATGGTGAATTATATCCTGAAAAAACAACACCAAATATTAAAATGTTTCGACGTTTATCTACAACGTTACTTGCACATAATTCATTCATCAAACCTAGAGGTCCTTATGTACGACGAAACGAGCCTATCAATGACATCAATTTTCTGGCCCAAATTCGAATGAATCCAGGAATAGGATCGAGAACTATGGCCAGTGAATGCAATTTGTCAAAGAGTTCTGTTAATGAAATAGTCAAGAGACACGGATACCATGACTATAAATACCAAGCCGTGCAAAAACTATATCGCAATGATCCTGAGAGAAGGTTGCAATTCTGTAATTGGTTTCAACGGAAGGTGCAGAATAACAACAATTTTGCGCACAATATCATTTGGGGAGACGAAACGACATTCACAAATTTTGACATGTTCAATCGAAGGACCAAACATTTTTATGCCACAGAAAATCCTCACTTAATTCATGAAGTTAGATGTCAATATCGTTTTTCTTTGAACATATGGTGCGGTTTGTTGGATAATAAATTACTGGGACCCTATTTTATTGACGGCAACCTAACCGGAGCAAAATATGTAGAAATTATAGAAGAAATGTTGGATGATCTTCCTATACGGTATCGGCGTAATAGTCCATGGTTCCAACAAGACGGATGTGGTCCACACAACTCAAGAATAGTCACAGACTATCTAAATCGAACTTTTCCCGATTCATGGATTGGAACAAGAGGTCCAGTAGCATGGCCTGCCAGATCTCCGGATTTGAATCCGCTGGATTTTTATTTGTGGGGATATCTCAAAAATAAAATTTATGATACTACGAACCCGACAATAGAGATTCTTCGCGAGAAGATTGAGAATGTATTGGAAGGTATTCAAGGAGACGAAATAAGCAAATGTATAAGAAGTATGGGTTCCAGAACCGCAAAGTGCATTTCACAAAATGGTGGACATTTCGAACACTTACTTCATTAATAATGTTCATCATTTACTTCCGAATAATCATTTGATTTTTCTTTCATTAAATGATAGTTTCGTTTGATTATTATGAATTAGGTTTTTCACCTCTTGAAATTTGTAAATAATTATTACTTGTTTCTTGCTTTGATTCTGTTATGTTCCATTCAGTTGAAGATGAGTAAGTTGATTTTCTTATCGAAATGTATTGCATGTTGTTAATCAAACTAAAGGTACCTAAATGTAATACAGATCCGACCCAAAGAAATTTGGATAAGGGTCAAAATCACCTGAAAGTTAACTTTGAATGACATTGTATGATATATCGTTGAATTCAGCGTTAAAAGTTATTTCGAAAAGTGTCATAAAATATGCAGGTCCGTATTGAAAAAAATGAGGTTGAGGGTGGCCCAGAGCGTACGAAACTTTGGATACGAAATCTGATTATGTCAAATTGAGAATAATTCACTGTCGAATAAAAAACTCCCGTGACATTTTTTGATAATATTCGAAATAAAGTGGGAAAAAAAGAAAAATCAAAATGACAGAATTTACTTTTCTTATGATATCTCAATAACCGGCCCTGATAATCTCGATTTGTTTGAACTGCTTGACAATGCTTCTATGAATGCAACTTTTTCTCCATTTGACCGACCTTCTAACTCTTATGGTTTGAAAGTTACCAATACAATCTCATTAAAAAAGTGGCCACTCTGTATATATATATATATATATATATATATAGAGTTGCGTTTCTTGAACCAGGAATATACAATGGAGTTTGTGTTTCTTGGGGTTTGTTTTGTGAATAACAAGTCTTATTTCAGGATATTACGAAATGTCCACGGTCTTCTTCCGGGACTACAAAACATTTTTGCTGGACACAAAATACAATATTGATGATGAAGTGGACTTACCTAAGAAGAATTAGCTGAACCATTATTTTGAATTCCCATATCTCTTCATCGCACCGTTCCAACAATATTTCTCACATCCCTATCAGCCAGCCTGCTTATCGAATTTCTCTCGTGTTTCAATAAAAAATAATAATAACAAAGAATTTGCGCCTCATACTTCATACCTGACAACCCAATGGAGAGAAGGAAAAATATTATCATTATGGAAAATGTTTCAGAAAAATTAACATCTGCTGCTTTTAAACTTTTCGACTACTTTAAATCGAAATGATGGTCCAGCTAATTTTTTTAGGTAAGTCCACTTCATCATCAATGATGTATGTTGTGTCAACCAAAAATATTTTGTAGTCCCTGAAGAAAACCGTGGACACGGTCGAAACGTCGAAAAAGTTAATGTCCGTAATATCCTTAAAGAAGAGTTGTTATTCACAAAAGAACCAAAATCCCAAGAAACACAAATACCATTCATCAGAGTCAATTTTGTTCGCTATCTCGTTCTAGTACTCATTGTTTCACGTGAAAAAATATTGAATTATGACAAGTTTATTTCATATGCTGCAAATTCCCAATATGGTAACATAATTACAGAATTGTGAATTGGCTAGTGACATTTATCGTTTGCTTTGATATCGTTTTTACTATATTTTCAGTTTTCGTCTTCGATTTTGTTGTTTCAGTGTTCCTGTTAGTTGTTCAAGACTTTGTTCATTTTGTAATAGTAGAACTTTCAATTTCCTATCGAATGTAAGATATTTTCTTTGAATATATTTTTTTTTGACAATGATTTATATTTCAGGTTCCAAAAGATCCACTACGGCAATCGGTGTATATAGTTACTAGCAATTGGTAACATCAGATATATTAACATGTAGAAAATACCCAGAATTTACATGTTTTTTTCCGAATTCAATACAATCTTTGGGGTACTGCAGGACCAATGAAAGTTTCAATAATCCATACAATTATAGCTGGAACTCAATAGAAAAAGCTATGAAATGTCAGGGAAATATTAACAAATTGATACAAAAAAAAAGTATGACAATATGATGATTTGTAGGGAAATTTTGATTGATTTTGAATACAGAAACAAACCATTTTCTCAGTTATAGAGAAAAAAATCATTCATGGGTTGTATTTCAGGTTTGATTCTCAATATAAATATTTTCTTAGGGAAGAGTATTGATGAGAAAAAACTTTAGCTACTGAAATAATTGTTGGTGATTTCTACTTCCGAAGGGAAAAATTAAAAAATACCCAAAAGTATTTCTTAAAATTTTTTTAATGATAGAAATACCTTCTCATAGTCGGTATCATCAATTGAGAACAGTAACCGAATTCCAATACCCAGAGAAAAGTATTTTGGTAGCATTTGCATATTTACCAAATCTGCAGTCAAAGTTTAACATTTCCTAATGCTTCCAGAGGTGAGGTACTCCAAAAATTAAGATAGGTATTTGCCCTTTTTTCCGCAATGAAATATACAGTGCGCGTCAAAATTATGGAACAAATTCGATACTTCGCAAGCCATGTACTTTCAACAAAAATCCTGAAACAGTTCGATTTTTATTTTAAAATGCCGATT
The DNA here is from genome assembly GCA_018342105.1 of Gonioctena quinquepunctata. NCBI lineage: Eukaryota > Metazoa > Arthropoda > Insecta > Coleoptera > Chrysomelidae > Gonioctena > Gonioctena quinquepunctata. Next base: position 443,285 of record JAFIRS010000498.1, on the reverse strand, counting down.
TTTTTATGTATATTCTAAAGAGGTTATGTCACTGGTTTTGACATGGAGACGAAATCGGTATTTTCTTTTTAATTGGAATAGATTTCTTGTGATACCTCATCTGAAAGGTCTTTCAATACTGCATTCAATGATGATAATTAATTAGATTTTTTTTGTACAGGGTGAACAAAAATTAATATTTTATTTCAATAAGAGAATAACTGTATATCCAACAAAATAGAACAGTTAAATAATATGTTCGAAATGCCATCCACCAGTCTCTTGACAATAAGCAAATCTACGGACACATTCCTCTTGCACATTGCGAATAACTCTCGGAGTAATTCTGTTAATTTCGATCCTAATTTGATTTTTCGACTCTTGTAGATTTTGCGGCCTATCTACATAGACCTTCGATTTCAAATAACCCCACAAGAAAAAATCCAGGGGCGTAAGATCTGGAGATCTTGGGGGCCACTCTATCGGTCCGCGTCTACCAATCCACCTCCTAGGAAAACAGTTATTCAAAAACTCGCGAACATCACGTGCATAGTGCGGGGGTGCACCATCTTGTTGCAACGAAATACTTTCATTTGGTGAGTTAGGATTGTTGGCGTTTGGAAAAATATCGGCAAGGCTAGGTATGAGTTCATTCCTTGAAAATTCCAAGTAACGCTCCCCTGTGAGATTTCCTTCAAAAAAATACGGGCCAATAATCCTGTCGTTTATTATCCCTGCCCAAACATTAACTTCCTTAGGGTATTGAGTATGCCCGTCCATCATCCAGTGAGGATTATCCCTACTCCAATATCTGCAATTCTTACGATTTACTGAACCATTTAGGCAAAACGTAGCCTCATCGGAAAACATAATTTGTTCTATAAAACGTGGATTGCGGTTACACAAATCCTGCATTATTTCACAGACTCCACACGGCGATCGGGATCATCATCATTGAGTTGTTGATGTAGCTGTACTTTGTATGGATGGTACTTTTCTGCTTTTAGAATACGTAATACAGAATTCTGGGATATGTCAAGGTTTGCTGCAATTTGTCGTGAAGTATTGTGAGGATTATTCTCTACATCCAATAGAACATCAAGTTTAACGTTTTCTTCTATTTTAGGACTTCCAGCTTTCGGAATATGTTTGACATGACCAGTTTCTCTAAATTTTTTCTCAATCTTACTGACTGTTGATAGGTCTATTTAGATACTTCGCATTGAACAAGTCGCATACCTCTTGCTGAGTTCTGGTTCTATCTCCGCATCCAATAAAAATTAAAATTTCCATGCGTTGGGTTCCACTTGAAGTAGCCATAGTTTACTTTTAGAACTTTTTCACTTAGAATTTGTGAAGAATATTTGTTGATATTTCAACTGACATTTATTTGACACTAACTTGCCTATTATGGCATTAATTTGTGATTGTCTTTTGTTTCTACTTTAGACTAGGAAATAGCTAACTATTAATATTTGGAAGGGATCCATTGGTGTAGTAGAGCACTGACTCACTAGTCTGCCAGGGCAGTCTAAGGGATTAGAGCCTTGGCTCAAAAAAATTAAATTTTGCATTTTTTAACACGCTTTCATTATCTTCACTAATAAATAACTCACAATGTAATGAAATAACTCACAATGTAATAAAATCTTGGAAGTAAATATTCACCCACTTACAATCTTCCGAATAATCAGAAAGAAACATTTGCATTCAATGTCCATTGATATTATATGGAAGTATGCATGGATTTTCAGGTGAATATCATTAAACGTTCTGCGTGGTATTTGCCAGGAAAGTAGTTGTTTTTCACCTGAGATCTACCTTTCTCTGGTTCAATTTTATATTGAATCCTTTATGTGAAGAAAACCGTTTAAATTCGATTTTTCTATTCATTCCACTTCACATGGCACTTATCTCTAACTTTATGCTAGACGGGCTTGCCACTCCTACTGAGAAGGAATCTTTTATTAAGAAACCTATCTTTCTTTTCTCGTACCTTAGGTGTTACAAGATCGATGATGGTTTGTTTACGTTGTGTCTCACTTCAGCCAGAGTTCTTTGAACTTTTGGCTGGTTGACTACTCCGTACTGATGAGGGCCAAGAAGCCTGAAACCGGTATGCGGATTGTTAGGTGAACACGACATAAATTAAACATAATCGAGCTTATCAGAAAGAAACATTTGCATTCAATGTCCATTGATATTATATGGAAGTATGCATGGATTTTCAGGTGAATATCATTCAACGTTCTGCGTGGTATTTGCCAGGAAAGTAGTTGTTTTTCACCTGAGATCTACCTTTCTCTGGTTCAATTTTATATTGAATCCTTTATGTGAAGAAAACCGTTTAAATTCGATTTTTCTAATCTGAAATTTGTCACACATATCAAGGACCGATGACAATACAATAATTCCATAATCATAATGTTATAATAATAAAAATTTATTTTTCCAAACGCCAACAATCCTAACTCACCAAATGAAAGTATTTGGTTGCAACAAGATTGTGCATCCCCGCACTATGCACGTGATGTTCGCGAGTTTTTGAATAACTGTTGTCCTGGGAGGTGGATTGGTAGACGTGGACCGATAGAGTGGCCCCTAAGATCTCCAGATCTTACACCCCTGGATTTTTTCTTGTGGGGTCATTTGAAATCAAAGGTCTATGTAGATAGGCCGCAAAATCTACAAGAGTTGAAAAATCGAATTAGGATCGAAATTAACAGAATTACTCCAGAAGTTATTCGCAATGTGCAAGAGGAATGTATCCGTAGATTTGCTTATTGTCAAGAGACTGGTGGATGGCATTTCGAACATATAATTTAACTGTTCTATTTTGTTGGATATAAAGTTATTCACTTATTGAAATGAAATATTAATTGTTGTTCACCCTGTACAAAAACAAATCTAATTAATTATTATCATTGAATGCAGTATTGAAAGGCCTTTTAGATGAGGTATCACAAGACATCTATTCCAATTTAAAAAATTACCGATTACGTCACCATGTCAAAACCAGTGACATAACCTCTTCAGAATATACATAAAAAAATCGGCATTTTAAAATAAAAATCGACCTATTTTAGGATTTTTGTCAAAAGTACATGGCTTGCGAAATATCGAATTTGTTCCATAATTTTGACGCGCACTGTATACATAACTTAGTGTACCATTGATGTACACTTCAGCCCCTAATGCAATTCCTACCAACATTTCAACGTAACAAATGTTACTTCATCGAGAATTTGGCTTTTAAATATCTGTGCATTTATAGTTATTTCGGTGAACAAATCTAGTTATGAGATGATACTATTCAAGAATGGACAAATTGTGGTCATTTAGCTTTCATTCAAATGCAAATTACAGTAACCTGAATAATTTCTCACAGTATTCAGGGATCTCTATTATATAAAAATTCCGAATATATTGCATTCGTTTATTCGATAAAAGCATAACTATAGAATTATGTAGTTCACCATGAGTTCTGTCTGCGTTGTCGAGTTACTCGTCAAAAAATATTCAGATATATGTAATTTCCATTCTAATAACAATAATTGCAATGTTGATATAACAGGCTGCTCTCATTTCTAGCACTGTAGATGACCACTCTACTAAATGAATATCATTCCACTAATAATTCAAGAACTCCGTATAGGAGCCATCCTTCACAACCATTTATTTTTTTCCAGAATGGCATGTATTGTTGGAATTCACTTTGTTGGGTCACACGTGGAGGCAACAAAATTAGTTCCATAGAATTGAAACAAACTAAAAAGTTGTTTATATTTCACTGTCTTCCAATTGTTCGATGTATCAATTTCCAGTGATATTAAAGAAATTGATGGGATTGCCATAGTATAAATCTACAGAACTGTCAAAATGTCAAATAAATTAATATATATATATTTATGTCATGTGCCGGAATTCAAAAGTTGCGCATGTTTGAGCACCCGTTTAAAAAAGGATAGACTGATTTTCGTGACTTTGTTTACAAGGGTGTTATGAAGTGTAATCAATATTGGTGGTTAATAAATAGATGTGAAAGACCCGTTCAAGTTTTCTTTTATATTCAAACAAATATTATTGTTGGCTAGTTTTTTCTCGATATGAAAGTTTTCCAAAGCATCCAATCTGTTGTAATTCTTGGAGGTGACTTCATGTGAAATATGTGCATGTATATTGGAGCTGAAGTTGTGTTCAATTTTTTTCAGGTAGTGATCAATGAAGGAATGTTCGTGTTTGTTTTTGTGCTCGTTTATGCGGACATTTCGAGAACTACAGGTTCCAACGATGTAGGATGTATCTCAATCATTGCAATTCAATTTACAAATACCACTTTTGGATCATTTGTTGCGTTTATCTTTTGTGAGAGATAAGTGCCATGTGAAGTGGAATGAATAGAAAAATCGAATTTAAACGGTTTTCTTCACATAAAGGATTCAATATAAAATTGAACCAGAGAAAGGTAGATCTCAGGTGAAAAACAACTACTTTCCTGGCAAATACCACGCAGAACGTTGAATGATATTCACCTGAAAATCCATGCATACTTCCATAAAATATCAATGGACATTGAATGCAAATGTTCCTTTCTGATAAGCTCGATTATGTTTAATTTAAGTCGTGTTCACCTAACAATCCGCATACCGGTTTCAGGCTTCTTGGCCCTCATCAGTACGGAGTAGTCAACCAGCCAAAAGTCCAAAGAACTCTGGCTGAAGTGAGACACAACGTAAACAAACCATCATCGATCTTGTAACACCTATAGGTACGCCGGAAAAGATAAACTTTAACTGGCGGTACCTAGTGACTCTGGTTCAATTTTATATTGAATCCTTTATGTGAAGAAAACCGTTTAAATTCGATTTTTTCTATTTTTTTATCTTTTGTGTTGATCAAATATCCAGTCAGGTTCATATTAATCTTATAGGAATTTGTAATGTTTTCCATCTCACTTCCTATACATTTGGATATTTTTTGGGATATGTTATTATTCAAGAAGGGACTTTAATTGTATTCATGTATTATAGATAAATATAGAATGTATGATTGGAGAGGCCAATGGTAAATATAAAGTTACTCTACACATGCACTCTGAATATAGGGAAAAATTGAATATAGGGAAAAATTTCCTGGACACAAATCCGAAAATGCGGCAGTCTCATACCATTCCCGAGAGAACTTAAAAAAAAAATTAACCTCATTTTCAAGCACCGTTTTCTTGCACAAAAATCACTCAAAATGCCTCCTTCTTTTGACCAGCATAACCAATACTCCCTAAATCATTCATTTTCGGCACAACTTTGCACAAAATATCGTCGTTTTTATCGAAAAAATCCTCCTTACACAGTTCCAAATGAAGAAATGTCATACTTTGACAGATGGAATTTAGTAACTTTGCCTTATTTTTCATGTTGAATGAATGAATGACCGCCAATTTTTCGAATTCAAATGTGAGCAATAGTTACCCCTCCATTTATGTGTGCAATTGTTGTGGTGGCGGTGATTCATTTATTACCAACATGAAAAATAAGGCAACAGTACTAAATTCCATCTGTCAAAGTGTAACATTTCTTTATTTGGAACTGTGTAAGAAGGAGGATTTTTTCGATGAAAACGACGATATTTTGTGCAAAGTTGTGCCGAAAATAAGTGATTTGGGGTGTATTGTTTATGCTGTTAAAAAGGAGGCATTTTGAGTGATTTTTGTGCGAGAAAACGGTGCTTGAAAATGAAGTTGTTTTTTTTTTTCAAAGTTCTCTATTTTGGGAACGGTATGAGATTGCCGCATGTGTAGAGTAACTTCATATTCACCGAGGCCAATTTTTTCTTCTTTTCATTTCAAAATTATATTCAAAAAATTTTTTAACAAAAAAATTAAACCGACGAAATACGGAACTGCAAAGTAAAAAAGAAAATGAACCTTCTTAGTCTCAATAACTAAGCTGCTAAACTAATGAAAGTAACTAGTTTTGAGTCGGCGCCAAACAAACAAGCAAATGAACTAGGTGATGCGTAAAATGATGGCATCGAGTTGGGCGGTGACATTCTGAAATTTTTTTTGAGATAATTTATTGATCTTTGTTGATTGTTCGTTTGGCGCCGTCTCAAAATCAGTTACTTACATTAGTTTAGGAATTCATTTATTGAGACTAAGAAGGTTCATTTTATTTTTCAGTTTTCAGTTCCGTATTTCGTCGGTTTAATTTTTTGTAAAAAGTTTTTATTTTTCGATTTTTTGTGGCTGAAATCTACTAATTACTAACTACTTGTTTTTTGATTACTTCCAACATACTTACTTACTCACCTTACTTAACATACCGTTGAATGTATGATTTCTTCTTTTACTATTTGTTGTAATATAAATTATTTGTGTTGTTCTGGTTAGTTTATCCCATTACTTCGTATATTATTCCATCCTCTCATAGAATATAATGATTGTGACGGATGTAGGAGAACAGAAATAATGACACTAGCGATATGTCATTGTCAACTACATATGTGTGCCAATATTCACAAGTGAAAAATCAATTATCCCCTATTTTTCTACCCGTGAAGAAGGATAATTCCATTCAAAATCCAAATATGATCAACTATGATAAGAAAAGAATCATCCAAATCGAAGATCCCAGTACAAAGTTATGCCTAATAGAATGGGTTAACGGACCAGAATTCAGAGGGCGAGTGATCAATATTCTTCATTCTGCTACCCCTGGGGGTGGATTTCATCTTTTAAATTCAAATGGGGAAAAATTATCGGAATCGGACGTCTAAGTGAAAAGTTATGCGTGATCATACATAAAAAAAATATACGAGTCGACTAGAGAACCTCCTCCTTTTTGGTTTCGTCGGTTGAAAAGGTATAATAAGCTGCCATTTCATGCTGATGTGGATTGTAAGAACAGTTATGTATAACATGATCTGAGTTGGCTTTCAGTTGATACCAAACTCTAAATTGCTGTTATCTTCATTTATTGTGATGTCCAAAAAGTTGAGTTCATTCTATGATTCTATTCACTATCTGGTTTCCCATTTATGAACACCAAACAATCATCGATATATCAATATCAGTGAAGAATTTCTGTTATTATCAGTAACAATGTACATATTTACTTTCCAAATTATTCATGAAGATATCAGCTGGGAGAGGTGGCAGACAACTTTCCATAGCGATACCTTGAATTTGTCGGTAGAATTTATTGTTGAATGTGAAGAAATTTTGTGTGAAGTAAAAATTCATGAGAACTGAAATCTGTTATGTGATTTCTTCGTTTACATTAGCAGCTTTCAACACCTCATTTATTAGGCGTATAGTTCCCTCTGTTGGACTGAAGTTAAAAAGTATATTCACATCAAGAGACAGCATTAGACATTTTCAGTAGGAACATTTATAGTCTGTAATTTTCCAGTTAGATCTGAGTGTTCAATAAAGAACATCAAGCGTTGAATTTGGTGAGATCTCTAATAAGACAATATAGAAAAAAAGCTAAGATGGAGTATTAGTGAAGCTTACAACTGCCCTGACTGGAACATATTATTAAAATTGGGTCCGTATTACAAGTTAGTTTCTGAAAATTATGTGAAAAAAGTTGGGATGGTGTATATTTTTCGCGGTAATTTTTTCCTCAAATATTCAATAAAAGTTGAATATATTCCAAATGGATTCAATTGCAAGTTTGCTCATTGGAAATTATGGAAAAATTCCTTACCTTCGCTCTCTTTCTTTCCGTTGGAGTTTCTTCTTCTTGAAAGCCTTTTTGACTCTCAGCAACAGGAATGCTGCGCGGTCAATCGTCAAAGCCGAATATTGCTTCTTTTCCTCCATTTGAAATCAATCACCAACCCGAATCAAATTGTTCTTCCCGATTGAATCAAGCGGAACCTGGAAAAAATATATTTTTTTCGAGTTGGAAGATGAAACACAAAACTGATATTCGATGGCACTTCATGAAATAAGTTGCAAAACGTTTTTAGTGATCGCGACGTTCCGGGTACCAATTCGAAAGGGTTTGCTTATGATCATCAGAAGCCGGTAACTGTAAGAGTATGACGCTAATTGCAAGAGTCATTGTGAGGGGGTGATTCTTATTTTGCAAATGCAGCAGTGGCGATTCCATACCACTAAAATCTCAAATAATATATAAAACGACCTAGAGGAAGTTCTAAGAATGTTGTACCGAGAAAAACGCCATATTGGTTAGATGGGACAAAAAATCATGTAAGATGGTGAAGACATCAGCTAATTAGTCTAATCGGTTGATTAGTCTAATGAGCCACATCCTCAAGATTTTTCTAAGGATACTTCAAAACAAAATCGGACACAAATGCGAAGATCTGGACGGGTTTGCCTTTGGTTTTAGAAATGCGCTCGGAACCGGAGAAGCGCATTTTGCGCTGAACGTTCTATTACAAAGGTGCCGCGACTTAAGAAAATACATTTTTTTATGCCTCTTAGACTTTGAAAAAGCATCCGATCAAGTCCAATATAACAACTTGATGGATATACTAAAAACACAGGAATTGATAACAAGGAGCCAGAGTTCTTTGCACCTTTGGCTGGTTGACTGCTCCGTACTGATGAGGGCCAAGAAGCCTGAAACCGGTATGCGGATTGTTAGGTGAACACGACATAAATTAAACATAATCGAGCTTATCAGAAAGAAACATTTGCATTCAATGTCCATTGATATTATATGGAAGTATGCATGGATTTTCAGGTGAATATCATTCAATGTTCTGCGTGGTATTTGCCAGGAAAGTAGTTGTTTTTCACCTGAGATCTACCATTTTCTGGTTCAATTTTATATTGAATCCTTTATGTGAAGAAAACCGTTTAATTCGATTTTTCTATTCATTCCACTTCACATGGCACTTTTCTTTCACTATATGCTAGACGGGCTTGCCACTCCTACTGAGAAGGAATCTTTTATTTAGAAACCTATCGAGGTGGGAGATTTTCGGAGTGTTTCTTTCTGTCACTAGGTACCGCCAGTTAAAGTTTATCTTTTCCGGCGTACCTATAGGTGTTACAAGATCGATGATGGTTTGTTTACGTTGTGTCTCACTTCAGCCAGAGTTCTTTGCACCTTTGGCTGGTTGACTGCTCCGTACTGATGAGGGCCAAGAAGCCTGAAACCGGTATGCGGATTGTTAGGTGAACACGACATAAATTAAACATAATCGAGCTTATCAGAAAGAAACATTTGCATTCAATGTCCATATTATATGGAAGTATGCATGGATTTTCAGGTGAATATCATTCAATGTTCTGCGTGGTATTTGCCAGGAAAGTAGTTGTTTTTCACCTGAGATCTACCATTTTCTGGTTCAATTTTATATTGAATCCTTTATGTGAAGAAACCGTTTAATTCGATTTTTCTATTCATTCCACTTCACATGGCACTTTTCTTTCACTATATGCTAGACGGGCTTGCCACTCCTACTGAGAAGGAATCTTTTATTTAGAAACCTATCGAGGTGGGAGATTTTCGGAGTGTTTCTTTCTGTCACTAGGTACCGCCAGTTAAAGTTTATCTTTTCCGGCGTACCTATAGGTGTTACAAGATCGATGATGGTTTGTTTACGTTGTGTCTCACTTCAGCCAGAGTTCTTTGCACCTTTGGCTGGTTGACTGCTCCGTACTGATGAGGGCCAAGAAGCCTGAAACCGGTATGCGGATTGTTAGGTGAACACGACATAAATTAAACATAATCGAGCTTATCAGAAAGAAACATTTGCATTCAATGTCCATTGATATTATATGGAAGTATGCATGGATTTTCAGGTGAATATCATTCAATGTTCTGCGTGGTATTTGCCAGGAAAGTAGTTGTTTTTCACCTGAGATCTACCATTTTCTGGTTCAATTTTATATTGAATCCTTTATGTGAAGAAAACCGTTTAATTCGATTTTTCTACTCTTTCAAGGATACACGTGTCATTAAGAATTTATGCTGGAACCATACCGCCATCGTAAAAATCGTAAATAGTCTCGCCGATGACATATCTATACAGAGAGGAGTTAGACAGGGTTGTATCCTGTCCCCAACACTATTTGATGTGTATTGAGATCAGCTATTTGGAAAAGCACCTGAGGGCCAGCCACACGGAATAAAAATAAATGGCGAACTAGTTAATGTAATCATAGTCCAAGAGGGGACTTCAAAAAACTTGGCCAATCGAGTAACAGAATTGAATGATTTTAAAATGTTAGTACTCACAGCAAACATAAGAAAATTCATTGACTGCCTGATTCACGATCACAAAAAGCCTGGAGTTTTTTCATGTCGCATCCGATTTGCTAACCCTACCTACTGATATTCCATAAATGTTTTGTACATATTATCAATTCAAGGATTTCCACCATTTTGATAATTGTCCCAAGCTAAAAGAAAACGGCGATGACATAGATGGGATATAGCCACCAAAATATAAATAAATAGTTTTTCTCCTGTTTGAAAAATTTGTGGTATCAACAATTGCAAGAGATTCCTCCACAGATAATGTTCCCAGAATATATAAGATATTGGATATGAACTAAAATATATTCCCCTACGAATGGAAGTGTTCCAAGTTTCGAATAGTTTATTGGGAAACATAGCTTAGGTATGTATGAACGACATTCTGATTGTTCAACATGAAGAAGTCAAGTATACAGGGTGATTTACATGCATGACGTGCGTAAGAGGTTTTTCAACTTGCAATTAGATTACAATTCATGTCCGTTCTACCTTAAATATTTTTGGTCTTCAGCTATACAAAGTGTGCCACAAGTGGGTAGCAACTTTCTAATTTTGAATGGAAATGCAAATTTTTCTCACATGGTTCAATCGGTTTAGGCTACCTGAACTATACCTAGGAGTAAAAAAAAAAAAAGAAAAATGTTTTTGTTTGATTACTTCTCAGGTGAATATTAGAAATCAACCAAATTGTGATGATTTGCTAAAAGCCCGGAACAGACTGCCCCCGATGGTCCATACCCCAAAACTTTGAAATGACTGAGACATTTCAATATTTTTCAACAAAACAGCTGTACAGCTTTGTGAATGAAAATACTTATGTGTAGAGTCGGTCGGAACAATTTTTGAAAAAAAAGGACTTTTGTTCGACGACATCCAATCCGAGCATCCACCATTATCTGAAACGAAAAAAAATTCAAAGCAGAAATAATAATATCCAGCAATACTTTGATCAGTCCTACACAAAAAATACGCTACCTATTTGAGAGTTCCATTCTAAATTTCAAAAGAAGATATTTTTTTAAATGAAATTCCGAGTTTCGTTTATTTGTGGTGGCCTATATCCAGCGGACGGACAAGACGCTTGCAACGATACATTTGTCAAATTATGATGAGTAGTTCAGAAGTTATGAGGGAACAGATGAACAAACATTCATATATACTCACATACAGACCGGTCAAAATCATAATCCTCCTCTTTGCTTCGCCGTAGTCGGATAAAAATGGTTGAAAAATATGTGCAATCAAATTAATCAGCATATTATCGGAAATCTGTAATTTAAAATGGATCAAAATAGTTTTCCATCATTCACTTATCCCAGAATGATAAAGGAAAATGAATTATTCCAGAGATTCAATCACCTGAGATAATTCAATATCAATAAATGGAATGCGCATTAAACAAGTCATTGATATTATTCGTTGTGGCAGCTACCCATTTCTGTTACCGCGTTCTTTAATCTTTTAGACGCGAATAAAATACATGGACAAGCTTTCAGGCGAACGTCTGCGACAATTATGGCTGATGGAGGCATAAATGTGGATGAGCTGAAAGTTCAGTAGGTTGGAAACTTGGTTATATTGAGGAGTAAACGTCTTCATTTTATGTTGGTGGGTCGAATATATTGGCAGTAAATGCTTAAGATCTCTTTAGAGCCAGTGAAAATGCAGACATAGAGGTGGAACAGAAAGATGATACAAACAGAATTCACTTGGGACAGCTCCATTTGTTGATCTCGTCATATTTTTCTATAATTTGAGACATTAAGAGAGAACTTACTACAACCTTCAAAACACCGCACACACTGTTGAACTATAGATCAAAATTTGACCGTGGAAAGGATATAAATGAAACCTTTTCTGCAAGAGCTCATCACATATGTTTCTTAAAAACAATTATTGATGTATACAATTAATATTTGCTTGTCATCAATCATTTGAACGCGAACCAGTATTATTTGGTTTGAAAACAAGTTGCAAATATCTTGAAAACAAATTGGAGAAATATATAAAAATATATATATATATATATATATATATATATATATATATACATATTCATGCAGAAAAATACTAAGTACCCAAGTGAATCCTTATATTGTGCATTAAAATCCAGATGTCAGACAACTCCTATATAAAAATAACAATATTCGACAATACTCTGAAAAAAATACATTCATCACATTTACCCATGAATATAATACCAGGCAATATCTAAAATACGTTTGTTCTACAATGTATGAATCGGTAGGACAAAAAAGCTACACATACTTGGGACCGAAACTATTCAATACTCTTCCAGTGAGCTTACAAAATGAATGTCATTCAAAAGTTTTTAGAAAAAAACTATCCCTTTATATCACCAGTCTCCCCATACGTCCATAATTTAAAAGATTGAAAAAAACCTGGAGCATACCCCTTGTCAATGTTTCATTGCCTTACTCTTACCACTCGTATCTATATCTCACCACTGTTTTATCTTTGAACTTATTGTTTTATCCCATCATCATTGTACCTTATTTTTACACCTATGGTTTTATCTTCACATCTTTGCTTTTATTATTTTATCATTGTAGTTATCTGAATACTTATTACTATTGTATATTATTCTTTATTATATTTACTATTTCTTATTACTATAATTATATTTATTACTACTACTTATTGCTATTCTTATGCTTACGAAGTTTTATATTTCATACTATATTTATATTTATACTTATCACTATTCTAGGATCCGCAAAAGAATTGAAAAATTCTTCTGGATCACCCATTTATTTATTCTGTATATTTTTGTATATTTGTACATTGTTACTTTACTCCTGGAGCAATGAAAATGATTGAAATGATTGAAATGATTGAAATGATTGAAATGATTGAAATGATTGAAATGATTGAAATGATTGAAATGATTGAAATGATTGAAATGATTGAAATGATTGAAATGATTGAAATGATTGAAATGATTGAAATGATTGAAATGATTGAAATGATAACTCAATTCGTGTATGACTATTTCTGAATTATGAAGTTTTATTATTAGTTTACCTTGTAGTTCTCAATAGAAACAACGAAGTATGCAATGTGTTTTGGACATTCTCATTAGGTTCTTCACAAAAGTTCGACATGAACGTGGACAAATCAATACCAATATTATGCAATTGACAAACATTCAAAAGTTTGCAATATGTGTTCATATGAGGTTACTGGTCTGGTTTTGACTGTGACCTTTTGATATATACAGGTGTTTCATCAAATACAAATAGCAAAATATCACAAAATATAAATTCCAAGAATAAAACAAAATTACACTTTTGTGAAGATCTAGAAATGAATAGAGAATATAGATTTTGTCTTTGACACTAAAATCAACGTAAATAGAAATTTTGTACCATTACATCACAAATCCACCCGTGAGGTGTCCGGGCAAAGAATAGCACCTCAACCACGTTATTCGTGAGAGTGACCTAGGCTCTCTGTCCTTCACCCCTCTCTTGCTGTTTTTCCTTCTTCACCTTACTTTTAGAGGGGAGTCATTGGTGCTGATTATCTCCTGGAATAGTTCAAGAGATCTCCGCAACCATGGTTATTACTCCTTTCTTTCTTCTGGTTGGAATTCCTCACTCTCCCTTAGGTAGGATAAGAGCTCTGAGTAGTTCCATTCACTACCTTTTTACCATATCTCTCTTACTCTTTCCAACTTCACAAGAAGAGCCATTCCAAGCCAACCTCATGTAGCATGAGAAGTGTGAAAGTCTTTTCGCCAGTTCATTGAAATAATCGACTTTGTCAAGCCAAACTTATATAACATAAGGAAATTGAAAGTCCTTACACCAGTTTTGCTCAAATTTATAAATTTTACACGAAATACAGAATATTCGTTTTCAGATTTGGAATCATCCTGTACATAGCAGTAGTGAATTTTCATAATGCAGGAGTATGGCTAGTTGTGCGGTTCGATTTTTTTTTGGAAAAAATACTATTTGTTGAATTTATTTTAATAATTTTACGGGTGTTACTTTAAATACCGAAACAAATGATGCCCTAATACAATTAGATCCTGGGATCTATGATATCAATATCATAATGAACGGCACTGCAACTCAAGATTAGGTGAAGATGTTTTCACATTTTATTCATATTGGGGGTGAATCAAGGGATGAACTTCATTAGTTTCAATAATTAATAGTAATTTTGAATTATAAACTCTTCAAAATACAAAATTATTTTTAAAATATTCACTAAAAACATCATTATTGCTTATAATTGACCTTCAAGATCTTATTGCCAGTGGCGTCGGAATAGATCCCGTTCTGGGAAGGTTAAATTTTTTTATTTTCATACACAGGAACTCTGCAAGATAAAGATTTGAAAAATCAGAAAGGAAAGTGTATTGTTGATACAATGGAATAGATAAAATGATAATACAATAATTTAGAAACAAATATGCAATGTTCCTCAATATGTGGAATTTTTATGGAGATACTCGAGATTTTTTGTAACAACGCTTCCAGAACTCTATATTTCAAAGATGAAAAACTACATAACACAATAAAAACACTTTTTCTCTCTAATAGTATTACTTCTTGAAATATTTCGAGATCAAACCATATACTTATGTATAGCCCATCCAATATCAATTGCAGAAGCTGTTTCTATAGGGAGCAAATAAAAACTCACTTCGCTAACACGAGCGTATATGCGAAGAAACGGAACGAAAAATAATCTGTACTACTCGTAAACATTCGCCGTCGGCAAACGGTAGATCAACGTGAACCTGAGTGACTGCTGTCTATTCTACAACCGATTCGTCTGGGCCAATCGTCGGACATCGATGCTTGTAGGCGGGTCTATACGATGGAAGGTCATGAATCACGCGTTATATTTGTGTTTTATTGGCTCTGAAAGATTAAAAACCAGTAGCGTCTGTGGTCTTGGTGTGTGCCGATCGAAATACGTTTTAGGATATTCTAGTAACCTACATCAAACAATGAAAGAAATTATTTTTCTTTCTTAATGTATTTGTATAAATAAAATTTGTCTTTAATTTTTTTTCATTTTTCATTATTTATGAAGTATTTTTGAAATCATAAAATATCTAAATAAAATTAGTTATCTCCGCCACTGCTGCTCACAGGATTTCGCCGCAAGACTTTTTTTATGCTTCTGCAATTGATATTGGGAAAACTATACTCGTTCTTGCTATTACGAATGCTATATCATATTGTTTGTTTGGAAATATGAACAGGGTGTTCATAAAATCAGATGGGGAATCATTTGCGACTGGAAGAGAACCTTTAATCACTATCTTTCATCGTTCAAGATAACCTCTTGGGGAGTTATCATGTTGAAATGGGAATCATTTTCAAACTAATACTGAATAGAAATATTTTTCTGAAAATTGAAATATCTTCGATGAAAATAAGGTTATTATTGGTGATATCTCAGAAGAAACAACTACTTTCCTGGCTAAAGCTACGCTGGATATTGAACTACATCTGATAGATATTGTGAAAGCCGCTGACACAAAAAAAATAATCATTAGGTGAAAATTTGCATTTATATTCGGATAATTATCCGATTTTCTATTCCAGTCTTAATTGATAACTCATATAGATGAATGAGGAAAGAATAAATGTTTTTAAAGAGGGAGTACCCACCAGAAATAATTCGAAACATTGATGCAAGAGTGGCATCGCATTTCCTAGGCCTTCAATACATTTTTGTCAAGTATCTCATATATTTTTGAAGGAGGGTAACATATAAACAAAAAATTGTGGCAAAAAATAATTGGTCAATTCTTACGTCAGTTATTGACTGGCCCTTTCGATATCAGCGTACATAAAGTACTCTGTACACTGAATCACAAATAATACAGCAAATTATCAGTAAATGAATGTAAAGTATGGACTGCTTGGGTGTTTTGTGCTTAGACTGTGTATTTCTCCAATTATAGTTCATTTGAAAATTTTCTAGAATAATTGACCGACATTTTCAGAAAGATATTCATATTCATTCATATTCAATTATTGAATAATATCATGTATCTTGTGAATGATATTCTCAGTATTTTCTATTGAGATTCTACTAATTCAAATTGACCAGTCTCTAACACTTTCTAAAATGCATGGTTATATTGTAAATGGTGATGGTATCCAACCAAATGAAGGTATTTCTATGAGAATTCATTTTTACAATTGTTATAAATTTTTCCATCCTCGGGATGAATTATCTTCCAGGTTACCTCAATTTTAACATTAAATCAATAACAGTTGAAGCAAAATATTTCTGAAACATATTTTCCAATGGGGATTTGAAATTTCTAATATTTTAATTTCTTAAATGGTACCCGACTCCTCAACCCATTGTATACTCTCCCACCGTGTTCTTTCAAACTTCATCTCTTAAAGGAAGTAATGTCAGTAATGCTAGCCATTATTTTGACATTTCAACTTGACGTGTTTATAATAAATCTAACAAAATTCAATTACTGTTGAGAAAATTTTGTTTAATGAGTATACGAGAACGCCTCAAATTAGCTTACGAAAATGTGGCCTATGGAGCAGACAAAACTTGGAGCACAGAATTCAGTTCTTTACAAAAATCGAATATGGACCTTATTGTGAGAGAAAGTCAACTTCAAGAACCGAAACCCATAGAACTTAGGCCTAGAACAGTAAGAGATTGTATTCCCCAGAGTAAATTAGCTAAGTATTCCAATTATGAATATAACGACTCCAGAGAGTTGTCTTATACTATGGAAGATTTCAAAGTTTCACAAGATTTTCCGAACGAATCCATTGATAAGGTAGACGGAGAACCATGGATGTTGAAAGAAGTAGATGACTTTTACAAATTTTATACGGACTACTACAAGAATACAACTGGAAGTGAGTGTAGTGAGAATTCGAAAGTAACCTGTGTTACCACCAATTTTGAGTCTCCATTTCTGAAAAGTAATTCGCTAGCTGAATATTTCCTGAAACATCAAGTATCCAAAGATGAAGTCAAGAAACTTTGGGATGCTAGTAATGGAAGATCAAAAAGTTTTATGTTCCGTAGCTATCAGTCCATACGAGGTGAGAAATCCTTTGTAGTTTATAAGTCTCCAGCCGGTCAGGTTTTCGTGTCAGAATCTGATGACGTTACGAGTGAGTTGAAGGAAGATTATTATGAATGGTGTAAAGATGACGTGGATCATTTTAATATACTTTCGAATTCTTTCAAAGATCAAATTAAAAACAGTGGTGATACTTCAGAACACATATTGGATTCACAAGCAGATTCTGCGCAGAATAGAAGACTGTATTCTGCAGTTCTTCAAGGATATTCATCAAAAAGTATAACACATGAAAGTTCGGAAGGACAAATGACAATATTGAAACGAAATGCAGCCAAATCGGATCAAAGTGTCATGGAAAAGTTGGGTAGCATTAGTGATTTTGGTAAGAAAAAACCACAAAACAATTTCAGGCATATTGAGGAACCACTACACAAATCTTTGCCGTTTTCAACACCAAAACTTTTTCCGAACTCTCCTTTGGCCAGTTCAAGAAGTGTTCAAACAACTTCAACAACTAGTGATAAAGGAATAAATCGTAACTTATTCCCAACAAATCATGAGCCCTATTTCGATATTTTTCAAGATACTAAAATGACCCAAAATACTTTCACACCAACAATACATTCGACGATTCCTCACCAAATCGGTACGGCGAGATATAGGCCAAGTTACATATCTAGTGGTTATCAATATCCTTCATTCTATATGTTTATTCAGAATTCTTTCCAACAAAACTTTCTCCAGCCATTCTATACTCCAATGATGCTACATAGAACTGTACAACCAACTTTTGAAAGAAGCTTTCCACAAAGGACATTTCAGGTTCCCGTTTCTCCTCAGTATAATATAGTACCTTCGAATTTCGTTACGCAGAATAAATTCAACCTCAATGTTCAAAGATTCGATAGGCATTTATTCAAATCAAAAGGTAAAGAAAAAGCTGAAACTCCGGAAAAGAAAAGGGCAGTGCCGGCTGGAGGTGGTCCATCCTCAGGAAATATAAGAAAATCGAATGATAACTTTTCGTGTTCCAGTATGACATCCCCGTCGGAAATATCGGTAGGTGAGGCAAATAATGACATCGATTATTTGGTTTCGAGAACCATCGACTTGGTATTAGACGAATCCAAGAGTGAAAACATCGTAACAGTTTCTGGTAGTCCTTCAGATGAGCTGGAGAGGCAAGCTCTGGAACAGTATAATAATTCGTGTGACAATGTGTTTCAAGAACTGGAAAGACAAGCCGCGGAAGAATATGAGTTTAGTTCGGAAAACTGCAATAGCCCCCCGAATCTTGATTTTTTGTTCGGGGGGTTTTCGAACGAGTACAAGTTTTGTTTCATTTAATGGATAAGGTTTTTAAATACTTAGTTTTGCAAGACATAACAGTATAATATTTCAAAACATGTTTGATCTGATAAAAACTAAAATTCCAAAAATGTTTTATGTATGTATGAATTCACCCATAGGTTCATGGAGTAAAATGGCTCATTTATTCCATAATTGTTGTGTTTCAATACATATTCATGCTATATAAGATCTTCACTAATGCAATGTTATATCATACAGGATGTTAAATTCATATATATATATATATACAGTGTCCGCCAAAAAGTATGTACCATATGGGAAAAAAGTTTATTATTGGAGTATTGGAAAAAATATCTGGGAAAAGTTTGTGCATGTCCGATTACCTAGAAATCGATTTTGAACATGTCACGTGATCGCTAGTATGGCGACAAATTGAAACAAATTGCTATGAAAAGGCGAAAAGTGGGGTAAGATGGCAAGATATCGAAAGAATTATTTGAAAAGTTACTTGAATTCAATTTTATGCAGATAAACGAAGCTTCAATAGATAATTCAAGAAAATCTGAAATAGCTATTTATTTCGAATATTTTCCCATCTATTTAAAAATATCAAATTATTTCTTATGAACAGCTTGACATTTGCATTTCAATGATAATGACAAAACTTTCTCATTTTCATTTGAAAAATAGGATTTTGTCAATGAATTAGACAATTTCACGTTAGAAGAAAGGCGAAAAATATATTTCCAACAGGATGGGGCTCTCATCCATAGCACTTTGGCAATAAGGAATTGGCTGGACACCACTTTTCCTGGAAAGGTAGATAGGTAGGTTTTCAGAAATTTCTTTGTCACCACGTTCACCTGACCTGACCCCATGTGACTTTTTCTTGTGGGTCTATTTGAAGAATACTGTTTACAAATTTAGACCTTTTAGAAAAATTGAGCACTTGGAAGAAACTATCCGTCATTGTGCAGCAGAAATTTCTCCAAATTTTTTGTTGAACGTTCGAAAAGAGATATACCATAAAATGATTTCATGTATAGAAAGAGAAGGAAGGCATATTGAGATATGAATTGTTATTATACAGAAATAGTTGAAAATTTTCTGTTTTGTTTATAGAATGTTTGAATTACTTGATTGAATGTTTTTTCAGGACCACATCTCATCATTTTGAATTGAGTTATACATATATATCTAACATCAATGATTAGCCAGCGATCAATGCTGAAAAAATTATGAAAATATTTAGAATTTCTATTTTAGATTAATAGTGCGATAAATTGAATAGTTTTCCAGTTCATGTACGAAGTGAAATGTTCATGCACGATTATCATCGAAACTTGATTATAATCTAGGAAACACGATGTTTTTGAAGTGTCATGTCATCACAATGGTCGTGGAATTCTTATATAACTGTTACCGATGTAACAGCAAGGGTTCTGACAAAATCCTATTTTTTAAATATAGTGCCCTCTGGTGAGGAGAAAATGAGAAAGTTCTTTCATTATCATTGAAATGCAAATATTCCAGTATAGTCAAGCTATTCATAAGAAAAAAAATTGATATTTTTAAATAGATGGGAAATATTCAAAAAAACAATTGCGAATTCCAATTTTCCTGAATTATCTCTTTTTGCATAAAATTGAATTCTGAATAACTTTTTCAAAACACATTTTCAGATATCTTGCCATCCTACCCCACTTTTCGCCTTTCCATAGCAATTTTTTTCAATTTCCGCCATACTAGCGATCACGTGACATGTGTCAAAATCTATTTTCAGGTAATCAGACATGCACAAACTTTTCCCCAGATTATTTTTTCCAGTAGTCCAATTTTTTCCAATACTCCAGCTTTCGAAAATTGTATTTTCTTCTTCAAGACATCTGAAAACATTAATGGTGTTACAATAACACTAAAATTATGATGAAATCGACTTACTAATGTGATGTTTGTATCAAAAAATAGCTGATGCATGTCCTTAAACATAATAGGAAAAAACAAACAAAAAAGAGTTGTTTTTTTGGCACTGGAAAGTTGGATACAATGAGAAACATTGGCGAAAATATAAAAACAACACACACAATATTGATTGAAAACAAATGGACTACTTGAAGCACGAATTTGTTCATGTGCTCAGTTATACATAATTTACTTAGTTTAACTAATTGTTCCCCGTTGAACAGTCATACATGGTTCAGTGTGATCACAGAACTGAAGGGAGGTCATAAAATAGCAATTGTCGATGTCAACTTCATCCGTTCAATCAGTTGTCATGTCAATTTCTTGTGTGCACTGATCCATGTGTTTTGTTTACAGAACGACAACTTAAATATATATGAAAGGGTGATTTGATGATGAATTCAACGCGGAAGTACTGTTTGGTTCTAGTTTAAGGATATAATTGTAGATAATACTTAAATTTGTTATATCTGACCTCTTATTCATGCTGTTATGTTCTTTATTGATTTAAACCATTTCCAAGAAATTTCTTTTGAGAAAGTTGTTTTCCACTGCTAAAACTGTTGGATTATTATAATTAATGAAATGATTTTCGTTAATGCTGTGTTCAACAAGGGCACAGCTGTTTTTTTTTATATTGCAGTCACTCTTATGTGTTATAATGCGTCCTGAAAGGTTTCGGCCAGTCTGGCCAATGTAGACCTTCTCACAATTCAAGCATGGTAATTTGTTAATTACATTGGTTTGTTCTCATTTAGAAAGAGGTGTTTTCGTTTTGGTATAAAGACTGGCTACTAGTTTTACGTTCTTTTTTGCTATACGCAAAGTATCTGATTTGAAAATGTTTGTGAGCTTTGGTGTTAATTCTTGTATATATGGAAGGGTTCGATATTTGTAGGGAATTGCTGCTTGGGCATCTTCAATATTGTTGTTGTTATTTTTCATTCCTTGTTAATTGATAATTGTTACTTGATACGTGATAATTGTTGATAGGAGCTGCATAAATCCACTACACTTGCTACATGTCCTTTTTTAACAATTAATGAACATGTACCCGCTATTTCGAAGTTGAAACTTTGAAGTGGCAGGTAATAATAGCCCGACGTGTTCGCCCCTTTCACGGGTATAAGATCTATTGTAATTTTTAGGTTATAACTTTGAAGTGGTGAGTCATGGGCCTGCGACGTGGGTGCGACTTTCTAGTGGTGGAAAAGTTGATAATTGAGTTCCACTGGGCACTTTATGATGGGAGGTGCTTTATAGTGGTATATCCACACTTTCTGCCACTTTAAAGTTATATTCTTCAAAAGCCGCCATATTTACAGGAATATGCTGGGTCGCCATTATTAGAGAAATGATCGAAATATTCAATAAACATTTATTTGTCATCAGCATATATTGCATCAAACGTAGTAATTTGTTACGTAAGTATTTGTTTCAACTAACCAAGATTGACAAAACAATGTTTGAGGGATTTAAGTTCATAATTTCAGAGGCGAGTTATTCCCAAAATCATAATGTTTTCCTTAAATAAAGTGTATTCAGATGGCGCGTGCTCACAATCGAGCTACAACATCCTTATTTCACATAAAACTTTCAATCGTTTTAATTTTCTCCCGATCAGAAGTTTCCAAATTCAATATAATTACTTATGCGTTTGTATGTTTATATGTTATATATTTTTATAGTTGATCGAGTGTTAGAAATAAATCAGGCAGAATGGAAGAATGAGGAATATTTATCACAAAAATATGTTGCTGAACAGAGATTGAGCTACATATTATTTACACAAACGCAGTCAGTTGTTTAACTTGTCTAGTGTCGGCCACTACATATCCACGTTTTTGCCAGGTGACCACAACGTGGTTGGAATGTGGCTATCTAAGATCCAGGAACGTAGATCGGAACGTAGCAACCACCAAAAAAGTGTTCCCCATTTTGGTAGCCGCCGCGTGATAGAACCGTGTATATTACGTGGCAGTGGTTGTGGTCAAACACTTCAAAGTTTCCCAGAATCGTGGCCGCTACGTTCCATCCACTTAAAATGCTACTTGGGCAGGGACGTCAATGATTAAAATAAAAAAATCCTTTATCATGGAAAAAATGTATTTTATGCGTTTTTTGCATGTACCAAAATTGAAAAAAAAGCCAAAGCGGTTTCAGAGATATTGAGGAAGAACTGATTTTTTTTTATTTCAACATCCTTTATCTCAGAAATAAAGCGGTCGCGGACCTATGTCCATGAGAAGATTTTTTCTAAAAATCATCCAAGGATTATCGTCCTTTAGGATCAGCATTCAATTATGAAAGACCTTGTATATGAGAAACCAGTACTCCTTATGAGACTAAAACCATGAAAAATGTGGAAAAAAATGTTGCGTAGGTGGCTGTGATTTCAAATCTGAATATTGCTTTAATTTCTTAACAACTTTCCTCAATACAATTCTTTAATGAGGTCGAAAATAAGGGTAGTTTACTCCTGATCAAAATTCCTATATTTGTTCTTCCCTGTACACCTTTTCCATATGGTGCAAACTTTTGGGAATTCACTATATATAAATAAATATATACGCTATTCGAATGCGATTACCTTGAATATATAGTGGAAAAAAAATATCCAATCGTTTTTCCACAGACTAAAAAATCACACAAGTCATCAGTTTACACTAAAAGTATAGATCACTTGCTATGTTTTTCGATTGGTTATATTTTTTGTGTTCACAACGAATATCTCCGTTCTTCACTCTCACCAATTGTCAAACTCCTGTTAATCCATTTCTCTACAAAAATCGTTTATAATTACAGTTTTACTCTCGCGATTATGTTCACCGGCACCGACAAAATACGTCTTCAGCGACGCGATAATCCGAAATTTCGACGCGTACAGTGCGAGCGTCGCGACGGCTACGACTGGCATCGCGTTAGCCACGAGTTTGGAAATTCCACAGCCCTCTGGATGCAAACCATCGATCCGACAAATAAGAGGGGCGTGCCTATTTCTTCTTGGAATGTTACGTGAATTGGGCTTCTGGAGAGAAGAAGAAAGTTGTCTCGGAAATGTATGATGTATTTACCCAATTTTGCAGAAAATTGGGGAATGGGCTGTATTAAGAGAGCATTGGATTTTACTGAAGTGTATAACACATTTCGGCAGGTTTCTCTCATGATTCAAGGAGCGCAAAATTGGTTGAAGTTGGCGTAGCAACATATTACAAAATATTCCCGTGATATTTTTTTTCTCACTCCGAATTTCATTTCATGGTGTTACCAAACCCACCTCGGTTTTATATAATTAGGAAAATGTCTGGTATGATTTAAATGTTTTTTAACCTTCTCTTTTCCCTTTTTTGTGTGATCGTCTAGGTAGCCAGTTCCACTTCTTAGGTGGGAGCATCCTGGTAGAGGGTCTGCAATACATCTTCTCGCTAGATATTTTTTTTCGGCACCAGCCTTATACAGGGTGGGGCACCCCATATGACAGGGTCTCTGTAAACGAAACCATTAATTTTTTCGGGAATTTCTCCATTTTTCATTATATGTATATTGATTAAGGCTGCAAAAGGAAGTTATTTTGGAGTGTACAGGGTGGCTCAAAAATGTGTGACATATCAAAGTTGTGTTTTTTTAAATGGAACACTCTGTATTTCGTTACACTTTTGAGTAGGTCAGGAAAAAATCATTTGATTTCATGAAGGGTACTATGTACCCAACTATAACCGTTCTCGAGTTATTGATTTTTTATGAGAATGCTAGGTACAATTGGAAACTAAATAACATCGAAATGTATAGAAATCACCCCGTCGAATTCTGACCAAGCATGAAAGAGGTTTTGGGCTATTGATTTCGATTAACCCGTTTCTCAATATTATACAGAATGTTCAAAAAACATTGTCACTTTTTTATAATTTCGGACAAAGATAACTTTGTTATTTCAAATAGAACACCCTGTATTTTTTTGGTCTGAACAATATAAAATTCAATCGTCTTTCATATTGGGGTTCCCTATACCTAACCTCAATAGATTTTCAGGTATTGGCCTTTTCAAATAGTAGTTTTTATTTCAATGCATTCTTTGAATCAAGAAAGCTTTGAAACGACATTTATTCTACTTGTAGAAAGAATTCTCATTGATACTTATTGTGTTTTACGTTATTCAAAACATTCACTGAATTATTAGCATCGAAAATGAAAACTTATTTCCTTCAAGAGCGGATATATATGATTTTAGCGATTGGTGAGTGTTTAGAGAATTGCCTTTTGGCGTCGAGGGTGTATGCCCAAAAATATCCAGACCAGAATCATCCAAACAAGTTGATTTTCAAACGATTGCTACATTAATTTCGTAGGACTGGAAGTGTAGCTAATGAAAAGGCAAATAGACCAAAACCTATCATTGGAAATGAGGAACATGAATTTCTCATTATGGGATCAATCATAGAAAACCCTCATACAAGTGAACGTAAGATCGATAAAGATACAGGGATAAACAGACGGAGCATTTCTAGGGTAATAAAAAAATACAAATTTCACCCGTAGTATTCAGATGCACCAGGAATTATATGAAATAGACTTCCATCGACGAGTCGAGTTTTGTCTACGAGTTCTGGACAAGTTTAGTGAGGATGAACATTTTTTGGATTCCATTTTATTTTCTGATGAATCTACTTTTCATAACAATGGCTTAGTGAACAGACACAACTTCCATTATTATAGTGATGTAAATCCTCATTTTTTCCGCACTCTGGATCACCAGAATATATGGTCCGTTGACGTGTGGGGAGGAATTATAGGTACACAAGTTATAGGACCATACTTTTTTTATGGAAACTTGAATGATTAAATTTTTTTACAATTTTTACGAGATGATTTGCCTGAGCTTCTGGAGAATGTGCCGCTAAATATCAGACAATGGATGGAGCTCCGTCACATTTCAAATTCAGTGTCAGACAGTTTTTGAATATGTGCTTTCCGAATAAATGGATTGGTAGGGGAGGACCACAAAATTGACCAGCGAGATCACCAGATTTGACTTGCCTCAATTTTTTCCTACGGGAATACTTGAATAATGAGGTTTACGACACTCCTCCAACCACACTGGAAAATATGAAGGAGAGAATAAGGTCTGCTTTTCAAATGTTATTAAATGTTATTAAGTCTTTCATATAGAGAGTGGTTCTTCGTATTCAACAGGATGGTCATCATTTCGAGCACCTACTTTGAATTAAATACATTTGTGTCTCATATTTTGTTGTTGTTTCAGTTGAATAATAAAAAAAAATTGTATCGTCTCTTTAATGAACTACTGTCAGAATATGAATGTAAGTGATAACTTCATTTTAGTGACCAGTAAATATTTTCGATGAAGTGAAGTATAACAACTGTAAATGAGAATTCTGTGAGCCAATCAAATAAATGTCGTTTCAAAGCTATCTTGATTCAAAGAATGCATTGAAATAGGAACTACTATTCAAAAAAGCCAATATCTGAAAAACAATTTGGGTTAGGTATAGGGAACCCCAAAATGAAATGAAAGATAATTGAATTTTATATTGTTTAGACCAGTAAAATGCAGGGTGTTCTATTTGAAATAACAAAGTTATCTTTGTCCGAACTTATAAGAAAGTGACAATGATTTTTGAACGTTCTGTATGATATTGAGAAACGGGTTTCATCGAAATCAATAGCCCAAAATCTCTTTCATGCTTTGTCAGAATTCGAAGGGATGATTTCTATACATTTCGATGTTATTTAGTTTCCAATTGTACCTAGCATTTCCATAAAAAAATCAATAACTCGAGAACGGTTATAGTTAGGTACATAGTACCTTATATGAAATCATGTAATTTTTTCCTGGCCTATTCGGAAGTGTAACGAAATACAGGGTGTTCCATTCGAAAAAACACAACTTTGATGTCACACTTTTTTTGAGCCACCCTGTAGACTCCAAAATAATTTTTTTTTGCAGCCTTAATCAATATACATTTAATAAAATGGAGAAATTCTCGAAAAAATTAATGGTTTGGTTTACAGGGACCGTGTCGTATGGGGTATCCACCCTGTATAGTTAGACCCCTGAGAGGATAGACCCTCAATTTCCCCACGTTGTTGATTTTTTTTTCTTTGGGATACGATGTTCTGTTCAACTGAGGAGAAATGAAAGACAAATAGGTTGAAGGAAAACATATAATGAAGATAAGAGTTACAATCTCCACTTGGGTTTGAAAATGAATCCGACAATTCCACTCACGTATAATAATTCCCATTTGTGAGTACAAAAATCGTGGTTTACTATCGGCTCAATAGGAAGGAGCAGAAATGCAAGTGGATAAAAAAATCGGATAAATTACGTTACCGTAGCAATGCTAGCATTCATTGTTCGTTTATCAAGCGTTGCGCGTCTCATCAGTTTGACAATTGTAAATGTCAAAAACAGAATAAAAGAGCAAATAATATTCCAGTGAGTATGTCGAGATTTATAAATATTTGCGAGGCAGAAATAATAAGGGAGATTGAAAAATCATCTCCAGCAAATAAAAGTAAAAGTCATTCCTCCTTTTGATATCAATTTAGCGAATTTTGTAAACACGCGAAACTTCAATTTGGAAACCGAACAGTCAATGGAAAATGTGGCAGGAATATTGATTGGCTGGGGCTTTAATATGAAGAAACAGAATGGGGAAGATTATGAAGAATACGTGGTGAAAACAATGTGGAACACAACAGCGTAAATGTTGCAAAGCATGTATTTCGAAAAATTCAATGTTACTTTCAACCCTTCCACTGATTTGTCATTTAAGAAATCCCGTGATGCATCTAATTCTAAGCGAAAGAACTTACAAGGTAATTTGGAAAAACGTGAAAATATTTCAATAGCATTAACTCAAAGTGAAATTGTTGAATTGGCATTAATATGGGATGAAAATAGCCCCACAGGTCTTTTAAAAAGATTTTTTCATATCGCTGCTTGGCGAGGAGGTGAAGCTGCAAATTGTAAAGTACAATATTTTGAAGAAGAAAAATCAAATGATGGTGATTTAACTGGTCGCATTGAATATAATGCAGTTTTTTCCAGAATATGTCAAGGTGCTGCGATAGTAAATGTCTAATAAAAAACATAGAGAACCCTAGTATATGCCCAGTAACATTGTTTTATAAAATATTATCACATAGACCGAACCACATTACAACTGATAGATTATTCATAACTCCCAATCCGTTTTGGAAAAATAATTCATCAAAAGGTTGCTACAAAAATGTGCCTATAAGAGTCAACGATATTCTTACATGGACGGAAATTTCAGCTAAAAAAATTGGACTGGATACTAGGAATAAAAAAAATTCTAATCATTCTAATCGCTCGAGCGCCGTGTCAACTTTAGCTTAAGCAGGTATCAATGAATGAGAATTAATTAAAATAACTGGACATTCCTCTTCCAAGTCTATAAAGCCTTATTTACAACTTGATAATGAGCATCATTCGCATTTTGTAACAAATTGCCGAGATAAAGCTTCAGATAATGAATTAGCCACAGTGTCAACAACATCGATGTCAATGTCAACAACAAAATCTGCATAAGTAAAGGAGCAAATATCTACTGGACCATTTGTATATAATAATTGTATTTTGAACAATTGTTTGTTCTAAACACTATTCTTCTACTTATTGTTCTTTTAGTTTGTTAAATAAAGTTCAACTGAATTGAGTTTTCTATTCATGGAATTGTCTCACCAAACACCACGCGAGCTC
Organism: Gonioctena quinquepunctata; assembly: GCA_018342105.1. Taxonomy (NCBI): domain Eukaryota; kingdom Metazoa; phylum Arthropoda; class Insecta; order Coleoptera; family Chrysomelidae; genus Gonioctena; species Gonioctena quinquepunctata. The sequence continues at coordinate 414,985 of JAFIRS010000498.1, read as the reverse complement.
AGATCTAGCAGGATATTTTTTACGATGGTTTTCTCATACTTACTTTCATATATGTAATTTAACTCGATCTGTTCTGACAAAATCACGAGGGCGTAGCGTAGTCAGAACAGCTCTTGTTGAATTGCCAATGAAAGTAAGTATTCGAAAACAACCGCAAAAAATATCGGGCTAGATCTGAGCTCTTGTGGTATTACCCCGATAGTAAATTATTCCACAGGGATTATAGGATTTCAGCTTTTGTTGGAATCGTCTCCTGCTTAAATGTATATTCGCTCAATATTGTGAGATCCTCAGTACATTATAAACTTTGGCAAACCGCCATGTCACAGGAATATATCTGTGTTGTCTACTTCTAGCAATCCCCAAGTTGAATTACCGGTATCAGTCACGTATACAGGGTGAGTCAGAATAAGACCGACAAAATCTGACTACAGATTCCTCACCTCATTTCGAGGTGAAAAGTTGCTGTCAAGTTATGCCCTAAAATGCATCCCCTCTGAGATACAGGGTATCGAGAGTACAAAAAAAATTAAGATTCAATTTGGTTTTTGTTTTCTCCAAAATACCTGAAGGAAAAAATTTGAAACTTGGTACACTAACAAGGTTTATCAACTTGCTAATTTGATGTTTTAATTTTCCATTTTCGTAAACCAGTGGTGTATGTAATTTGAGCCGTAGAATCCGAAAAACATCAAACATGCAGGGTGTTCTGTTTGAAAAATTGAAGTTGCTGGCTATTCTGGCGAAACCGAAAATCGGCCATTTTGTTTTCATTTGTGTGTCAATCCGAAATTGTGTCCCATATCTATGTACACAATTTCATTCAAATCGGTCAATGAGTGAAGGAGATATAGTCCCATTGTCACCCTGTATATCTGTAGGAAAATATTTTTGAATCAGTGGGGAGGTTTCTTATCATGGATAATGTTATGGTATCCCTTCCGGGAGCTGTATCTTCGCACTCTTGTATGGCTGTTTTTAATTCTTTCATAGTGATTGGGCCGTTATAAGTTAGTTCTCTTCGAGTGTTGACGTCGAGAGGGGTTACTTTTTGTCTTTTCGTAGCGAGAAACGTGGGACTGTAATTGGAATCGTAACTGATAGTTTTGTAGTGGGTGGCAAAGATTTCGATTATTTCATGTTTGTTTTCTAATACTTGGTTGGTCATAAATTTCGAGTATTGGTGAGGGCTAAGCGCCTCTTCTTCCAGATATCTTTTATTTTATTCCATACTTCAGCAAGAGGAGTTTTGACATTTATTGGAGATAAAGCTCTTCCAGCTTTGCTTCTCAGATTGAAGTAGCACTTTTCTGCATTTTGCTCTCTTTTTCTTGAATTCGATGAAATTCTCTACAGTTAAATTTTTCCCTGAGTCTTTGAAGAGCTTCTTTTTTTTTCTTTCATTGCTGAGGATACCTCTCCATTCCACAATGGCACTGACCTTCTGGAGATGTGTCCCTTCGATTTTGGGACAGCAATGGATACAGCGTACTGTATGTTTTGAGTAATCAGGTCTACACAAATATTTATATCTTCTGTGTTTCCTACATTTGAGAAATCGATATTATCTTTGCATTGATTCCAGTGAACTTAGTTCGTCAGCCACATTTTCGGGGTAACTCTGAGTTGACCTGGAATGGAATCAGTGACTTTTATTGGAGAGTGACCACTTCCATGAAGGTCATCAGTCGGCTTCCAGTTATACCTTGGTGCTATTGCTAGAGAACATAAAATTGAGTCTATAGCCGAAAATGGCTTTTGAAAATATTGTTGTTCTATAATAAATAATAGTTGAAGTAGCTGATTATATTATACAGGGTGAGTCAAGCTGAACGCCTCGGACTCTCCTGGCCAAATGGTATTTTCTTTCAGTAAACCGTCTGGGGAAGTATATTAATGTCGATCTGAACTACATTTTAAAAATAATGATTTTGATACAAGGTATTTGAAAAGAGCGTGACATATCAAAATAATATTTTTTTTATTGAACACCCTGTATTTTCTTGCATTTTTCAATTCATTGAGGAAAAATAAGCTGACTGCTGAAGTATCCCTATACCCAACCCTCTCCGTTTGTGAGACATTCAACTTTTTCAGAAAATGTAACGTTGTCAAGGAAATTCAATATCATTGGAATCAGACACAGCAGGTGTACGAAATTTTGAACGGTCACTCAATTCCCTTTCAGCTAGTTACGGTGGATTGAGTGGACGCTCAATAGTATACAGTGTATTTTATATTATCAGGAATACTTACTGCATATTCAAACTCCAATATCTTTGTTATTTCAAATCGAACGAATATTTTTCCACGTGATAAGACCCACGTTTTCATTTACTTTCGAACCATATAATATTTTCCTATACCTAAATGTGGTGCTTCAGGAGTTATCGAAGTCTTTTCGAATTTTTTGAATTGACATTATTTTATCTAGTAGTCATATATTTGAGTAATACGTTCAACTCTGTTCAATAGGCGAGATCACTAATTTCTGGAAAAAATACCACAAGGTCCAGAACGATGAGAAAAATGCTTGGATTTTTCTTTCAATTTGTTTTGAAATTAGTTTTTCAAAAAAAAATCCTAAAGAAATGCTCCTGTTTGAACACCACGAAAACCGCGGCAGGATGTGACGTAACAAGTTCAGATCTATCGCCGATTGACGAGTTGCATGCGTTATTCATAATATTTTTTTACAATGTGAACAGCCCGAAAGAATAATGACCTAGCATTTGTATACATACATACTATTCAAGACTAACTAAATCAAGGATAGCTATCAAATGAGGAGTCTTCGTTTCAATATAACACATGCTGATATAAGTTCTAAGTAATTCATAGGATAAAAAAGAATGATGTTTCCTCACAAGTTTCACAAAATAGTGACACTGGCAATTCAGTAAAATGCCAAATCAATGGACTTATGACGTCAAAACAAGCGGCAATAACGCCGAATTTGAGGGTTTTAAAGTAGCGTTTATTCGAATATTACACAATATCTTCTAGGGAAAACTATGCATATATGATATTTCATCACTATTTTCCAACTTCAAGCACAAATGAAGCAAATTTGTGAGTTTGTGATCTTGCCTATTGTTGTTCCAAGCAGACTCCTGTCAAATAGAGTAATATTTTGTTATACGTTTGTGTTGAATTCGTCTTGCTCTCGTGTTCTCAGATTTGAGGAGTTAAATTTTACACTTGAAGAAAGAATCAACATGATTTCAATCATTGGAGAGTGTTAGAAAATTGCTCATTAGCGTCGAGGGTTTATGCACAAAAGTAACCAGATCAAGAGCAACCTGATGAAAATGTATTTGAGAGATTATCAGCCAGATTTCGAGAAACAGGTAGTCTCGAGTTCATTGTTCGAGAGATATCGAAACCAGTGACTGGAGATGAGGTACTCACTTCCAATGTTTTGGAAAAAATAAAATAAACCTTTTTAGTCCTAATAACTGAGCTGATTCAAGTAACTTATTACGAGTACGCGTCAAACAAACAATCAACCAACATCATTAAATTACTTTGAAGAAATAATCAAAACAAAATAACATGAAAATACAACGTAAAATCTCCAGCGATAAACAATAAGATTCCAAAAATTCATTGAGCATGACCACCCGCAAAGACGTGTGCCCTCACGTGTGTGCACGTTCGGGTAGCTGTCTTGCTGATATTAATTCCGGGAACGCACGGCAATTTTCGGCGGTAGCAGGCGTCTCCGTTGCCATCATTTTACGCTTAACGTGATTAGTTTGCTTGTTTATTTGTTTGGCGCTGACTCAAAATCAGTTACTAACATTTGTTCAAGAGCTTGGTAACTAAGACAAAAATATTTCGCTTTTCAGTTCCTTTTCTGGTTTGAGTTTTTGTCAAGAAGTTTCGATTGATTGGGGTTAAAATCTATGAATTACTACCTACATAATTACTTTTGAAATACTTATCTACTTACCTACCCTATTTTAACTACTAACTGTTATTTAATCATCAACTGTCAATTGTTATATGATATAAATACTTATTAAACAACAAAGTTAGCTCTGCTGCTCACATGAAAAAACAATGTTCAAAAGAATCTAGTAATGGGAAAAAAAAGATTGTAAACAAATAATAAGTCCAAACACGAGAAACTACTGTGAACCGTTGGGGAGTTTCCTCTACTATCTTCCGTCGCCATCATCAGATCAACTCCATTAAAAAGAATCATTCAAATCAGATAACCCATTACAAAGAATATATGTTGTAGAATCGGTTAACAAGTGAAAATTCAGTGGATCAGCAATCTGTCTATCTGTCTATTCTCAGGGGTCTTATTCTTTAAATGGGACCAACTTCGAAGTATGTAATGAAAAAAGAATAATCGAAATCGAACCACTCCGTAGAAAAATATATCGGCGTCGACTAGAGAACCTCCTCCTTGTTTTCGTCGGTTAAAAAGTGCTTTTACTTTGTAACTTGTAATAACTCGGATTGAGGGCAAGCTCCGAGGTGTATTCTCTTTCACCTCACGTTTCGGATTCGTATTTTCGAGAAAGTCGATAGCAGCCTCTTGAGCAGGAATAAGAAATTTTTATCATAATCCTCGGCCGATTTCATTTCCCAAAGTTGCAAGATAACGCCATCGCTGAAATTTATTTCTTGCACGTAGCAGGTATATCCGACCAAAGGAACAATTGAAACCAATTTTCGTGTTTCATATAAGGTGGATCATATACCGGGTGTCAACATATTCTTTAGACAAGCCATTACTTCCAGAGTCTCGATGGTATGAGATCCAAATTTGACAGGGTTGTTAGATAAAAGAATTGGAAACATTTTCAATACTTCATACCCTTCCATCACTTCCAAAATTTTAAAAAATACAAAAATATATATTTATAAAATTTTAATACATTTGACTTAGCCTACTATACAGGGCCTTTCACGATGAGCGTTAATTAGACGTTTCTGGCAAACCAGACAACGGATCAACCTGAAAATTCCACAGTATGCATAAATTGATATGATCTACACGCCTAGAATTTAAGACGATGTGGCGCTGCCGCTTCTACTATGAAGTAGCGGCTACTTTGATTTTTCAAATAGAACACCCTGTATATAATATCATATTATGATTTCTTATCACTTTGTCAACAATTTCATGTATTATTCCACTTAACTTATATGTTGCCGTTTAGAAGATATGAATTAATTTCGATTTTTTTTTACCAAACATGTACTTTTATAAACGCTGATAATTTTGAACTCTCTGGTACTAAAATGATCGAGTTCGAAATAGAGTGTAGTGATACCATGCGGATCTTAACCCCGAGTCATATTTTAATTACCTCATACAGGGTCTTTAATAAACGCAGATACTTTGTTCACAAGAAAAAAATGAGTGGAAGTCAATTTTTTCGATGGAACACCCTGTATATTTCCACATTTTTTGAGTTCTACATCCAATTTTAGATTGACTTTGTTCAGATGATCCTATTTCGATTTCGAACCGTTTTCGAGATAAACTGTTTTAAACAGAAACTGACGTGGTTTTCATCACTTGTTTTTGAATTTTAACAGATTCCGTTCAATGTTCCTTTATCAGTCACAGATAATACAATGAATAAATAATTATTAAAATACTCTTCAACCATCAAATGAAACTTTTCTTCAAACAGTAGTTTTATTAACGCTGACACACGAACTGAAAATAAATTCATGAATTAGTAAGTTAATTCAATTGTCAGTGTATTTCAGGATATGTTCAAACACACCTCCACCTCTACATAAACAAACATGTGATCTCTTCAAAATATTTTCCTGTGTAGCGCTTCTGATTGAGTCTGGAGTTAAACTATTGAAAGCAGTTATAACTCTTGATTTCATATCTTCCATTGTTGTTACTAGGTTGGAGTAAACCATATTTTTAATGAAACCCCTCACAAAATAATCTAATGGATTGCCATCTGGTGTTCTAGGAGGCCAACGAAAATGTCCATTATTACCAATCCATCTGTCTTCGAAAATTTCAGTTAAAGCTTCGCTTACTGAACGAGAATTATGGGGTGGAGCACCATACACGTTCTCTTCCTGGCCCATTATTTAAAATCATTTTAATTCCATTTCTCAGTAAATCTTCATATTTTGTTGCATTCAAATTATCATCATGAAACTCGATATAAAAAATTGACCCTTTCTTTATGGCACAAAATACATTAAATTGCCAACTTTTTTGAAAACCCCTTTGGCGAATGACATGGGGATTTTCTGACGCCCAATAATGACTGTTGTGTCTATTGAACACTTCATTTTTTGTAAACTTGACCTCATCTGTCCATATGATATTGTCAAGGAAATGTTCATACTCTTGAGTCTTGACAAGTAACCATTCAAAGAATTCCACTCTACGAGGCAAATTAGTCCCTTTCAGATGTTGGACACAGTAGAATTTATAGGGATGCCATTTGTGCTCATTAAGAATGCGATCAATTGTCACGTAGGGTATACCTATCTTCCTTTCAGCCTCGTGTAGAGAAGCATTTGGAAATGCATGAAAAAATCTCAAAACTGTTATGCCATTGTCAGGCTCTCTGGCTCTCTGGCTCTCTACGAAAGATTTTTGGACGGAAGGTTCCTACAGTTAAGTAGTCGATTTATCACATTATTATTCGGCTTCGGAAGTTGTGGATATCTTTCATGAAATACTCGGCATGTTCTACTTGCAATTCTATTGCACTCACCATAAATTATTAATAAATTCAAGGAATCTTCATTACTGTAACCTAATCTTGACTTTTTCCATTATAATTGGTATCACAATCAGTCAAAACCATCAACGAAAGTTTGACGTTATCATTCAATTTTCCAAAGCACACTATTGAAAAATATTAATTTGCAATGTTGTACGGTAGAGACATTCAATACCTCAATGCATACAAATTGTAACTTCTTCTAACGTACCTACATATTAATTTCGAATTGACTGATTCGAGACTGTTGAAAAACTAAAGCGAAAAAAAAATATTACGTAGTATAAAATAGATGTTATGTTTCATAAATAAGTGATGAATACAAGGAAACCACGTCATTTTCTGTTTGAAACAGTTTATCTCGAAAACGGTTCGAAATCGAAATAGGGTCAGGAAACAGAGTCAATCTAAAATTGGATGTAGAGCTCAAAAATGTGAAAATATACAGTGTTCCGTTTGAAAAAAATGACTTCCACTCATTTCTTCATGAGAACAAAGTATCTGCATTTTTTGAAGACCCTGTATGAGGCAAATAAAAATATGACTCGAAGAAAAGATCCTCATGGTATCACTCCACCCCATTTCAAATTTGATCATCTCAGTACCAGAAAGTTCAAGATTATCAGCGTTTATAAAAGTACATGTTTGGTGAAAAAAAATTAATTAATATCTTCTAAACGGTAACAAATAGGTATAGGAAAATAGCACATGAAGTTGTTGACAAAGTGATAAGGAATCATAATATGATATTATATACAGGGTGTTCTATTTGGAAAATCAAAATAGCCGCTACTTCACAGTAAAAGCGGCAACGCCGCATTGTCTAAAATATTCAAGGCGTGTAGATCATATTAATTTATGAATACTGTGAAATTTTCAGGTTGATCCGTTGTCTGGTTTGCCAGTAACGTCAAATTAACGCTAATCGTGAAAAGCCCTGTATACACATTAAAAAGCTACTATACATATTTAATAAATAATTGTTGTATGAACGCATGCTCGAACAACCGGGAAAGTGCGTCCCCGCCTGCTGGCGGTGACTTGGTATGTGGCCGGATCATGTCATTCAGAAAATTCAATGTAGGCTCCCCTCCTGCTTCCGCTTATGGGAGTATTGTCAAGTTGTTTTAATTTAAAAAGTTCTATGAGTTCTCAATCTTGTCCAAGTATGTTTTTCTATGGAGTCCCTCCACTGGAAAAAGGTGGCATGGAGTTGTGAAACCCCATGAACCACCAAAAAAACAGCTCTTGATAATGCAATTTCTAAAAGTTAATTGAGTTATGTGATTTGAGGGTATTGTTGTTTGTGTGGTTTTTGTGGTTTGAGGTATGTTTTGAGGGTGTGTTTGAGCTTTGGTTTGAGGATGATTTGAGGTTGCCTGAGTTTTGTGTGTTTGACGTTTGATATTTGTGTGTGTTTGTGTTTTGGAAATTGCTTGAGTTGTTGGATGTTCGGAGTTTGATATTTTTTGTTGGGTTTTTTGTGTTTTAGGTGTTTTGTGTGAGTGTATGTTTGATGTGTGTATTTGATGTCCAGCTGGCCGTCCTCACCTCTGGCCACGGCCGCGAAAGAGGCGGCCAGCTGGTGTACAATTTGAGTCAGTGCTTGTATAGCGTTTTGAATGTCTGCTAATGTTTGTGTTAGTTTTGAATTATTTGCTTTCAATATCTGTATTTATTTTGCGGAGTCTTGGTCCAGGTTGCGTGGGGGTTGGCCATTCCCTATTTCTATCTTTCCTGGCTCTCCGGGTTGTGATTCTCTCCAATTAGTTGCGCGTCTTCCTCCTAGGCCTTGAGAGTTGGCTATCATTCTTGGTTTGTTATTTCATTCCCTTAGGTTTCCTGTTTCTACGCCCTGGTTTGTGGGGGGGTAGGTTCGCTCTTGTTGGTATGTAAGCATCTTTAGGTGGGCTTCACACTTTTTATAATTGGCTGGTCCATCAAACAGTTGGCACATTTAGCTGGTATATTTAGGCTCTTCCCACAGGCACTTGTGGGATGCCTTTCTGCACATTGAAGGCATATGTATTGGTGATTGCACTTTCCAGCGCTGTGCCCCCGTCTCTCGCATTTACGGCATTGTATTGTCATTTTTCCTTTCTTTCCTTCCTTTCCTTTCTATCATTATTCAGTTAAGAGTTTTGATTTTGTTTCTTAACTCTGTTATGGTTATTTCTCCTTCTATAACAACTAGGTATAGAGGCCTTTCCTTTTCATTTTATATACATTTATTATTTTAAATGTGTGCTCTGTGTTCATCATCTTGGATATTTCCTCGGGGGCTGGTTCAGTATCCATACCCTAGTTCTCCGTGGGTGTTTGTATTTGTTACTATTTTTCTTTTCAGCACAATCGTGGTTGGAGTGCCCTGCGTAATCTGTACCTTCTGGATTTCCACGATTGTTCCAATTTCATTGCGTTTTCCATTGATTTTTTCCTGGTAGCTATTTCCTTCTTGGGGTTTGGAAAACTTTTGTTCAACCCCAAACATTATTTCATCAATAGTTCAATGTGGCCCCCTCTCAAATCTTGACAATAAAGTGCCCTATTATAAATAGCTTCTCTCACGTTGATGAAAGTCTGTTCATCTATTTCTTCACATGTATCTATTATTCTGCGTTCCAACTCTTCTATTGTTTGGTATTCAGTGGCGTCGATTTTTGACTCCAGGTACCCCCAAAGGAAAAAATCTAGTGGTGTAAGATCCGAAGATCTTGGTGGTCACTCTGTACTTCCCCTGCGACCTATCCATCGCCCAGGAAAGTTTGTATCGAGGAACTCTCTATCCATGCGATCGAAATGTGGAGGTGCCCCATCCTGCTGAAATATGATTTCATGGTTTTCAAACTCTTCCTGGTTGTTTGATACAATTTGTCCTATTCGGGGTTCAATTTCGGTTTCTAAAATATGTCTGTAAATATTGCCACTGATGAAAATCGGTCCAACAACGCGATTGCCCAAAATTCCCGCTCAAACATACATTCATTTTTTAGGAAACTGGGTATGTCCCTCTCTTGAAATATGCGGATTAGTATCGCTCCAGTATCGCACATTCTGTTTGTTGATTTTTCCATTGAGAAAAAATGTGCATTCGTCTGCGAAACATACACGTTTTAGGAAGCCTCGTTCTCCTCCAATTGTTCTTGTCAACCGCTCACAAAATTCAACCCTCCAGTCTGGATCATCCTCCGTGGGAGCATGCAGGAATTTCATTTTATAGGGATGAACTTTTATTTTTTTAGGACTTTTTGGACACACAAACAGGATTCAGCAACTGCAGACGTCGACTGAGGCGGATTGATTACCATTTCAGCAACAATTTCTACCTTTTTTTCTCCTGAAAAGGGCGGCCTTCCTGATCTTGGAGCATCTTTCAGCGTACCAGTTGCTTGGAGCTTATTTGAAAGTTTGGGCAAATTTAACTTCGCAGTAGGATTCTCGGGAAATCTATCATTAAACATACGGACTGCTAGATGATAATTTCTTCCAGCTTCTCCAAATATCAAAACTGCTTCAAATTTATCGTCTAAACTACGAGCCATGATCTCACTTTTCATAAAAGGATTTAGGCGCTCAACGGACTATTTGACAGTTAGCAGTTCAGTTGGACAGTAAACAAGATGTTACCGCGACAACGATTTTTTCCAATGCAAACTTGATTGAAAGCAACATTAGTGTTTTTGGTTGGGTTTTAAATGACCAAAATGTCACTTTTCAAACGTGAATATTTCGAAAACAATTGAATTCAGGAGTGAAGCGTATTAGAGAAAACTGTTGAGACTTATGAGCAGATTCCAAAAATAATATACGGGGTGTTCTTTTCAAAAAATTATTCAAGATGGCGCTCAGCCGCCATTTCAAAACTTTCAGCTGTGATTTTTTCATGAAAAAGTAGGTTTTTATCTCCTGTTTGAGACCTCCGAATTACGTTGCGATGTACCAGGTGATTCAAAAATTAGTAGGGGAGGAGCGGACTTTAGACGATCACTGTATATTTGCGTATTGATAGCAGAAATAAAATCATAGTTCCTACATAAAACATTCTTTGGAAAGTTCATACAACAAAATATTGTATGCAACACGTACGTAACTGGCTTTCGCGGACTCATCTTCATATTACGGACTCGGCTAGCAACTCGTCCTTAAACATTACGATTCGTCTGCGAAAGCCTCATTTCGCGTACTTGTTACATAAACTACTATTCTTTGACGGTCACGACTCGAAGAACGATGTCAATCACTTGTTCTGGCGAATGAAAAAAATTGTTCTCGGAATGGAAGCAAAAGGGCTTGTTTTCGGACTGGAAGTGAAAGAGAACGATCCTATTTAAATTTCGGCTTTTATATCTACCAAATTTAGAAGAAATATCGGACAAAAACCGTATTGAGAAAGACGTTTTTTTTGTGTGATGGACATAAGAACTGGACCAATAAGAAGTTCATTTTTTGGTCCCCTTATGAAGAAGCATACTACGTTCTTACTAATATAAATTTACCATCATAGTAAAAACAGTCAGAAGAGTCTTTTAGTTTTTTGTACGGTGCAAAAAAGCATCAGAACTTTCTCTCGCTCGGTTTTGTGGTCGTTCCAGTAGCTTTATGTATTTACACATATATTCTGAACGGGCATTATTTTGTGGACGAAGCATAATTAATATTAAACCCCAAATAGGCAGGGACGTACCAAAGTAACTTCAAACTTTTGATTAGCCGTTCTCTGTAATGGAGCTTGGGAAAAATGCTCCGTTACAATTCATGTCTATATCAGATTGGTTGAAGTGGGTTCAACGCACTCTAGATGCAAAAATCAAAATGCTTCTGAAAATTGATTGTACCCATTTTTCTACTCAAAACTATGTGAGGGTATGCAGAATCGTCTCTAGAATTCAAAAAAGTAAAAATATATGAATTCCCGAATTGAAGTCCTCTCCAGTGAAACGGCAAGTGATTGGTTAGTATGAAATATTTTTTTTTTCAATTCCTGAATCCAACACCCCTGCCGAGTTTAGATTTCCAACCCTCGGAACTCTGGAAAGCATGGCTCATCTAGAGAATAAGTTGAGACCTGGTGTAGATCCTCAAACTCAGTTGATATTTGGGATGATAACTGAGTGATATTGAGAAGGAAAACAACCCCAATTTGATATCGGATGACGACTTTTTTTGACAATGGAAAAATCTATGACACAATAAACATCTTATTTCATGAACATTTCGTTCTTGTCTACAAAGGAGTTCAGAAATGAATCTTCGGATTACATGTTTTCTTTTGATCTAGAAAATTCAGATTTCCTTTTATAAACATTTTTTACCAGAGTTGTGTTGCACATGCTCATTGCCCTACTATACAGGGTATCCCTGGACTTCCTCTTTTCCTCTGGGGAATGTATAGATGGGGTCAAAATATCACGAGTACTTCATATAACTTTTGTTCCTGAAAGCCTTCGTTACCAAGTTACGGGCCCTCAAAGTTACAAAATGAAAAATGTTTTTCTTTGATAACTTTCAAAGTGAATATTCAAAATCATCGAAATTTTTGTGATTGACTAAACAAATAAATTCCTCCGATGAGCTTTCATGCAGGAGTCAGTTGTTTTGCTACAAAGTCAGGAACGGACTACCCCCGATGGTCCACACCCCAAAACATTGAAATTACTGGGATTTATTGGTATGTTAACAAAACAAGGTTACCTGGACAATTTCCTGAATAAAAATACTCGTGTGCAACGATTCTTAATAAAAATGTAGTTTTACTCGACGACATCAAACCCGATCGTCCACCATTATTTGAAATGAAAAATTTTCACAGTAGAAATACTAATGCTAACGTTAATTCAACATTTATAACAGAGATAATACAAAATATCCTGAAATGAAGTCGTAAACAAAAAGTACAGTACCTAGTTGAAAGTTTCATTTACAATGTAGATATTTTCTCAAAGGTAATAACAAGTTATGTAGAGTCGTGGTGTTTTTGAACTAACAAGCTACTCCACTATGAAATATCGAATTCAGTCCATATTTTGTATGTACGCGTGGAATAGGCACGTTTCGTGTTGTGTTATCTGAATCTCATGAAATTCAACATTTGGATGTTGCAAATTCATATTCACAGCTTAAATGTTGAGGAGTTTCACTGATAAGTATAATTTCATGGGAGAAAATCTTTAACCCGAAGATAAATTCAGCTGAAAACCCGCACATCGGAAGAAATAACTAATAAAAAGCAAACGAATAAACTACGAAAACGGCTGCACATGAATAGGTGAAAATATCCGGTGAATAAATTTATGTTCCATTTCTTCCACAGGTGTTGACAAAAACACCCTGTAGAAAGAAATAAAATTAGTGTGGATAAAAAATGACAACTGAAATGCGATTTTGTTTTGTTGAGTGGTGCGTTGTCATTGTATTGTCAATATTCTAATAGGGCAGTTTGAAGTGTTTTGATATGACCGAACAGTTTACATTCAACGAATATGCAGATATGCATGCATTGTATGGACGAGCATTTGGTAATGCTGCAGGAGCTCGTCGTCTGTATGCCGAGCATTTTCCCAATCGAACGTTACCGGCAAGAGAAACGTTCGAGCGTGTCGATCGCAGCTTGAGGGGGGCAGGTATGTCTAATGGATAATCAATTGGAGCCTGTTGTTTTATTTCGATATTATTGAAGGTTCAGTTTTGCCAAAACGAGTTGATGAGGGCGTTCCTAGGGCTGTGCGTACCGTTGTATTGGAGGAAAATATTTTGGAAGCTATCGCTGATGATCGTTCAATGGGCATCAGGAACCTTTCAGAACAGTTCCATACATCCAAGTCCACTATTCATAGAATAATTGAGGAACAACTGCTCCACCCATATAACATCCAAAAGGTACATGCCATGACACCTGAAGATTTTCCAGCACGACTGGAATATGCCAATTGGTTCCTGGATAAGCAAAGAGAGCATATGACTTTTATCACTCGAGTTTTATTCACTGATGAAGCAGGTTTCAGAAGAGATGGAGTAATCAACTCTCATAATCTCCACATATGGGCCGAAGGAAATCCCCATGGGATATTGCAAACCAAACACCAACGGAAATTCAACGTGAATGTTAGGGCTGGTATCATAGGAAACCATCTTATGGGACCATTCGATCTACATGACCGATTGAATGGAGAACGTTATTTGGAGTTCATTCAGAACGATTTGAATGGACTTTTGGACAATATTCCATTGCAAACCCGAAGAGATATGTGGTTTATGCATGATGGCGCTCCTCCTCATTTTAGTTTGATTATGCGGGACCATCTGAACCAGATTTCCCCCAATAGATGGATTGGTAGACGTGGGCCATATTCATGGCCACCGCGGTCTCCGGATTTAAATCCATTGGATTTCTTTCTGTGGGATCATCAAGGAAGCCTCGTTCACGCTACACCTATTCACACCAGAGATGCCTTGTTGAATGGAATTACATTACATAGTGAAGCCATACGAAACGACCCTGGCATGCTATTTCAAGTGCAGAGAGGGTGTTTACGCCGACTAAGAAAATGTATTGAGAGAGACGGGGGTCATATCGAGCAGTTTTCGTAGCGGATTTTGCATTTCTGTTTGCTCTTGAGGCTTGCGATTGATTATTTACACCATGAGTTTTGTAAGGTAAACGTGTTTGCATGATGGAAATTCGTTATGAACATTGTACCCATCATTTCTATTTTCATTACAAATTAATCTTTTCGAATAATGGTAGATATCTCAGGTTGGATGTCGTCGAATAAAAATGCATTTTTATAAAAAATCGTTGCTCCGTTCGATTTTCCACACGAGTACTTTTATTCAGGAAATTGTTCAGGTAACCTTGTTTTGTTAAAACATATTGACAAATCGCAGTCATTTCAAAGTTTTGGGGTGTGGACCATCGGGGGTAGTCCGTTCCTGACTTTGTGGCGAAACAACTGACTCCTGCATGGAAGCTCATCGGAGGAATTTATTTGATTAGTCAATCACGAAAATTTAGATGATTTTGAATATTCACTTTGAAAGTTATCAAAGAAAAAAATTTTTCATTTTGTAACTTTGAGGGCCCGTAACTTGGTAACGAAGGCTTTTAGGAACAAAAGTTATATGAAGTACTGGTGATATTTTGACCCCATCTATACATTTCCAAGAGGAAAAGAGGAAGTCCAGGGACACCCTGTATACAGTCCATCTTTCATCATTACCCATCATGAGAATGATTTTGATAAAGAATTCAAAAACATATTTTTCGAAATATGACAAACATATTCCTGCAAGAAGAATTGTTCTAGAATCCCTCGAAGATTTTTACGTCAGAGTCTCTGTGACAGACAGAAAAAGGAATTCTAAAAACCAATAGTACCAACCAAAATTACACCCCTTTTCATTTTGGCAATGTTGCATACTTTTTCAACTGGACCATTCCTATCATGAAAGAAAGAAAAGTGCCATGTGAAGTGGAATGAATAGAAAAATCGAATTAAACGGTTTTCTTCACATAAAGGATTCAATATAAAATTGAACCAGAAAATGGTAGATCTCAGGTGAAAAACAACTACTTTCCTGGCAAATACCACGCAGAACATTGAATGATATTCACCTGAAAATCCATGCATACTTCCATATAATATCAATGGACATTGAATGCAAATGTTTCTTTCTGATGAGCTCGATTATGTTTAATTTATGTCGTGTTCACCTAACAATCCGCATACCGGTTTCAGGCTTCTTGGCCCTCATCAGTACGGAGTAGTCAACCAGCCAAAGGTGCAAAGAACTCTGGCTGAAGTGAGACACAACGTAAACAAACCATCATCGATCTTGTAACACCTATAGGTACGCCGGAAAAGATAAACTTTAACTGGGGTCATCAGTACGGAGTAGTCAACCAGCCAAAGGTGAAAAGAACTTATCCACCTCGATAGGTTTCTAAATGAAAGATTCCTTCTCAGTAGGAGTGGCAAGCCCGTCTAGCATATAGTGAAAGAAAAGTGCCATGTGAAGTGGAATGAATAGAAAAATCGAATTAAACGGTTTTCTTCACATAAAGGATTCAATATAAAATTGAACCAGAAAATGGTAGATCTCAGGTGAAAAACAACTACTTTCCTGGCAAATACCACGCAGAACATTGAATGATATTCACCTGAAAATCCATGCATACTTCCATATAATATCAATGGACATTGAATGCAAATGTTTCTTTCTGATGAGCTCGATTATGTTTAATTCATGTCGTGTTCACCTAACAATCCGCATACCGGTTTCAGGCTTCTTGGCCCTCATCAGTACGGAGTAGTCAACCAGCCAAAGGTGCAAAGAACTCTGGCTGAAGTGAGACACAACGTAAACAAACCATCATCGATCTTGTAACACCTATAGGTACGCCGGAAAAGATAAACTTCAACTGGCGGTACCTAGTGACAGAAAGAAACACTCCGAAAATCTCCCACCTCGATAGGTTTCTAAATGAAAGATTCCTTCTCAGTAGGAGTGGCAAGCCCGTCTAGCATATAGTGAAAGAAAAGTGCCATGTGAAGTGGAATGAATAGAAAAATCGAATTAAACGGTTTTCTTCACATAAAGGATTCAATATAAAATTGAACCAGAAAATGGTAGATCTCAGGTGAAAAACAACTACTTTCCTGGCAAATACCACGCAGAACATTGAATGATATTCACCTGAAAATCCATGCATACTTCCATATAATATCAATGGACATTGAATGCAAATGTTTCTTTCTGATGAGCTCGATTATGTTTAATTTATGTCGTGTTCACCTAACAATCCGCATACCGGTTTCAGGCTTCTTGGCTCTATTCATTCCTATCATATTTGATTTCAATATGAAGATATGTCCTCTTCCAGGTCAAATAAAACAAATCTTGATGATTTTATTTCTGCAAAACAAATTTTAATTTCATAATAGTTCAAATATCTTGGAACAATTGAATGTTATACATGGTACATGGGTGTATTTCTGGTTTAATGATGGGGAGCATTGATGTCATAGATGTCCTTGAAATAAACCTTCACCTCCTGGAAGTGGGCATTTTCCAGTGAATTCCACATCTTCTCAAATGGTATTACCCTGTCGAATGGGAAACCAAGTGTTCTGTTATCTACGAATACTTCACCAGTTCCAGGGGTGGGCACTCCGTCGGTATGGTATTTTCCCTCTTGGTATGGTACGTATGGATATACGATAACGAAGAATCTGTATGTTGTGCCAGATACTGATCCACGAGGTAACATAAATCTGAAAAATCAAATTATTATTTATTTATTCCATTGCCATTCAGATACAAGCAGACAGAGAGTCCTCTATATTATCTACATATAACTGGTGATATACTTATACCACTAGAACTCAGTAAGCCATCATAATGATGCTATCATTGGTACCGCAGATTATACTGCGTATGCAGATGACCTTTCATTGGTTTTGTCCTCCATAGATAGTGAACACCTAATATCGAAGTGTATTGAAACAGTATCATCTTTTTTCAATAGCAGAAACTTATTTTTCAATATTAAAAAACACAAATGTTAAGAATTCACTCCCGTCAAAGAACTATTGATGACCTTGAAGTTAAAATCGGAGGAAACACCATGTGCAATACACATGGTATGGTTAGGTTTTTGGGGGTGTCTCTGGATGAAAACCTCTCCTGGAAATTTCATTGCCAACAATTATGTTCCAAACTGAATTCTTTAAGATATCTATTCATCAATTTACGAACTGTACTAGAAGTGAAACATACGTTGAATTTATACCACGCTCAAGTTGAATCGAGACTCAGATATGGCATTTTCCTGTGGGGCAATGCACCAGGTACGAAAGATATCTTTATTGGACAAAAACGAATCTTGAGATGTATCGCAAGAATTTCTGACAGAGAATCGTGTAGAACATTTTTCAAAATATTTTGTATTTCGACACTTCCATGCCTCTTTATTTTCGAAATGTGTGTCCATGTTTTCAAAAATAAGGGAAATTTTATACGCAATTATGATATTCATGGTTATGAAACAAGGAACAAGCACCATTTTCATGTAAATTTAGCTCGAAAAAAAATAAATTCATGTACTCCTAATCATATTGGACTCAGAATATTTAAAAAACTTTCGGAAGAACTGAAGGGTATTAACATATTTTCTTCATTCAAACATGAGTTGAATATTTTTTTATTGAAAGAATGTTTTTATAGTATAAGTGATTAGACTTTGTGATAATTATGTTCGACGGAAGTGTTTCTTTTTTAATATTTTTTTATCATTCTATTGTTGGTTTCTGTATATACTATGCATGCCATTTTTTTAAATATACATTCTTCTTGTTTTTAAGTGTAATTTTTCATTTAGATATACTAATGTAATTGTACTAACTGAATGGCAATTCTAATACATGTAAACTATGTCGAAAAAATGGAAATAAATATTGATTGATTGATTGATTGATAATGCGCCAGGACATATAATAATAGCTGTTTTCTTCCTGGCAGGCCTATCACTCTTCAAGTGCTTTATAGGGAAGGGTTAAATTCTGATTCATATCAACATCATTTTCATTTTTTGTTCTGAACAGCTCTTCTTCTACGTATAATGAATAAGTCCATCTTCGCAAGGTAAACTCAATTTGATATTAGGGATGACGTTCAAGTGATGGAGACCTTCAATTCGGAGATCTAGAATTACATTCTGAGAGCATAAATATATAACATTCTGAAATTGTGTTGCTTATATATTCGAGGTGATTTTGCTACCAGTGATAAGGACCTAGTCATGTAAACTCTCAGTTCGAGGATTTGATTCATAGTATCAAGATCTCAGTTATTGTGATCGGTGTCCCTTCCTCTCCATTATCATTATAATTATTATCATTATTGCTATCATTATTATTATTTTTTCTATTAATTTTTATGCTTTAATAATTCTCATCATTCTTTGTTATCATTTACATTTTTCATTTCATGTAGCCATACCGATCTCATCGACTGTGAGCGCCTTTACTACATACACTCTTTATCTTAAGATTGTTTCATCGCCATTATACCGGGTGTCTCAACAGTTCGAATTGGCTCGATATATCGATAAAGCTGATATATATGAAAAAAAGTCTTATATAAAAGTTATACGGCACCAAAAAGGGCACGTTTCGAAAATAGTTCCAGATGCACAGCGTGTTGCATTTTTCCGTAATATGAATTTTTTCGAAAAAATAGGAAGTGATGCAGGCTCTGAATGAAATAACTGTAATCAAGCTTTTTCTTCAAAGATCTGAATGTTGTCTGGGGCAGTGACGTAAAGAACACCAAAGTAGCGTGTATTGCTCTGATCATCATGTATATTCATACAGGGTGCTTCAAATGTTACTTTCAATTTCGTCGACTTAGATTTAAATGGAACACCCTGTATATTAGTTTGTCTTCGCATTCTACATGAAATTCCGGATACCAACTGTTATATGTTATTCCTAACAGTTCTTGATTATTTGTGTTTTTCAAATTATTTTACAGAATTAAAGAAATAATTTTTTAATTCTTTTAATTTAAAACCAAAGGAACGACAATAATCACTTTTGGATGTCTTCCACCCTGTTCAATACATTTTCTAATCTGGACTATACGAGATCTTTATTATCGGCGTTTATGTGGAAAATTTTACCAAACAGTAAAAACTGAAGATGGCTCTGATTTTAAATATCGCCAGAAACGAAATAATAAATTGTCACAATTGTTTTTCATTACGAATTGAACAAAGCAAGAGTTAATTTCAATTAACTCTTCCTTTGTTCAATTGGTGTATGCTTTGGGCGCTGATGAATAAAATTGTTTGTTGACTTCCCATGTGTATGCTGCAAGATATCCTGATAGAAGGCATACGCAAGTGAAGAAGATAAAAGTTTTGAAATATTGAAGGAACGATTTGAGAGAAGAGGCCACATCGAATACGAAAATAAGAGTCGTGCTAAAACAATATTGACTGATGAAAACCAATAAGCAATATTATAGTATAAGTCTTGCAGTGGTAGAAAATCCTGAGTGGAGTGTTAGGGAAATAAGCAGAGATTTACAGATATCGAAATCTTCAGTTGCCAGGAGTTTAAAATCTAACAAATTTTACTCTTACCACGTGCAATTGCACCAGGGGTTGACAAAAGGATATTTTTTGAAGAGTGCAGTTTTGTCGGGCGTTGCAAAACAAGATTACGGAAAATGCAAGATTTCTGAAGAGCATTATGTTCCACAGGAACCGATTCGTTGCTAGGCACAACTTTCATTATTATAGTACTGATAATCCGCATAAACTTCATCTTAACGATTATCAATATTTATCTTTGGGGAACAGTAAAATCGGAAATTTATCGTACTGCCGCTACAACACGGGGGGATATAAAAATAAGAAATCGTCAGGCATTTCAACGAATTATGCCTTTTCCTATGATAGATAGGTAATTTCATGTAGAATGCGGTGTTAAACTAATATACAGGGTGTTCCATTTGGAAATATCGCATAAACTTCAATCGAAGTGGACGAAAATGAAAGTACCGTTTGAAGCACCTTGTATGAATATAAATGGTGATCAGAGCCATGAACGCTACTTTGGTGTTCTCAACGTCACTTCACCAGACAAAATTCAGATCAGCATCACTCCCTATTTTTTCGAGAAAATAGGAAGTGATGCTGATAACTTGGTATCGGAGCATTGTGGCTGAAAAAAATGTAGTGCTGACCATTTCAATGACAGAAAAATAAACTGGTTGTTCCATTTGAATTTTTTTTTGCTATTTTGTAAAAATGCAACACTATGTGTATCTGGAACTATTTTCAAAATGTTGCCTTTCTGGTGCCGTATAACTTTTATATAAGACTTTTTTTCTATTATATCACCATTTTATATCGGGCAAATACGCACTGTTGGGACACCCGGTATACATCTCTCTTCAACAAAAATTCAATGAAACGTCAGATTCGTAAGCTTCGAGTGAAATAGGATGAGCAACTCAAAATTATTTGTAATGGAATGTCATTTGTGATTCATTTCCCCACATGAGGCTATCCATTTTCACTGTTTGAATTAATATTGATAAGAGTAATGAAAAATTGCCTTTATTTAACCTGGCTGATTTCAGCTGGTGCTGCTTTTCCAATCATCCAGGATAAAATATATGTTTATCCAGCTATATTCTTGAAAGACAAAATAATAAGGAACGAAATCAGACATGTTTTGGATCGCTGTTTACCGGGTGAGAGGTTTTCAATTTTTTTTCTTGAATAATGAGGATCATAGGGGCTGAATCTTAGTCAAATTATAGTATTTATTGAACTTTGATGCCGACTGGTATGAAAATAATCGTTCATAAAACACTGTTGAGTGTTCAGGCATCGTGAGTTGAGTGTTGGTTCGGAGATCTCTGTTATGTATTTGATGAAGTGATGTGAATGTGTTTGCTGATATTTCCGCAATTTTTCTTGACAGATTTCAGATAAAAATATAGCTGATGCAATTCTCGCCTGACAGACATTTTCAGACATACAATCTCTTTTATATGGGGTGATACGTGTTTCCTAAATGATATACAACATATCAACCCCACACATGCATTTTCTATTCGGGATGATGTTACATGATCAAGACAATCAACAAGTTCAATCAACCAGGAAATTTTAGGAAACATTCAAAGAAGTATTTCTAAAAACGGGTTCATTCCTAGCTTTTGTCAATAGAAAATGTATCCCTTACATTCCGTATTTCATCAGAACGGAAAAATACAGGAATAGGTTAATTATCATAAATTCCTCTTACCTCTGAGGCCACATGAAGTAGTTCTGTCTCTCATCCATCTTGAGTTCGGCATCTCCTTCAAGGGCAGCCTTCACTCTCTTATGCATGTCTCTGAAAGACATTCTGTCGGGAGCGTAAAATCTCATTTCATGAGAATTACGTGTGATGACATTTTCTCCAGACTTCATATCATGAACAAAGTGTTCGAATTCCAAGAAGTTATAACGGTTCTCAGACAAGAACATGCTATCACCGTTTTTATCGTAAGCAGGCCCCATGAAAACTTTGACTGCTACTCTCTGATCCTTGTCAGAAGTGACTTTGATCTTGTAGGTGAATGGTTTGTGGTTGAGACGATACTGGCGTACTCTGCAATCGAATGTTTTCGCGTCTTCTTGGCCGTGGTAAGCCACAGCATTGGTCAAGTCAGAGTAGAACCAATCATTGTATGTGATGAGAGGATCGAATTCGAATTCTTTGACTGAGACTCCTGGGAAGCGCATCTCCTCTTCGGTATAAGGTGGCAGATCCGACAAGTACTTCTGGAACTTCATAACCATTTTTTTCACTATCTGGTAGAACATGGGGTCTCTCATTGATGTTTCATAATGCTCCAAAGCTGAAGGTACCTCGCGATAGTTGTTCAAGGGTTGATATGAGTAACCGAAGAAATGACACAGGTTCCTCCATAATGACCCATAATACTTAGGGTTGGGACTGTCATAGTTGTGCTCGATGATGTTACCCAGCATATTGAATCCTTCTTGTGTATCTAACATTTTCTTATTTCCTTTCGTCTGCAAAAAAAATATATATCAGAAGTTGTCGAAGCCACAGTGAAACTCACTTATCCAATTCAGAGGGGGTTTCAGACCAATGCAAAATATAGTGAAGAAGATAATATTCTCGTTTCAGTAAACTCTAATTGCGACGATTATAGAGTGAAAGTAGAAGGCAGTCAGTCGACAGATGCTTCGAATTGTGATGAAATTAATTTAAAAAAAAGTGCACAATAACCAAATTTGGAAAACACGGCCTTCCGATGTTCCAGAAAGTATAGTTATGAAACATTACTCTAAGAGACTCTATAAAGGCCTCTGAGTGGAATTAATTTAATATACCATATAAAAATGTGTGAGTGGGTAAGCATTGGAGAATCCATTTGCCTAATCTACCTTTTCGATTGGCTGTACCATTGGCACCAATACTGTTATACAGGGTGTCTCGAAACTATGTTGCCAAACTGAAACCGAAGATTCCCCTCAACAAATGAATAGGACTTTCCCAATATATTTTTTCTCAAATATTGTTCGTTGCAGATATTCAAGGTGTTAAATATGAAGAATTTAAAATATTTTTCATTCATAACTTCCACAGTTTCGAAAAATTTTCAATTACATTCGAAGGAAAGTTTTTGTTCAGTTAGTGCTTCATTCTGCCAGTTGCCAGCAGTGGCGTACAAGAAGGGTATCATCGTCCCTTTTCTCTCTTATTTTTTACGCCAGTGGTGGAATCAGGAAAATTATTAATTTTTCGCGTTTCTCATTCAATTTTGAGTGCAAAATTTATACTAGTACTGAAAAAATTGTTCGGATGAAGTGAATTTTACAATCCTAATTACTGGTTCAAATGACAACTGGATATTTTACCAAAAAAATTAATGACACTTTCACATGCATTTTTTCACAGAGCTGCTTTCTTGCAGACGTACAGGGTGTTGAAACTAGAAAATAATAAGAACGACATGTTTTCTCATAACTATCATAGGTTTCGAAAAATTCAATCAAATTTGTAGAGATCTTTTCCTTTAACCCGCTAATTCAATATTAGGGCAATAATGTATTGCTAAAAATAATCCTATATGAATTCAATGGGCTCTCTATTTCCAGAAAGGAAACAGTTGCAACAGTGGCGTACAAGAAAAGTGTCAGGAATTTCTTAAAAATAAAAAAAGAAGACTCAGAATCTATTCACTGAACAATTTCTTCAAAATCCTTCAATATCATGAACTTTTCGAAAGTTTCCACCATTGTTTTGGATACAAGTTCCAACCCTTATGAGGAAATTGAATTTGAGTTTTTTTAGAACATTTTCATTTAGCTGCATCCTTTTCATGTTCTCCTTAACTTTCTCTCGCAACTCCTCTATTGGGTGTATTGGTCTTGGATGAACTTTCTGTTTTAATTCTTCCCAAACATAAAAATCTAGTGGATTCAAGTCTGGACTTCGGTGAGGCCAACTAAGAGGTGCATCTCTGGAGATGTAGCCATTCTCTCACTGGCAGTGTGTAATGGGGTGCACCAACCTGCATAAACCATAACTATTGCAAATCTTGTGAATTTATATCTTCCAAGAATTCTGGAAGATTATTGTTTAGGAATTCGAGATATATATATATATATATATATATATATATATATAGATATATATAGATATATATATATATATATATATGCATTTAGTGCTCCTTCGATTTCAAAGAATCCCAATAGGTTATCGGCTAGCACTCCACGGCAAATACTTATTTTGAATGAATTTTGGAAATGGTGTTCTATAGTTTCATGTGGATTCTCTTCTGCATATATATGTTCGTTTCGCTGATTGAGAATACCATTCCTGCTGAATGTTGTTACATCCGGGAACAATGTTTTGGTAATGAATTCAGCATCATTTTCATGTTCCTCGATAACCTAATTACAGAACATT
Source organism: Gonioctena quinquepunctata (assembly GCA_018342105.1). Classification (NCBI taxonomy): domain Eukaryota; kingdom Metazoa; phylum Arthropoda; class Insecta; order Coleoptera; family Chrysomelidae; genus Gonioctena; species Gonioctena quinquepunctata. The sequence continues at coordinate 390,747 of JAFIRS010000498.1, read as the reverse complement.
AATTTTTGTCGGTAATCACCAGCACGGAGTTTTTGCACTTTGACCAAATTGAATGTATGAAGATGCTGTTTTTCACATATCCTGTGAACACATGATTTGGATACATTTTCTGCCAATCCCATTCTTCGAACAGTGTTTGAGAAGTCTTGATAAACATTTTCAAGATCTCTTCCTTCTGCCGTACACTTCTGACTGACCTTGGTCTTCCTGTCGATTTATATTGGCCGTGAAACACCCATTTTCACTCAACCTTCGATGTAAGGAACTGAATATCCTTCTACTAGGTTGTCGCCTATGCGGATATAATTCTTGATATTTTCTCAAGAAAGCCCCAGAATTTTCAAGACACATTCCATAAACAAAATGCATATCTGCAAACTCACTAAAGGAAAAATTTTGCATTCTGGAACAAGTTCTTCTTAGTATTCACTACTCAGTCCACAAAAAAAATACAAAAATAAATGTTGTCCATCTTTGATAACAAGTAGGTGGTACCTACTTGATTCAAATGATTTTTCATAAAATATTACTGTTATGACAGATGACAACTTGATCACCATACTTAATCATCCGAATCAACAAAATTGAATTGAAATAAATAATGATGTGAACAAGTTCATTTTTCTACTTCACTCGGATATCATTTTGGAATATTTTTCTGAATATCAAATGGTTTTGTTGTGCTTCTATTTTTCCAACTGGGTCTTTTCAATAAGCACTCGGAGAATAAGATCCACAGAACCTTCCCATTACACATTTCCATAGGAGAAATGTTTTAATTTTCAAAAGTGCATTTCTGCTTCAGATTTCACTGGTGGCGTGAAATATTGAGGAGAAAGGGGACCATTATACCCTTCTCGTACGCCACTGGTGGCAACTGAAGATGTGAAGTTTTTTCAAAATGAAGCACTTATTAAACGAAAACATTCCCCCAAATGTCATTGGAAAATTTTCAAAACTGGGAAGATAGGAATAAAAAATACTTTTAATTTTTCATATTCGACACCCTGTATCTCTGTAACGAACGACATTTGAGAAAAAAAAAATTTAGGAAAGTCCCATTTATTTCTCGAAGAAAATATCCCGTTTCAATTGGGTACCATAGTTTCGGGACACCCTGTATAGTATGGATTCTGTTGGGTATAATGGCAAATGGAGGTTGTGCCCCCTCTTTCTATGCTGTTTCTCCTATATGTGACATTCGTCACCACCGGGAAAACTATTGTTAACGAAAGTAATTTAATTCACTAGTCAGTATTGAATATTTGAATAGAACTCACGTCGAAAACGAATCCTTGGTCAACTGCATCATCAATGCGTCTCTCCAAATTCTTCATGTAGGACATGGTGTGTCTGAATCTACTCCAGTTCCATTTCATGCCGTAATTATAGAAATATTCGTGCAATTTGGCGAACTTGGGCCTACTGGGGAACTCAACACCGCATGGGTAGATCATTGATGGATGGTATGGAGTTTGAACAACTGAATCCAAGTCCAACGTGGGGATATCCCCTAGACCGTTTGACATGCGTTCTAAGTAGTATTTCGCCAGAAGTTGTTGATACGCGTGATAGAAAACGGCACCACGATTGGTATCTTTCCATCCAAACTCTTCGCTGTTCATCCAGAATGGGTAATGGAGTTTGAAGTGGTAGTAGGCAGCATTCATATCCACATCTTCCATGAAGTAAGACATGGATTGTTCTGGTCCCATATTCATGTGGTCAAAGGTATAGTTCGAAAGGATGGTGCATCCATGGTAGTTACCATCACCACTTTGGATGTCACGAGGAGAGTGAATTTGTTTATGGTGGTAAGCTTGATTTATGACCTCGTTGTTGAAGAAGTAATGAGGTAAGATTTCATAGATGGGTGGGAGCATGATTCCGTGGCAATCTCTACGGTGGATAACAGCTTCGGAGAGTGCGTAAACGAAGACACCTTCGTTAACGTTCTGGCGGGCCCAACATGCAGCCCTGTGAAACTCGTCAAAAGTTATAGCGTTGTGGAAGAGCTTGAATAAAGCAATTGCTTCTGACAAATGTTCCTCGTAGAAAACGGAGAATACCTCTCCTCTAGGAAGATGTCCATATTTCCAAAGTCTCTCCATATCTTGGACAACTTCACATTTTCTGTATTTCTGAAAAAAACAATATTTGAAATTCCACTTCAATTATATTTGAAGTAATTTTTATCACCTCACAGAGAGATCTCATATCACAGAAGAAACAGGTTTTACCAACGTCCATATGTTCCGGGTAGGTACTTGCTTGGTTCACATGGTAGAATAGTTTCAGGATTTGCTGTTGCCTCTTCAGGAGTTCTCTGCTAACTGATGAAAATATTAGAGTCTTGTTACAGGATAATTGATTTGGAAGTGTGCCATGCTTTTTTTTGCATAAGTTGCTGCACTTAGATTCATACAGGGTGTTTGATCATTGAATGCGGATCTCAAAGGGCGATTCTCGTTTAATTCTTTATACAGGGTCGCTGATATGTATGGAAACGGTCGATTATTCCTAAAGTAAGATAGCTAGTGAAAAATGTTAGAATATAAAAGTTTCAGTATTTTTCAAACTCTATTACAATAAAAAAAAACAAATATACGGGATCAGTCAAAAAGTCATGACGGAACAAAGTTGCTTTTCCTCTGATGGAATACCCTGTATATTATTCCATATTTCAATTCTTCTCAAAATTATAAATACAATTGATTCAGCAGCACATCATATCCTCAATTTAACTGTTTTCGAAATATCGAATTTTGAAAATAACTTTTTACTACTCTCAAATTTATTAAAGAAAAAGTCCGTAATGATGGATATTTATGTTGAAAAAGGAAACATTTTCATCTGATTTTATGAACATCCTGTTCATACTTTCAACAAATTGATGGATATTTTTTATGAATATTACACAAGGTGGAGTAATATGGATATGATTAAATATTAATTATATTTTTTTCAGAGAAAATAACAAAGTACAATTGTTCAGGGTTGATAAAAATGCATGAAACGAAAAAATGTATTCTCTAATGAATGTCCTGCATATTTCAAATTTTATGAAAACAATAGTTATGCCAGACAAAAAAAGGAAGAAAACGAGTTTTAATAAACAACAAATATTTTCTTCGGAATCCTATTCAATAAGGTGCTCAAAATATTGACCATTTAAATCCTGACAGTAATGAATTCGCTGAACAAAATTTTGTAGTGAATCTCAAATCGTGTTGGAAGGAATGCTGGAAATTTCATGCCTAATCCTTTCTTGCAACTCATTTTGTAGATTACATTTTTTATGTAACCCCAGAAAAAAGTCAAGTGGGGTCATTTCGGGAGACCTAACTGGCCATTCAATTGCCCCCCTGCGTCCAATCCATTTATCAGGAAAAGTTTCATCTAGATATAATATGCTCGTACCATACGTTCAAAATGTGGAGGAGCTTCATCTTGTTCAAACCATATTTGTTCTGTCGGCAAATTGTGATTGTTATTGTTTGGGAATAATCGTCCAAGCTCTGGTATAATATGGTCTTGCAAAAGTAATAAATATTGTTCAGAGGGCAAATTCTCGTTCATAAAATAGGGTTCTATGACGTGTCTGTCCACCAATAATGCCACACCAAATATTAATTTTTTTTGGTCGTTGAGTGTGAACTTCCTCCATCCAATGTGGATTCTGGTCTGACCAATATCTACAGTTGTGTCGATTTTCGTGCTCGTCCAAATAAAATATAGATTCGTCAAAAAACAATATGTGGTTGAAGAAGTTGTCATTTTCGTTTAATTTATCCATAATAACTTCACGGAACCCGATTCTAGGATCAGAATCGTCTTCTCTCAATTCTTGTTACGAATTAATTTTATATTGGAATTTTCGCAGTTTGCAAATTTTTTGAATGGAATATCGACTCATTTTATGATTGAAAGCCCTCCATTGTGTCGAATTTATTGGATTTCCCAACACATCTAACATGACATTCAAAGAATTTTCTTCATTTGTAACGCTTACTAGTCTTCCATTTTTGGTCGATCTTTGACACCTCCAGTTTCATGAAAACGCTGCAATGATTTTGAAACGGTTGATTTATAAAGGGGTTTCCGATCGTCTTCGTCGTCTATCACCATATCCTATGATCATTAAAATTTCAATACGCTCGGTTTCACTTAAACGTGCCATTTTTGCGCGAAAACTATTTACACTAAATGTATTTCTTCGACATGTGTTGCCAAGATCATCACTGTTAGACAAAAGCACGATGCGGCGTTGTTATGAAGCTAGAAACTTTCAAAGGTAAGTTGACTGACTATAAACTTAATGGACTAAAATATTTTTGTATAATTAGAAAGTTATTTTCAAAATTCGATATCTTGAGAACGGTTTAATCCAGGATATGATGTGCTATATCAATTTTATTGAGATTTTTTAGAAGAATTGAAATATGGGTGTTCCATTGAAGAAAAAGCTACTGTGTTTCGTCATGACTTTTTGACTGATCCTGTACACTTAATTTTCCTTTTTGGTAATATATTTTAAGAAACCCTAAAACTTTTGTGACCTAACATTTTTTGCTAGCTATCTCACTTTATGAGATAATCGACCGTTTCCATAAATATCAGCGACCCTGTATGACCGTAGGTTCGCAACCGCTCTATTGAAGTTTAACAAGAAAATCAGTATTCCTCCAATATCTTTAAGACCGCTGGGTGAGTTTTTTTCAATTTTGGTAGATGCAGAGTACGCATAAGAATTGTTTTTTCCAGGATAAAGGTTTTAACAATATTCATCTGTTAATATGCCCTGAAATATTTTTAATAAAAAAAAATTTTTTTAACAAAAAATTAAACCGACTGAATACGGAACTGAAAAGTAAAAAATAAAATAAACCTTCTTAGTCTCAGTAACTAAGCACCTAAACTAATGCAAGTAACTCATTTTGAGTCGGCGCCAAACAAACAAGCAAATGAATTAGGTAAGGCGTAAAATGATGGCATCGAGTTGCGCGGTGACATTCTGATAATTTTTTTCAAGTAATTTAATGGTGTTCGTTGATTGTTTGTTTGGCGTTGACTCAAAATTAGTTACTTACATTAGTTTAGGAGCTTAGTTACTGATACTAAGAAGGTTTATTTTATTTTTTACTTTTCAGTTCCGTATTTCGTCGGTTTAATTTTTTGTTAAAAATTTTTATTTTTTAATTCTGTATGGCTAGAATATACTAATTACTACCTACTTGTTTTTTGATTACTTCCAAAATACTTACTTACCCACCTTACTTCAACTATTACCAGTTAAATAATATGATTATCTACTTTTACTATTTGTTGTAATTTGAATTATTTTTGTTGTTCTGGTTAGTTTATTTCATTACTTTATATATCATTCCATCCTCTCATAGAATATAATGGTTTTGACGGATGTGGAACAGAAATAATGTCAGTAGCGATCTGTCATTGTCAACTGTGCCAATGTTCATAAGTTAAAATTCAATTATCCCCTATTTTTCCACCCGTGAGGGTATATAATTCCATCAGAAATCTAAATATAAGGTATACCCTATCTATTAAAAAAAGAATCATCCAAATCGAAGAACCCAGTACAAAGTTATGCCTGATAGAATCGGTTAACGGACCAGAATTCAGAGGGTGAGTGATCAATATCCTTCATGTTGCTACCCTTAGGGGTGGATTTCATCTTTCGAATTCAAATAGGACCACTTTCGAAGTACACCCTATCCACCGAAAAAAAAAATTATCGGAATCGGGCGCCTCAGTAAAAAGTTATGCGTGATCATACATAAAAAAAATGATGGAAAAAAAAATATATGGGTCGACTAGAGAGACTATTGGTTTCGTTGGTTAATAATGATACGCCACTGATTTTTTCAATGAATATTTTTATAATTCTCCCATATTAATAAATTCATGTTTGGGATACAACAGACGAATGCTCAGAACAGTATCCACTCAACAGGTATTAACCATTTGATAATTGTTTCCAACTCAGAGCAATTTACATAGAAGTGACCCAATTGGAGTCAATTTTGGTGTTAGGTAAACAATTTATATTTAAAATAACAAGTTTACAGTTCACTTAAATAATTGAGACATATCTGTATTCGGAGTAACATATGAGAGATTTGATGGATCTATTTTTGAAAAAACCGTGCGTGCTATTCTGGCATAATCTGACGATTTGATTCGAAATTGGTATGTGGAGGTTCTCGGGGTCAGAAATTATGAGTTTTTTTCAAAATTCATTAATTCAAGATGTTGGACGAGTTTTTTGACAATGGTCGGATTCGATTCAAAATTGGTATGTGAGAGTTTTCGGGGTCGGAGATTATGTTTTTTATTTTCAAAATTCATAAATTCAAGATAGCGGCCCCAAAATGGAGGACAAGTTTTGTGATAATGGTCCAATTCGATTCAAAATTGATGTACGAGGGTTTTCGGGGTTGGAGATAATGAATGAATTGAAGGTGGCTGCTCCAAGATGGAGGACGAGTTTTGTGATTATGGCTCGATTCGATTCCGAACTGGTAAATGGCGGTTTTTGCGGTCGAAGATTTTGAATTGTTTGTCAAAATTTGTAAATTCAAGATCGCCGCCCCAAGATGGAGGAATAGTTTTCTGATTATGGTCATATTTTATTCAAAATTGGTATGTGGTGGTTTTTAGGTTCGGATATTATGAATTTTTTGTCAAAATCTATAATTTCAAAATGGCGACTTCAGGATGTTGGACGAGTTTCTATTCAAAATTGGTGGGTGGGAGTTTTTGGGGTTTGAGATCATGATTTATTTCAGCTCAAAACTTACAGGCAGGAGACCTAATAACGATGCTCTATTAGAAATGAATAGATTAAGGCGAACTAACTAAAAATAAAAAATAAAATAACTATTAAAAAACCTTTTTCAAAACAAGTTTTTATCCAATCCGTATACTAGTCATCGCTGACAATGATTAAGCTGTTTTTTGTTCAATTATTTGGTTTCAAAAAGCTTGTCGCGCGAAGTGTTCATAAAAGTAGGTACCAATTAATTTGATTGGGCTGTAAGATTGATAAGTGAGAACACAGTATTTAATTCTTACAAAGTATTCATGAAAGTAGGTACCAATTAATTTCATCGGGCAATGATTGGTTGGTGAGTAACAACTTGTCGAAGTATTAATTTCGATACAATTCGCGCGACAATAGACCAGGGTCGATAATTTTTTAAACCAAAAAAAATAATAGTAGGATGAAACCCATTGGAGAAGGAAGAGAATATAACAAAAATGAAAGTAAAAATGATTTACGGGCGATCTGAGGTCGGGAAGTGGAAGGGGGTGAGTTTTTAAGGGTAAAAAACGGTTTATTTCGATTTCCGGCAAAAGTCCTATGGAAAAAAATTGAGTGGCAAAGTTGTAGGTAATAAAAAGATCTACAACTATTGTATTCACACTTTTCTCACATAACCTCAAAATTTATGTAAAAAATTCAAATAACCAAGTTTTTAGTTTATTATTTTTAACTTTTACAAAAAACTTATTTATCAACGAAATTTGGTGAAAACTTACGTTTTCATGTTTCGAGCACACTGTAATTTTTTTGATCCAAAATATTTATTTTTTCACCTCATTTTGACTTAATCTCGAAAAAGCACCCAAATTTTCAATCAAAAATTCTCCCGTCGAAATATCAGATTTTAAAAAAAGTCGGTACGCTTTTTGTTCGTTGAAATCTCTACTTTCTGATGTTATGAAGAAAATGCACATTACTATGGTAAATTTTCTCAGAAAATGCGAGGAAATGACAGGTAGTAAGGCCCAGACTCTCCTACCCCCTTTCCCACTTCTCTATGAAATACCTTTTGATGGGCTAAAATTTTCCGTAGGTCACTCAGGTATATAAGTTATCTTAAAATAGCAATGAATAGGCATCTACGCATATGATTTAAAGATTCTGCAACTTTCTCAAAATATTGTAGATGTCTTATTAAATATAAACTTTACGTTTCTTTGCATTTTCTGAGAACATTTACCATAGTAATGTACTTTTTTTTCATACCATCAGAAAGTAGATATTTCAACGAACAAAAAGCCCACCAAGATTTTTAAAAAAGATAATATTTTGACGGGAGAATGTTTAATTGAAAATTAGGGTGCTTTTTCGACATTAAGTCAAAATGAGGTGAAAACATAAATATTTCAAATCAAAAAAATCACAGTGTGTTTGGGACATGAAAAAGTAAATTTTCAGAAAATTTCATGGAAAAAAAAATTTTTTTTGGGAAAGATAAAAATAAAAAACCAAAAATTGGTTATTTGAATTTTTCACATACATTTTGGGGTTATGTGGAAAAAGTGTTGGAACAAAAGTTGTACTTCTTTCTATTACCTACAACTTTTTTCTCACAACTTTTTTCCATAAGACTCGTAGTTTTGCCGGAAATCGAGATAAACCGTTTTTTACCCTTAAAAACTCATCCCCCTTCCACTTTCCGACCTCAGATCGGCCGTAAATCATTTTTCTTTTCATTTTTGTTATATTCTCTTTCTCTCCCAATGGGTTTCATCTCACTATTATTTTTTTTCACTTTTTACCATTTTCAAAGGCTTCAGCCCTGGTCTAAAGCTTTTTGAAACCAAATAATTCAACAAAAAATAATTAAATCAGCGGTGACTTAAACTCATTTCATACGTTTTAGTACACGGCCTAAATGAAAGATTGTCTCTAAAAAGGTTTTTTATTATTGATTTTTATGATAACTTTGGTATGATCCTAGATATTTCTGTGAAATGCATCTTCTATGCATCGAAAGGTTTTTTCTACTGTACATTATTTTTATTTTTGCCAGTGGCGTTGGTGCGAGATTTGCACTGAATCATTGAAAAAAAAGTGATTCGCCACGACGTTTTCTTCAAGTAAATATTATTTTTGAAATCCTCATTCCTGTTTTAGCAAATCTGGCCTTCTGAATTTTTTTCGTTTGACGTAATGTTTTCGCATAAAAAAAATTAAATTCATTCATTTGCACGTTGTTATGAAATTGGGTATTATCAAGGATTGAAATCTCATCTAGAAGGTAAGAAGCTGATTTTGTTTTGTAAACATAAATAGTTTTGACAGTTGTCTACCTAGTCTAGTGGTCACGTATTTAAGGCATCAAAATTGAACATATTATTATAAACATATGGTTCATTTTACGAATTTGTAGATATGCAGGTATGCATTACTCGAAAACTCGGGAACAATTTGAATATCTCACATATTCTTGGTTGGAAAATTCTCCACGAATTTTTATTATATCCCCACCATATCCAACGGTTTCAGGTGTTACTCTCTCGTGACTTTGGCCGATGGTTTCTTCAAAAAGTGTATTTAAATCCATAATTTGATACTGAAACTGTATTCACCGATGAAGTCAAGTTTTCCAAAAACGCCATCCAAAACTTTCACAATAATCATTTTGATGTTGAAAGAAACTCACATGCAATCTTGGAATCCCGTCACCGAAGACAGTTTTTCGTTAACGTGTGGGCTGGAATATGCGGTGATTATTTAATTGGACCCAATTTTCTTCATGCAAGATTGAATGGGCATAACTTCCGGCAGTTCCTCGAAGAAGAATTGTTAGCTTTGATGAAAGATGTTCCCATTTTAGTAAGAAACGACTGTGGCTTATGCACGACGGGGCGTCATTGGCTTATAGCACACCAATTCATATGGAAGAGCAGTTGAGGAATCGTATTATAGTTTCTTGGGAAACTATTAGAAACAGACTCTGCATTTCCCAAATTGTCCATGAAAAAAAGAGCAGAGGGGTGCATTTTTGCAGGAGGTTCACATTTTGGACACCTGATTTAATTTATTTCTATGTGCGGGCAGGGTTATTTCATGTTAGTATTCCAGAATATATTTAGATTGCTCAAATTTCATAATTCTACCGTTTGAGTTACATAAATTGTTTTTTCTCGTAAGTGGTCTATCGAGATGCAAATGAATAAATTTGATTTTTTTATGCAAAAACCGTACGTCGAACGAAAAAAAATTGCGATACCAGATTTGTTCAGAAAGGAATGATTATTCCAAAAATAATCTTTACTTTGAGAAAAAGCAGTGGCGTATCACTTTTATCTTTTAAATGATTCAGTGCAAATCCCGCACGAAGGCCATTGGCAAGAATAAAAAAATTATGTTGTACAACAGAAAATGGCTTCTGATACATATAAGACGGTTCACAAAAATATCTAGTCATACCAAGGGTATAAAAAAATTAGCACCCTGTAGTTTATAAGTTAAGACGTTTAGGACATATGTTTATAAAGAGTTATTTTCTCAAAACGAGCCCAAGAATAATCTCCTTAGATATCAGCATGCCATTAAGAATCACCTGTATTTGGAAAGCGCTCCTAATACAGTCGCCTGGCTTCATATGCGTTCCCGTCAGCAAGCCTATAGAAGGAATGTATGTCTGCTGATTCGGTATTTGTGAAATTTTTGTTTTTATCAATAAACAAGATCTATAACTTGAATAATGCCACAAGCCGCGTATCTAGATAAAGAAGTGTAAAAATTGTTTACGATTGAAAACAACAACGAAATGTATTTTAAGCATACTAGATGTTTCTAGCCTACAAAAAAATATTACTATCTATCGACTGAATGCATTTTATTATTTTTCAAATCGAAATCCGTCGGACGAAAATAGTATATTTTCCATTTCTAAATTCGTTGGTATACCTGATGGTATGTTCTGTATTGCATTTGCAATTTTATTTGCTATGTCAAGCTTACTTTTCTTCGATTCATCAATATATCCCTCAGCGACTGTAGTAGATTTCCAGCCACCGTGGCGTTTTAACGTGGTTATGTCACCTCCAGCATCAACAAGAATTGTTGCGGAGGATCGGCGAAAGCAGTTGCCCAGTATATAATTCGTAATTTGTCAATTTTAAATACTTGGCAATGTCTTTCCCCATAGCTCCAAACTTATTCAGACCTATTATCTGAATGGTACACTTTCCTTTTTGATAATTAATGAAAAACCATAGACCATTAGCATTTTGAGGGCGAAGATTTGCGTATTTTTTATAAATTTCGTAGAATTTGCCAGTTACAGTAAAATTTCGTACTATTTTGGTTTTACTGTCTGGTATTGTTACTAAAACAGCTGAACCAAGATCATTGAAATGAGTAATTTTCATTTGATGTAATTCATGTCTTCTACATGCACCCATTACTCCCATAACTAATGCAACCTACAATGTTAATTAGTATACTTAAACATATTTTTCTTCATATGGAAATATAAAACTCACTTTTGTTGCCAAATATATTCCATCTGGAGCCTGTTCAATGAAATTATCGATGTCATTTGCTGTAAAGATCTTTGACTTTCTGGGTTTGTAGCCGTTAGACTGCCGCTTGAGGAATGCTTTCAGTTTCAAATATTTGGCAATATCTATATCATTATAGATACTAAGAGTTGAGAAGTGTGACCACAAAGTGGAACTTTTAAATTTTTTGGCTAAGTCGTCAAAATAAGCCATTAAAACGTTCTCGGAAAACGATTTTGTCTGTAGATCTACCTTCCATTCCAAAAAAAGGTTTTAAGCGCGTTGATACATACTCTTCGACATTTCCGGTAATAAATTCAGTGTTGTTACCTTCGCTGCTTCTATTATGTGTGTGTCAAATCTAAGTCAATATCACTATCAGTTTACATTTTAATTAATAGTTTTTATAGAAAACAACTATGAAATTACTCGTTACCTACTAAAACTTTGACAAAAACGATCTGCTGACATTTCATCAATTTGTCGCTGGACGTCATAATTTGACAAGCCGTAGTCGCCGTGATTTTAGAGTGAACTTAGACCTGTCACGAAATATTCCATTTCGCATTTGTTGCTTAGCAACTTGCCTAGCAACCGATGCAAAAATGAAATTCTGTACAAAATGTGCTTGTTTATGATTGAAGTTACGGTTATAAAATGAACATTTATCGAGGTTGTCGTAGAAAAACGTATTTTTATGTGTACTCTGCATAAACCGAAATTGAAAAAAGGCGCTTTTAGATATATTTGGAGAAAACTATTTTTGTTGTTGAAATTCAACACCCTGTATCCCAGAAATGAAGCGGTTTGTGGACATAAGTTCATATGAAAAATTCTCTTCAAAATCATACAAGGATTATCGCTCTTAAAGATCAGCATTCAATTTTGAAATAACCTGTATATTCAAAATCCGATTGATGGTACTCTGGTACATGGGGGGTTGAATTGGGATTGGAAGTTTGTATAGGGTTTCCGTTACTTTTCGAATTAGGGTCATAAAAATTCGTATTTCAAATCATTACAAGTGAAAGAATAGTTGTTTTGCTGTTTCTGATAAATCAACCCCTAAAGGGGTAAAATGGAGGGTGGCAGTTTGTATGGGGGTTCCAATAGATTTCAAGTTAGAATCACACAAATTGTTATTCGAAGTCCATGTTACTAATAAAGAAATACTTTCGCTAGCAAATCGACATATCGGGATAACAGCATAATGAGAAACAAGATGAAGGAAAATGGGATAACGGGAAACGGGACAATGGGAAACGGGACAACGGGATAACAGGATAACGGGATAACGGGAAACGGAATAACGGGATAACGGGAGGCGGGCAGAGCTAGATAGAGCAACACCAAGGGAAACATGCCAAAAACACAAATTATATGCGAAGTCGCGGGTAACAGACCGTTTCAAAAATATATTGGAAAATATATCCGATTATGGTGTGACTTTTTTCACAGGAGAACAGAGCTTCAATTAAACTGGAATAATTTGGCTCTGCGAAATCAAAAGTATAGCGGAACGTGTGAGAAATGGACAAATACACAGTGAAAAATCAATTATATTCAGAGAAAGAATGAGAGGAGCATCAAAATTAATTAAACATCAATTAAAGTCCGCAAAAAAAGACGAAACCAGAAGAGAAATCTTACCCGGCGGCGTGCAGAGGACAGCTGTCCAAAAAGCTACCAAAAACACTAGGGAGATCTTCATGTTTGTCACTCGAACAAACCAGCAAGTCTGAACTTCTGGAAGCTGGTAGGCTTTTTATACAAGACATTTCACCGGCTGTTTGTGTCATATCACTGACCCTAGATGCAGTTGTTTTTGTTTTTGAATAAAATTCTCTTCATATCTTCCGATGATAAAATATCGATAATTGGAATATTCTTTAACTTCAATACATTTCTGGGGATTGTGCAGAATCTTGTTTTTTATTGAGCCACAGTATGTATATCTTCCATGCAGTTTATTTCCATCTCGTGATAGTAGCAAGTGTTGTAAGTATGATATTCGATAAGAAAAATGTTTTTGTCTCATAGGAAAAATATTCGATTTATCACACACGTCACTCATAACGATATGATACATCATAAAGGGACAAGTACGAGTATAATTAGCGGCCAAACGGTTCCTCATTAGGACGTTTTTTATTGCGAACTAGCTTATTTCTGGGGATTTGCCAACAAAAAACAAGTTCTGCAAATTTTCCTCGGTAAGACATGTTTTTCGGTCAGCAAAGAAATCCTTATTCTCTTCTCTGAAAAATTGCGCCACGACGGCCTTCGAAGTTTCACCGACAAAACCGCAGCGTGTATGTTCTGCATTTTTCGACCAAATTCAATATTTCAGCATAGGTGCCATATAAAAAATCATACTGAACCAGTTACTTTTTGAAGATAGCTTAAACATCCTTGTTATATTTTTCGAATTATTTACATCAATTTATTAATAACAAATTTTGGTAGATAGTGGGAATGAATAAAGTTTAGTGTAACGGTAAATTGGATTATTTTTCAGATCATATGTCGGGGTTATCCGATTATTTATTTTTTTGATAAACAGTGTATAGCTAGAAGTTGGTCCCATTTGAGTTTTAGAAATAATCCACCTCTATGGGTAGAAAAATAGGGGAAGATTGATTTTTCACCTGTGAACCAATTCTGTTGGACCTTGGCATACATATGTAGTTCTCATGACACTACAACATTATGGAGACCTGGAGTTAATCTAGTGAAGGAGGCGGAGATCTGGCCTCATCAACCCTACATACTAATTGTCGACGAAATCGGATAATAAATTAAAAAATCTCGTCCACCATATCCCTACTTTTTATAAACGACTCACCATTTCAACTAAAATCGCAACTACTGACGATATATGCGGGACGATACCTCACTGGCGGTCTTGGCACATACCTCAGAGGAACTCATATCATCCATTGCAGATACTGTAATTTTTTTCGTGAACTGGTGTAAACGTAACGGTCTAATGGTTAATATCGATGAGACAGAGTGTATACATTTTCATTCCAATAGTATTACGTCCACCTCATATTCTCTAACATGTCGAGTCGAGAGTTATATGATTCAATCAACCACAACAACAAAGTTCTCAGGCTTACATATTGATTCTAGTCTCAGATGGACAGAGCAAGTTAACGCAGTTAACAAAAAAATTAATAGGGCCTTTTATGCAATTTCAAGAATTAAAGACTGCACGCCCACCAGTGCAGTAGTTGACGTCTATTACAGTTAAGTGTACAGTCATTTATGTTATAACCTAATTTTATGGAGAAATTCCACAGATGCCAATAGAATATTCGTAACACAGAAGAAGATCATACGAAAAATGTTCAGCCTAGACTTCAGACAAACTTGTAAGCCCACATTCATAAAATATAAAATTATGCCGTTCTACAGCATTCATATCTACTGTATCTTGTATGTAAGAAAAAATATTGATAAATTTGAACTGAATTCTTCTAATCATGATTATGATACGAGGAATTCTGATCATATATGTGTCCCCAGACACAAAACTACTAAACTTGAAAATAGTTTTAGATACATGGGAATGAAAATTTATAATAAACTTCCACTAACTTTTATGAGTATGGACTCCTTCAGTAATTTCAAAAGGACCATAAACAATTCAATGCTAGAAAAATGCTACTATAGTATAAAATAATACCTCCATGATAGCTTGTAGAGACTGTCTTTGTATATGCCGTCTGTATTTGCATAAATATGCCTATATAGTGCGATAAATACATTCTATGTTAGTTTATAGAAAATGTACTATTTTAATTCTATTTTATTTCATTTCATTCATACCAACTATTTGCATAATTTCAAGATAACCCCAAAATACACCTTTCACAGCGGGTGACTGACTTGTCCTATACATGTTTGTAATGTCACAAAGGATAAATAAATATTTCTATTTCTATTATATTCTATTAGGTCCTTTATCTTGAATTTTGACAAAAAAATCATAATCTGCGACCCCAAAATTCCAGATAACAATTTTGAGTAGATTCGGACCATCAGTTACACAGACGATAGCCATATTGGAGCCACCATCTTGAATTCCTGTTTTTTTCAACAAAGTGATGACCTCTGATACCGAAAACTCCCACATACCAATTATAAATAGAATCGGACCCTAAACACATTAACACAGCACATTAAAAACAAACCTCTAAAAATATTTCGAAGAGAATTTCTTTGTTCGTAAAAAATCGTATGGACCCTCGGGGAACAGTTTACCGGTCCTCAAAAGTGCTCCATTACGCGCCTGCACATAATTGGAATTGCTTTCACTTTGACGACTGGTCTGGTCAGAAGGCCCTTCCAGTCACAAAGAGTCATACGAATATGATTTTTTTACCTATAGCTGTTCTAAAGAATTCCCAATTTCTCATGTGTAGAGAGTCTATTTATTAAGTTTCTGCATTCAGAGTTGAGCTCAAAACTCACTTCGCAAAGCAGAATATTGAAAACGATGCTTATGTCAACACTTAAATCTCTCGAATATGTTTCGAAGAGAATTTTTCTGTTCGTGAAAAATCGCATGGACCCTCGGGAAACAGTTTACCGGCCTTCAAAAGTGTCCCAGTACACGCCTGCAGGAAGTTCAACACATAGAGATCCGCCAAAATCATAGTGAAACATCATTGAAATTGCTGTCACTTGAGTCATGAATATAAATTTCTAAAGATTTCTTTATAGAATATCATCATGTGTAGAAAGTATATTCATTAAGTTTCTGCATTCAGAGTTAAGCTCTAAACTCACTTCGCAACGCACAATATAGGCCAGTAGAAATAGACATGAATTTCCCTAAATTTAATAATAATCACAAAAGTTTTAAAATTTCAGTAGAGTGGAGAGTACGTTCAAAGGATGATTAGTCTGATTTTGCAACCCTTTTTTCTGAACGGAAAATCAGGATTTAATGAATTTTCACATTATTAGCGACGAAAAATTTGCAAAAGTTCTGCGAACTTTTTGAAAAATAGCAATTTACATCCTCTGATAAATTTGCAACCATTCAAACAAAACGGAAGTATTTGTTTTATCGAAAAAAAATTGTTATTCATCCCAATTTTTTTATGAAAATTCCAAAAGTTCTGCAAATTTGATAAAATAACTAAAATAATGTTCTTGAGAAAAGTTATACTTTGCAACCTCTTGCGTCAGACGGAAAATGTAGTTTTTCATGAAATTGATTTCATTTATCGAAATTAGTATCTGAATTATTACAAAAGTGTCAAATAATGGTTGCAAGTGGATATGTCATGACGTACAATGTTTTCATTAATTTGCAACCTCGTCTCCAACACGGAAATAAGGGTAAAATCAAAAGAAAAATATGTTCGTATTCGTACTCTACCAAAAAAAGCAAAAGTTCTGAAAATCGGGCAGACAACTCATTTCATCAATTGGTGGCATGTAATAATTTGCAAACTATGTTACAATGCGGACCATTGGAAATTAAAAAAATATGTATTTCCACAACACTTGTGTTATCTGCATAATAAAGATTTGTATATACCTAATAAATGACATTCATGTTACCAAGATAAATATCGACCAAGAAGAAGCTCGTCAACGGTAGGTGGTATCATTCAGAAAGCTAACGTTTTCCATATAATAATAATGATTAATATAATTTATTCATCATCATCCTTTTCGTATACAAAAAAGTAGAAGAGATAATATATATATATATATATATATTTATATATATATATATATATATTTTATATATATATATATGTTTTATATATATATATATATATATATAAAGTAATAATTCATAGTATATTTACAAAATAATAGGTGATTGAATTTGATTAGAAATTGTTAACAACTATAAAATTTGGTAAAACATTTGCTTTTTTGACACACTCAGGTGATTTATTACATCATAAATAAGGTTTATAGTCTAAGTAAAAATTTTACATTCATTAAAGTCTCAATCAGGGTGATTTCTGGGATTATGAATGAAAATCATGGACAGAGATCATGGA
This sequence comes from Gonioctena quinquepunctata, assembly GCA_018342105.1. Taxonomy (NCBI): domain Eukaryota; kingdom Metazoa; phylum Arthropoda; class Insecta; order Coleoptera; family Chrysomelidae; genus Gonioctena; species Gonioctena quinquepunctata. The sequence goes on along the minus strand of JAFIRS010000498.1, from coordinate 373,387 downwards.
TATATACACAGATCCACGAAGTATACACATACGAATTAAAAATGAATAAACACAGAGAAAAAAAACACAACAACCACAAGGAAATGAATTCGCGCATGGCATGAAATCTTTGCTCGAAAAATTAAGCGATTGACTTAATTAAATTAAAATAAATGAATTTATACAGGTTGAATCATATAACAATTAGGAATTTGCATAAAAAAATCCTGTGAGTACATTCGATGGAAGAGCGAGACTCTCGACACGTTTCCATAATTTTATTGATTCATTACAAAATGCAAGAAATATTGAGATTTGAGAAACACTTGTACAGTTGTATTGAAAGAACAAGCAATAGCGCGTCACAGGAAACAGTCGAATTTCTTCCTCACCCTGCCCAGGTCGAGTTTGTAGGCATATATTTACCAAGAGTGGGAATGCAGATAGTGAACTGTTTGAACATTAGCAAAACAGCTTCTGTCCGTTCTCGATTTATTTTGGATTTGGGTATTCATTCAAGTCGATTGCTGGATGGAAGCAGTGGCGCCGACAAAAGTTCACAAAAACTAAACAGCCGATTTATTTTATCATTTGTTTTTCAATGTTATTTTCTGAGGATGATTGGAATCAAGTTTTTAATGGCCATATAAATTATTTTTCAATTACTCACGTAATTTCAAATGATACACAGGGTGTGTTTCATTCTAGTTTTGGAATTGATTCTCAAGGGTAACTGGGGCCGAGGATATTATTAATTCAATGTCAAAATTAAAAGATAGCGGAAATATTTTGTGATTTATGTTCCGATTGTATCCAAAATTGTTAACTGAAGGTTTTTGAGATCGCAATGAATTATGAATTACATGTCTGAATTCGAGAACTCAAGATGGCTGATGAAGTTTTGTGATGTATGTTTTCATTCGTATATGAGTGTTCTATGTCGATGATTATGGATTGTTTGTCAAAATTCAAGGTGGCAGAAGGGTATTTCACTAATGGTTCGATTGATCCTTTTGAAAATTAATATCCCATTGTTTTTGAAGTCTAGAATAATGGATTTCATGTTAAAATCCCAAATATTAAGGGGGTAAAAATAAAATAAATACAACACTAACATTTATTCAAATGTACTAAAATGGAACAATGTTTTATTAGATGTGTGAGACAAGTTATTCTGTGAATAGAAAAATCGAATTTAAACGGTTTTCTTCACATAAAGGATTCAATATAAAATTGAACCAGAGAAAGGTAGATCTCAGGTGAAAAACAACTACTTTCCTGGCAAATACCACGCAGAACGTTGAATGATATTCACCTGAAAATCCATGCATACTTCCATATAATATCAATGGACATTGAATGCAAATGTTTCTTTCTGATAAGCTCGATTATGTTTAATTTATGTCGTGTTCACCTAACAATCCGCATACCGGTTTCAGGCTTCTTGGCCCTCATCAGTACGGAGTAGTCAACCAGCCAAAGGTGCAAAGAACTCTGGCTGAAGTGAGACACAACGTAAACAAACCATCATCGATCTTGTAACACCTATAGGTACGCCGGAAAAGATAAACTTTAACTGGCGGTACCTAGTGACAGAAAGAAACACTCCGAAAATCTCCCACCTCGATAGGTTTCTAAATAAAAGATACTGTAACGAACCTAGGCCGGACCTGTCGCCTCGCGTGTTGCCGTCGACAGCGATGAGATCATCCCCGGAGATGTTCGAGAACAGTCCAGTCGTTCTGCCGCGAAAAACAACGGTCAATATTGGAAGCAATTGGAACATGCGGGACGCCAACTGGAAGAATTCGAAACATCGAGAATGCTGTATCGGAGATAAATAGGTAGCCCTCAAGATGGCACGGACAGTCTGAACGAGCCCATACGATCGAGCTATTCAGTGAAGTAGTAATATAAATTAAGTTGTAAATTAAGTGTGAAATAAATTAGTAGAACCAAGTTAAGTTTATTTACGTTACAATTGGTGTCGGAAGTGAGATTTTGAAAATAAACAAGTGATCGTGGAGTGGATAGTCAGAAAAATAAATTGATAGACCTTTTTGTACGCCCAAAATAGACAGTGGCCCGGTTTTCGCGAAGTGGACAATTGTGCGTGGCAATATAAACTGATACACTGTTCGTGTGAAACAGAAAATAGACAGTGGCCCGGTTTTCGCGAAGTGGACAATTGTGCGTGGGAATATAAACTGATACACTCTTCGCGTGAAACAGACAATAGACTGGTGGCCCGTGGAAAAGAATTCGCGAAGTGAATTTTTAACAAACTGATAAACTTTTCGTGTAAAACAGACTGATACCTCGTCAAAGACAAAATGTGTTCAAGAAAAGTGCGCCTTGCGGATTTGAAGGTAGCGGAATTGAAACAGGAATTGGAGGAAAGGGAACTGGAAACAACGGGTAAAAAGCAAGTACTCCAGGAAAGACTTGCAGAAGGACTTATACAAGAAGGTGAGGACCCCGAAACATTTTTATTGGCTTTGGAAGAAAACAAAAGCTTGGAAAAAATGCTAGAAATCTGGAAGGAGCTGAGAAAATTTAGAAATCGGAAGAGAAGCTGTCTAAAATCTGGAAGAGAAGCATTCAGAAATCTGGAAGAGAAGCTTCAAGAAAATTCAAGAAGCCTTGAAGAAAATTCTAGAAATCTGGAAGAGAAGCTTCTAGAAAATTCAAGAAGCCTGGAAGAGAAGTTCCTGGAAAACACAGAAGGCCTAAAAAAAGAATTGTGTGGTGTGGCTAATTTCCTAGAAGAAAGAATGGGAACCGTTGAGACAGAGATAGATAAAATTAGGGAGCAAATGAACACGGAGGTAGATAAAATCAAAGATGGGGTCGAGGCAGAGATGGACAAGATGAAGGAAATAATCAGCGATGGAATCAAAGACGGAATCGAGGCAGAAATGGACAAAATAAAGGAAACGATCAGTAAGCTGGAAAAACAAATTAATAGTGCGTCCTCCACAGAGATGGTTAACGAAAATGCAATGCTGGACTTGAGTTTGAACGTGGTAAAGGGGAAATTTCCAAGTCGAAACTCATTCGAAGAACAGAGGGCAAAGCAGAGTCAAGTAAATTCCATGAAGCCGCCTCAGTTCGCCGGAAAAACTCCATGGGCAAATTACCGCCGGCAGTTTGAAGCAGCGGCCAAAGCAAACGGATGGAATGCAGGGAAAGAGCTGTAGCACTGACACTTGCATTACGTGGAGAAGCGACAAATATTCTACAAACTCTCACCGCCCAAGAACAGGAGGACTATGATCAGCTGATTAAACATCTAGAATTACGATATGGCCACGCCCATTTGGAACACGTATACCACTCCCAGCTGAAAAATCGCTGCCAAAATCGGGCGAATCCTTACAAGAATTCGAAACTGACATTGCACGCTTGGTTCGTCTCGCATATCCAGCCACACCAGAAAATGTAATGGAGCGACTAGCGGTTCAAGCATTCCTGGATGGACTCCGTGACCAAGAAACCAGACAAGCGTTGACACTAGCCCGTCCAACACATCTCGTAGACGCACTGGCACGCGCTTTGGAATTCGAGGCAGCGAAACAATCTTGCAAAAGCCAGAGTAAAGTCCGAATGATTGAGGAAGACTCACAGGAGCCTGCTAATTTGGAAGCTGCCATAAGGAAAGTGATTAAGGAAGTGTTCCCTGAGAAAAGACAGATAAGATGCTGGAATTGTGGCAAAATTGGACATGTGCGTAGCAAATGTCCAACATTCGAAAACACGACTCCGATGCAGGAAAACTAAAGAAGGTCGACGAGAAGGGGCAATCGTCGGCCTGTGTCCAGCAAGCCCTGGTTAACAACGCATATGTCGCTATCCTGCAACGACAGAACAGAGGTGTTTTCGTAGACGGTCTCATCAATAACGAGCCTTGCACCATGCTGCTAGATACAGGTGCGACTAGGACAATTCTCGGACCTTCCTTTGCCAGAACACCGGAACGAATTGAACTCGACAACTTGGGAAACTACGCACAGCAACAGGGGAGCCAGCTACTGTATATGGCGAGCTACCGATTGAAATAATTTTGGGCAGCACTAAAGTGAAACATCAGGCACTTGTAGCGGACATCGAAGACGATGCAATCATCGGAATGGACATCATGAATTCCAGAGGGTTTGAATTGGATTTCAAAGACGGCGTCCTACGTGTCAACGGAGAAGAGCTGGTGCTTCATGGGAGAAGTGAGGGGTTGATCCGTGTGTTGTTGGCTGAAGATGTAAGCGTACCTGAGAGGGCTGAAACCATTCTGGAGGCTCGCCTGGACGGGAGTACGAGCAGTGGAAACGTGGTGATGTTCGAGCCCAAACTTCATGATGAGAAAATTGGACGAGGGATTGCACTAGGGAAGACCTTGTTGCGTGCTGACAAATTTGTGCCCGTAAGGGTCATGAATGTCAATTATTTTCCAGTGACCTTGAAGAAAGGAACAATATTGGGGCACTGCTCGTCAGTTTCCTCAGTGATCCGGAGTGTACGAGGTACGATTAGCCAACCCAACAACTTGCCCACAGTACTAGAAAATTAGTGCCATCTCTTCCAAAGATATAAAACCACCTCAACAGCCCAAACTAAGAGATTTAGTTAAGAAGTACCAAGACATCTTCGATACCGGACAAGGAAAAGGAGGTCGAACTAATGTGGTCCAGCACAAGATTGATACTGGGGTGCCCGACCGATCCGGCAATCAGCAAGAAGACTTCCTCTTGCCAAGAAGGAAGAGGCTGACAAAATAGTCAGCGATATGGGAAAAGAAGGAGTTATCGAACCATCTGACAGTCCCTGGTCCTCTCCAGTCGTACTGGTGAAGAAAAGGACGGATCGACACGCTTTTGTGTAGACTATCGCCAACTTAATAATGTCACGAAGAAGGACAGTTACCCTCTCCCAGAATAGATGACACCCTAGACACGTTGGCTGGTTCCACGATTTTCTCGACCCTTGATCTGAAGAGTGGATATTGGCAAGTAGAACTGACTCAGGAAGATCGAGAAAAGACTGCTTTACCATCGGCTCAGGATTGTGGCAGTTCACCGTTATGCCATTCGGGCTCTGTAATGCTCCCGCCACATTCGAAAGATTGATGGAAACAGTACTGAAGGGACTCTCATGGAACACGTGTCTAGATGTATCTCGACGACATAATTGTGGTCGGCAGATCGTTTGAGACCACGTGAAAAACTTGGAGGAAGTATTCCTGCGACTGAGGAACTAAGATTGAAGCTGAGCCTAAGAAATGCCATCTGTTCCAAAGAAGTACGATACCTCGGCCACGTTGTCTCTGGGGAAGGAGTAGCAGTGGACGACCAGAAGATCAAAGCTGTTAAGGATTGGCCCATCCCAAAAGACATTCACCAACTTCGAAGTTTCCTTGGTTTATGCACATACTATCGCCGATATGTGCTGGGATTCGCCAACATCGCTAAACCACTGACCAGCTCACGGAAGGCCAAACAAAGTTCCAGTGGTCCGAAGAATGTCAAGACTCATTCAGGAAGCTGAAAGGAGCTTTGATCAACGCACCTATACTGAGCTATCCCTACCCAAAGGGAAATTCATTTTGGATACGGACGCCAGCAACGTGGGACTTGGAGCTGTCCTATCTCAGATCCAGGAGGGACAGGAGAAGGTCATTGGTTATTTCAGCAAGACGCTTAGCAAACCAGAGCGCAATTACCTGTGTCACCAGGCGAGAGCTGTTGCTGTTGTAAAGGAGTGGAACACTTCTACAAGTACGTGTATGGAAGAAGATTCCTGTTGAGAACTGACCATGCAGCTCTCAAATGGCTCTTACAGTTCAAAAATCCTGAGGGTCAAGTAGCACGTTGGATCGAGAGACTCCAAGAATTCGATTTCGAGATCGAACATCGAGCCGGAACTAGCCATAAGAATGCAAGATGCCTTGTCGCGAAGACCATGTCAGATGGTTGCTCTATTGCCGACGAGCAGAAGAGAAGAAGCAACACTTTGTAGAACCGCGGCAATGGATGACAACTGGAATGACAGCAAGATCCAGAAAGACCAAGAGAGAGACCCGACCTGCTTAGTCGTCAGCTGGAAGAAGGGCAATCGAAGACCATCTGGCAGGAAGTCGCAGGTTACTCGCCGGCTGTTAAGTCCTATTGGGCACAATGGAACTCTCTTATTCTGGACAATGGGATCCTGAAACGTGTGTTGGAGGCCGATATTGGTGGGAAGACAGACGCCAAATCATTGTTCCCAGGAACAGAAGAGGAAGTGCTGCGGGAAATCCATGATGGAGTCGCCGGAGGACATCTGGGAGTGACGAAGACCCTGCAGAAAGTGAGGCAGCGGTTTTACTGGGCCAATTGTCAAGCTGACGTCCAGGACTGGTGCAGAAAGTGCGCTGTATGTCTGCTAGCAATGGACCTCGAATACGACCCAAGGCCCCGATGCGTCAGTACAACGTGAGGCAGCCCGTTCGAGAGAATCGCCATTGACATCGCCGGCCCGTTTCCTGTATCCGACCACGGGAATAAATACATCCTTGTGGCAATGGACTACTTCAGTAAGTGGGCGGAAGCCTATGCCCTGCCCAACCAGGAAGCCATCACCGTCGCCGACGTCTTGGTGAAAGAGTGGATATGTCGATTCGGTATTCCAATGGAGCTGCACTCGGATCAAGGCAGAAATTTCGAATCCAACCTTTTCCAAGAAATATGTCTACTGCTGAACATCCGCAAGACAAGAACCACGGCCCTACATCCGCAGTCCGATGGAATGGTGGAACGGATGAACAGGACGATCAACCGCCACTTGTCCAAGGTTGTCTCTGACCATCAAAGAGACTGGGACCAGTATCTTCATTTGTTCCTGATGGCCTATCGATCCGCAGTACACGAGTCAACCGGTCAAACTCCTGCTAGTATTATAATGGGCCGAGAACTGCGACTGCCTTGTGACCTGAAGTTTGGGATACCGCCAGGACAAGACACTGCGGAGAGGGACTACGTCAGCAAACTTCGGCAGAGAATGGACGACATCCACGAACGAGTCCGTTGAACATCCAGAGTGCCAGCGATAAAATGAAGAAGACCTATGACATCAAGGCCGACGCTGGAGGATTTAAGGTTGATGACCTGGTTTGGCTGTACAACCCCAAACGTCGTCGTGGACTATCACCAAAGTTGCGGAACTCGTGGGAAGGCCCGTATAAAATCGTGAAAAGGATAAACGACCTTGTGTACCGAATCCATAAGCCACCCCGAGGGAAACCAAGGGTCGTCCATTTCAACAGGTTGGCCCCTTACGCTGGAAACCATGACCAAGTTCGCACCCTCAAGCCACCGGAGGATGATATGACGTTCGAGAAGTTTATGTCCTTGTATTCAAACGGGCAGAAAGTTCTACATGGGGAGTTACTAGAGAGGAGTCAGAGACCTTTTCGAGGTGCCTGCTGACTACGCACTAGCGCACTGTGTGGCAGAAGATCTTCGAATGTCAGGGCATTGCCGTAGTGTTCTCCAAGAAATTTGGTCAACTCCAAGCACTGCGGGAGCAGAATCCAAAGTTGGTGGGGTGCTACAGTTGAAGAAAGGCCAGAGAAACATCTCTACCTAGTTACCAAGAGGCATTCCCAAGATAAACCGTCCTATGAAGATGTCTGGAAGAGTTCACCAAACTAAGAGATACTATGGTGGACCAGAATCTGGCGGATCTAGAATTCAAAACTATCCTGTGGTATTGATGGGTTGGACTGGAGAGTCATAAAAGTATGCTGGAGGCGATATTCAGATCCAGCGGCGTCAGGATTTGGTTTGCTGTAACCCTCTTCCACGACCGATCATGAAGACCGTGGAGTGTTACTTCCATCGAACTTCACGGTGCAGATATGGGGAGTCATGCAGATATCGTCACACTCCAAGGATGAAATTTCGGGACGAAATGTCTTTAAGAAGGGGGCAATGTAACGAACCTAGGCCGGACCTGTCGCCTCGCGTGTTGCCGTCGACAGCGATGAGATCATCCCCGGAGATGTTCGAGAACAGTCCAGTCGTTCTGCCGCGAAAAACAACGGTCAATATTGGAAGCAATTGGAACATGCGGGACGCCAACTGGAAGAATTCGAAACATCGAGAATGCTGTATCGGAGATAAATAGGTAGCCCTCAAGATGGCACGGACAGTCTGAACGAGCCCATACGATCGAGCTATTCAGTGAAGTAGTAATATAAATTAAGTTGTAAATTAAGTGTGAAATAAATTAGTAGAACCAAGTTAAGTTTATTTACGTTACAATACCTTTCAGTAGAGTGCAAGCCCGTTACATATGTAGAGATAGTCCTGTGAAGTGGAATGAATAGAAAAATCGAATTTAACGGTTTTTTTCACATAAAGGATTCAATAATGCCAGAAAGGTAGATCTCAGGTGAAAAACAACTACTTTCCTGGCGAATTCCACGCAGAACGTTGAATGATATTCACCTGAAAATCCATGCATACTTCCATATAATATCAATGGACATTGAATGCAAATGTTTCTTTCTGATAAGCACTAGGTACCGCCAGTTAAAGTTTATCTTTTCCGGCGTACCTATAGGTGTTACAAGATCGATGATGGTTTGTTTACGTTGTGTCTCACTTCAGCCAGAGTTCTTTGCACCTTTGGCTGGTTGACTACTCCGTACTGATGAGGGCCAAGAAGCCTGAAACCGGTATGCGGATTGTTAGGTGAACACGACATAAATTAAACATAATCGAGCTTATCAGAAAGAAACATTTGCATTCAATGTCCATTGATATTATATGGAAGTATGCATGGATTTCAGGTGAATATCATTCAACGTTCTGCGTGGTATTTGCCAGGAAAGTAGTTGTTTTTCACCTGAGATCTACCTTTCGTTCAATTTTATATTGAATCCTTTATGAAGAAACCGTTTAAATTCGATTTTTCTATTCATTCCACTTCACATGGCACTTATCTCACTATATGCTAGACGGTTGCAATTCTACGAAAGGTATCTTTTATTTAGAAACCTATCGAGGTGGGAGATTTTCGGAGTGTTTCTTTCTGTCACTAGGTACCGCCAGTTAAAGTTTATCTTTTCCGGCGTACCTATAGGTGTTACAAGATCGATGATGGTTTGTTTACGTTGTGTCTCACTTCAGCCAGAGTTCTTTGCACCTTTGGCTGGTTGACTACTCCGTACTGATGAGGGCCAAGAAGCCTGAAACCGGTATGCGGATTGTTAGGTGAACACGACATAAATTAAACATAATCGAGCTTATCAGAAAGAAACATTTGCATTCAATGTCCATTGATATTATATGGAAGTATGCATGGATTTTCAGGTGAATATCATTCAACGTTCTGCGTGGTATTTGCCAGGAAAGTAGTTGTTTTTCACCTGAGATCTACCTTTCTCTGGTTCAATTTTATATTGAATCCTTTATGTGAAGAAAACCGTTTAAATTCGATTTTTCTATTCATTCCACTTCACATGGCACTTATCTCTCAAGTTATTCTGTGTTCAAACTGAATTGGTCGCATGACAATCTTCTGAGCCTGCAATTACCGGTTATCAGATGAGAATATCATTACACATCTAACAAAATATGATTTTTTTCAGTGCATCTGAACAAAAGCTTGTCTTGGAAAAGTTTTTCATTTTTACAATTTTGTCAGCTTTCCGTCTTCAATCAGATACAAATTTCCCGATCGTAAAATGGTTTTTTTGCAAAAACCAATGATTTCATGAAAGATATATTTTTTGTATGAACTCGGTGGTTCCATAAGACTCCGGAAATCTCTTAATCTTTTCCATTCATCATGACATATCACTTTTTTTCTTGAAAATCATCATAACCAAAAATCACTGAAGTTCCCGAATTTACACAAATGCGTTGAATCAGTTGCTCAAAAAAAAATCGTTAAAAAACTGAAAGCAAAAAATTTCAACCTACAATTGTGTTACGTCCCCTCTTTATTTAAAAATTTATATGAATCAAGAAAATGATTCTCACGTGTCTGTAACATTTCAGTCCTCCATTCGAATTCAATGGAATTTTCCATGCGAAATCACAATTGGAGTAAGAAAAGCGAGTGGAAAGGTAAATTATAATTCAAGAAATAAATACCTGTAAAAATAAATTTGAGATGTGATATCGATCTCACAAATTATTATCAACATCAACATTTCTGTGTGATGATGAAAATTATGTACTTGCGAAATTTAAAATCGATAACGTTTTGATATCCTTACTTCCATAGAGCATCGATTATCATTTTAAAATCTCTTCGATTGCTATAAAGTCATGTTGTGACAAGTGAAAATTTGGAATGAAGAATGATTGTATGTCGTACCCAATGCAATGAAAAACTAATGTCTTCCAATACTTTTTTAGCAGAATTTAGCAAAATTTTGTTGAATTCGAAAATGTTGGATTCAATTTATTTCGCTGATTAGTCGAAAACAGTGATTGTTTCTAAGATTAATAATTTGTTTAAAAAATGTTTATGGTTAACTACGTAACCTTATCATTTATCGGATGCAATTTCAATCGACCAGTACAAAATATAACAGATTGATGGATAATCAAGTGATTAACTGGACCACTGTAGACATATGTCGGTCGAATATATATCTCAAACCTATTTGCACAATGTTAACAATTTATGGCCAACTTATAAAAAAAACAAATCAATTATATAAGAAAAATGTTCCGTTGAACAATGACGGTTCAAATCTCTTGCGACAGTAATATATAATTCGTCATTATACCTGCAATTTGCAGAACTTTTGCAATTATTTCAGCAGTTGTAAAAATGCAAAAAATATATATTAGTGAATAAATAGGTTCCGTTTTTCGTATGAAGTTACAAAGCTACATATCCACTGAGACCGATATTCTCTTTATTTGCAACCATAATAGAAAACTTTTGTAATTATTTCAATGCTTGTGTGTATTGAAAATGGCAGTGTCCTGACCAATATTTTCGTTATATCGATTTCTTAGGTTATTCCACACACGGTATGGAAATCTACGACACGCCACCGTGGTCATGACAAAAGTTACAAGGAAATAACGAAAAAAAAAAATGGAATATTTCAAAAATCAAAATGGAGGCGCTATAACTCCTAATATAATGGAGTTTTTCGAAAAATTATTTCATTGTGCGAAAGACCGTTTTACGTACTTTTGGAATAGGTCATCAAAAATTAAAAAAAAAGTATTTTTCGAAAATGAGCATTATTTTGTGCTGAAACTAAATTTTCAATAAAATGTTATTTCATTAAAGCATAACTTCATTTTAAACAAAAATAACGTTGCAACAAATCTACATTTTGAAGGTTAAACATAATAAAAATTGAATTCTCTTTATCCGCGCCTAATTATTTCTTTAGCTAGAGCATGATCATTTCTCGACTTTTCTGATGCATTCTTGATAATAATGAAATCAAGCAGTCTGTACGTATTGTTCAATTCAGTAAATAATACAAATTTTTTGTGTCTTATTATTGTCTTTTAACTCAATATAATTTGTTGCAACGTTATTTTTGTTTAAAATAAAGTTATGCTTTTTTCGAAATGGGCACTTTTCCTCTTTCCTATAATTTTTATAAATGTAAATGAACAAATGTTTTTTCTGCATACAGGGTGTTTGAAAGTTAGTCATTGATAATAATAATAATGTGTCCCAAATACGGACATGGCCTCTCGTTTTTCAATAAGGTTGGGATCCAGAAATTAGGAGAATAAGAAATAGTTGATGAGTTTATGGATTAAAGCTGGAAAAGTACCATTTGGGGAAACAAATTTAATTTTGTGCCACCTCATTATCGAAACATCTAGATTTGACTCAAGTTAATAAGTCAAAAAGTTGTATGCTAAAACACCAAATTCATTTGGTCTTACTTATTTTTTTCTGCTCTTTGCAAATTTGTAAATTGAATTTTAAAATATTGATATACAGGTTGTTGTTCCGACACCACTGTGGACAAAGAACATACCAACCAAATATTACAAAAACGTATAGGGTGGTTCATCAGTTATGATTAATTGAAAAAATGGGGAAATTAATAAATTTTGGTTATAAAGAGCGATAAACCCATAAAATATAGGTGTCCTCCATCTACCCTTACTGTATGCGCATTTCCCAATGAATAACCCTGTATAAGGTAAAAAAAAGGCAAAAAGAGGGGGACAAAGTTTCGATTCCAATATTAATAAGTCAGCCCCAAATTCTTGCCAATATCAGAAAAATCATAGATATTCACTACAATGATGCAAATTGCAGATACAATAGGTGTCTATGCAAGAAAGAAGACGTGTTCTGTACGGATGACTGGAATTGCAAACTTGCATGTTCCAATAAAGAAACATAATATGTGGAAAATGGCGAAGATTGAATAATCTCGATTCTTTGTAAGCGCAAAACGTGAGAACGGCTGGACCGATTTGGAAAATTGCCCGGAAATTGGAGAATTCTGGTATATAAGAAATTTGGCGGAGAAAAAGAGTATCGAGTAATTTATTACCAAACGAGGAAATAGCTCAACACTGTCGCCTACCAAGCAGATGGTCACAGGAACGAATCCCAGTCAGGATAATATTTTTTTTATTTCCTGAAAACAACTTGGCTTATTTTTTCTCGAATATTCGTGGTACTCCAAATAAGGTTTTTAGGGAAAGAAAGATTTTAGGAGAAGTTTTTGGATTCGGGAAAAATTGAAAGTGCTTTTTTCTATGGGATTTTTAAAGACATAACAAATATTTTTCCCAAGAAGTATATAGTACCTGACTCGAATATAATTAAAATTATATACCTACACATTTTTTGTAAATCAATACTTTCCGTAACAACACCGTGTAAATATATAATGAATATGATGTCGCCACAATAATTAGGAACTTCAAATTAATCAATCTTCTTCTACGACTCTTTTCAAACCTTCACGTAAAAACTGTGAGTATTATGTGTTTTACTTGACGACGGGCGACAGTCAGCTACGAATATGGTATCCGGACGGTATGTTTCGTCGTTCTCAAATGGCTGCAGTCAATTCATTATCGAGAATAGATCTATACATGGGTGACTTTCACCGTGTTGAAAAAATAATATTTTATTGAGAATTTAGTCTCAGCACAAAATAATTCTCATATTCGGAAGAAAAATGAAAAAAAAACAAATTTTTGATAAATTCATAGTTCTTAAATAGGCGTTTCGGACAGTGAGAGAATTTCTCGAATAACTTCATCACACTAGGAGTTACAGCGCCTTCATTTTGATTTTTGGAATATTCCAATTTTTTTCGTTTTTTTTCATGTAAATTTTGTCACGACCACGCTGGCGTGTCGTTGATTTCCATTCCATGTGTCGAATAACATAAGAAATCGCCCTGCACAGGTTCCATTTTAATATACCGCAAAAATGGGCCATTGAAAGATTATCCATCGCTCCCACCGGACTATTATATCAACACTGTAATCTCTCGATTATACTTCAAAGATAATGGAGCCTCGGGAAACAGTTTACCGGCCTTCAAAATCGTCCCAGTTTGCGCCTGCAGAGAGTTCCGCACATAGAGCTCCGCCAAAATCATAGTGGAACACAATTGCAATTGCTGTCTCTTAGACGACTGGTCTGGTCAGAAGGCCCTCCCAGTCACAGAGAGTCATACGAATAATAATTTTTCACCTATAACTGTTCTAAAGATTTCTTAATAGAATATCATCATGTGTAGAAAGGCTATTCATCAAGTTTGTGCATTCAGATTTAAGTTCCAAACTCACAAATATTGAAAATAATGCCTATATCAACACTATAATCTCTCGAATATAAGGACACATACGCGTTCAGTAGTTCTTGGGGTTGCCGCTGGCCGCCTTTCCATGTTTCAAAAACAATTATAGATTTCGTAAAATGCTCGAAGCCCTAAGCACTAAATCACTGGTTCAAAATAGTGCTCGGGAGCACAGTGCTTACGAGCACAAAAGTGCTCTGAGTTCACGAGCACTAAGCACAGTGATTTGGGACAGATCTGATAACAAGTGAGGTAGGTAAGTAGGTATTTCAGAAGTAATCGAAAATGAAGTAGGTAGTAAATAATAGACTTTCAAACACAAAAAATTAAAACTTTTCAACAAAAAAACTAACCAACAAAAAAATTAACTGAAAAGCGGAAAAATTAAATAAGCCTTTTTAGTTTTGAGAACTGAGCTTTCAAACTAATATAAGTCACTGATTTTGAGTCGGCGCCAAACAAAAACTCAACGAAGATCATTAAATCACTTAAAAAAAAAAACAGCCGAAACGACGTGTTCCCTCACGTGTGTGCTTGTATCAACTTACATAAGTTTGGGAGCTTAGTTATCAAGACTAAAAAGGTTTACATTTTCTTCTTTTGTTAGAGAGTTTTCATTTTTATATTATTGAATATTAATTGAAAAATTTGAGAAAAATAATGTGTCATCTAGACACTCGAAGGAAAAAAATCACCCGGGAAATTCCCAGATTTTTTTAGGGTACCCGTTTACATTCGGATGATGGGTGAACAAAAACTCCCAAACTCAATTTGCTTCATGGTGACCTTTTAACAACTATACTCAATGAGATTATCAACTCATTTGTTATTGTAATTCCCCATCAATCACGGATTATTTAGGCAACAACAAAATAAAAAAAGGGTCATAATTTTTTTTATACAATTTATTGAAATCATTGTTTTGAGATATGAAAAATCTATCACATAATATTCTACTCAACTTCTCAGCGCTATTTGTTTAAACATTTTTTTCAAACAAATGAAAAATTACATATTTTGTTTTTTTTGCCATCTTATTGGTTATAAAATATTATGATTTGGGGAAAAAAAAACTTGAATTTTTATTTCAATTGTTCAAAAAGTTTTTCTGATATTTTATTTTTGTTTGAAAATAATATTTAAAATAAAATCAATGATCTGCGATTATCTAAAAATTTCAATTCATATTTAATTTGTATAATAAATAAACAATTGTCGAATATGTTTATATTACTTGACCGACTCCCTCGAGTGCAGAATTATGTCTGCCTATCTCTGTGTGTGTGTGTGTATGTGTGTGTCTGTAATCTTCCACCATAAGTGCCGAACCGTTAAACCAATCTAGTTGAAATTTTATATGAAGATATAGTTTCTGCCCCAAATGCGACCATTGGTTTTTGACTAACATATGTCAAACGGAAGTGTCACTACTGAAAAATGACAGAACTATGGATGATTTCAATGAAAAACTAAATAATCTTTCTCCCTAAATGTGAGTCTTTTCAAATTACTTGTGAAAATTACTCAATAACAGATTGATTCATTGAAAATATGAACAGGATATTCATGAAATCTATTCAATATTCAACTGAGAATGTTTCCCTTTTCAAAACAACAGATATTATAACTGAAATTCAACATAATCTCAATACAGTTCATGAAAAACTCAAAGAAGCCAACAAAGAAATTGAAAAGCTCAGAACACATTGTCCAGAACTGGAAAGAAAAAGTAGGGGAAATAATTCAGTTCTATTCGGAATTGAAACCGATGAAAACGACAATTTGGCAGAAATTGCAACCGAAACGTTTATTAAGGAATTGAAAGTGGATATAAAGTTGGACGATGTCAATAACGATACAAGTTAGGAATAGATGCTACATCACCTATAGTGATCGAATTTATTTCTTCCTTTAAGAAATTAACAATATATCAGAATTGGGAGAGCTCAATGAAAAGGGAATTTCCATTACTAATGATATGTCCAAAGAAGACAGAGAAAAACAGAAAATCTTGCGAAAATAAGCAAGGGAACAAAACTGTGTTGCAAACTATCAAGGGCTTCACCTTGGAAAAATTGCAGATCTTAGAGGAAAACGATAACTTCTTCTGTGATAGTGAAAATAATTCCAGATAAATTTCAATTCAACCTCAACCACAGGTGCAAAAGAAACCAGTCCAGATCAAGAAAACAAGAAGCCAAGCGTATCGCTGTAGCCCCAGAAAAACTAGAAGTGCAAAAACTGAAAAACATCTGTTTGGTTTGGTTTCTTTCTCATTTCATGTGTTCCTTTTTCCTAAAATATATATTAATAGTTATTCATGCTGTATGGGGTCGGCTTCAGAATAGCCCCGGGGTAAATCCTGCCTGTCGTAAGAGGCGACTAAAAGTATAACCGTAGGTGGAAGATGGTCTCATCGCCCGGTGAAATACCACCATATCGACTTTGTGTGCTGTGAAATGGATCATTCCATGTTTCAGTGTTCGGTCGATACTTTCCGGTCTCCCTCTTTCCTTTTCCCCAATTCCTCCTTTATTTTCAGCTAATAGTAATAATGATGAAGTCTCCTAGAGTAAAACACTCCGGAAGTAAAATACCTCTCCATTCGGATTTCCGGGCGAGAGGTACTCGAGGGGACTCAACATTAAAGATTAATTTTTGCAACAACCGTGGACTCAACAAGAACATCAATGACGTCCACCATCACCTACAGACGAAAAAACCGGATATTCTGGCTCTAACAGAAACACAAGTAAACTCGTCCACCAACAAGGTCCATATGCTTTGTCCTGGTTACGAACTCCATTCTCGATTCAGGTTCAAAGGTGGAGTCTGCCTTTACGCTAAGGCTAACCTTTCATGCCAGCGTGAAGAGAGTTTGGAACCGAAAGACTTTGATGTGATGTGGTTTAAGCTATCTGATACCAAAGTGACTAAGTTCCTCTGCTGCCTTTACCTATCACCTAATGAACCTTCATATAACAACCTCCTTGAGTTTTTATCACTCAAACTGGACTACATTCAGGAAAACCATCCAACAGCTGAAACCATAATCATGGGGGACTTTAATGTACATAATGCTGCCTGGCTCAAATTCTCTAATAAAACAGATGATGCAGGTCGTCAAGCCGAGGCCTTCGCCATCACTCATGGTCTAGAACAACTGGTCGAGCTACCAACCCGCATCCCTGATGTCAACAACCAGTCTGCCAATACACTAGATCTTTTCCTCACCACCAATCCTGACCCGTATAGAATAGAAGTTTGTGCCCCACTTGGAAACTCTGATCACACCCTCATCTCCACAACATGCTCTTTCCATTTACCATCGAGCAGCACAATACCACCCCGTCTCATGTGGCATTACAATTCGGCCGACTGGGAAGGTCTTCGTATGTTTTTCTCAGCGTTTCCATGGAAGAGAGTTTGTTTCTCTTCAGTAGATCCAACACGATGTGCTGAGACAATTTCTGAAATCATCATGTTGGGGATGCAAACTTACATACCGAATACCGAAAGAAGAACATCATCCGATAAGACCTGGTTTAACAGAAACTGCTCTAGAGCTGTGGCTTCCAAACAGGCAGCATACCATCGATGGCAAAAAATCCGGGACCTGAGACCAGAGCAGCATACGTTGAGGCTAGAGGCATATGCAAAGAGACAATAGAATGTTCAAAGATGCTCATAATGCCAAAATAAGATCAAAACTTGTTGAATGTCCCAACGGATCCCGTTCATTTTGGTCTTTCGCCAAAGCTGTGGGAAGAAACTTCACTTCCAGCTCTTTTCCTCCCCTAACCAAAGAAGATGGAACACTAGCAATGACTGCCCAGGAAAAGCCAATATCTTTGCGCACCTATTTGCTGGAAATTCCACTCTGGATTCTTCGGGAAAACAACCCCCGAACATTACACCTATTGACAGTCACATGCCCGAGATCACCTTTCGCCAACGTACTATCAGAAAGATTTTGCTGGGTCTCAACACCAACAAAGCCTGTGGATCTGACGGAATCCGCCGATTGTTCTCAAGAAATGTGCCCCGAACTAACACCTGTTCTTTGCAAGTTGTTCAACCACTCTTACAATTTGGGAGTATTTCCGTCCAATTGGAAAATTGCAAGAGTACAGCCAGTCCCTAAAAAGGCAAAAGACCCTACCTAGCAACTACAGACCTATCGCACTGCTATCTATTATTTCGAAGGTCATGGAAAAAGCCATCAACATCGAGCTCATGAAATATCTGGAAGACTCAGGAATTATCAATGATAGGCAATATGGCTTCCGCCATCAGAGATCAACTGGTGACCTGCTCGCATACGTCTCACATATATGGCAGCTATCTATTGAAAAGTATGGAGAAACTTTAGCTGTGGCATTAGATATCTCCAAGGCGTTCGATCGAGTTTGGCACCAGGGACTCCTCGCCAAGCTTCCATCTTATGGCTTGCCCCTCAGCTGTGTTCTCTGCTTGCTAGTTTCTCTCAAACAGGTCTCTCCATGTAGTGGTCGATGGAGTTTCATCTGACACTCTACTCATAAATGCTGGTGTTCCGCAAGGATCCATTCTAGCACCAACACTATTTTTACTTCACATCAACGACGTGTTGAAAGCAACTTCATGTCCCGTACACAGCTTTGCCGATGATAGTACCCTCCATACCGCTTTCTCTTCCAGGGCCCCTATATCAGCCCGTGAAACCAGAAATGAACGAGGAAGAAATGTTAACAATATAAATATGGACTTAGCAACAATTCTCGAATGGGGATCCAATAACTTGGTAGAATTCAATGCAAACAAAACACAAGCATGTCTTTTCTCTAGAAAAGCCGATCTCACTGTGCCTAACATAACTTTGTCAGGAGTAACCATACCACTGAAGTCATCCATATCGATGCTTGGTATTACTATCAGCAATAACATTTCCTGGGAAAATCACGTGAGGTCCATTGCCAAAAGTGCATCCCAAAAACTTGGTTTTTTGTTTCGTGCCAAGAGCTATTTCACCTCCAGTCAGCTGCTTATGATCTATAAGGCACAGATCCGACCTGTCCTGGAATACTGTTCCCATATTTGGAGTGCGGCACCTAAACATATCCTGAGGCTATTGGATTCTGTCCAAAAAAGGGCAATTCGTCTCGTCGGTGATGCCTCGCTTACAAACTCGCTCACTTGTCTGGAACACCGTAGAAAAGTTGGCGATTTGTCTCTGTTTTATAGATATTTTCATGGGCGATGCTCTTCTGAAATATCAACAATCGTTCCTCCTTTGGCAGTCTCTTCGAGATTAACCCGTCAAGTTCAGTCTTCACACCCCTTCGTGGTCACTTTGGAGACCTGCAGAACATCACTTTCCAAAGACTCATTCATCCAACGAACTGCGAGGCTTTGGAACTCATTGCCTAGGGAGGTGTTCCCCGAGGCATACAACCTCCAGAAATTTAAGAAGAACACCAACTCCTACCTTCTTTCCCTTGGTTCCCACGATGTTCTCTGAACATTACAGGATATCCCTTTTCGTGGGAACTAGAACATATATAAAAAAAAAAAAAAAAAGTAAGTGTTTATTGCACTCGACGTGAAGTTGTCCGACGAGTCCGCCAGGCCGAGATGGACAACACGTCGAGTGCATAAACACTTTTTGCACGAGTTGCATACAATATTTTCTCTACGTTCATGTAAAAACCAAAAAATGTTTTACTCAGATGGCACTGAGAGTGGGAAACTAAAAAGCGTACTAAGAATTGCGTCGATTTGACGTTTGTGTTTGTCATGATCACAAATGACAGATGTAGAAAGACAAATGAGTGCAATGAATATTTCATTGCACAGTGCAATGGGGAACCACTTTTCTCACCAAATATAGTACAATAAATTTTTGTTTCTTGCATGAACGTAGAAAAAATAATATAATGAATCAATTCATGCGCGATTACAACTATAAAAAATGTCCAACCACAATATTGAGGGATGTTGACGATTATATAAAAAAACAACAATATAAGTTCCACCTTTCGAATACTTCATCAAAATATTAGGAGTTTATCTAAGAACCTAGACTTATTAGATGTAACCTTGAGTCAGTTCGAAAAAACATTTGATTGCATAGTATTGACGGAAACCTGCAATGACTCCGATCAAAATCTATATCATAAACAGGGATATGATTAACCATTCAATTTTGGGAAAGAGAATGAATGGAGTTCCACAGGGGACCTTGGACCCTAGGACCCATACTTCTCACAATATACATAAATACACTATTAGCTATGCAAACTAAAGGCGAAATAATAAGTTTTGGTGACGATACGATAGTATTTTATTCAGCAAACTCATGGACGAGACTTGACAAACTATCGAAACAGATTTCAATAAAATAGTAGATTGATTTAATTATAAACCATTAATCATATTGATTTGTTGAAAATATAAACAGGATGTTCATAAAATCAGATGTGGAATCATCTGCGACTGAAAGATAAACTTTAGTCACTATCTTCCATCGTCAAGATAACCTCTTGTGGGGTATTCATGTTGAAAAGGGAAACATTCTCAATTGAATATTGATAGAAAGATTTTTCTGTGAATTGAAAAATCCACGATTAAAATGAAGTTATTTTTTGTGAATGTCTAACAGAAAACAACTACTTCCCCGGCTAAAGCCACGCTGGACATTGAACTACATCTGATAGATATTCTGAAAAGACCCTAACTCAAAAGAGAAAATCTGAAATTGAAGATTTCCCTTTTCAACATTAACCATATATTTTGAAAAAACCATGTACTTACTTATAAGTACTTAGAAATCAATAATCAAAATAAATTATTCAGAATCAATTCGAGGAATAAAATAAAATACCTAGGAATAACCATAGATTCCCACTTGAGATGGAACTTCCACATTAATAATATTCCAAACAATTACGCTCTCTATTAGGTAGATTTGAATATTCTTGAAAATCCTTTATTATGCTCTGATAGAATCTCGATTATCAAATGGCTGGGGTCGAGTGTCCAATACATATCTGGAAAAACTTCAGATAATACAAAATATAATTTTGAAAATAATACTACAGAAAGAGAAGACTTACCCATTCGATCAACTATTCAAAGACATTAAAGTCATGGACCTAAGATAACTGTGCTTCACTAAAATGGTCATATTCACGTTTAAAAACAAAACCACTCAAAAACTCGAATTACCCACTCATAACTATGCAACAAGGGCTAAAGAACTAAACAAATTCAAGACAGACGTCGCCAAAAAACAGTTGGTCAGAAATGTATGTCTTTTCTTACGCCACGTTTTCTGAATTTTCTGCCACAGGAAACTATCACTTTACACTCATTGAGTTATTTCAAGAGAAGTATAGAAATATGTGTAATAAACAGAAACAGAAGTGAAATATTCTGATCATTTGAATTTATATAAGTATTATCAAGATATTTTTTATATACCATAAAGTATTTATTATGTATAACAATTCAAAGTACATGTTATTTAAATAAACAGAACAAATGTGTGTAAAACACCATTCTATCAGCTTACTAGTACTACTTACAAACGTTACCACGGACAGCTTCGGCTTTGTGGATAATCTGTTTATTGATAGTAACTATGATGATTGATACACGACTTATGTAAATTTTAATGATACTGAATAAACATTATTATCATTATTATAACTGATATCAAGCACCTCACGCTTTTTTACATAGGAGAAAATTTTTTGGTCAACGAATTTATTTTTATTATTTCCTTATTACGCGTTTTTTGTTTTGTTTTTTGAACTATCATTTTATGGCTGAAGAAGTGATATTCTCTATAATTTTCTCTTAAGGTAGAAGGTAATACCAAAAGGGTCTCGGTTCAGCTTGTCACTATGGAATATTTGAACCGATTGCAAAACAGATTCACTATTTCCTCACCAGTATCCACAATTTTCTATTTCAAATACATTTGTACAAAGTGGTGATTTTTTTTTAGTGTTAATAGACGTCCAGAAGATGTTATTGTTATGTTTCATTGCTATGCTTTATATTATTCAAATAACCATACCATGAATGTGAATGCTTATTTTCTTTTTTCCATTCAGGAGAAAACTATTCTGGAGATATGGATTCTTCCTAGTGATGAATTCAGATAATAAAGATACTTCCTCTAACTCAACACCATCATTCTGAAGCTCCACTCATTTAATATTACATAAAAAGTTATTCGAATCAATGAAGTTTGCTCGCGATAAAACTCATTATTAATGTTCGAATTTAAGTGTTTTTGTTCAGTATGCAAATTTATTGTTACTTGAATTGCAGGAGGATAGTGATCATAACCTGCACCTGCATCTGCATATTCAATTGATATATTTTTATGTTTTGATAAAATGGAGTCCAATATTACCCTATAACAATTTTTTTATCAAACTGAGTTGATATAAGATGAAAATAAAATCTATAATATAATATTTAAGCAAGGGTGACGTTACTTGCACCCATCGATACTCCCAGTTCATCATTTGAGCAATTGGCTTTGAGCAAATTGTAATTACCAAATAAGTATAACTCGTTGTCATGAGATTCAAGAGTCTTCAGAAGATGCCCATGTCTGAAAAAGTTGAAATATACACTCCACAAATTTCATCTTATTTATTTTGAATGGTATAAATAAATCCTCTACATTCAGTTGGGATATCTGAATAGGTTTGGAAATATCATATTTTCTATCGATTCAGAAAATGTAAATCAAACCAAGTTTCTGTAAGTACAATCATATCATGATAAAAATGCTCAAACTATACAGTGATACTATATTGATAAATTAGGGAAATTCCGGGAGAGATGACCACTACAAAATAATTCTAGTTATAATACCAAGCGCCCAAGAGACTTTTATGTGAAAGAATCATAAAAATTAAGTAAAAACTAGTTTTTGTAGACGTATTAAATTATTTCATAAAAGTTTCACAAAATTTTGCTTGTTTTTGTAGTTTGAATCAAAAGTGATATCATTTTACTTATTCCAACCTAATAAAAACTCTCTAACAAAAAATGTTACCGACGGAAAAATCAACTGAAAAGCAAAAAATAAAATAAACCTTCTTAGTCTAAATGATAATTGAGCTCCCAAACTAATGTGAGCAACTGATTTTGAGTCGGCGCCAAACAAACAATTATCGAAGATCATATTACTTTGAAAGAAGTAATCAAAACGCAGCCGTGCATCTCGCTGCCATCATTTTACGCTTTACCTAATTCAATTGCCAGTTTGTTTGGCGCCGACTCAAAATCAGTTACTCACATTAGTTTAGGAGCTCAATCATCATTTTTTGTTGAAAAGTTTTTATTTTTCAATTTTTTGTTGCTGAAATCTACCAATTACTACCTACTTATTTTTTGATTACATTCAAAATACTTACTTACCTAGCTCACTTCAACTATTGTCCATCAAATAATATGATTTTCTATTATAACTATTTATTGTTATATGCTATAAATTAATTTTGAAAGTTCTGGTTAGTTGATTTCATCACTGTATATAGTTCCATCCTTTCATAGAATGTTATCATTTTGACGGATGTAGGAGGGTCTGTCAATGTCAACTACATATGTGTGCCAAAGTTCACAGGTGAAAAATCAATCATCCCCTATTTTCCTACCCATAGAAGTGGATCATTTCATTCCAAATTGGAATATGATCAACTATGAGGTATACTCTTCCTAATAAAAAAAGAATCATCCAAATCGGAAAACCCACTACAAAGTAATGCCTGATAGAATCGGTTAACGGACCAAAATTCAGAGGGTGAATGATCAATATCCTTCATTTTGCTACCCTTAGAGATGGATTTTGTTGTTCAAATTGAGATGGGACCAACTTCAAAGTACACCCTATCCAATGAAAGGAGAATCATCGAAATCGAACCGCTCTGTGAAAAGTTGTGCGTGTTCATACATAAAAAAAATAAAAAAAAAATATACGCGTCTAATAGAGAACCTCTTCCTTTTTGGTTTCGTCGGTTAAAAATGACCGACATTAACTGAATGTCACTTTTGATTTGTTAGTAAGGCAATCTCTTCCGGGCATCTGGGGTCTATTCCATGTATGGCCTCACTTTATCTGTGAGAGATGACTATAAAATTGTAACCGCCATTTCAAGATATTCTCAGAGTGAGGAAGATCCTAAGAAAGTCATGGATGAAGTACGAAATGAAACAAAGACATTGTATCGAGCCTCCTGTATCAACCACGTAGCAAGGAAGACCTTGGAAAGAGAAATCAAAGTGAACAATGATACAAAAGGATGGAATGGGTCCTGTTCCACAATGACCAGCATAAAATAAAGAAGATAATCGAAGAACTTACAGCACATTTTCGCCTCAAATACTTGGGTGAAACTAGTCTAGATTGCCCATGACAAGGAAAAAGGACAAGTAACTCTTAGTCAGAGGCAGTATGTTATTGATTTGTTGAATAAATTCGGAATGCTGAACTTTAATCCAGTTGGCACTCCCTTGGATACTTAAGAGAGTACCCAAAGCCGCAAGAATATCTGCAGCATTATCTTCAAACAGAGTTATTGACGAGTGTATTAAAACTAACACAATAGCAGCTTGGGTAAATTTGTTTATGTTTGCTTATAGAACTTTCAAAATTCCTCATGAAATTCATAAACATAATCAATCTCTTGCTAGTTTGATAAAGAAAAATATCAACAACCCATCAAATTTAATCACCTCTTATACACCATTCAAGAACAGATTCTAAAATATTCAAAATTTAACCAAGAGAGTAGTTAGCAAAATTTCAGATGGAGATATTTCTTCGGCCATTCGAATAATGAGCTCAAGTGACACTGTTGCTAATTTTGACTCTTCAACACTTTTGGAACTGCGATCAAAACACCTTGTTGCTTCTAACCAATGCAATTTATCTGCTCCAGACGATGAAGCCCTTCAAGTTACAGAGTCTGATGTGATGAAAACAATTAAATCATTCCGTGTCGGATCTTCTGGTGGATTGGATTCTCTCAGGCCATCTCACATTCAAGACTTGTTGAGCCACAGTTCAGGTTTTTCGAAAGATAAGCTTTTATCATCAATAACATCCTCATGTAACTTCATGCTAGCAGGTAAAGTTAATCCAGACATCTGTCCTATTTTGTATGGAGCTACACTTTGTGCTCTGAAGAAAAAAACTGGTGGAATCCGACCAATCGCAATTGGATTATTTTATCGTCGTTTGGTTGCTAAACTTGGATGGTTAGACATACGGGATCGACTGGGCAAACTATTTCGTCCTGTTCAATTTGGTTTCGGTACACCTGGCGGTTGTGGAGCTGTTACTCATGCTGCTCGACAATTCATCAATTATCACCCAAACCCATCATCCAAAATATTTTTGAAATTAGACTTCAAGAACGCTTTCAATTCGATCCACCGCAACATCTCATTAGACCAAATCAAGAATATGATCTCCAATCTCTTTCCCTTTCTCAACCAGTGTTACCAAAATGAAACTTTTCTATCTTTCGGTAATAGCCTGATCATGTCTGAAAGAGGAGTTCAACAGGGAGATCCTCTGGGCCCAGCGTTATTTTGTTTAGCAATCGAAAAATTAACCAAATCGTTGGATTGTGATTTTAATTGTTGGTATCTGGATGATGGCTCTATCGGAGGAGATATCGATTCAGTGCTTGATAACCTACGCACTGTCATTTCCACTTCCAAGGCTGTAGGTTTGGAATTGAATTTTAATAAATGCGAAATCTTTTCTTTGAGTACTTCGAAACCAGACGAATTGTTGAAGTTCACCTCTCTTGTACCAGGAATCACGTTCCAGGAAAAACCCAACTGGATTCTGCTTGGCCCTCTGCTATCTGATGAAGCACTTCCTGTATGCCTCATAGAAAAACAGAAAGCTCTGTCACTCATTGCTTCTAGAATGAGTGATATTCCAACACACATTGCATTTTTCATTCTGAAAAACTGTTTGGCAATTCCAAAGTTAACATATATTATGAGATGCGGCTCGACATGGCACAGTGGAGAGCAACTCCTGGAATTCGATTCTATTTTGCGAAGAACATCGGAAGGCATAACGAATAATAATATGCAAGACAATACTTGGCGTCAAGCAACATTACCTGTCGACAAAGGAGGCTAAGGAATACGCTTGGCTTTCTCTCTTAAACTTCCAACTTATTTGTCATATTTCAGTGGTGTTTCTCAATTAGTTTATTGATCTTACCCGATTCATTCTCAAACGTACCCAACCATCTCTTTGTGGAAGGAGAGCAGGAGTGGATTTTCAAAAACAATTCTAAGTTACCTGAACTAATGAAAAAGTTCCAAAACGCTTGGGATCGCCCACTCATTGAAATGGTTGCTGAGGATTTGCTTGCTTCAGCTATGTCTGCAAAAAAAAGGCTCGAATCAAAGCAGTTACTTCCCACCATTCAGGAGCTTGGCTTAATGCTTTACCTGCTGCTTCACTTGGATCTCTCTTAGATAATGAATCTTTCAGAATTTCCATAGGACTACGACTAGATTCTTCTATTTGTGTTCCTCACACGTGCAAATGTGGTGCTCTTGTAGATGAGAAAGGAACCCATGGTTTGAGCTATAAATTCAGCGCAAGACGTCAATCCCGTCATCACACAGTCAATTATTTACTGTAACGTGCATCAACAACAGCCAATATCCCTTCGATCTTAGAGCCTACCGGTGTCAGCAGAGACGATGGTAACCGCCCCGACGGCATGACACTTATTCCATGGAAGTTCGGAAACCCAGCTGTTTGGGATTTTACCTGCGTTGACACGGTTGCCACTTCACACGTAGTTGCTTCTTCCAAGTGTCCCTGAGCAGCCACAGTAAATGGGGAGAAAATTGAAAGTAAAAAATACCAAAATTTACAACTTTATATTTTTTATCCTTTTGCCGTTGAGACTTTTGGAGTATTCGATCCCAATGCGTTTGAATTCATTGAAAATATAGGAAGACGAATAATAGAAGTGACCAATGATAGGAGAGCAACTTGATCCAAAGAATCAGCATTGCGATCCAGAGGGGTAATGCCGCTTCTGTTTTGAGAACTATTCCTTCATCACGTCAACTGAATGAATTATTTTCAAATCCTCGAAGGACGATTTTTCCTATGGAGAGTTCATATAAATCCCTTGGTTCAGTTCTTGATGAAACTCAACAGGACCTTCCATATCTCCATGTATTTCTTCATCGAACAGCGTCATCTCCCTTCCACACAGATCCAGTGCCAGTAAAAATCATCGTATCAGAGAGCACAGCTCTGTTAGTTATAACACCATCAAGTCCCTAGTACACGGAAATACCAAAATTCCTGGTCTGAATGGTCTGAAAAACATTGGAAATACCTGTTTCATGACCTGTTTATCGAACACCAAATGGTTGCTCGAGTATCTGAGAAAAGACGAGTATATGAGAGATATCAACACAATCATATCAAATATGAAGGGTGCTTTGATAAAACAATTCACGTTAGTGATAAGAGATCTTTAGTCGGAAGATTCGTCTGATAAGGTGGTGAATACTGTTTCCTTCAAAAGCCAGATACAAAAATTTGCACCTCGTTTCATGGGGTACGCTCAACAGGACGCTCAAGAACTTCTCAGATATTTACTGAAAGGTCTTCATGAAGATGTAAACAGAGTGACAGAAAAGCCCAAACCTACCTTGAAAGAAATCGATAAAATATTGAGTGACCATGAAAAGGCACAGGAGTCTTGGTCAAGATATCTTAGAATGGATACCTTGAAAATTGTTGATAATTTTGTTGGTCAACTAAAATCATCGTTGAATTGTATTCCATGCGGCTATTGTTCTGTCTCTTCTGACCCCTTCTGGGACCTTTCACTTTATATTCCACAGAATACTGGCCAGCTCAGTCTTCCACAATGTTTAGACTCGCTAACCAGGGGAGAAATTTTGGACGGTGAAGAAAAACCAACTTGTTGTAATTGTAAGGAAATGATTAAATTTACAGAGTCATTATCTATACATAAGTTCCCCAAAATATTAGTAATTCACTTGAAACGATTCTCGCCGATGGGGAGAGTTATGGGAAAACTAAATGCCACCATTGACTTTCCTCTCGAAGGGTTAGATATCAGAAATTATGCAGCAGATAACGTAACACCGTGTCTTTACAACTTATATGCTGTGTCCAACCATAGTGGAACAATCTATAGCGGACACTACACGGCTTACAGTAGGCACCCGTATGCAGGCACATGGTACAAGTACAATGACTCCAGAGTATCACTGATATCCCCAAAATCCCTTATAAGTGGAGAAGCATTCGTCCTCTTCTATGAGCAAGAGGACACCCAATCACACCTTTAGTTTTTCAGTTTTCCATTTCCATCCAGTTGTTGAAATATCTTTTCATATTGGAACTTGTGCTACTATATCAAATATTTCCAAAATCTCATAGAAAATATCAGTAGGTGATTGGATGTCTGATGTATTCATGCATAATGACCTGACCTTATATTTCATTCGTTTGCTTCTACTTGAGCCAATTCAATACAAAATATTCTGCTGAACACTGGCAGGCTGTGAAGCGTGTACTCCGGTACCTCAAAGGTACTGAAAATTTGGGAGCAGGGGAAAAGAATTGACCGGATTGGCCGATGCCGGTTGGCTAGCGATGCCTCTGACAGTAAATCCTTCACTAGATTTATATCCAAATTTGCGAATGCTGTCATTTCCTGGGAATGCAGAATACAATTCACAGTAGCAATGTCTTCAATGAATACATGGCATTGGGCGATTCTACCAAGGAAGCAATTCATCTGAAGAATTTGATGTCTGAGATGTTTCCAAACGAGTGAAATTGTTCAACGATAACCAGAGTGCGCAGAAAATTGCTGCAAACCCTATTATGCACAGAAGAACAAAGCATATCGACGTTCTTTTTCATTTTATTGGGGAAAAAATTGATCGGGAATAGATTTTGTTGGAATATCTCCATACATCTGAAATGATATTTGGAAATCAATTGGAGGACCATACCCCACTCCAAAACCTTGAAAATTTTCATTTATCACGAATATGTAACAGGTTTTGGAGAAAATTGGCATATTGAAATGCAACAATGGATCATCACCGATGGAGAGTTTCCAAAAATATGAACTTGAAAAAATTCGTTATCATTATCTATACTTAGATAAATATTAAAAAAATCATCTGTTTTTTTCGAGTAAGGAAAAATTGTACTTCCCAATCGGTACGTCCTACAAATATAAAATTATCACTGAATATGTTTGTTTTTTTATATCCGTACGGAGGAACCTTTTTTGTATATTTATCTTAAAAAACGACGCAGGGGACTGAAGAGAACTACAATTCCTTTATTTTTAATTGCATGATTCATTAGTGGTGAGCTTTGGCTTTAAAATGCAGTCGAGGAGTTTTACATACCTGCTACAGGTTTAAGTTTTGTGATTTGCTCATATTATTGTTTTCTAATTCATCGCCGATGATATAATGGATCCTTCATAATTGAATATGGAAATCAAATAATCCCATGTTTTTAATTTCAAATTGAATAATATAAACGAATCACAAAACACAAACCTGCAGAAGTTGTGTGGAACTCAGCATTTCAAAGCCAAAGCTTACCACTAATGAATCATGCAATTAAAAAAAAAGGAATTGTAGATATCTTCAAGTCAATTTGGAACGTTAATATGGCGATATAATTCAAAAAATTTGCCATTCTATGAAAAAATGATTCATATTATGATGTAACAAGCCTCTTTCGAAACCAAAGCTTGAATTTTGTGTTAGGGGTCTGGGTCTTTCAGAAGTTGTTTAACTATTACGGGGAAGAGTTGAAATATATAATAAAATAGTTGTTCAAACCAGACAATTGAATTGATGCAAAATTCATCAAAATAAATATTAATGAGTGTTTTCTATTGTAACATTTCATTTGATCTCCGTTGATTCGTTCCAATCAACAATTCAATATCATATTTTGCGCAGGTGGTTATAGCCCGAATTGTTTGATTCCAATCGATATGTGATTATCTCTCTCTCTTTCTCTTCCAGTATATTGGCCTTTTTACGTAAGAAAGTTGAACATGTCTGGGGGCCTCATAGAATTAACCTCACTTACCACCCTTCGTAGAGCACCCTGGATGTTCCACTCGAAATTATACCCCAAGTGCCCAAGTTTTTTTACATCAAATAACATTCGCAATTCACGTTAAACGGCAATATGACTGATAAAATTTATTTCCTTTGTTAACGTGTCCCTTGTTTCGACAAATCCGTTGTCACCCGGCCTGGCTACTGGCGTAGAGAACAAGGGGCCTGATATTTCCATATACAATTATTGAACTTCACAAATTATGTATTTTTGCAATGCACGTTATCAACGGCAGGACGATCACAAACATAAACTTGACATCCAGCCACGAGGACATTGCCTGTACTCAGCCAAGGCTAGGAGGCAAATCGATATGTGATTAAATTAAATATTTCTTGAGAAAAAAAATGTGTCAGCTTGAATATATAATTTATTCTGTTGAAAATGCATATTGTACTTTGTTCACCCGCAACGTCGCATTAGTCCTCATCGCGAAAGTATACTTTGACATCTTTGAAATGGAAATTTGGTATATGGTCCCACATACTACCGTATTTGATGGATCTGTCTAGAGGGTGGTTCAGTGCATAGTTATCAACTGGAATCGGGTCGATGGTATAATCGTGGGGCTCGGTGAACTGGTATACTGCGATGAATAATTGGTAAGGAAATCCACCCACACTGCCTTTTGGTATCATGAATCTGTAAAATGTGTTTCCCTTAATTTTCAAAATATCATTGGTATAGTTGAGCACTGATTGTCAATTTGTAATGGATGAAATTATATCCATTTATTACTCCATGAGCTCTGACATTCTAGTGATAACAAGACCTTCATTTTGTTTTATATATCTTCACCCCGGTCATGGTCTCTAGAACTCAACAATACCATAAGTTATATCTATATATGTATATATATATATATATATATATATATATATATATATATATATATATATATATATATATATATATATATATATATATATATGAATATATATATAGTTGAGCACTGATTGTCCATTTGTAATCGATGAAATTAAATCATTTATCACTCCATGATCTCTGACATTCTACTGATAAAAAACTATTTTCATTAATTAAATTTCAAACATAAATTTTTTAGGTATATTTTAATAGAAATACTACCGTTTGGTCCCGTCATCTCAACAAGACCTTAAAATGTTATATATCTCCGCCGATAATGGTCCCTAGAACAATACCATAAGTTCTTTATACATATATATATATATATAAAGAAAGAGGAGAGGTAGTATTTGCTGACTAGTTAGCAAAAAGTCTGAGAAATTCTTTGGGACAGCAGCAAACGCAAATGTACTCTTATAAAATTATATTTCCAATATTTCTACAATGAATATTGTCATCATCAGGGAGCTACAAAGGTGAAACTACTATAGTATGTTGATAAATATAAAAATAACCTTACTTACAATATTGGTGAGAATGGTCGTTTTTCGGTGAAATACAGGTAGATGTAAAAGACAGCATTAAAACATGTACAAACATGGAACAACAATTAGATTTTTGGAATAATATTTGCAACAAAAACATTACTGGTAAATTCATCAAAAGCCGAAAACAATTGTTGTGAACTTTCTTTGGTTATGAATGTGAAAAGTGAGGAAGAATAACAGCATAGAGGTTGGAATTTAGCATGACCTAAAATGTCAACGTCAAAATTGTACAATTTTTAAGAAGAAGAAGAGATATTTGGTCTGAGCTGTCCAAATGAAAGTGGAAAACATCAATTGCGATTACTACTGAAGATGAGATTTTCTAATGGTAAAATTGGATGGATATGTTTCCTATGTTATTATTTGTAAAAACTTTCATGTTAGTTTGTATTAACTAGAAAAGGAAGAGGAATTATTATTGAGAGCATTCGGGTTCTTGTCTGAGATTAATAAATGAGAATAGATCTCACTTAAATGATTGAGATCTGTTCTTTTGTTTAAACAATTGTTGGATTGAGAAATAAATGCCATTTCCAAAAAATTCGTTTTGAAGCATTCTTTTCTTTTACTAAAATGTTTGTGGAATTATAATCCATATTGTGAACATGTGAATAAAGAAGATCACAATATGGATTATAATTCCACAAAAATTTCAGTAAAAGAAAAGAATGCTTCGAAACGAATCTTTTTGGAAATGGCATTTATTTCTCAATCCAACAATTGTTTAAACAAAAGAACAGATCTCATTCATTTAAGTGAGATCTATTCTTATTTATTAATCTTAGACAAGAACCCGAATGCTCTCAATAATAATTCATCTTCCTTTTCTAGTTAATACAAACTAACATGAAAGTTTTCACGAATAATAACATAATAAAAATATTCATCCAGTTTTACCATTAGAAAATCTCATCTTCAGTAGTAATTGTAATTGATGTTTTCCACTTTCATTTGGACAGCTTAGACCAAATGTCTCTTCTTCTTCTTAAAAATTGTACAATTTTGACGTTGACATTTTAGGTTATGTTACATTCCAACCTCTATGCTGTGATTTTCCCTCACTTTTCACATTCATAACCAAAGAAAGTTCACCACAATTGTTTTCGGCTTTTAATAAATTTACCAGTAATGTTTTTGTTACAAATATTATTCCATAAATCTAATTGTTACTCCATGTGTGTACATGTTTTAATGCTGTCTTTTACATCTTTCTGTTTTTCACCGAAAAACGACCATTGTCACTAACATTGTAAGTAAGATTATTTTTATATTTATCAACATACTATAGTAGTTTCACCTTTGTAGAATTTGTTTAAATTTATTAATTTCTATATTATATATATTTTGTATTGGAAAAATAAGTTATAAGAGTACATATATATATATATATATATATATATATATATATATATATATATATATATATATATATATATATATATATACAGTGTCCGGCAGATTCTTGGCAACAAATGGGAAGGAAGTTTATTTGAATTTTTTCAGAAAATAGTATTCTTCATTAAAGTTTTTGCCTCTGATCAAAATCAAATTGCACCATCCAAATTTTATATGGAATGATTTGAAAGTAGCTTATGAGTAAAGTACCTTCATTTTTCGAAATCCACCTTAAGTTTATTTAAATGACTTACAATTCAAATAATATTCCAAATTCAGAATTACAGCCTCCTTTTCCAAAAACAAGTCCATACTGATTTTTTCAATTTTTTTATTCACCACCCTATGTACTATGATAATTTGTAATATCATAGAACACTCATCATTGAATATTACCTGAATGAATGAATGAAGTTAAGTTCTGTCCAACTATCAACTATAATGAAGTAAGTCGTTGTCCATAAATCCTAACAGGAGAAAACGGAAAACCTTCGGCTGGCACAAAAATATGCCGATTGGAGTGCATGAAATTAGTAAATGTACCGAAAAGTCTGCAGAATTGGCAAATTCAATCAAACCCTACCTACAGATAGATGAACAACATCACCAAAATATAATAAATAATATCCAATTTTAAAAACGCTACAGGTTCATGTAATAACACCTTCGGTATTTCCAGCACTTCTATGAGCAGTAGCCACGTTTCCAGCGCAGAAACGTAGTATATAATAATCGTAATTTTCATTGTACCAATATTTATTCAAATTAATAAATCGTTTATATTTACTTAATTTACTCGAAAAATAATCGTATCAAATACAATACGTACTTCAAAATAAATACGGTTATACATCTCAAACTTCCTGCATGATAACAAATCGTGTCAGTTTGACAGAATAATTCTCCCACTTCGCGGTCAGATTATTTGAACTGTCAAACTGACACTCTTTGTAATTATGCAACGAGCTATCGATGTAAAACCTGATTATTTTGAAATACTTATTATCTTCGAGTCAGTACTTGGGAAGTCTGATAACTTGAAGTGATAATTTCAACTCACCTCCGTGGGACTCCACACCAGTTTTGTCTGAGATCCGTGGTGAATTCTTTCTCACCGGTGAGAGCTGCAACAGTACCGTACCACAAATCATCGTAAGACATCCTGTCTGGTACGTACATCAAGTTGTCCGAATATTTGCGCTTAACGACGTTGTCACCAACGTGCAGATCAGTTACGAAATGATCCAGTGCTACGAAACGAATACGGTTTTTGGTGATATGAATGGGTCGGCCATCCCTATCATATTTCGGTCCTATGAATATTTTAACGCTTGCCTTCTGCTGTTTGTCCGATTTGACATGGATTCTGTATTCAAAAGGAGCATGGTTGAGGCGATATTGGCTTACACGAATCTTGAAGTCTTTATTGAAATCACTTGGATTGTAGAAGACGGAGTTGATCAGACTGGAGTTGAATCGATCGTAGAATGTAACGAGGGGATCCACTTCTACTTCGGTGACTTCGACGCCTTTGAACAGCAACTCATCTTTAGTGTATGAAGGCCACTTCGAGGTGTATCGCACAAATGGATTCACCACCAGTTTCTTGATCAGTTGGTAGAAAACTGGGTCTCTCACTGTTGTTTCAAAATGTTCCAGAGCTGATGGAACCAGTTCACTCTTATTCAACTGCTGAGTAGAGTAACCGAGAAGATGGCGTGCGTAGTGCCAAATTGGACCATGAAACTGTCGGTTCGGCGAGTCATGGTTACATTCTATGACGTTCCCAAGTGTGTTGAGGAATCTGTCGTAATCAATTTTCGTCATTTTCGTTTCATCTTCCTGCAAAAATATACCTCCATGTGAATTCATATAATAATATATGGAGGAGAAAAATGAAATGAGTAATTAGAAGGTAGATAGCAGTATATGATGATAACATGTATGAGAGGATAACATGAATAATTATACTGTGTGGGACATAATAGCTGCAACATATGGAAAACAAATTCATAAGAGTTACAAATATTTATTTTTCGTTGTTTTTTGGTCTCGAATAACTTGCAGGAATCATTATGAACTCATTCGATCAATAAAATAGAACTTTTCAAGTTTGTTCAGAAAACTGGTTTTCACTATGACTCTTGCTGTCGCAATTTTTTTTAATTTAGGGGCACAATAGACCAATGTTCTCGACCGCAATCAAGTTTTATGGAAAAAGAAGGAAAATAATATCACGTGTTTCGCAGTACAACACTGAAACGTGGAAACTTCTCTACTTTAGCTACTTCATTTTTATTATTTACTCAAAATAGATTATCTTTATCATTTCCGCCAAATGAATTATGTTTTTAAAAATGAAGTAAAAAAAGAAAAAAAAACATTTTTTGATTCATTTGACAGGATGTTCATGAAATTAGATGTAGTCCAATATTCAGTGTGGCTTTAGTCGAGAAAGTCGTGGTTTTCTGTGTGATATTACAAAAAATTACTTCATTATTGTCGTAAATATTTCTATTTTCAGAAAAATATTTCTATTCAATATTTAATTAAAAACGTTTGCCCTTTCAAATATTTTTTTATTCCAGGAACCAGAAGAGTGAAGAGTATGAACAAATATTAGTAGAATTAAATAGGAACAATATATCTATCAGGTTGCTGAGAGATAGAATCCTACACTAATAATCAAATCAAAATCATTCTTAAGTAACCTAATCATTGAACAAAAATATTACTCATAATCTACATGTCCACCTTCGCGATCCATATATAACATCGTCCTGTACGACAATTCTCTATGTTTTTGGAATTTGAGTCAAATTAGCCTTGAAATAAACAATATTATATTTACGCTCGCATGAAATATTTGTTAATGTCGAAATTAAAAACTTTTGTCAAAAAGTAAATAGTGGAAAGTTCGTGATAACTCTATTTTCAGACAGTGTGACAGTATTATATATTTACTCAAAATTCGATATCATCACCACCCGATTCTTTCAGAACAGTCATCATCCAATGTCGTTTTGCCCCCCTGCTGTTCAGACTCTCATACGATGCGGCGTACTTGTAAATGAAATTTTTCATTAGTGTGTCTACTCCTTAATTTTCCGCGATATCTCCAATATCGACAAATTGGTAAAAAAAAAGATCTACAGGGTGATTCAAAAGTACTTTGAAAAACTTCAGTGGGTGATTCCTCACAATATTCTAATATGAATTGTCCAAATGAATATTTGTACGGAAACGCTTCGTTTCCAAGATACATGGTGTTCAAGTTTTATTTTTATTATCGTTTTTTCAAATAAATTTTTATTTTCGTTTTTTTTTCTAATAACTTTCGAAATACTGACTTTAATTGAACGAAAATTGGTATTGAGAGGTTTTTTTGGGGGGAAAATCCGAACCTGATGTTATTATTGCTTTCACTCGTAGGGGGCGCCACATACACGTCTTTTTCTTTTTTGAAGGTCCATAACTTTTCTTGAGCGTACTTATAGCACATTTTTCAGTGAAAAAATCAATTCTCCTATCATATCTTCGTAAAAAAGTTACCCCTGTTACAAGTCGCTATAAGAAACTGTTTCCTAGATATTAGGACTTGAAAATTTCAAGTCGATTATTTGATAACCGATGCGTGTTGAGGTTATTACCATTTTTCACAAGAATGCTTAGGGAATGACTTTGACGTTTAAGTAAGTAGTATTGGTTTTTTGTAGGGGGCGCCACCTATTCTATTCATTTTTACTCGTTTGAAATAGATATTTTTGTATCAAGGGTGCAAAATCTTTATTTGTTTTAATAATTGCAAGAAATTTCAACATCTTATTTCTAGAAATTTTGAATATGTAGAATAAAAAAAAATGAAGGAAACTGAATTGTATTGAAATAAATTGTTCAAAGTGTCAACCTTCAGCGAAGATACAGGCAGTCAGTCTTCTAGTCATTGAATCTCGCTCAAAAATTATTAGTGTGTTCCTTATTGATTCACAAACGTCTTGTTTCGGTTTCTTAGATCATCCTTGTTCGCTACTAGAGTTTTATAAACTAGTGACTTCAAATGTTTCCAAGAATGAAAATCTAGCGGTTTTAGATCTGGGGACCTTGGTGCCCACGCCTGGTTAGGTTCTTCTACACCCCTACCGATCCATCGATTTGGATAGACAGTGTTAAGGAATTCCCTGGTTACAACACGAAAATGGGCCGGAGCCCCATCATGCATAAACCTCATGCGGATACGAATTTCTAAAGGTACATTCTGAAGTGGTCCCTTCAATTCATTTTCTAAAAAGTATCTGTAAGTTGCGCCATTCAGTTGGAACGCAGGAAAGAAAGGACCTATCAAGTAATTATCAATTATTGCTGCCCATACATTTACAGAGAATTGATACTGATAATGTCTTCCACTAACTGCGTGCGGATTTTCCAGAGCCCAAACATGGTTGTTATGGAAGTTTGTGATAGCATTTCGGGAAAAGTTTGCCTCGTCCGTGAAGAGTACATATCTTGAAAATTGAGGATTGCCAGCCAAAAACCACTGACACATAGTATTGCGTTTGGGAAAGTCTCGTGGCAAAAGAGCTTGTACCCTTTGAATATGGTATGGATGAAAATGTTGATCGTGGATAATTCTCCAAACTGTGGACTGAGTAGAATTGAGAGCTTCAGCAATTATTCTTGTACTTGTTTCAGGCTTCTCCTCGAGAGCGTTCAAAACAGGTTCTTCCAATTCTGGGGTTCGGACTGCTCGTGGTCTTCCAATAATATCAGCTGCCCTCTTGAAGCTACCTGTTTCTGCCAAACGACAGTGGAGACTGGTGAATGGTGAATCGCTCCTGGTAAATACGTCTTGTTTCACGCGCATTGCCATCCGCAAGGCCATAAACGAAATGCATATCGGCTAAATGAGCATTATTGTTTAAATAATAATTTTTTTCAAAATCAGTGTTTTTAAACTTGATGAAACTCCAACAAAACAACCAAACGTTCAACTGTCACATAATATGTGATTACCAAAACTACTTACTTAAACGTCAAATTCATTTCTCAAGCATTCTTGTGAAAAATGCAAAATAATGGTAATAACTTCAACACGCATCGATAATTGAATAATCGACTCGAAATTTTCAAGTCCAAATATCTTGAAAACGGTTGCTTATAGCGACTTGAAACTGGGGTAGCTTATTTACATAGATATGATAGATGAATTGATTTTTTCACTGGAAAATGTGCTAGAAGTAAGCTCAAAAAAGTAATGAATCTTCAAAAAAGAAGAAGACGTGTAGGTTCGAATTCGACACGTCAAAAAACCTCCCAATACCAATTTTCGTTTACTTAAGGTTAGTATTTCAAAAGTTACTTGAAAAAAAAACGAAAATAAAAACAAAACTTTAACACCCTGTATCTTGGAAACGAAGCGTTTCCGGACATATATTTATTTGGACAATTCATATTTGAATATTGTGAGGAATCACTTCCTGAAGTTTGTCAAAGTACTTTTGAATCACTCTGTATATTAGGCTTATTGTTGTGATTAGGCTACCAGATTCAATTCTGCATGTAGTTATGAACATTTGCTATCGATATTTCCGATTAGTTCATGTAGATATTGGGATTTCCTGTCACTACTTCTCGGTCGTTTGGTTGCCACCTAGCGAAGGAGACCCAAACTATTAGATCAGCAGGAATCGGTGGTGAGGAATCCATAAGAGATTCTGCTGGTCACCTAATTGATCCTGCCCGAACTATTGAGTTAGCAGGAATCGATGAATCGATTTTTCTTTGGTAATGAAAACGAGAGATGAATTGGAACTTTGGTCGTGAAGAAAAATTTCCGTCCTTTTTGATAGGTGCTCTAGTGTGAGAACGCCCGAAAAGTGGTTCAATAATATTCGTTATTTCCCATTTTGGGGATTTTCACTTCCGGGATTATGTCCAGTGACCGTGGTGCCTTTTTTGAGTTTCATTTGGTTTGGTGATTTTGCAAAGGCCGGTCACAACCCATTTTGGGGATTTGATAGACTCATCGTCATTTTTCTTTCTATTCAGACTAACTCAGTTTCACCTACCTACATGAGAAGGGATCAAACTTATTATATCCGAGGACAGGAACAAACTAACAGAAATATCCATTTCACCCATCTAATTGGTAGCTCGGTTCAGTTTACATTAGAAAAAAACCGTCACAGAAGGTAAGGCATGATTGTTTCATTGTCACTATTCTGAATAAGGTGTCGCGTTCGTTTTCCGCGAGAGATATCGTCTCATACTGCGTTTTCAGAAAAAAAAAAACAGAAAAAGAAAAAAATGTTTATGAAATTAATTAAGAAATACTGTTCTCTTCGAGGTGAAATAGTTTATGGTGG
This sequence comes from Gonioctena quinquepunctata, assembly GCA_018342105.1. Taxonomy (NCBI): domain Eukaryota; kingdom Metazoa; phylum Arthropoda; class Insecta; order Coleoptera; family Chrysomelidae; genus Gonioctena; species Gonioctena quinquepunctata. Next base: position 334,240 of record JAFIRS010000498.1, on the reverse strand, counting down.
TTTTTTTATGATTTTCCTACATCATTTTGGTTGTAGTATATTTTTTTTAAACTGCTCCTGCAGGACATGATTGTTTCGTTGATACTTCAAAATTGACTTTTCATTGTTTCTTCTATATTCAGTATCCATATATGGAAAGGAAGCAATCGGTATTACTTGGATATATGGAATTGAATTCCAGTGATTTATTTTTACTCAATATTGGGGTCAAGATAGAGAAATAGTTTAGGATTTGTCTGAATGACCTGCCCATGTTTATGAATCTTGGTGGGTTCACCGAGAATGCCTTGTTTTTTTTACTTCATATGATTTTGAAGAAAATATCTTACAGGGTGTCTCTACAAAAAGTTATGAATTAGTAGTGATAGTATATTTTTACCGTTTTCATTCATTGAAGGGGAATGAGGGGATAGTAGAGTGTCCCTGTCATCTTTTCTGTATACGGAGTGTCTTGGTTACATATGATTGGTTGAGATTTTATTTTAATTTCGTTTTTCTTGCGAGAATCTACTCATGTCAGAGTATGGCGAAAATATACGAGTAATTTTTTTGAAAATGTTCGGTGATTTAAATTAACGATGTTCCATAATAAGAGTTTTCTTGACTTTGATATTCCCAATGAGAGTGATAATAATGAATCAATGGTTGTCATCTCGTACTTCGAAAGCAATTATTGGTTATACTGGGTGGGTCAGTTATGGAAATTATCAACTTTTCTTAATTTTTTTGTATTCTCTTGTCATGCCGGTTGATTCTTTCAAAGTCTTTATTTTTCCCAAGCATTTCGAATTTCTTCTGGGAATATTCATTGGGTTGCTGGAGAGCGGCCTAATGTAAACTTTGTTCGAAGGGGATGACTCCCGATATTTTTTATTTCTTTCTCCCACTTGATCTCGGAACAAAGACTCCGGTGATGTCTGTTAGGAAGGTGGTATGCAGGGAATGATTCTGCCCACGAGGATACTTTTGGTAACAATCGAGTTGTGAGTCAACCACTGACACTCTGGGAAACTATGTCGAGGAAAAGGAATTCACCGCAAAGCATCAAGGGAATGTCGAGTGACCAGAAGTACAGAGTGCACGCAAGCACCCAGTGATAGGACAATAACCAGAGTTTATACATTCGGATATCTTGAATTTGATTAATAAAATTGGAAAACGGAGATTGTTTATCTTCAATAGCTACTGGCTACCTACTTACCGGCGCAGCGCTTGAGCTCCAGTTAATGATTGGATGAGGTCAAATAAATTATTTCGATAAACGTTGATAATTTCCGTTATTATCGCGAACTTTAAGGTTTAGGCACGCATATTGGAAAAAATATATATATATATATATATATATATATATATATATATATATATATATATATATATATACACAGAGTGGCCAATTTTTTAATGGGATTGTATTGGTAACTTTTAAACCATAAGAGTTAGAAGGTCGGTCAAATGGAGAAAAAGTTGCATTCATAGAAGCATTGTCAGGCAGTTTGAACAAATCAAGATTATCATGGCCGGTTATTGAGATATCATAAGAAAAGTAAATTCTATTATTTTGATTTTTCTTTTTTTCCCACTTTATTTCGTATATTATCAGAAAATGTCATGGGAGTTTTTTATTCGACAGTAAATTATCCTCAATTTGACATAATTAGATTTTGTGTCCAACGTCTCGTACGCTCTGGGCCACCCTCAACCTCATTTTTTTCAATACGGACCTGCATATTTTATGACACTTTTCGGAATAACTTTCAACGCTGAATTCAACGATATATCATACAATGTCATTCGAAGTTGAGATTCAGGTGATTTTGACCCTTATCCAAATATCGTTGGGTCGGATCTGTATTACATTTAGGTACCTTTAGTTTAATTAACAACATGCAATACATTTCGATAAGAAAATCAACTTACTCATCTTCAACTAGATGGAACGTAACAGAATCAAAGCAAGAAACAAGTAATAATTATTTACAAATTTCAAGAGGTGAAAAACCTAATTCATGATAATTAAACGAAACTATCATTTAATGAAAGAAAAATCAAATGATTATTCGAAAGTAAATGATGAACATTAATGGAGTAAGTGTTCGAAATGTCCACCATTTTGTAAAATGCACTTTGCGGTTCTGGAACCCATACTTCTTATACATTTGCTTATTTCGTCTCCTTGAATACCTTCCAATACATTCTCAATCTATTGTCGGGTTCGTAGTATCATAAATTTTATTTTTGGGATATCCCCACAAATAAAAATCCAGCAGATTCAAATACGGAGAACTGGCAGGCCATGCTACTGGACCTCTTGTTCCAATCCATGAATCGGGAATAGTTCGATTTAGATAGTCTGTGACTATTCTTGAGTTGTGTGGACCACATCCGTCTTGTTGGAACCATGGACTATTACGCCGATACCGTATAGGAAGATCATCCAACATTTCTTCTATAATTTCTACATATTTTGCTCCAGTTAGGTTGCCGTCAATAAAATAGGGTCCCAGTAATTTATTATTCGACAAACCGCACCATATGTTCAAAGAAAAACGAAATTGATGTCTAACTTCATGAACTAAGTGAGGATTTTCTGTGGCATAAAAATGTTTGTTCCTTCGATTGAACATGCCAGAATTTGTGAATGTCGTTTCGTCTCCCCAAATGATATTGTGCGCCAAATTTTTGTTATTCCGCACCTTCCGTTGAAACCAATTACATAATTGCAACCTTCTCTCAGGATCATTGCGATATAGTTTTTGCACGGCTTGGTATTTATAGTCATGGTATCCGTGTCTCTTGACTATTTTATTAACAGCACTTTTTGATAAATTGCATTCACTGGCCATAGTTCTCGATCCTATTCCTGGATTCATTCGAATTTGGGCCAGAACATTGATGTCATTGATAGGCTCGTTTCGTCGTACATAAGGACCTCTAGGTTTGATGAATGAATTATGTGCAAGTAACGTTGTAGATAAACGTCGAAACATTTTAATATTTGGTGTTGTTCTTTCAGGATATAATTCACCATACCTTTGTTGTGCTTTGAACGAATTTCTATCTAGTTTTATGTACACTTCGTACATATCTCTCTTCTCTTCATTTGTGTATCTCACCATATCGAATGAGTTACATTGAAATTACTCAGAAAAGTATTTAATGACAAGTTCTCGTGACACAATAATAAACGAAGTGACAAATAATGTGACATTTCTTGTTTTGTTCTTTTTTATCCACGGCCTACTACTTGAAAATAATATATTTAATAAACCTAGAGTTGTGTGTATGTAAGAAAAAACAAGTCTATCTACGATATCAATGTTCTGACCCAAATTCAATTAAACCCAGAAAAAAAATCGAGAACTGTGGCCAGTGAATGCAATTTATCAAAAACTGCTATTAATAAAATAGTCAAGAGACGCGAATACAATGATTTTAAATTTGAATACCAAGCCTTGCAAAAATTATATCGTAATGATCTCAAAATAAAGTTTGATTCTGTAATTTGTTTCAACGGAACAAATGACAAATCCAACAATAATGATTCCTCGCGAGAAGATTGAGAATGTATTGGAAGGTATTCAAGCAAATGTATAAGAAGTATGGGTTCCAGAACCGCAAAGTGCATTTCACAAAATGGTGGACATTTCGAACACTTACTTCATTAATGTTCATCATCTACTTTCGAATAATCATTTGATTTTTCTTTCATTAAATGATAGTTTCGTTTAATTATTATGAATTAGGTTTTTCACCTCTTGAAATTTGTAAATAATTATTACTTGTTTCTTGCTTTGATTCTGTTGCGTTCCATTCAGTTGAAGATGAGTAAGTTGATTTTCTTATCGAAATGTATTGCATGTTGTTAATTAAACTAAAGGTACCTAAATGTAATACAGATCCGACCCAAAGAAATTTGGATAAGGGTCAAAATCACCTGAAAATCAAATTTGAATGACATTGTATGATATATCGTTGAATTCAGCGTTGAAAGTTATTTCGAAATGTATCATAAAATATGCAGGTCCGTATTGAAAAAAATGAGGTTGAGGGTGGCCCAGAGCGTACGAAACGTTGGATAAAAAATCTGATTATGTCAAAATGAGGATAATCTACTGTCGAATAAAAAACTCCCGTGACATTTTTTGATAATATTCGAAATAAAGTGGGAAAAAAAGAAAAATCAAAATGATAGAATTTACTTTTCTTATGATATCTCAATAACCGGCCCTGATTATCTCGATCTCTTTGAACTGTTCGACAATGATTCTATGAATGCAACTTTTTCTCCATTCGACCGACCTTCTAACTCTTATGGTTTAAAAGTTACCAATACAATCCCATTAAAAAAGTTGCCACTCATATATATATATATATATATATATATATATATATATATATATATATATATATATATAAATATATATTTTCTTCAGTTTCTCAGAAAAAAGGTCTGATTCAGTCAATTCATATACTTTCTCCTAACTACGTTTCGACATGGTATTTGTCATCATCAAGTTAAAACACTAAAATAAAAATATGGAGTTTGAGACATATTTAACTTAACACAATATCGAAATGTATGCACTAAAATTATTCTTTAAAAACATATGGGTCAAAATATAACACTCAATATGAAAATATCTGTATCATTTATGAATATACACTTAGAAATTATTTTATTTGAATTCTGCGTTCGCATTGTATGAACGTTATTGAAGGTGTGTGAAAGCGTCGGTTATCGGGAATGGTTTGTTTATCTTTCATGCATTTTTACCTTCTTCATAAGTACACCGGATTGTTTATATTGAGTTCTAGTATATGAGCCAGACTGTATTTTTTGGCAGCATGTAAAGATCAGTTTTCATTAATATTACTATAAACAAAGTTAAAAAAGATTGTTATAAATCTGGCTCAAGTTTTTTATATCATTTCTATTGTTAATGCTATTGGGGTATTTTTTAATATGTATCATTTCAAGGAATATTCCTACTCTTGGATTCCTTTCTTTGGTCAGAATTTCAACGTTGTTAGTGTCAAACTTATGTTGATTTTCTTTTTCGTGTTTGGATAAGGCTGTAGTGTCGGTTTTTAAGTATTTGTGGGCTTGTACTCGTTTCTGCAAATATTGTTTTGTTTGACAGTCTTTACACGGTATTCTATATACTGTATGAGTTTGTTTGTTTTTTCATACTTCTGGTTTCAGTTTTGAATAAATAGTTTTGTTCGTGTTTTTCAGTCGGTGTGAAAGGGTTATGTTGTGTTTTTCCATTGTTTTATTAATTTTATTCGATAGTTTGTCTATGTATGGTAAAGGTATGTGTGTTGTTGTTTTCTTTACTTCATCATTATTTTTATTGTAGATCGCATGTATTCGTTTTTTTATTGTTTTTTCTGCAAAGTTGCTGGGGTAATTATTTTCTTTTAATATATTTTTGATTATTTCTATATTATTTTTGGGTGAGCAAGCTCTATAGCTCTGTCAGTTGAATTTTAAATAACATTTTTTTGTAACTAAGGGGTGCGTTTGACAAATAGTTTGTGTAACGATTTGATGCATTTGGGAACGTTGAAATTCTGACCAAAGAAAGGAATCCAAGAGTAAAAACATTCCTTGAATTGATACATATAAAAAAAGACCCCAATAGCCTAAACAATAGAAATGATATCAAAAACATAAGCCAGCCTTATAACAATCTTTTTTAACTTCATTTATAGTGATAATAATGAAAACTGATCTTCACATGCTGCCAAAAAAATACAGTCCGGCTCATATACTAGAACTCAACATGAACAATCCGGTGTACTTATGAAGAGGGTAAAAATGCATGAAAGATAAATAAACCATTCCCGATAACTTCGACGCACTCACACACCTACAATAACGTTCATACAATGCGAACGCAGAATTCAAATAAAATAATTTGAAAGTGAATACTTATAAATGTCACAGATATTTTAATATTGAGTGTTATATTTCGAACCATATGTTTTTAAAGAATTATTTTAGTGCATACATTCCAATATTGTGTTAAGTTAAATATGTCTCGAACTCCATATTTTTTATTTTAGTGTTTCAACCTGACGATGACAAATACCATGTCAAAACGTAGTTAAGAGAAATTATATGAATTGACTGAATCAGACCTTCATTCCGAGAAACTGAAGAAAATATATATGTGGTCAAGAAACTAAAGGAAAAATAAATAATATATATATATATATATATATATATATATATATATATATATATATATATATATATATATATAAATATAATAAAATATTTTGGAGGAGGAAACGCTTCAACCTACACTCCGAAACAATATAAAATTGAATCAACTTTGATATGCGGAGGCAACTAAAATAGTAGTATAGAAGCTGCCGAAATATTCAATCAGAGGTATCCAGACCAGAACATTCATTATTCTACTATTTCAATAGTTTTAAGAAGATTGAAAAAAACTCGTTCTGTCAATAATTCATACTAAGTTCCTAATGAAAAGACCGTTGCCAATGAAGAATATGCTTAAAAAAACTAAAACAAAAACTCAAACAATCACTTATTTCGAACAATTATCCCACCACTTCGGTAAACAGCATCTTAAGCAAGAAACCTTCAACCCCCAACAGTTTACCCAACGGAATTTCAACTCCACAAACGATAACATAACATAACAGTCCTCTCATATAAATTACAAAATTGCCTAATAACTAATAATTCAAAGACTGCTCAGTACAACACAAAAATAAACGTATGGACAATATAAACGTAATTTATAAATACCTGTAAGGATGGCGAACTTATGTTCATAAGACAAACTAAACACTTCTTAAAATGCAGAATGAAACAATACCGACACGATTGTGACGAAAGAAACGAAGATAAAAATTATGAAACAGCCCTTAGCAATCACAATTGATTTCAATTCTATCATCATAGATAGGGAGGACTCCTTATAAAAACGATTGTTTCTAGAAATGGCACATATCAACAACAACAACAATTGCGTCAATTTTAAAACAGACTAGAATCTAAATGAAATTTATAAAAGTATTCTGGCAACACATGAATCCAGCTTTATATAATGTGAATCCGGCTCTATAGTTAAACACAAAAAAATCCGTCACTAACTCGTAATAAGGAGTTCCGGACGAACCACTGCTTATAATACGAGAATTGATAGTGGTATCCAACACAGGCTTTTCTAGGGTATGGATTTGGAGCGTGGGAGAGAAGTTCAACGTGCAGCACCGCCGTGTCGGAATCGGACAAACTGGTCCAGACAGTAGCACTCATCCCCCTTTACTGCTCTGATGAAAAAGGTGTCTTCAAAGTGCAATAGTTCAAATTTTTTGGTCGCAAACGTCAAAACGGCATTTGTATTGTGATTCGACGGGTAAACGCTTCGTATCAAAGAGAGGCCCAGTGTTGAAACTGCGCGTATAATAGATTAATGACAATGAACGAGTCGGCCGCAAATTACCTCAAATCAAATGTAAATGACATGAAAGACGTAAAAACAAGTTTTCGGGTAACCACTGCTGTGTTGTTAGGAACAAAGGCGCAAACACGCGTTTAAATGCACCCATGAATAGAAAATTCCATAGTTTTTCTACCGTGAACTACAAACGTGACCAATGCGAAAAATGTATACTTGCAGTACGACGAGTGAAGTGAGAGGAAAGTCTGTTATTATCGAACACTAATTAACAGCTAGTAGGTATGACTTTTTTGTTGAAAATTTTTGACAAATTGCAATAAATGCAGTATTGATATTGACTTTGTACGGTATATACTCGGAAATTTAATAGCCAATTCATAATTTCTTGGTACATTGAAAAACTCGATGACAATAATGTATTGATATAAGTAATTCAATATTTTCTTCTGATAATCAAAGTTATTTGAGAAAACAGGGATGGAACATATTTTTATTCATGTAATACTCAATACACAAAAAAAACATATTCTGCGAAAGTGTAGAAGGGCTAACAACAAAATATTTTTCAAAAATATTTAGAATTGCCATTTTGAACGAACAATTGTCACTTTGAAGTGACAATCGTCACTTTGAAGTGACAATCGTCACTTTGAACTGACAATTGCATTGTCTACTATTAGGTACCCTTGAAGCTTTTACTATTACTGAATCGCCCTCCTTGAATCTAGTTCGCTCTGTACCACTTTTGTTTTCCTTTTTTATATATTTTATGGCATTTCTTCGAATTCTCCTTGTTCATTACCTCATTCAGAACTCTTTGACTTTCTATCCATTCTCTATCAGGCATTCTCCCGGTCATAATATATATCGGACATTCTTCTGTTACTGTACTTGGCACTTCATCAAAATATTTCTCCATTATATCTAATTTTTCACCCCCTAGTTTATGATTTTCTTATGAAGTAAGTCTTGAATATTTTATCACCTCTCTTATGTACCTTTCCGTAGGAAAATAACAATTAGCGATCTAAACAGAGTTCATTCAATATGATAATTTGAAAATCAATTTCGTTTTGTACATTTACTTCACACTTTACATTTGGTACTATAATTGTAATTATTCGGTGTTTTCGTGGTGGAGTCTACTTCAGTCTTTGGCTCAGACTCAGTCCATTTGAATCTTATTCCTCTGGAGAATATTATAGATGAGAGCACTATTAACAATTAAATAACGCTTTTGTACATTATACCTTGGAATTACGTCTCTGGGAAAGGGTCCAAATTATCCTCGTTATCTTCATCAGTGAATAACTCTTTATCTGACATCCTCTCTTTCAGAAGCTGAAAAAGCTCATCATTGGTTAGGGGTCTATTTCTGTTCATTTTAGGTGAGTTCGCAAGTATAGACAATATTCAGTGAAAAAGAATCGAAAGTGAGGTTATGTTTACCTATTTACAGTTACCTCTTTGTTCATGCTGGTCAATTATTAGTACCTCATTTCAGAGAACTATTACCCAAAAATCATTTATTTTTTGTAAAGGTCAAATCCAATTTGCAAAATAGTACTCCTTTATTTTACCAGAAAAAAATGCACACCATTTGACAATCTGATCACATAGAAAATGAATCAGCAATACAGTCTTTCACCAGCTGACTCACTGATAGCAAGTGGCTCGTTACGAATACAAATGCTCCAGATGTTTGTCCAGTGCGTTTGTTGAAAAAACTGTTTGATAATCGCCCAGCGCACGTAACGACAGATCGACTATTTCTGAGAGTCAATATGGCATGATATAGTCCAGAATCAGTTGGGTAGTATCAGATCGTTTCCATTGAAAAACATTCAATATCAAAATGGATAGCCGTATCCGCGCCAAAAAATGGTATCGATATAAAAACTAGAAAAAGTCTAGAAAGTCTAGAAACTAGAAAGAGTCTCGCAATCCTGGGTCCTGAATAGATGGAGGGTAATGTACAAATGACCTCATAGGTGGAGGTACGGAGAGGCTAAAGGGCAATATCGACCCCCCTACAATCTACAATCTGGTTCTATGGAAGTATTCTGTTAGTTACACATTAATAACGTTATAATTCAATTCGAATGCCGCTGTCGTGCGTTGTCACCTACAGAAAGGAAACATTATAATTCCATAGACAAACAAAACTAATGGAGATGCCGTCAGTCGAGAATGAAAAATTCGCATGATCACGGCATTTTAATTGAAGTATTACGTTATTAATGTGAAACTGCCAGAATACTTCAATAAACTGGAATATCTTACATATCAAATCAAAAGATTATTTTACTCAATAAGGCGATTATGGCTTACTTGTTTCTTTACGTTTTAGTTTATTTTATTTTTTCCGTAGTCGGGTTAGAGTTTTTTGAACTTGTTATTTCATGTATAGTAAGTAGTTTTTATATTGAAATAATGAAATTGAACCGATTATTTTCAATGCTGAAACAACATGTGGATGAAGCTATGATTATAGAACAAAATAAATGAAGATCCAACCGCATTTTGGAGCTTCATCCAAAATAAAAAAGGCAACTCCAGAATTCCAGGAGTCCTGAAAGATAGTCGTAATATTCATACCAAACCCCAAGAAATAGTTGATGCGTTTGCTAATTACTTTAAGAGAGTTTATGTCACATCCGATACGAACCTCTGTAATGGACTCGATACCAGTCACAGTAATTGGCCAAATATAAATATCGAAATTATTAACGAAAAAGATGTGGAAGAAGCAGCAAAGAAATCAAAGAACAAACTTATTGTAGGTCCAGATCAAGTACCCAGTTTTCTAGTGAAAGATTGCATCAACCCATTACTAACTCCATTGCTTAACATCTTTAATCTGATTTCAGAAACGGGCAATTTTCCGAACTTATGGAAAATAGCAAGAGTTTGTCCCATTTTGAAAAAGGGTGATGTTACTATGATTGAGAATTATAGACCAATTTCAGTACTGTGTAATTTTTCCAAACTGTTTGAAATTATTTTGTACAGAACCATCTATAACTCTGTTAAAAACATTATCTCCGACGATCAGCACGGCTTTGTTGAAAAAAAGTCTTGCGTAACCAATCTTGCATGTTTTTCACAATTTGTGTCCGATGCTCTAGATGTGGTTCAACAAGTCGATGTCATTTACACGGACTTACAGAAAGCTTTTGACCAAATTGATTTTTATATACTTATCCAGCGACTATCATCATTCGGCTTCTCCGAAAACTTGATAGAACTATTCACCAATTACTTGTTCGATAGGAAACAATTTGTAGAATACGAAAGATATAAGTCAGCTCTATACACCCCCAGTTCCGGAGTGCCTCAAGATCAAATCTAGGACCACTTCTATTCCTACTATTCATCGATGATCTCGGTAAGAACATAAGCTGCTCTAAAGTAACTCTATGCTGATGACCTAGAGATATTCAAAGTCATCAGTGACTGTGAAGATTGTCAAAACTTACAGACTTCAATCAACTTAGTGTTTGATTGGTGCTCAAAAAATCATCTATAACTGAATATATCGAAATGTCATGTTTCATCGTTCACTAGAAAACAGAAAATTATTGAGTTTCCCTATGAAATAAATGATAATGTTGTTGGCCGGATCAATGAGATGAAAGATCTCGGAATTACTTTCGACCAAAAGTTCACTTTTATACCACACATAAATCAAGTTGTCTCCTCAGCTAATCGAATGTTGGGTTTCATAATGGGAAACACTAGGGATTTTAACAACATAGACGCAATTCTCACATTCTTTTACGCATATGTGAGGTCTCAACTTGAATATGGGGCATTGATATGGTACCCCATTTTTGCCACACGCATCAAGTTGAAGCTGTATAGCGAAAATTTCTTGAGTTCCTGTTACTTGAAGTAACAGGGAATTATCCAGAACGAAGAATTGACTATTCGGTGCTTCTTGACAGTTCTGATGTAATTTCCCTGAATACACGCAGAGTTTTTGTTACTATTTCTTTTCTTCATAATTTGACGCACAATAATATTCTTTGTTCCTTGCTCTTACAAAAAATTAATTACCTCATACCACGTCTGAATTCCAGATATGAAATAAAATTCTAATGCGAGGCTTCTGGAACCAATGTGATGCGTAGATCGCCTGTGTCTTTGATGTGTTGGAATTTTAATCTGATTTGTGACCTGTGTGACTTAAAAAGCAGTTCTCTCGAGCATATTTTTTCTTGTATAATTGATAGAACACAAAATGAATGATTGTTATCTGGATAATATGATTTAATTCAATTTGTTTTTTGTTATTTTAAGAATTTTCAATACTACTAACATGATTTAATTTAATTTGTTTTTTGTTACTTTAGGAACTTTCACTACTTTTTCTGTAATTGGGTCTATTGCTGTTGGGAATGAAGATCTGTCTATCTATCTATCTATTATTATATTTGAATATGTAGGGGACGTTGAAAATAAAATATTGTAAATATACCAAAATCTGCGTATTTGAGCACCATATTGAACTTCAAGTAGCCATTTTCAAGTGAGAAGATTCCTAGGCTTACTATACCCCGTTTGGTAAGTTCATACTCACGCTCCATACTGCTTCCAATGAATCATCAAGGCGCCTTTCGAAGTTCTTCACAAGGGTGTGTCCAGAGACGCTTCCATCCCATTCGTCTTGTCCGTAGTTGTAGAAGTGCTCCTGAAGATTTGCGAATTTTGGTCTATTGGGAAAAGGCATACCATCAGGGTATACAAGATTCGAGTGATAGGGAGTATCGACTGGCAAGTCCCAATCAACGTATCCAATGTCATCGTGATTGATTGGAATGCGCTCCAAGTTGTAACGACCCAAGAAGAACAGGTGGACTAGGTGATGGAGATAGCCTCTTGGAGTAGTACTCCATCCGAATTCGGTGCTGTTCATCCAGAATGGATACCGGATATGTACGTAGTAGAGTAATGAGTTCATACCTACGTCTTCGATAAAATGCGCCAGAGAAGCCTGTTCATAGTCCAAGTTCATATGGTGGTTTGCATAGTTTGAGTCGATGGTGTATCCATCATATCCTTCACTTTTTTCGTGTTCCTGTGCTCCGTGAACTTGTTTGTGGTATTGGGCTTCATTGATGACATCAGCACCGAAGAACATGTGGGGAGTGACTTCGTGGATGGGCGGAAGCATGATATCCTTGGTGTCGGCACGGTGAACGACTGTTACGTAGAGACAGTAGACGAACATACCTTCATTGACGTTCATACGAGCCCAGACGGCAGTCTTGTAGAATACATCGAAGTCTTCGGCGTAGTAGAGCACCCTAAATAGAGCAATTGCTTGATGCATATGGTCGTCGTCGAAAATGGAGAAAATAGCTCTCTTGGCGAGAGGAGCGTATTTCCAGAACTTGTGGAATTTTTCAACGACATCATCTTTCTGCAATGAAAAAGTATATCATAATAACAGTGATGTTCCCGTTTATTCAGATAAAGAACCTCGCATCAATGTGAAATTGGCTTTCGATGTATTCGCTCGAATTTTTTATATATTGAAGAACTCGTGATTCTGATCAAATGTCTTCATTGCACCACCGCTCTCAATTCAAGAGTTGAGATTATATAGGGTGCTAAAGATAACTCTTCCAAATTTTCGAAAGGCCATTGTGTGTATATATAAATCAAATCGAGTATGCATCGATTATTCATACGGCCGATTTGAATACACTATATAGAACAATGATTCCTGCACGTACAGACGATATACTGAGTGAGTCCAAAGATAGCAAGTTTTTCAGTGATTTCCAAAAAATTGAGCGGTGGAATTTCATTCATTTTCAGATATTTTGTAGGATACCAATATCAATTGCGATTGATGATATTAGTATCTCCTGAATTGAACTGACATATCAATTATGTATTACTCATGAAACTGCACCAGTCCTGCTTATTGATATATCCATATGCGTGAAATTCCGGAAAAGTCGGTTACAAACTCGATCGTTCACGGTAAAAATATTCAAGGTGGATCAAAAACTAGGAGTAGTTATCATTGAAGCATTTTCAGAAATACGTTCTGTTCGACACAGATCTGCCGACAGATTTTGAACAATATTATTAGTAAATGAATCTTTATCTACTACGATTGTTAGAACAACTCGAATTATGGTAGGAGAAACTCGAAAAATATTGCAAATAATCAAAACAGAAACATTGATTTACAACAAAATGGAAAACGAAATATGCTCATATTCCATTGAAAAGACGTACCTATATGGAATTTATAGCTTGCTAATGAAGAACGACAGGAAATCCAGGAATATGCAAGTTTCAATGTTCAGATGACATCCTGTTGAAAACCTTGGGCTCACCGCCGGACAACTGTCAATTGATCTTGATTGATGATGTATTATAATACCTACTTCAATATCAAAACTGTAGAATTCTTTGAACGGTAAAACAATATATAACAGGGTACCAATGAACTAAAACGAATGATGGAATGAACAACGTACAGAAAAGGATGATAGGGTCAGAACACCTGATTAACTTGCCCCCCTCTATGTTCAGCATCCTCTATATGGATGGGAAGGGCATTTGATGGATACCTGATATACTGATCATGACGTGCGTAGCCAAGGTACCAGATAACACTGGCCACATGGCTCCACTCCTACAAGTGCAATAATATCCAGATACAGGGTATTACCAAATAAGTGAGAAAGTTTTCAGGGGGTGATTCCTGTTCGAAAAGTAAAGGGGGTCTTCCATGTAATCAAAACCTCTGAGGCCTTTCCTTGAAAAGTAACAAGCTTTTTCTTGAAACTGCTGGAGAGTTGGAGAAATGGCGTTGTTGTGGGCATATTCTACCAATGAAAAGGCTACCTATGAATATTTTTTTAATTTTGTTGTGATCTATTGAAGGGGTGAAACATGCAACCACTATTAAATTTTTTACCACAACTTTTTATGGAAACAAAATTTCTCAATTGAAAAATATTTGTTAAGAAGAGTAATTCCTTGCAAAACTTCCTGAACTTCCCTAATGAAAAATAACATTTTTCATGAACTGATCTTCTGTAAATGGAATCGGAAAAATCTTGTAGGTGGCTGTATCGGTATGATAAATGGCTTCAGTGGGAGTACAGGGTCCTAGTTTTCAAGTCAGAATCCATGCTATAGAAAATTGCGCCAAAAAATATTTCGAAAGAGGCTCCAGGAGGAGCAAAGATCTATATCCTATCAGATAGCCGAGCAGCACTTGAAGCTATGAAGTCACATACTCGTGAGTCTAGACTGACTTGGGACTGCAAACTTTCCCTAAGACGACTGGCTACGAACAATTGGGTCACTCTGATGTTGGTGCCAGGTCACAAGGGAATCGAAGGAGATAAGAATGCAGACAGCCTTGCCAAGGAGAAGACGGGCACGCAATTTTCTGGCACAGAACCCTTCTGTTGTCTTTCGAAAGCACACATCGAGAAAGGATTTTGACGCTGAAAAGCTTACCAAATTTAACCCCACTGGAATGTGGTTCTAAGGCAGAGACAAGCGGAAACACTTCTGAAGCCATCGCCAAATGAAGCTGAACAGCTTTTCGAGTTCAACAAAAAGGACTTGAAACTGGTGACGAGACTGCTCACTGGATATTGTCCTCTTAGGTATCACCTTAAAAATATGCAATGATCAGACAGTAAACTGCGCCGTTTAGGCGAGAACTCCGCTGAAACTGCAGAACACGTCTCTGCGACTGCCAAGCGCTGTTCTGCCAAGGCTTAAGTTCTTCGAAGGGATTTCACGAACGCCCTCAGACATCAGGAACTCAGCTCCCAGGAAACTGATATGATTCGCAAGGAGTGTCGGAATCCCAGGACTCTAATAGATGAAGGGTTATGAACAAAAGACCTTTTAGGTTGAGGTACGGAGAGGCTGAAGAGCCATATCGACCACCTCTTCAATCAAGATACCAAAATAAAGTAACATGACAGATAGGCAGCTGTACCATTTGATCATTCTTGAACAGATAACTGACATTTTTCAATCGCAGGCAGCAACCTAATAAACATCTTTTATCGACAATAAAATACTTCTTGTTGCAATTGTTTGGCGTATTACAATAAATATTTACTTTTCACATTCACCATGTATGTTCTGACCCAATTTGTCATATCATGCAGAAGCATTAAGCATGAAGACATTCAGAGATTCAGAAGCAATGATATCTGACCCATGTGGTAACAACATCTACCCTTTCCCGTATTATAGTGATCAAAACTTACCAGATAAAGAGGAGAATCATGAGCATTGAAAGGAGAGAAATTCTTCGCAATCTTAATATGTTCAGGTACATGACTTTCTTGATTCACATGATAGACGAGTGAGAGGACCTTTTTCTGCTTCTCCACTGTAGTTTTCTCAGCTAGAAAATGCAATAATATTTGAAACGTCATAACTATTAATATTTTTCACAAATAGGCGAGGACACAATGAGTTATTATCACTTTGAGTATGCTTTAAACATACATACATAACGCATATATAAATGTACCCAGACAACATTTTCGAGTCAAATTCCAATTACAGTAGTTACCATTCGTTTTTGAAAATCAGCAAATTTTGAAGCTACTAACATTGGCGCTTTTTGTGACGTAAACGAACGAGCAGCCAATAGGCGTAATCGGGTTGATTGTGACGTTGAACGGCAATATTGCCAAGTTTTTTAAACTATAAATGTCAGAACTAGA
Organism: Gonioctena quinquepunctata; assembly: GCA_018342105.1. Taxonomy (NCBI): domain Eukaryota; kingdom Metazoa; phylum Arthropoda; class Insecta; order Coleoptera; family Chrysomelidae; genus Gonioctena; species Gonioctena quinquepunctata. The sequence goes on along the minus strand of JAFIRS010000498.1, from coordinate 318,069 downwards.
ACACTATTCGCAATGTCAAGCGATTTGAAGAGTGTAAAAATATTCGTTCTATCATAAAACAATATATTGTCGATTTGACAGTCCATATAAACCTTGTTATTTTTGATATTATCAATCATTGAGGTCCATTTAAACGATTTCTGATAAAGAGAAAGCCAATCATTTATTCTTGTTATGGAGGCGCGGCCTAAGATTTGAAAATATGGCAGCGTTGCAAATTTGATTGTAGCTGTCAACTGTAGGATTGGTTGATCGGGTGATTACGTCACAACATTTTGCAATGGCCCTAGAAAAAAGCCATATGAATTTTTCCGACTTAATTTTTTTTTTCAAGTTTAGAAAATTTAAAAAAGGAAGAAAATTACGAACAGACTTTTTACAAGCTGTAGAATCCATTGAAACGATGTCGAAAATTCCGTGTCCTCGCCCATTTCCGTGATAGATAAAATGTTTCGAATGCCTTTTATTGAGTCATATATAAAAAAAATCCTAATAAATTATTTCTGCGTTTTCAGGAAATCTGATACATTATCTTTCCCGGTCTGTACTTATTGGCATTGAACGCGAATATTCAAATAAAGTATTAATTATTATTATTTCTGGAAGTTTCGTGACCTGATTACAGTAAATTGTTGATTGTTTTTGGTATAAAGTCCAATAACTGAAAGCACTATTGATTGTTGATAGATTCATATACGTAAAAAAAAAAAATATTTATTATAATATATATATATATATATATATATATATATATATATATATATATATATATATATATATATATACATATATACATAGGTGACACATAAGCTCGAACAAGTTACGATTGCTTAGTGACTGTGAACTCTAAAGTGCCTCAACTCGCAAATTACGAATTTGAATCAGTTAGTTTCATTTGCAATTATTCATCGTATGCCGGTGCTACTTATCAAATTCATAGACACACTTTCAATCTCGACACCTGCGAGCAGCCTATAAGCAAAAAGTGTTCGCCCGACCACAATCCTCACATCGTCTTGTACCAGGAGCGGTCAATATATTGATGTCTGTTTGCAAAGAATGTGACGGGGCAATCACGCCCCTGAAACCCCATGTCAAATGCCATGATTGCGAGATCAACATACACCTGCAATGTATTGGTATCTCCAGAGACGAAGCAACTTGCATTACCCGTAGTAAGCTTAAAAATGTAAATTTTTTCTGTAGCAATTGCGAGAAGCAAGACAGCAAACTTGACCAGCTTATCAAGGAAATAGACGCCAGGGACAAAAATTCCAAATTTTCAAGAGCTAACGCGTAAGCTGGAAGATATGTGTGGTAACTTCGACCTGCGCATATCCGCTAATGAAGTAAATTTGAAAATCTGACCAACATAAACTTGGCACACGATGACAAGCAAAGTATGATACACGAGGCCATGGAACGATTCAAGAGAGCTGAAAACCTCATCATCACCAGACTTCCCGAAGTTTCCCCAGCAGACGATGTACGTGGAGCCCAAGAAATCGTACGCATTTCAACTGGACTTACCATGAACCTAACCACTTCTAGTCTTGGCCCTTCAAACGAACCCCAAACCACGGGATCTAGAGTGAAACTTGCACTCAAAAATAAAAATAAACCTCTTGGTTCTGCATATAAAAGCGTGAGGCTTTTTGATGATCCTTCGCAGAGAAAATTCTCAGAAGATGAACGCAATGAAGCGAAGGACCTCACCATCAAATACACAAAAAGAATCCCGACCATTGTAAATACCTCCAACTAAAAAAAGTGAATATCGTGAACTTACCCCTCCTATACACAAATATTGTATCTCTGACTGCCAAATGCGACCTCCTGCTAGCTCATCATGCATTCTTATATCTGAAACCTGGCTAAACGCGTCCATGAAGGACTTTTTTGTCTGCATCCCCGGAAACACACTATACAGGGCCAATCGCACCAACAAGCGGGGCTGAGGTGTGTGCATCTTTATAAATAACTCACTGTGCTTAAATTTTTCATTAATGATACTAGATGTCGACTCAGGACGTTGCTGGGACTCAATATAGATGGAGTTTTCAAACTCAAAATTTCCTTCTACCCTAGCCTGCATCTACAGACCCACCCCCAGACGCCGACATCAACTGCAGCATTAAACTTTTTGACTCAATCTCACAAGTGCTATCAACTTTAGAAAACCCCATTATATGTGGCGATTCCAACCTACCAAACATCAATTGGCCCACTGGCAACAATGATTTCTCAGCAAACTCCATTGAGCACTGTTGCCTCGAACTATTAAACGAAGCCAATCTTCTACAGCTAGTAAAGGAGCACACCAGATTCCATATCAATCAAAACCCATACATCCTAGATCTTTGAATAACAACTGGCCCGGACCTACTCACCAATATCGAACTCGAATCTCCAATAGGAAAGTCAGACCACGCCTTATCAACACCAGTATTCAAGTTATCGAATATCCTGCCCAACCTAAACACAAGTTGCTCAAAACAATTGATTAAGTTCACCCTCAAAAGGGACCTTGGTAACCTCGGCATTTTGGCAAAACGTGACATTAACAATTATGGACGAATTTCACCATTGTACTGCAAATAGTCATCGACTCAAACACGACTGGTGTCTCCTCACGCACCAATCCCCTGAAACCATGGATTTCCGGAAATATTTCAAAACAGTTTCGCTACAAACGGAACCTATAGGAGAAATTCAAGAGAACAAGAAGGAACTCGGACTATATATAGCCCATAGAGAAATGTCAAACCAAGTATTTTCTTCATTGAAGCAGGCAAAATCTGAATACGAAAAATGAACGTCCACTAAAACCGAAAGCCTTCCACTCCTACATTGGACAGCATACCTCTTCTAGAGTATCGATTCCGATGATCCTAGACAACCAAGGAAACGTCTGTGACAAAAACAGCGAAATCTCGAATATGTTTGCGAGGCATTTCAGGGAAGTCTTCGAAACCGAACCTCAAGGACCCCTACCAACGATCGCAACCCTCAGAATCGAAAAATCCCTCACCGACATCGTAGTTGACGCTGAATAAGTCAGAATACTACTGAAAAACATAAAAATTTACTCTGCACCCGGCCCCGACACTGATTCCCCAAAAATCATCAAAGATTAGGCAGACTCACTATGCCACCCCATTAGCCATATTTTACGCAAGTCACTGAAGTCCGGTATTCTACCTCACCAGTGGCGGACAGCAAACTCAACAGCTATTTTGAAAAAAGGAGACAAACTTGATGTTGATGTTTGTAGAATACTGGAACGACTAGGGTTAACCAAATGTTACCGTTCCTATTGTATAACAATATAATTCCCCCAACACAGCACGGTTTTGTACCCGGTCGCTCAGTTATCTCAAACCTGTCAACCTGCCTGGACGTCATTTACCTGGACTTCAGTAGAGCGTTCGATGAAGGACCTCACAAACAACTGGCTTTGAAACTCGAACATGCTGGAATACGGGGTGATTTGTTGAGATGGATCCAGGCTTCTCTCCATCGCAGACGGTTCCATGTCAGGGTTGGAGGCGACTTCTCACAAGCAACCCAAACAACCAGTGGCGTACCACAAGGGTCCATACTGGGGCCCATCCTCTTCTTAGTGTACACAGCAGATTTAATCAGCACAACCCACAGCCACGCTAGTGTTTACACCGACGACACCAAATTTCTTCAAATTCTCATCACGCAGAGTGCTTCCATGTAAAGTGACTTAAACAACGTAGCAAAGTGGTGCTCCGACTGGTTACTAACAATAAACTCCAGCAAGTGCTCAGTTCTCCATATTGGGAAAATTAATCCGGGTGTGGACTATTTCGTGAATGGGGTTAAACTGACCATCGTAGAGTCGCAACCCGACCTCGGAGTAACAGTTACGGAAAATATGTGCTGGTCTATACTATTTCCGGCATTGTATAAAAAGCAAACACTAGATTATACACAATGAAGAGGACTTTCAGAAATCCCAGCCCCTAACTGGCTAGCAAATTCTACACCACTTATATCCGCCCACTACTCGAGTTTGCTTTCCCAACATGGTCCCAATGGCTTGTGAGAGATGAAGCCGCTTTAGAAAGAGTCCAACGCAATGCGACTCGCTGGCCTTCTCGGCTCAGGGATCTGCCCTACGACCAACGCCTCCAACTCATGGGCCTAACTTCACTTGAAGATAGACGCACTCGAGGAGACCTAATCTAAATATACCGTCTCACCCATAACCAGCTCCCCTCCTCGACACCGATGGTAAACCTCAGTAACAACACCCGACTGCGCAGACACCCCTACAGGGGTGGAAGTATTAACATTCACATATTAACACATTAACATTCACATATAGTCTATATTGTTACAAACAAGTGATGAGCGGGATAGGACAGAATCCAATACAATATTATAACATATGCAAAGGGGTACATACGAATAATAAAATGTAAGTGAAAAATTTGTACGCACATCCGCCCATGCTCAACTAAGGCAGGTACAGTCTGTGGGATGATGCAGTAAGGGGTGTAAATTTTTATTATATGTTAATGTCAAATGTAATTTTTTTCAAACAATTGAATTTAAAATTGTTTTTTTATTTTACTTCGTGGATAAATAAGATTTGGTCAAGGCTATTCACAATGAGTCGCACATAACAGAGAAACATAATTTTTTCTGAAAAATTATTTTTTGTGTCATTTATTGATGAATTAATTCAGTCACATCACATTTTGATCAAAAATTTTTTTTTTTCTAATGAAACCTCTATGGGCCACCTACCTGTTTTTCTAGAACATCCATTAAGGAAAAAAGTTACATATTATTTTTGTATTTCGGTGCAGTAACAAACTGTATATGAATCTTTTGCCTCGGGAACATTTCCAACTATACTTAAATCAGCCATGGTGATCCCAATTTACAAAGGAGGGGATAGGGAGGATCCATCAAATTATAGACCAATATCCCTCCTATCTACTATTGCAAAAATCATTGAGAAATTAGTAAAGAAGCGACTCATGTCATTCGTCGATAAACATAAGATAATAAACGGTAACCAATACGGTTTCCAAACCAATAAAAGTACAAATGACGCTATTTATAAATTTTTAGAAAACGTGTACACAAATCTTAATAATCAAGAAGCGACTGCGGCAGTGTTCTGTGACCTATCCAAAGCTTTTGATTGTGTGAATCATGGAATACTGCTGCAGAAGCTTGAGCACTACGGTATCAGAGGCATAGCCAATAAATGGATGACATCTTACTTGAAAGACCGGGAACAATATGTAAAAGTTTCGGGTACAGTATCTGAGAAAAAAAAATTGAACAGTGGAGTTCCACAAGGCTCTGTCTTGGGGCCCATATTATTTTTGTTATATGTAAATGATCTCACTAACTTGAATATTAGCGGTAGGTTCACCTTATTTGCAGATGATGCAACTATTGAATGGCACACTAAAGATAAAGATAAGAATACTCTCAGCCAATTGATCTCTACAGATCTAGCTGAAATAAAAAAGTGGTGCGATGCCAATCATATGGTCTTTAACTCTAAGAAAACTAAGGTGTTATCATTTAAGGGAGACATTGACAAAATACAAATAAATAATGACACACTCATGAAATCTGATAATTATAGATTCTTAGGCATTGTATTGGACCATAACTTGAAGTTCGATGAACATATTATGGCAATGGCAAAGAAATTGTCATCTGGGTGCTATGCTGTCAGAGTTATTCGAAATGACATCGGCCATCTTATTGCTAGAAAAGCCTACTTTGCTCTTATGGAATCTCACATCAGATATGGTATAGCATTTTGGGGAGCCTGCTCACAAGCGTTATTTTCAATGATATTTACTCTACAAAAGAGAGCACTGAGATACATATGTCATGTTAACCATCAAACCTCATGTAAACCCTTATTCATATCTCAGAAGATACTTACGCTAACATCAATCTTCGTGTTAGAATCAACTAGTTTAGTTCATAAGCATAAACTACACTTATTAAAATCAGACACTGCACATAACACTAGGGCAAATGGCCAAAATATACCTTTATTAATCCCTAGAACCCAAAACCACCCAATGCCAAAATTCAATTGTTTACAATGGTACGAAAATGTTCAACCATTTACCGAAGCTACCAAATGTGGACCGTTTTACGACTTGAGGGAGTTTTTTGGACAAAACTTTGAATAGCTGTGACAGCAGTACAAAATATGAAGTATCCACGTCTTACACCAACTAGTGGAAGGCATATGTGTGTTTTTAGGAGTATATATGTACGATTGTTTTAAAAAATCAAAACATTTTATTAAAGTATTTTATGGGGGTATATATATATATATATATATATATATATATATTATGTTAATATTTTTATCATCTGACAACTCTCTCCTGTTTTTGTTTTTATAACCAAAGAATAAATTAGGGAAAAGTGTTTTTATATCTATTTTACTGTATTTTCTTAAAAATATTTTATAGTATCATGACTGTATATATATACATTTAGAAGTTCATCTACTTTTAACATTCGACAATCCTTACTGGTTTGCATAATTTTAATTTTATTTAATTACCATTACCACCTGCTTTTTAATTAATTTATGTATTATATTTAGAAGTTTAAAATTTTTTAAAAAATTAATTTTTTTTATAATTCTACTTTGCTGTGGAAAATAACATTTCTGAATCTTCACAGGTAGGAGGCCCATAGGGGTTTCGTTTGAAAAAAAAAAAATTTTTGATCAAAATGTGATGTGACTGAATTTATTAACCAGTAAGTGACACAAAAAATAATTCTTCAGAAAAAAATAGGTTTTTCTGTTATTTGCGACTCATTGTGAATAGCTTCGACCAAATCTCATTTATCCACGAGGTGAAATAAAAAAAACAATTTTTATTTCAATTGTTTGTAAAAAATTACATTTGATATAAGGTCTGGACTTGTTTTGACCTGTCGAACTTAAATATGTAAAAATATAAAGGGTTTTCCATTTGAAAAAACAAAGTTAGTGGCAGTTCCAGAAAAACCGGAAGTCCGCCATATTGGATTGTAATGTGATCAAATTTCGCACAGTATCACTACCCGAACTGTAAGTCTGAAACACGTTACATGCCCGAGCACCTCCTTCACAGCAATTCAAAGATCACTTCATTATATTGCCCCAAAAATACTCAACATCATTTCCTCTCAATTTAAAAATCGAATTTATAAATATATCAAAAAAAAAATCATATTCTGGTTGCTAGATAATAAAATAACAAACTATTGCTCGAGCCACTATGTTAGTACTATATAGCTTTGAAAACTACTAGAGTTAATTATTACTTTTATTGTTTGTTATAACCAAAACCAATACTGAAATGATTTATTCTTATTACCATTTCCTAACTTTTTTGTAAACAATTACTTAACATTTATTGTAAATCCAGTTGATTGTTAGACGTAGCACACACACATTCTTTACAAGAAAATCGTGTGATACATGTTACTATTATGTAAAACTACTACTATATGAAAATAAAATACCTTTTTTTTTCTTTTTTTTATATATTATTATAGCACCTATCCTCTATAGTTGAATTTCATAATATAACGACGAATATCAACACACGCTTTGGTGATTTTTCCATGAACAAAAAACAAAATAATATATGAAATGCAATCTTAAATAACAAACCTCTTTTCAAAAACAATTTTCTTATATGTTCGGGTGTTTCGGGTCCATGTTCAGACTCAATACTATGTGTGTCAGCATCAAATTCTGAAAAAATATAAAAACGTTAATGACTATTTTGATAAAGATTCTTGTTGATATATTTTATGACATAAGATATATACCAGATTGCAATGTATTTTTGAGACTGACCATAGTTTCCAGGGTTTCAAGAGTATGAGATCCAAACCAAGTATTGTAATTGAAAATAAATTCCAGTATCTCCCATGTCCCCCCATATCCGATATGAACCTTTGTAATGGACTTGATACAAACATCGGAATTGTCAACGAAAAAGATGTGAAAGAAGCAGCAAAGAAATTAAAGAACAAACTTATTGTAGGTCCAGATCAAATACCCAGTTTTATAGTGAAAGATTGCATCAACCCATTACCACCTCCATTGCTTTACATCTTCAGTCTGATTTTAAAAACGGGCAATTTTCCGAACTTATGGAAAATAGTACGAGTTTGTCCCATTTTGAAAAAGGGTGATGTTACTATGATTGAGAATTATAGACCAATTTCAGTACTGTGTAATTTTTCCGAACTGTTTGAAATTATTTTGTACGGAACCATCTATAACTCTGTTAAAAACATTATCTCCGACGATCAGCATGGCTTTGTTGAAAAAAAGTCGTGCGTAACTAATCTTGCATGTTTTTCACAAGTTGTGTCTGATGCTCTAGATGTGGCTCAACAAGTCGATGTCATTTACACCGACTTGCAGAAAGCTTTTGACCAAATTGATTTTTATATACTTCTTCAGCGACTATCATCATTTGGCTTCTCCGAAAACTTGATAGAACTATTCTCCAATTACTTGTTCGATAGGAAACAATTTGTAGAATACGAAAGCTATAAGTCAGCTCTATACACCCCCAGTTCCGGAGTGCCTCAAGGATCAAATCTAGGACCACTTCTATCCCTACTATTCATCGATGATGTCGCTAAGAACATAAGCTGCTCTAAGCTACTCTATGCTGATGACCTGAAGATATTCAAAGTCATCAGTGACTGTGAATATTGTCAAAACTTACAGACTTCAATCAACTCAGTGTTTGATTGGTGCTAAAAAAATCTTCTAAAACTAAATATATCAAAATGTCATGTTTTATCGTCCACTAGAAAACAGAAAATTATTGAGTTTTCCTATGAAATGAATGATAATGTTGTTGACAGGATCAATGAGATGAAAGATCTCGGAATTACTTTCGACCAAAAGATCACTTTTATACCACACATAAATCAAGTTGTCTCCTCAGCTAATCGAATGTTGGGTTTCATAATGAGAAACACTAGGGATTTCAACAACATAAACGCAATTCTCACACTTTTTTACGCATATGTGAGGTCTAAACTTGAATATGGGGCATTGATATGGTACCCCATTTATGATTGCCACACGCATCAAGTTGAAGCTGTACAGCGAAAATTTCCTGTTATTTAAGGTAACAGGGAATTATCCAGAACGGGGAATTGACTATTCGGTGCTTCTTGACAGTTTTGATGTAATTTCCCTGGATACACGTAGAGTTTTTGTTACTATTTCTTTTCTTCATAATTTGACGCACAATAATATTCTTTGTTCTTTGCTCTTACAAGAAATTAATTACCTCATACCACGTCTGAATTCCAGATATGAAATAACATTGTATTGCAAGGCTTCTCGAACCAATGTGATGCGTAAATCGCCTGTGTCTTTGATGTGTTGGAATTTCAATCTGATTTGTGACCTGTGTGACTTAAATAGCAGTTCTCTCGAGCATATTTTTTCCTGTATAATTGATAGGACACAAAATGAATGATTGTATCTGGATAATATGATTTAATTTAATTTTTTTTTTGTTATTTTAAGAATTTTCACTACTACTAACATGATTTAATTTGATTTAATTTAATTTTATTTAAATTTGTTTTTTGTTATTTTTATAATTTTCACTACTTTTCCTGTAATTGGGTGTATACCTGTTGGAAATAAAGATCTATCTATCTATCTATCTATATCCCATCCCAACACCTGTGCTTTTCACGAATACTTGTTGGGGTAACTGGAAATGAACATTTATTTTACTGCAGGATCCAGTTCCATAATAGATTTTAAAGAACTAAAAGCGAATTTGGAAAGTTTATATAATTTTCTGAGTGACATCGATTCATATTTTGAGTATGAAGATGATGATTGTTACCCTATAGTTGATCCCAAATATGGAGATGAATTTGCTAGTTATTCTAAAGAGTATTAAATCAGTCGCCTCAACAAGTTTCGGAAAAAAGTTCGCTTAATCAGATTCAGTAAAAGATACCGCCTCAATAACCTCTCCTTCGAAAATAGCTCGAAAAAATGAGCTTCAACAATTTGCACAAAAAAGATATGTCAAAGATATCTACTGCTTCGGAATTTAAAGAAAGCGAGCCATAGTTTGTTTATGAAAACGCGAAATTCCATGATGTAGAAGTACCAAATGTAAATACAGTTTTAATTCATCATTTCAATTTCGGGAGATGTATTAGCCTCAAGAATTCTTTGAAGTGGATGCATTACTACCAAACCAATACTTGTTAAAACCACATGTTACCCCAGAGGAGATAAATAAGTTTTTTGGGATGCACTCAATTATTGACTGTATCAAGTATCCAAGGAATAATTTTTCATACTTTCTGTTGTAGCAGACACGCTATCGATTTGTTTCCATTATGTTATAATTTGGACATTGAAGATGAAAACAGCGTTACTGCAGAGAATGGAATCAAATAGGCTATGGAAGGTTCAAATGTCTGGAAGGCTACAGGGCAACACTCATAGACAGTTTGAGAAACGATATAAGTAGAATAAGAAATAGTGCAGAGGTAGAGCTGGCAGGGAATCATATTTAAAGCTCAGTCCTGACAGCATATCAACGAAATTGCCAACTCTAAATCAGAAAAGATAATAGAGCAACCTCTTGGTGGAACAAAAACCCAGAAATTGGGAGAGCAGAAGTAAGGAGACGGCGTCTGACCTCATAGAAAATTCCACCTTCTAAGGTATTAAGAATTCCTTCAGAATGATATTACAAAAATGTTAATAGACTCGCCACTTGCTGGTGCTGACAAGATGAAGCTCCGTTTCATAATACAATTCAAGTCATGAACTATTCAATGAACCGTTTCAATAGGCGAGTAATTGCAACGAAAGGTCCTGTACGTTGGCCTGCCTGATCAGCGGATCTCAATATTCTAGACTTTTTTGTAACGGTTTATGTGAAAAAACGAGTTAATCTCATTTTCGATTCGAAATCATGAATGGATTTTTCGTGAAAATTACTTGGAATTCAAGGAATGTGTGTAAAAGATGTTGTCATTTGGAAAAACTGACTTCTTTACAATTGGTGGTTTTGGAAATATCAAACCACCATAGGTACTAAACTAGGCAGAAGAAACTGTCGAATGAATAAGAAAAAATTACTGATCATTCATGTCTATCAGGTTGGTTGAAGTGGGTCCAACGCAAAAATAGAATAGAATAGAATAGAATTTACTGGTCTAATACAGACCGTAGTGTTTTGACAGGTCAGTATGTATACATAACAAAACAATATGAAATTAAAATTGAATTAAATTTGAGTATATAATTCGAAAACCTAGGATGATTTACAACGTAATTAAATGTCAAACTTGAATTCTGATATGTCGTAGTGAGCATTGGCCAGGACATATTTTTTTAAGGTCAGTTCAAATTTGATCAAATTCATATTTTTCTGTTGTGTTGGCAATGAGTTGTAAAGATTCATTTCCAATGTTTTCCCTAGTTGATACAAGTCTTTGTTTCGGTATTTGTATGTCGTTTCTACAGCGAGGGTTACGAGAGTGATTTTCTCAGTTTGTTGGATCATTGGAGTCATTATCCTTTATGTTTAGGAGATTACAGAATATGTCTGCAGATGTCAGTGTCATTATGTTAAGTTTCATGAACCATGATTCACATGAGTCGTTGCTCTGTACTCCCACGATTACTCTAAATGCTCTTTTTCGCATGGTAAACACAATTTGCATGTGTGTGGACATTCCCTAGATTATCAGTCCATATGTCATTGTACCATGGAAAATTGCATGATAGGCTTTAGCTGCCTATCAATTTGGCATTTTGGCCGAGATCATTTTTCAATTTTCTGAGAGCATATATATTCCTTGATAAATTGATTGTCAGATTATCAATATGAGTTTGCCATGTTAATTTTGTATTCCCAGTGATTTTACGGCTTCTGTTTGTTTTTGTTTGATTTCAAAGTTTAACATTTTCGTTTCATTTTTATTTAGACATAGCTTATTTGCATTGAACCAATCTGATGTGTCTGTTACAATGTTATCTGAAAGAGATGTCACATTAGTACTTGTATTAAAGCATTAAGCTAAAGTTGTGTCATCCGCTAATAATCAGGTGAAAAGTGGTGAGCTGGAAGGTCGTTTATGCAGCAAAAGCTTTTGCTGCATACCCCAATAATCAATTTGTTACACCCAACTAGTCAGCAACGACTATCTTTCACTATATATATATAAATATATATATATAAGAAATAATAGGGGACCTGGGACCCTTCCTTGTGGTACACCATTGATAACTGGGAGCGTCTTGCCCAGACTGTCCCTGGAGAATACACTCTGTGTTCTGTCTGATAGATATGATGATAGTAGTGTTTGTGTTTTGCCTCTCAGTCCATAGTTATGTATCCAATAGAATATCCTTGGAAATACAGTCGAAGGCTTTACTAAAATCTAAGAAGATTCCTATTGTGGACTGTTTGTTTTCAGAACCCACTTGGATGTAGGAGACTAGTTCTTCCTAAATCCTAATTGTGCTTTTGTGAAAAGGTCGTGTGATTCTAGAAGCTATTTTGATGACAATAATTTTTTCTACGATTTTAGCTGAGATAAGAATTAGGGCAAATGGCGATAATTAGATATTATTTCTGAATCTCCTGATTTGTAAATAGGTATAATTTTGACTATTTTCAGTTGACTGGGAAATTTTGTTTGAAAATTACCGTAGAGTGGTCAAAGAATTTTAAAACATGTTATAATATTTTTTACTTCAGCTTCTGTGGTTGTATATAAAAAAGTGTTTTTTCAGGGGTTTTATGCTCCTGTAAGTAGCTCTTGAAAGATCGGTATTTCGGTATTTCGATGAAACTTCCACAGATGCTTCCAAACATGATGAAAACACCGCAGCTATCGAAAATTTGGCGCGGAAAAAGTATCTTTGGGATATGTGGCCCTTTGAAGTTGAAAAACTTGCCCGTGAAAACGTCACGATATATAGACGATCCTGTAGGCTCCTACTTTTCTTATTTTCCAGCAACACAATAACTGGCCACTATTTAATTTAATTATCTAACGTTTCTCCTCAAAAATGCATTGATATAAACACCATTACACTTTCTAGCTTTGAAAAAAGTTTTCCTGCACTCCAAACGTCAATTTCATTACTACTACTATATAACTTTCAACGAAAACCAATCAAATACAATGACTTCCGAGGAGCTCTGTTAGTTGCAGTGTTGCCACATGAGCTGGCATTGACCAAACTGAGTATAGTAAATTCCACGAAAAGGGCAGGAAGTTGAAATTTCCTGCACGATTCATATAACTCTGCTATCCTACTTTATGCCTTCCGGTGAGGTCTACTTTAGCCTTTGGTTTCGACTCTGGCCCGTTTGAATGTTCTTCATCTAACGAATGTTAATAATTAGGGTACTATTTACAATTATGTTACGAGTTTGTACGTTATGTCTTGGCATTATGGCTCTGGAAAAGTGTCCAAATAATCCTTGTTATCTTCATCACTGAATAATTTTGTCTGACAGCCTCTCTTCCATAAGCTGAAGAAGCTCATCATCGGTTTTGGCTCTATTCCTGTTCATTTTAGATGTCCACAAGATTATACAATATTCAGTAAAAGAATGTGATTATGTTCACCTGTTTTCGGTTATCTCTCTCTGTTCATGTTGGTCAATTATAAGTACCTTATTTTCAGAGAAATATCAGCCCAAAACGTATATTTTTTTGTAATGATCTCTATCGATTCATAAATTAGCACCATTTTACCCTACCGGAAAATAAAATCCATGCCATTTGACAATCTGATCATATAGAAAATTAATTCTACCGGCTGATCTATTTTTAGCTCCGCCTAAAAACAGTATTTTTTGGTTCGTATACTACTGAATCATAGATGGCAGCACACCAGTTCCAGTAAAATAGACATTCGTGTACCTGTTTTCAGTTATTTCTCTGTTCATGCTGATCAATTATTAGTACCAATATATATAGACTAGATATACAATGTTAGTACTCAATTTTAGAAAACTATAACCCTAAAAATATTAATTTTTACCAATTTGAAAAAAAGCACTATTTTACTCCATCAGAAAAAAACTACACCATTTGACAATCTGATTATATAGAAAATTAATCTGCATTACGTGTTCTTCCAGCTGGTCCATGTTTAGCTCCGCTGGAAAACTGTATTTTTCGGTACATATGCTACTGAGTCATAGATAGCAGCACACTAGTTCCAGTACAATGGACATACTTAATATTTAGCAAAGGATAAAAACCAGCGAAGTGAATACCAAAAATTTCGGAAACCAACGCACTAAATTAACTACAAGGAAAGCGTTAAAAAGTCATCAAGTTGGATTTTCTATTGAGCAGAATAGGAGATAATAACAACAATGAAAAAATGCATTCAACTTGGATAGCGGTTTAAGTTAGGTTAGGTTGTATTCCTGTTAGAAAGTAACAGTTGGATTTTCTTCTACTTGAAAAAATGGATTACCGTCAACTTGGATAGCAAACAAATCAGGTTAAATTGTGTTTCCTTCTTTTACATTAGAAAGTCATCAAGTTACATTTCCTGGTGAGCAATAGCATTTACTTTTCATCGAAAGAATGGATTGTGTTCAACTTGGTGTTATCCAAGTTAGGTTAGGTTGTGGTCCCTCCTTTTACTTTTGAAAAACTAGAAACACTGGCGTCTCTCGTTCACCATAAAATCATCGAACGCATTCAACCATTTTTTGACAATAATTTCCTAACTGATAAACGTTCACCTGTTCATATTCACGAACAAAACCGTATTTTTATTTATTCTGGCCTGACTTCGTACACAGTTTATATAGTCAAAATAAATCTCCTTATTCACGAAATAAATTGGCAACGTCGCATTATCTGCTTCCAAAGTATTTGTCAGTTCAAGTTGGCTGCCATTTGTCAAACTTGTTACTTATTCTGTCAGTTCAGTAGTGATTATCCAGTTTGAAATTCATGCTTTTCACTTGGTTTGAAAAAATCTTATTGATATAATTTCAGTGAATAAAGTTTTTTTTTTTTTTTTTTTTTTTTATTTTCTGGTTCCCACGAAAAGGGATATCCTGTAATGTTCAGAGAACATCGTGGGAACCTAGGGAAAGAAGGTAGGAGTTGGTGTTCTTCTTAAATTTCTGAAGGTTGTATGCCTCGGGGAACACCTCCCTAGGCAATGAGTTCCAAAGCCTCGCTGTTCGTTGGATGAACGAGTCTTTGGAAAGTGATGTTCTGCAGGTTTCCAAAGTGACCACGAAGGGGTGTGATGACTGAACTTGACGGGTTAATCTCGAAGAGACTGCCAAAGCAGGAACGATTGTTGATATTTCAGAAGAGCATCGCCCATGAAAATATCTATAAAATAGAGACAAATCGCCAACTTTTCTACGGTGTTCCAGACAAGTGAGCGAGTTTGTAAGCGAGGCATCACCGACGAGACGAATTGCCCTTTTTTGGACAGAATCCAATAGCCTCAGGATATGTTTAGGTGCCGCACTCCAAATATGGGAACAGTATTCCAGGACAGGTCGGATCTGTGCCTTATAGATCATAAGCAGCTGACTGGGGGTGGAATAGCTCTTGGCACGAAACAGAAAACCAAGTTTTGGGATGCACTTTTGGCAATGGACCTCACGTGATTTTCCCAGGAAAGGTTATTGCTGATAGTAATACCAAGCATCGATATGGATGGCTTCAGTGGTATGGTTACTCCTGACAAAGTTATGTTAGGCACAGTGAGATCGGCTTTTCTAGAGAAAAGACATGCTTGTGTTTTGTTTGCATTGAATTCTACCAAGTTATTAGATCCCCATTCGAGAATTGTTGCCAAGTCCATATTTATATTATTAACATTTCTTCCTCGTTCATTTCTGGTTTCACGGGCTGATATAGGGGCCCTGGAAGAGAAAGCGGTATGGAGGGTACTATCATCGGCAAAGCTGTGTACTGGACATGAAGTTGCTTTCAACAGGTCGTTGATGTGAAGTAGAAATAGTGTTGGTGCGAGAATGGATCCTTGCGGAACACCAGCATTTATGAGTAGAGTGTCAGATGAAACTCCATCGACCACTACATGGAGAGACCTGTTTGAGAGAAAAGTGTTACAAATACATAATTTCCAGTGTTTACATTTGAAAACAGTGCATTTGAATCGGACTGATACGCAAAATGCCAAATATGAAGGAATGTAGGTATCCCTAAACATGATTTTATCATGTTTCAAAGCATCTGTGAAAGTTTCATTGATATACTCGTTGTCCCCATTTACGCTACTTTTTCCAAAAACCTTGCACGCACCCCTGGGTCATATATGTGCTGTACTTTGAACCTAAAAATTATATTTCTAAACACCTAGAAAGAAAGGTTTGATGGGACAAGTCAGCAGCTCTTACTTGTGATATTTCATGTGGCATACAGTTCACTCAGTTTTGTAAAATTTTTGGAATTCTGCTGGATTGGCGGACGCAAAATAGTTGCAAATTTCAACTCACCATCAAGTTTACGACCAAAGGTAACACCGAGGACGCATAAAACCGCCAATAGCACCAGGAAAATCTTCATGTTGGTTTTTGACCGAACAACGAAATCTAAATGCAGTGCAAATGGGCAATCAATATATACTGAATTATTGGGATGGTGTATCGTACCAGTAACCTCATTAACCTTCATTGCTCACATCAAAAATATTTTCTGAGGATTTTCTGCAAAATAACCGCGATAACTGGAAACTTTTCAATTCGTTTGGTTGAAGTCAATAACAATATTTATCATTCATATTCATATATTTTGGCCGATTGAGTGGAAAAAATCCATTGAACTGGATAGTATATACAGGGTTACCCAGAGATGCGTGCAAGCTCCATATCTTTTACTTACATTCGATTGTTGTGAAAAATTAGGAATGATGTATTCAAATGTTAGTTCAAATATAATTGGTATCGGTAAAGTAACTAGTAAATTACCCGAAATTTGTGTTCATGTCAATTTATTTCACCACTTTAGAAATATTTCCTTGGCGGACCCTCAATTTCACACTCCGAGTAAGATTGACGGGATATTGGGAGCTTCAGACCAATATCCAATAAGATGGCCGGGGCAGACGACACTCCCACGCTGTCCAAACCTCGTTTGGCTATGTGGTGACAGGACATGTGAATAGAATCCAGTTCGATACCGAACAAATTTGGATTCAAATGTGGATGAACTAATAGAAAATATGTGGAAATTATAAGATGTCCATCTTTCCCTTTGAATAATGATGATAAAATTTGTGAAAATCTTATGGACAATTTCAGAAAAAAAAAATGGAGGATATATAATTGCTTTACCTTTCAAGGATGATCCGCCAAAGCTAGGGGATTCATTTTCATTTGCTAAAAGTAGGTTGCGATCTTCAGAGAGAAAATTTCAGCAAAATGACCAATTTTGTGAATCCTATAGCACTATACTCAGAGATTACATTAATCAGGGGTATATGTCATAAGTTCCCCCCGAAAAAAGTTTATGTCACCTCATACTATATTCCCCACCATTGTATTTTCAAGGTCGATAGCCTAACCACCCCTCGCAGTATGGTTCATAATGCTAGTATGGAAACCGACAAAGGCATGTGGTCAATATTCAACATACTGGACCGAAATCACAAAATAATCCCGTTTCCATCCTAATCAATTTTAGATTGTTTCCGGTGGCAGTTGTGGCAGATTAAAATGAAACATCCACAAATAGGGGTGATAGAGTCTCATAGGCCATTCCAAATATTTTGTGGAGATTCGACTCCCACAACCCATTTCCGTGTACGAACTGACGCGTGTTACCTTTGATGTCAAACCATCGCCATACTGGAGATTGCGCGTTGTCAGACAGTCAGTTGGTTCAGGATGGAGCAAGAAGTTTTCCGGAAGCAGTTATAGCCATTCTCAGAGATATGTATAAGGATGACTTGATTAGTAGCTTCCCCGATTCGAATTCTGCCTTGAAGGCACATTATCAACTAGTTTCGTTGTTCCGTTCCGGTGGTTTCGAAATGGTCAAGTGAAATACTAATTCCCAAGAATTGTTGTCGAATATTTCAGAGGAGCTCAAAATCCGAACTCTTTAGTTGGACTGGAACCCTGTGGAGATATTAGGATTATTTTGGCACCCCGTAGAAGATCAATTTCGCTAAAAAATTAATGTTCAGCATACTCCTACAAAAAGAAATATGCTATCCTTGTTAGCAAGAATGTTCGATCCCATGGGGGGGATTTCTCCAATCACCTTGTCGAATAAATTGTTTATTGAAAGCTTTGGGAATTGCACGTAGACTGGGATCAAGCTCCTCCTCCCGAAATTGAGACGGAATGGAACAAAATTCAACATGATCTACCTTTGATTGAAAATCTGAGAATTCCTCGACATCTCTCAGTTTCTCCCGACTCGTTCATCATTCTTATTGGTTTTGCTGATGCCAGTCAATCAGCAAAACCAGCAGTAACGTATGTGCGTTCATTGAATCGAGATGGGCGAGTCGCTATGACTTTTCTCCATTCTCAAGCCAGGGTAGCCCCTATGACCAAGATTGCAATGCTCCGAATGGAACTTCGTGCTGCGGTCCTTCTATCAAAACCACTAGCCCATGTTCGAGATACAATTCCTCATAACCCTTCATTGGGTCCATTCAGGAATAAAAAAATGGAAAACATTTTTCTCCAACCGTATTTTCAAAATATATCAGTTATTGCCCCCCAAAAATTGGTATTTTGTTCCAGGACATCAGAACATAGCAGATCTCCTTAAGAGAGGTACTACTCCCAGGGCATTCGAGACTAATCCACGCTGGCTTTTAGGCACGCCTTGGTTGACTTCTGATATTCCAGATTGACCCATTCGAGTAGTTAAACATGTCGAAACTATCAACATCTCTGAGGTAGAACATGAAACGTCCATTTGTCTTGTCTCCGAACGTAATAATTCCCCCTTGTATAATGCCATTGATGATTTTTCATCGTGGCCAAAATTATTGCATTGCATTATATACATTTTGAGATTCGTGAAAATTTTACCTCGCAATGGATCGTTCGAAGGCTCGAAATTGGAGAAGGCAGAAAAGAAGATGTTAAATTGTCTTTCCGCATTTCAGCAATGGTGTTACACACAAACTTTTGTATTATGAATGTGAATCAGCAAATATTAACACTCGAATCGTTGCCCTGCACGAATAATTACTATTATATAATGAAGATGAATAAATACTGGAGAAGCCTCAGGCCTGAGGCGAAACGTTTAATTAGAATGATCTAATGTTTCATGTTTGAATCACCAAACCCAAGAGCTCCCTGAGCAATTGAAAAATGTTAATCGAATAAATCATCTCTTCAACTCTATCAGTCATCCTGTAAAACCAAACTACACTCGATAAATATGAAAATCATGCAAATACCAATCATTTCTCCTTCACCAATATTTCTCCTGAAACTGTTGAGAAATATATGAACAATTAAAAGCAATGCAATTGGAACAGACGGAATCTCTATAAGGATGATTCAGTTGGTACTATCCCATCAAATTATACACTTCACTTCCATTTTTAACACTGCAATTAACATGGGTACCTTTCCTACGTAATGGAAACATGCATTGATTACTCCTTTGGTTAAATGTAATCCTCCCGAGTTGTCCGAGTTGCCCACTCTTTCCAAAGCACTTGAAATGATCATGAAAGATCAAATGGCGGATTACATATACCCACAAGAGATAATCACTTCTGTACAGTCAGGTTTTCGGACAGAGCATAGCACTTCTACTGATCTTTTTGGCGCTGCGGGTAAAGGTGGAGTTTCCTGTTTGGTCTTATTGGACTACAGCAAGGCATTTGAAACCCTGGATCATGCTATAATTTGTCTGAAACTCAGCTACTTTGGATTCTCAAATAGTGCTGTGAATTTCCTACGCAAGTATCTATCCAATCGTACCCAACAGGTAGTATTGGATGGTAATATGTCGATTCCCCTTCTAGTTGATTATGGTGTCATTCAGGGATTCATCTTGGGACCCCTACTTTTTTCTCCATATATATCTGACTTTCATGAGACCATAAAACATGCTAGAATACATCACTATGCTGATGATACCCAGCTCTATATTTCCTTCAATTGTCTCTACCTTAATGTAGCACAAGGAAATATTAACAGAGACACGAATAATCTGTACGAGTTTTCGACTGCTCATAATTTACAACTGAAAAAAATCTCTGGTTATGTTATTTGGTTCAAGGAAAGAAGTTTCGAATGTTTGCGAGAACATACAAATAAAAATAGGGAAAAATGTACTGTCTTTAGTAAATAAAAGTAAAAATTTAGGTTTGTGGTTTGATTCCAAACTGAGATTCACCAAACATGTTAACCATCTTTGTCAATCGTCCTTCAACGTTCTTAGGCAGCTCTATCCTAATAGACACATGATGTCTAAACACCTGAAGCTCACTTTATGTGAAACATCAATTACGTCCAAGTTGTCTTACTGCGATGTCATTTATGGCCCTGCTCTCCTGAAAATTGACCAGATTCGATCACATGAGTGCGCAATTCAAAGACTCTGGTTGGCTGAGGTTGAATGATCTTCGAAATATGCATCTAGTATCTTTGACTCAAGAAGTTCTAGAAAAGAATTCACCGAAATATCTCCTCAAAAAATTGAAGCCGTTCGCCACTTTGAACGATCTTAGAACACGCAACAGACACGTTCTTGTTATTCCTCCCCATTCTACCGCATTTTTCACAAGGAGCTCTTCATACAATGCCGCAGAATTCTATGACCAATTATCCTGTGAATTCAGATTGTATACTTTGAGTAATTTCAAAAAAAGGCTGAAACGGTTCATAAAAGACACCTTATTTTTTTTCAAACGTTGACGACATATCCAGGTATGGCATGATAAAAATGTTTGGAAGTTTCCCATATGAAATCAATATTTAAAGAAAATGTATAAATATATTTAACGTTTCTCTTTTTTCTCCTGAGTGTATATAATTAATAAATATATATATAACCAATTACCCTGTGAATTCAGGTTGTATACTTTGAGTTATTCCAGAAAAAGGCTGAAACGGTTCATGAAAGACACCCTATTCCACTCAAAGGTTGACGGCATATCCATGTATGGCATGATAATAATGATGATAATGTTTGGAAGTTTTCCATATGAAATCAATAATTAGAGAAAATATGTAAATATATTTTCCGTTTCTCTTGTTTTCTCCTGAGTGAATGTAATTAATAAATATCTCTATATTGTTTTTTTTTATGGTCGAATTGAAAAACAGCTATAGCTGACACCTCGCCTTTCCATCATTTTGTCGCTTCTCTTTCGTATTTATAGTGCTCTGTTTTTCTATGTAAAGATATTGAAATGATGAATGGAGCCGCTCTATTTTTATTATTATTATATTGTTTTGCGATAAAGGTCCTGTCAGAATTATATGTTTAATTTTTATATAGGGAAACAGTAAATGCAAAATTGATTAGATAAGGAATTTCCAACTCACTATTACTTACAGTGATTTTATAATTTAATTGAAATATACCTTTTTCAGTATGTTAAAAACCTCAGATTTTCAAGTAAGGCAATGAATAATTGAAATCAGTTATTTTCATAACATCGACAATAATTTCCCTGGACTAGTGGATACCGCATCAGTCTCTCACCTGGGATGCTCGGATTCGATTTCGTATCCAGAAGTTTTTTTTTAATAGGTTTCAGATAAAAACATATTTGATAGTGAGAAATTTATATATATATTGGCTCTTTGGGCGAGTTCACGAGCATTGAATGATCATTGTGAATGAATGTGTTATGATCTGCATAAAGAGCTTGGAAAAGAAAATATTTTGAAAGAATATATTCATTTAGAAAGCTCACCTTCAAACTATGGAAAAATATATATAAATTCATATTACGAGTATTGAACTCGATGAACCAAGACATCATAAAAATAACATCATATAACTATGTGGGAGACCAAACTCTGATTATAAACGGCACGTGGAATGCCATGAAATCCAAAACAAAGGTTCCTAAACATATATGTACACAGAAAATAGATTACCTATATATAATCGACCCTAAGCGAAGAAGCGACAAAGCTGCATCATCATAGGAGAAGCAGTGTAATTATATTTGAAAATAAAATATATCCAACTTAAGATTATAGTAGATTATAGATTTCCTCTGTATGTGGCAATACAAGGATATATAAACAGTTTTTGTAACAATGAGAGGCATTCCGTTCGGGTATTCATTTCAATTCTGTATGAAACTTATGATGCGCATTGGCATCTTAAATTGCGTTATTTTGATCAGATCATGTTTTAGTCAAATAGATGAAGACTTTCTGATTAAACCTTTTAAATACATTAAGACGATGGATGTCCGAAACGATAGTAATCAAGTTACCACATCATCTACAACCTTCAAACAAACGTTTCTAATTATACTTCAAGTTATATTCAGATGCAAACAAGTTAAAATGTACCTGTTATCAGAATCCACACTGATGAGTTTATTTACCAGTTTATAAGAAGCAAATCAACTTCAACATCGTAGCTACGAAGAAAACGAGTTGAACTGCATACACTGATATGTAGTTAGAAGAATTCATCCTATATTCATCATTGCTCCAGACGTAAATGAATAATTGAGTACTTGATGGGATTTCTGGCGATTAAACAGAAAATCAGTTAAATAAAAATATTTGCAAGATTAAAACACCGAAAAAGATTTTAGTGAAGTGATCTTCGTACCATTGTTTATATACAGGGTGAGACTACATATTTTTTCTCTTTGATTGTATTGTGTACCAGGCTTTATATAATGAACATTTTTTCACATTCATACTCTACATTCCTTGAAGTTCGATTCAACCTTTGATGAATATTTATTTATTTCATTAGATTTTGATAGTTGCTTGGTCTAGAAAAAAGAATATTATGATTATCCCCTTCATGCCCATGTTCCATGTTGTCACATGTGGCAACAAGCTCAAATTGATCTATATCCCAGAGTGCCACTTGTGGCAACAAATGCCATATTTAAAATAAACGTTGGAATAATATCGTAGTTGAGTAGTATACCCTGGAATGGGATCCTTTGGTGGGCGGGATTAAATTTGATTGGCTGATTCAAGGTCAAACGCATGTATAGTCCACATCCGTATTTTTGGCGGTCTCCAGTATAAAATGTCATTTGCAACGGTGCAGTGCTGTAGTATTTGATAGTTTTTGGTGCGTTTTAGGATGTTCGACTTGAGTGATTATGAACCATTTGAGGATTCGGGATCCGAATATACAAATTTTTGAGATAGTCAATTTGTTTTTTTTTTCACAAATTTAGGCCCCTATAGTAACGCCACTGGATAAAAATCAATAATTTCACTTTCAAGATAACTAGAAATACTTTCCTAATATAGTGCCACCATAATCAGTGGATTACAAAAAAAAGATATCAACAATTTTTCACGTTATCTGGGATATAGAAGCGACTTAAAAAATTAATCTGGGCATGAAAGGGTTGATAGTATTCAATAAATAATAAACTGAAAAATTTTGCTATCATGTTTTCAAGTCCAGCAAAATATCAGAGTTTTTGTTGAAGAAGGATAATAATTACAACGAAAATTGGTTTAACCCAGATAATTGACCTTTGTGTGTAAGATTTGTGTACATTGATAAATACAAAATTTTAGAATATATTGATAAAGCATAAAAAGAAGTATTAAAATATATTGCTATGTTGGACTTTGCTACAATTGATTGAAAATACAATGTTCATTGCCTTAAATTTATAAAACATTATAACTAAGGTGATATTGATTATTGCTACGATTCTATTGACATTTTTATATCCATATTTTCTGGTTATGTTATATATAGTGGTTTTATAAAAATTATTGAGTTTTGGAATCGTGTAATGTTTTTGGAGATTGATCTCAATTATATCTTTCAAAATTACAACTTTATTATCATTTCATTTTTTTCGATAGCTTCAGATCTGACCGAATACATAGATTGAAACGAACCTCGATCATATACTGAATGAATTGCTTTAATAGACCGCTCTTAGAGTAAATTCTTGTTGTCACTAACTTTTAGTTGCACAACCTTCAGTATAGAACCTCTAACAACTTTTCATAAGACACGCTTTTGTACTGTCAATTGTGTGAAAAAGATTTAGTATTGAGTAGAGTGAATCCAATTAATACATACATCATTTGGCGGTAACTGTAAAATTCATAACACTCTGTATATAGCCAGGTTATAACGAACGAATCTGTGAAACGAAGCATTCATAAACGAATACACGATTCCTCCAATTTTGGAACGGGGAGAGTTGTTGTAATTGTCCCCGTTGAAAATTCATATAACATGAATTCAGGTAATTTCATCCAGTTTCAAATGTGATCCGGAAAATATTCTCATCAAATATCATTCGTGCTAGATGATTCTATCCAAATTTTTTTTAAATTTTACCCCGCAAGCATTTTGCCTCTACGAAATTCAACTCATGCAATGCGCGGCGATATTATCAAAGATTAAACCACTCAAGTTTCGATTTCATGGTTCAATCAGATAATTATATCGCAAATCACATAGTAAAATTTCCAGGCAAAATCCTTTCCCGAAAATTAAAAAAAAAAGAGCGATAAAACCCCTAGAACATATGATATTACCCTCGAAAAAATAATATGTATAAGCTCGCAAAAAGTTTATTCTGTGAAAAAGGACGTACTACATTTCACTTGAACATCGCATTGTTACTTATTTATCACCAGGAATCTTCATCTTCTCTGAAATACACTTTGACTTCTTCGAAGTGGAAGTTGGGTATGTGGTCCCACATTCTATCAAATTTGATAAATCTGTCGAGGGGATAGTTCATTGGATAGTTGTCGACTTGGACCATGTCATGAGTTTGGTGGCGTTGAGACTCGATGTAAGGGTATACTGCGAAGAAGATTTGGTATGGAGTTCCACCAACACTGCCTTTGGGGATCATCAATCTGTAAAATGTTCTTTATTGCTATTTTGTTCGCTTATCCACCATCAAGATATTAGCATACAATATGCTAGGGTATACTTGTGTTTGATCCTTTTAAAATAATACTAAGATCTTTTTAATACGATTGAATCATTAGGGTAAGAGATATCAATCCTCAGAAAAAAGTTCGTCAGTATTTCCCACAATTGAAATATTTAGAAATGAATTCAAGGGCATGAATCCGACTGATTTGTTAGAAAAATCATTTTCAATGAGCCACAAAAAAAATTGAGAGTGGAATTCATCCACCCGCAGATGAGTCTAAGAATTCTCTGCCATCTTTTAAGAGGGAATACTCACTTTCGAAAAATATATGCAGTTCAACCTTTATAGTAGATACCGGACAAAAAACATAGCAATCATTTTCGATAGCCAAGAAGCCATCAAAGTGTTGAGCTCCTCGAAAATTATACGGGAATGCCTACAGAAATTCAATGAGTGAGATAAAATGAAGTGAATAAACTATTTTTTAGACCAGTGTCGAAAATTTTTCAAATAAAAAAAAATTGGATGAAACCCATTGGAGAAGGAAGAGAATATAACAAAAATTTCCGGCAAAACTACCAGTCCTATGGAAAAAAACCTCAAAATTTATGTGAAAAATCCAAATAACCAAGTTTTTGGTTTTTTATTTTGATCTTTCACAAAAAAAAAAATTTTCACGAAATTTGGCGAAAACTTTCCTTTTCATGTCCTAAACACACTGTAATTTTTTTGATTTAAAATATTTATTTTTTCACCTTCTCTTGACTGAATATCGAAAAAGCACCCTAATTTTCAATCAAAAATTCTTCCGTCAAAATATCAGCTTTTTTGAAAAAGTCGGTGTGCTTTTTGTTCGTTGAAATCTCTACTTTCTGATGGTGTAAAAAATATACATTACTATGGTAAATGTTCTCAGAAAATGATACGAAATGACAGGTTGTAAGGCCCAGACCCTCCTAGCCCCATCCCAACTTCTCTATGAAATACCTTATCTTCAAATAGCAATGAATAGGCATCTACGCATATAACTTAAAGAAGATTCTACCACTTTCTCAAAATATTGTAGATGTCTTATAAAATATTAACCTTAATTAACTAATTTGGTTGTTAATTATAGTAGTATATTTCGATTTGCAATTTTTTTGTTTATCAATGTTACATGGAATCTTACGTTTCTCGAGTAATTAAAGTGTACATTTTAATAACTAGCTAAAAATTGTACAAGAAATTCGGATTCGAGTTTTTTTGTTTTTTTGCATTTTCTGAGAACATTAACCATAGTGATGTATATTTTTTTCATACCATCAGGAAGTAGAGACTTCAACGAACAAAAAGCCCACCGACTTTTTAAAAAAAGCTGATATTCTGACGGGAGAATTTTTGATTGAAAATTAGGGTGCTTTTTCGATATTAAGTCAAAATGAAGTGAAAAAAACTTTTTTTCAAATAAAAAAATTACAGTGTGTTCGGGACATAAAAAGATAAGTTTTCACCAATTTTCGTGATTTTTTTTTTGTAAAAGATAAAAATAAAAAACCAAAAACTTGGTTATTTGAATTTTTCACATACATTTTGATGTTATGTGGAAAAGTGTGAATAAAAAAGTTGTAGATTTTTTTATTACGTATAACTTTGCCAGTGGACAGTCGAGATAAACCGTTTTTCACCCTAAAAACTCACCCTCTTCCACTTCCCGACCTCAGATCGCCCGTAAATTATTTTTCCTTCAATTTTTTCCACTTTTTACCATTTTCAAAGGCTTCAGCCCTGGTCTATTTGGGTGCTTGACTGAAATGGAAGAGAGAAAAACTAACAAACCAAAAAGGGCATGAAGGCCACTAATCGCGCTAGAATAATTGTTTAATTGTGCAGCTAAGGATAATGCTGCAACAAAAATTGACTTTAACAAAAAAGCCTCGAGTCAATAGTATGATTTCCAACCGTGCATTGAGGACTCAGAGCATATCAGGAAGCTACACTTTGAGACAAACAGTACTATTGCACTGGCCAACAGTTAAAAAACACATATAGTTCCCTCCAATCAGAAAAATTGCCAAATATCTCGTCTGTTATCAAACATATTTAAATTATTCTTCTTTCAATTGCATCGATAGGACCTGTTGCATAACAACTGCGAACTCCATTTTTCTATCTCAAATACACTCAGTCTTCCAGTAACAAGCAATGCCAAAAAACTCAGTTCCTGTCAAGATCATTCAGTAGTCGTTACGGGAAATACATATATATGTACATATTACCCCAAACACGAGGTAGCTGCTGTGAACCGTTGTGGAGATCCCTCGACTGTCTCTCGTCTTCAACATCAGATGAATTCCGGGCCTCCATCATGTTTTAGTGTCCTCACAACTACATATGTGTGCCAAGTTTCAACGGAATTGGTTCACAGGTGCAAAATCAATAAATCATACCCCTTTTTCCTACCCTTGGGGGTGTAATTTTGTTTTCAAATCCAACCAAACCAACTAACAAGCATACCTTATCCCCCATGGTTCCAGAATGGTACTACAAAATTTTATAGACCACTAGGTCTAAATTGCTATGCGTGTTGGGAGCTGTTCATAGAGCACAGAATAGATAGAACAGTTATATCCCTTTACATTTTGGAATCAGTCAGCCTCATACACAAGAACAAAAATCTTCTTGAAATAACACAACACACAACATAACAGCATTAGAGTACCAAGACCCACCAACACAATGGTAAAAGATTCCATTATCTACAATGGCGTCAAAATTTACAATCACCTGCCCCCCAGCACAAGGAATATAACTTGCTTTAGACGGTTCAGGAAGGAGATTAAAAGAAAATTGATACAGCAGACATTTCATGACCTCAATGCCTACTTCACCACCACATTCTAGCATCTTCTATTATCTATTTACATGTTATCAATAACTATTTTCAATCCTTATAACTCTCATATATATTTTATTTTATTTTACTTACTCAGCCTCAACTTTTATATTTATTTTAATTTTATTTGTATATTACATATTTTATTTATACTCTACAAAACCATATGTATGTGTTGTTACAAATTCATGATATTTTAATTATTCACAATGTAACATTATCAACAGAATCTTCGGTTTATTTTATAGTCTTACCGTTGTATCGTGTATTTTGAGTATCATATTTTAAATTCTTTCATAGACCCTTTCATTCATACATTTTCATTATACTATTTATATTCATTGTTACTGAGCTTTGTCTACGAGAATTTTTTCTTCTGACGATGAAGTATACCTTGATTGGATAATATTGTTTCAAGAAAACTTAATGAAAAAGCTATAATAGTAATGTAATAATGAAGTTATTTGAGCCACCCCACCGAAAAAGAATAAATTTTTTGCTGAAAAATTACGCATATATCGCATAGAAAACAGATAATAATTTCAGTAAATTTACTAAGAACAATAAAGATAAAACTCAGAAATTCGATAAGTCTGGAGTGTATGTGGCTCTTGTGCAAGTTTTTACATAGGCCAAACAGGCACAACATTTAAAAAACAATTATCAGAACATAGGAACTGTTTCATCAATGGAAAAACTAAACTGTTGCTACTCACCTCTTCACTGAATAACATTACCCAACAATTCCGATATATTAATCAGAAAAGAATGGTTATAAACTAGACCTTCTAGAAAGTTTAGAAATCAATAAATGTAAGAAGTCGCAATATTTGCTCAGTGACCAGATCATCTTGAATAATTCTCCTTTGTTGAATTTGTTCAGGTAATGAATATAATCTCCGTTTCACTTAGTTTAATTTCTAATAAATACCCAACGGAGAATCCTGAATATCCTTGAAACCCATTTATGCCCCGGGGGTCGTTAACAACCCATTGAATTTGAAGTTAACGTAACACGTGCTTAAGCGTTTGATGAGACAACTGTACTCATCCCGCTCTTCAAGGGTGCACTTGACATCGACTGGTATATAGAACAATCATTCATTATACTAACGTGCGGGTTGAGACATACGTTTACATTTGGATAATTTTGGTGGCGGAACATGGATGCAAAAACATTTTAGTAAGTTTGTATTTATTACACCGGCACACAAAAAAAAAAGTTGTCTGTGCACCGGGCGCCACCTATCTACGGGCATGTTTTTCGACCCGCTGAATACGAATTTAAAGTCAGTTTAGGCCGTCCGGGCTTCAATTTCGAGTAAATTGCAAAAAACCCCAAAAAATAGCGAAAATTCGATGTTTTGGCAAGAAAAAAAAATTTGAGATCTAATGCAAGCATAATTTTCATGTATTTTGATCTGTTGAATACTAATTTCGATCGTACTTCAATCATAAACCGTTTTAAATCTAAAAAAATTGTAAAAAATCATCAAAAATTACAAAAATCGAAGAAAATTGGGATTTTGTTTCAATCTATCTGAAAACGTTCTGCGGTTTTTTACCGGCTGAAACTCCCCACAAACGTAACAGAATTGATCAGGACTCTTATTGCATAGATGGGAATTGCTTCTTGTAATAGTATACTCTCCAGTAGCCAAGTTTTCCACTACTGAAGAGCTGCAGTCGCTGGATGACGACGCCTGCGGGCCTGCTTTCTCACCCTGACCAGACGCCGATACTGGGTTTCCGAATCCCTGCATCGTAAAGTACTCATCACTTTTACCTGCCATGACGGCACACGCGCCGTTAACCCAGGGACTCTGCCAGATGGTTCTGTTGCCCACCGTCACCCCGAGGAGGTGCCCTGGTTGCAAGTACAAGCGATCATGCAATGAAATGAAGTCTGCACTTCGAAGAAGTTGAAATTCCAACACGATGACAAATTTTTACTAAATAAAGGAAAAGGTGGAAAAAGAGGTATCCACATCGTAGATCATTTGAGAATGAAACAGTACAATACCTTCGAAAAACCGTTAAAAATTCAATTTGTGTACATTCTTGGATCTTAATCTTGTATTTTAGAAATAAAAAATACAAGAAATTTATTTAATTGTGTTTAAAAAAAAATCCATTTTTTCAGCAGCAATTTTCTGCTATTTTATCGGTTTTTTGCAGTTTTATGAATGTTTGAGGGGACTATGGGCCAAATTTATTGCAGAATCAGAATTTTTTATCTTGTCAAAATATCGAATTTTCGCTACTTTTGGGGTTTTTTGCAATTTACTCGAAATTGAAGCCCGGACGGCCTAAACTGACTTGAAATTCGTGTTCAGCGGGTCGAAAAACATGCCCGTAGATAGGTGGCGCCCGGTGCACAGACAACTTTTTTTTTTTTGTGTGCCGGTGATTTATGGACCGTTTTATATATTTTTTTTTCATATGCATGAATACCTCTGTAGTGTTTTTATAGATACGCTATGATCGTAATACATTATTATCATTTTTAGTGTTAACGACCCCTTGGGCACATTATATCTGAAAATTATGTTTTAGGAAGAAACCGCTCACTACAGCAAAGTTATTGGATGAAATTGAGAAAATAGACGGTTTTACCCTCGGATATATACATTTGACCTCCAGACAGCGATGGTATCGAAACGGACGAAGACTCTGGAGAAAATATTTTAATGGTTCTGATCGTCTAATGGGCATCAATTACAGGCAGAAGCCGAAGTTGATATTATATAAGTTGTACATGAGAATGATACGGAAGAACCACATGAAAAAGTTGATAAAAGTACCAAAAGGAAAAGGACGACTAGAAAACCAAAGAAAGTCAAGAGAAAATGGTCTGAAAATCAAGAATTTGACGTAGAAGACGAATCAGAACGATTACCGTTAGCTAGAACTTATGTATCGCCCTTATCTTTCTCATCAGAAAGTGACCCAGTTGATTTTTTTTATCTCTTTCCATCACCAGATATTGTGGCCCACGATTTCCTGGGCCATCACGGTCTTCTATTATACCTGAAAGTTTAAAATCTAGTGGCCAGCACTATATCATATGTGGACAACCAAGACGTCAACTGTGTAAAAATGAAATAGTCAATACTGCCATATTCCTCTCCACGAAAAATGAAGCCAGGCAACTGTATGAAGAGCGCTTCCCAAATAGAATGGTTCCTGATGCTTGAACGATTTCAAGCACCCACAGAAGGTTACGTGAAATAGAAAGTTTTGAGCCAAATCATCACTTGAAAGGAGCACATCGGACTGCAAGAACTCCAGAAATTGAGGTTGCTCTTTTAAATTCAGTTGACAAAAGTCCTGAAATAAATACGAGGCTAGTTGCCAATAATTTCAATATCGCCCATATTCTAGTATGGAGGATTCTTCATGATTATTCATTATATCCCTTTCACATTCAACGGGTTCAGGCTCTACTTCCTCGATACTTTCCATTACGAGTGGGTTTCTGCCAATGGTTTTTCCAGAAAGTTACCGAAAATCCTTCATTTGACAGGAAAATTTCATTCACGGACGAAGCTAGTTTTACTTAAAACAGGCTCAGAAATTTTCATTGTTATCATTTTTGGGCCGAGGAAAATCCGCATGTTATCGTGGAATTTCATCACCAGGAGCCGTTCTCATTAAATGTCTGGGCTGGAATTATTGGAGATTACCTAATTGGACCTTTTTTTTCCACGCAGATTAAATGGACATAATTATTGCCGATTTTTTGGAGATAATTGGCCAATTCTGTTAGAAGATTTTCTTATTTTAATGAGAAATCGCATGTGGCTTATGCACGATGGTGCACCCGCTCATTTCAGTGCTCTGACACGCGAATATTTGAACCAAAACTTTGATAATCGCTGGATAGGTTGTGAGGGAACAGAGTCATGGCTAGCTAGATCCCCAGACTTTAACAGTCTTGATTATTTTCTGTGGGGACATCTTGAGACTTGTACAGTCAACCAATTCTAACTGAGGAAGAACTGCGAAACCGCGAAATAGTTTCCTGTGAACCAATAAGGAATTTTCCAAAGAGTACTCGAGTCAATAACAAGGAGGGCTGAAGCGTGCATACTTGCAGGAGGCGGACATTTTGAACAGTTAATTCGATTCTGGAATTTTTGGTTCATAATAGTTATATTTTTAAAAATAAAAAATTTATTTTTTTGCGTATTTATTACACAAACTAAATAATAGTTACCATAAAATTATACAAATCTTGCCTAGATCCATTGGTTACCACAATTGTGAAATTAAAAATAAGAGGAAAAATGAATGTATTTTATTTTCTAAATCGAAAACCGTCCGCCGGACGAAAAAAAAGGCAGAAGACCATTTTTAGGAGAAGGTAGAGGACAATTACGAAAATAATATTTATTTGGATAAAAGACAGTGGCGTATCATTATTTTGATAAAAATATGACAGGGCACGTTAACAGGGGTCGCCACTGATGAAAATGAGGAAATCCTTTATCATGGAAAAAAATAATTTTTTTGTTGAAATTCAACATCCTGTATCTCAGAAATAAAGCGGTTCATATGAAGAAGTTTTCTTAAAATCATCCAAGGATTATTGCCCTCCAGGATCAGCATTCAATTATGAAACAGCCTGTATGTATGTCCAATATTTATGATGTAATGATTTTTTTATATATTTTTCTCGTACTTTGCGTTATTTTATGCAAAATTCATCAAAATTGATCCTTTTTGAAAAAAAAATGTTCTGAGCATAAATGGGTTAATTCGATTTGTATACCTGCGACAACCTGTGTTGACTATTTAACAAGATGCATCTTGATTGTTGAGTTAGTTTTATCTCCACCTGAAGAAGCTATTGTATAGCGAAACAAGTGTCGTGGTATTGTAAACCCAGTTTACTGAAAATCTTTAAATGAAGTGAGTGTCTTTTGTTTACTTCTATATGGATTTTCATCAAGATTCGGCCGCATCAATTCAAAATTTGAAGTACATGTATTCTATCCACGAACCAGGGTATTCCACGTAAAGTGCTACTTTCGAAATTGCAGGTCCACTTTCTAGACAATCGTGTTAAATAGGTATTATTTTTGCAAAAGGTTATATTCTCCAATATTTATTGTCCTTACTTGCACACATGAATGCACATGTTTTCAGGCTACATGTACGTAATAGTACTACATTTTGTCTCCCATTTTCTCAGACAAATGGACTAACACGCTCCCCTCTGTATAAAATGAGTTTCGATTGATTGTCATTCCAGAATAGCCATATTTTCAACTGCAAGCCACATGACATCAAAATACCTATTTTGCAATTATAATGATTCTCATTGGACATGAAGTTTCACATTTATCGTGATATGTATGAACTTTTTTTTTGCCTAGTTTTTTTTTTCAGTTCATACACATCATTGCTCTAATATTTTATTTCACGGGATTTCATTTATTTTAGATTTATCTCTGTATAATATGCCTGTATATTATTATTATCTCTATATAACCTTCCTTTGTGCTTCAAATGTATATTGCCCATTTTGCATATGGCTTCGGCTGTTGAATGTTGTACTTAATTAATAAATAAATGAATTCAAGGAGTTGGGGATCTAAAGCCATAGAATATTTCATTGAACCTGAGCTTAATTAATTCCTTATCTTTCATTAATAAGCTCAAACCATTGTTTTATTTCTGATGAATGAGATATGAATACTAAGAGGAAAATCTGGAATTTTTGACTGGAAAGTTACAATTCTGGAAGAGTTCAAGTCTACCATAATAAACTGTTTTTTAATTGTACCGCATATTTAAATGGATAATTGATTTTTCACCAGTCGACCTAGCCTTGAAAATCTGATTGTTCAGAAAGAATCAAACTGAAGCGAAAAATATTCTAATTACATTTTGGGTTTGTAACAATATTCGAACTTTGAACAGCTGAGTTTCCTTCAGAGGAAGACAAATGAAGAAGAAATAAAGAACAGTGCAACTCACCTCTGTGGGAAACCATACCAGTTTTGTCTCAGGTCGGTGATGAATTCTTTCTTTCCGTTGAGAGCTACAAGAGTGCTGTTCCATAAGTCACCGTAAGACATCTTGTCCGGTGTGAATAGCAGGCTGTCACTAGATCTACGACTGACGACATTGTCACCGGCATGAAGATCAGCTACAAAATTGTCCAGTTCTACAAAATAGAGAAGATTCCTGCTGATTTCAATAGGTTTCCCGTTCCTGTCATACTTTGGGCTCATCATTATCTTGATGCTCGCCTTTTGTGGTTTGTTCGATTTGACGTGGATTTTGTAGTCGAAAGGAGCATGGTTCAAGCGAGCCTGGCGAACGCTGACACTGAAGTCTTCATTGAGCTCACCAGGTTTGTAGAAAACAGAGTTGATCAAACTGGAGTAGAAAGAATCGAAGAATGTGACAAGGGGACCTACTTCTACTCTAGTAACCTCAACTCCTTCGAACATCAACTCTTTTTTGGTGTATGGAGGTAAACGATAGATATGTCTCTGGAATGGTTCGACCACGAGTTTCTGAATCAGTCGATAGAAAGCTGGATCCCTCATTGTTGTTTCGAAATGTTCCAAAGCTGATGGGTATCGTTCACTTTCGTTCAAAGGCTGGGTGGAGTAACCTAGAAGTTGTCGTGCGTAGTGCCAAATTGGACCGTAATATTGGCGGTTCGGTGAATCATAGTTACATTCTATGAGGTTGCCAATTACATCCACGAATTCGTCACTACCAATTTTCACCACCTTTCCTTCAGTCTGAAAAAAACAGTGTCTGAGTGTTGAAATCATATGTTTTTTTCAGGATTTTCGAATCTGTTCCGCCCACTGGAATATGCAAATTAGGCAGAAAGGTACCAGGGATTCGGATCACAGATGAATCAATATTGAGAAGGATGAATATTAACCTGAGAAAGTAATGAAGAAAAAAAACATGATCGCGTGCAACACGTGACAACTGAAACTTCTTTGGCGATCTGAACCTTGATTATACTATTAGGAAGACTCATTTCGATCGACTCATTTTGTTGTTGTGAGTCTTGCATGGAAATATGTTGGTTTTTTGAGGAGCCCTCTTGATATTTCAAATGGATCGAATATTTTCAAGAGGTCGCTCACGAATTTCTAGAAGGAAATTGGTCAAAATTCGATTTTTGTTTGTTTTAATATTTTTTTTCCTAACGGCAATTTCTTGTATATATAAAAGAATTGAATCCTGAGAATTTTAGCTCAGAGTATAATTTTTTTTGGAGGTCGCTTAAGAATTTTGAATCTTTTGGAATACTATAGATTAGACGTTTTCGAGCGACCTTTAAATATTAATTTTAAGGCTCTATTTTTTTTCTACGAACTAGTAACATAATTACGAACCAATATAAATCACTAGATACATAAAAATACAAATGAATATATTGTAACTAGCATACTTGATTAATATAAATAATTGAAAAAAAAATTTAAAAAACAAAAAATTGCGTACTTAATGATCAGCTTCAATATCTTCTCCGATTTCTAATTCAATTTGAAATATGGAACTGAATTATAATAAATAAGAAGTTTTTGTTATGTATTTAGAATTGTGTAATTACAATTGTAGATAATATAATAAAGTGTTCATAACAAATGTTGTGAAACAAGGCTTTTTTTTTCGAATGAAAAAATATGTTTTTGGTTGAATTATTGTTGTACATTCCAATGGCAAACTGCGATTGAGTATTTCATTGTCAGAATTCATTATTGTGTTGTGTTCTCGAAATTTAATGAACGGACATTGAATTTATAGAGTATATCTTAATAAAAACGGGTCTAGTTTCATTATATTATCCATATTAATTAAGTATGCTAGTAACAATATATTCATTGGTATTTTTATATATCCCGTAGTTTGAATCGGTTTGTATATGCTAATGGATTGTAGAAAAAAATAGAGCCTTGAAATTAATATTCAAAGGTCGCTCGAAAACGTCTAATCTATAGTACACCCCAAGATTCAAAATTCTTGAGCGACCTTCAAAAATGTATACTTTGAGCTAAAATTTGCATGATGTCATTTTTTTCATATGTACAAACAACTTACCACCAAGAGAAAAGAGAAAAGGAAACAACAAAAATTCTAATCTTGACAATTTTCGAAATTTGAAAAATTCTTAGCGACCCTTCAAGAGGATTCCTCAATTACGAAAATCTAACACATTTCCATGCGAGTCTTGGAAAAAAATCAGTAGGTCAAAATGGGTCATCCTGATATCCCAATTTTGCAGCAAATAAGGAGAACTCTTTAAAGATTGTCCAAGCTTTCGAAAATTTTATTAATTATTTCCATCATCAGAGGTGTAAAATTTAAGTTATTTTTTCAAAATATAGGTTGAATGTGACTTACATCTTTGTTGAGAATGATTATACAGGTGTTGAAATATAATGGTTCGCACATTATGAAGGATGAATGATGATATTATACAGTTTTTAAAATAACTAGTCAAGTATTAATTATATCAAACTGTATTATATCATCATTCATCCTTCATAATGTGTCAAGCATTATATTGCAACACCTGTATAATCATTCTCAACAAAGATGTAAGTCACATTCAACCTATATTTAAAAAAAAACTTACTTCAATTTTACACCTTTGAAGTTTCCCTGATGATAGAAATAATTAATAAAATTTCCAAAAGCTTGGACAACCTTTAAAGAGTTCTCTTTTATTTGCTGCAAAACTCCACTATTTACTGGTTCCATCCCTAACTAGTCTGCAACGACTACCCGTTTTCTCTCTCTTCCCGTATATATATATATATATATATATATATATATATATATATATATATATATATATATATATATATATATATATATATATATATATATATATATATATGTATATTTATTAATATATATATATATATATATATATATGTATGTATGGTTTGGAGGTTCTTGCGATTTGGATTCCTGAAATTGAATAACTTCAGAAACTAGACGTTTCGCCGCTGGCCTGGGGCTTCTTCAGTAATTTTTTTAATCATAATTTACAATTCTGAAGTGGCTTCAATAGCATTCGGTGTTTGGCATGCTTTTTCCATTCGATGCAAAAAATTCAGAAACCTAACTTCAAAAATAAATACTCCTACACAAACTTTCAACTCATATTTTACCCCGTCATTTTGAAAGGGAGAGCCCGAATAGCGATTTCTGACTCTAACTTCAGAACTTACAGAACGCTCATACAAACTTTCACCTCCAATTTCATCCTTTTGGGGGTTTAGTTACCAGAAATACCAAAACACAGATTCCTTAATTCGTAACAAAGACCTCAAACACCAATTTTTATGACGCATCACTCAAACACTAACGGTATTTCAGTCTCTAAACTAAGTTGGCGGTTAAAAACACTTTTCAACACTTCTATACAAACTTGCAACCCCCTTTCGTGTTGAATTTTCAAAAACCTCCAGATACATATTCGTTCATTTGGAAGAAGAGCCAATCTCCATGACCCTAACTTCAAAACTGAGGGTAAATCCATACTAACTTTCACCTTCCTTTTCACGTCTTTGGGGATGGAATATCAAAAAAAAATATGTTGTTTCAATGTTTATCTATGTCAAAGTTTGAGCATTTTAGGTCCAGCGACTTGGTCTGAATGGAAACGTTGCACAGAAACTTTTCCTTTGAAACGTTACATCAAAACGTTGCACTCAAATTTTACTTTGATATTTTACGCCCATCATTTCAAAATCATTATTAAATTAATGTGTATTGAAGATAATATATAACTTCTAACTTAATTTCCTTGTGAACTTTGAAATATTATGTTCTCGTCTCTTCATGATCTCTAAAATATTTGTCAATATTCAATTTTTGATGTAAGCTCTGCAAAATTCTCATTTGAAATTACATTGGACAATATAATAACGAAATATCAGTAGGCATACTCACGTTCAAAACTGCCCCTCCTTCTATAGAATCAACAAGGCGCCTCTCGATATTTTTCACGCGGGTATGACTATGTGCGCCGATGCTGTTTGCCCAATTAGTTTGTCCGTAGTTGTAGAAATACTCGTGTAGTTTTGCGAATTTTGGTCTGTTGGGGAAGGGTACACCATTAGGGTAAACCAGATTGGAGTGATAAGGAGTCTCAACAGGCAAATCCCAATCAAGGTATTCCATGTCATCGTAACCATGTGAAATACGTTCCAAATGGTAACGGGCCCACAAAGCCTGATGAGCAAGGCCAATGAAACTGCCTCGTAAAACGTTGTTCCATCCGAATTCAGTACTGTTCATCCAGAAGGGAAAACGGATGTGCAAGTTATAGAAGAATACGTTCGAACCTACATCTTCGAGATAATATGCCAGAGAAGTTTGTTCGTGGTTCATGTTCATGTGGTGGTACGAATAGTTCGAGTCGATTGTGTATCCTCCACGCTCCTCACGTTGTTGAGTTTCATGAACTTGTTTGAAGTATTGGGCTTTGTTTATGACATCCACGCCAAAGAACATATGGGGAGTGACTTCATGGATGGATGGAAGCATGATTCCCTTGGTGTCAGCTCGGTGAACGACCGCTACGTAGAGAGAGTAGACGAACATACCTTCATTGACATTCATACGAGCCCAGACGGCAGTCTTGTAGAATACATCGAAGTCTTTGGCGTGGTAAAGCATTTTTATCAAAGCAACTGCTTGGTGCATATGATCGGCGTCAAATATGGAGAAAACGGCTCCCTTTGCAAGAAGACCATATTTCCAATATTTATGGAATTTTTCAACTACATTGTCTTCCTGTATTGAGAAAAATATTGTGTTATTATTCGGTTGATTTTCATGATTCATTGATATTAACTCACCAGGTAAAGAGAAGTCGCATGAGCGCTGAAAGGGGAATACTTTTTCGCTATTTCAATATGTTCGGCTAATTGAGAGTCTTGATTTATATGGTAAAGGAGTTCGAGAACCTTCTTCTGCCTTTCGAGTGTAGTCTTATCTGCTGAAAAATGATAGAAACGTTGAGATAGGTTATCTATATTTTATTGGTGAATAACAAAGGAATATTACTCAATATCAGTGAAATTCTGCATATTAATCAAATTCTGAAAAACCATAATTTGTGTCTCAATGACCAGGTTCAATTTGATTGCATTCCGTTTTTCAACTACCTTAACTTCAATCAAATTTCCATATTATTTTTATATGAACTAATTTTTAATCTTTCATATTCTTTGATGTGATTCTTTTTGATTCATACCTATCAACATAATTTTCGTTTGTTGTCCATCTGGTTCCCAAAAAATACTACTTCATGTTGCTAGTCATTCAAAATAAAAATACTTCAATAGCCAGGTTTCTACCATTTTCCAAAACGAAGTACCTTGTACCCTCCATTCCGTAATATCAACCAACGCCATTAATATTATATACTATTATTCTATGTACAGGAACTGTTTTTTAACCGACGAAACCAAAAAGGATGAAGTTCTCTAGTCGACGCGTATATTTTTTTTTGTAGGACCACGCATAACTTTTTACAGAGCGGATCGATTCCGATGATTCTTCCGATAACCTCTTCTGGGGTATTCATGAATACCCCACAAGAGGTTATCTTGACGATGGAAGATAGTGACTAAGGTTTATCTTCTAGTCGCAGATGATTCCACATCTGATTTTATGAACATCCTGTTCATATTTTCAACAAATCAAACTAATGGGGGATTTTGTCCTAGAGTGGTTCTACAGTATGGAATGTTAAGGGGGACAAAGTATCCTAGGTTTTTTCTACCAGGAATATCGAAATTTATTTTGGTAAGTAAATGGGGAGAGTCGATTTCATGATTAAAAATTCACTAGTGTGCATACATCTGCCATTATTCGTCTTTCACAGAGTGGCATAATTTCAAATTGTATTTATATCGATTGATAATTGTGATTCTGGATTAGTATTTTGTTTATTTCAAATAACTGAGCCGAATGAAAGCTCGCTATTAACGAAGACGTGGTATAGGTAGATGTTGGTTTTTGAATTATGGAAATACTTTCCGTTTCTTTTCATTCTGTTTGCCCCGTTGATTATTTCATGTATGTGAGTATCAAAAGTCCATTTTGTGGCTAATGTGACACCCAGATCTTTAATTTCGTAGATACATCTTGAGTTGGAGTTGTTGATATTATGTGTATACCGAATGATATTTTTATGCCTGGAGTATGTGTTGGGTTCAAAATAAGACTACTTTTCTTATAGTATTCAGCAAGTCTGTCGAAGTCACTCTGAATTTTTGAACAGTCTTCAAAGTTTTCCACGAGTGAGAATATTTTGAGGCAATAGGAAGTATTTGGCAATGTTCGAGCCAGTTTTTTATAATGTTTATGTGAATAATAAAAAATAAAGCACCAAAGGCTACCTTGTGGAACACCGGAAACTATTTTGATGGCATGTGACTTGCTGAACACAAAATAATATATTGAGACATCTATCACCTCCTGGAAAATATCTATTTGGCGTTTTTCACTCCACATGGGAGAATTTCGGCGAGGCCCTTTTTCATCTCATACCTATGCTAGAGAATAACTTCTTTATTGAATGTAATATAGAGTATTATATTTCTGATTTCTGGAAATGCAATTACAAATCAATTATTCATTCGGTCAGTTAGTAGTGTTTCGCTTCAATTTGGCATCCCAGAATAAAATCTAGTTGAGAAAGATATTTCCAACCACATGGTGATCTTTCGTGAAGAAAGATGCAATAAAAGAATCAATCAAATGAGAACAATAAATAGCCAACCTTTTATGAGAAACATTTTCTTGATATGTTCTGGTACTTCATGGTCAACTTCAACGTCGTGATGTTTTTCGTGTCCTAGTCCATACCCCAATTTAGCATGAATTCCTGCTCCAAACCCAGGAATATCAGCATGAGCTCCGATGTGTCCTGTAAATGTGTAAAATTGATAGATTCATTTGGTCGAGTCAGGAAAATTCCACGCCTCTATTTTGTAGCTAATTGAATTCGGTTTTTCAAAACTTTACCATAATCATGAAATAATTTCGGTGAACTTTTCATTCGGTAGGATACTCTAGACAAACTTAACTGTACATCTCAACAGTTGAGAATCGTAGCATCAATGGTATAAGGTAATATGACAAGGAACTACCAATATGATAAGGAACCTTCAGATATATATTTAGCAATTATTCTAGAACACTAAGCAGACAACATGAATGCAGAAAATGGATGACGAGGACTACGAAGAGTACACAGTAAATACCATCTGGAATGATACTACCGCCAAAATTCTAATGGAAAGTTCATCAATGACTAAGGAAGAAAAACTTCCTTGGATACGTTGTATATAAAGAAGCAAGAGAAGCAAGAAATGCAAGAAGAAAGGAAATTCAAAATTTTCCAGAAGAGGGAAATATACGAGCTCTACATCATTATGCTAAAACGAATTCAAAAAACTGGTAAATACATGCGAAGATAAAACGAAAGATGACCTGGTGAAAAGGTTATCCATATATTATCTCATGAACCAGCTTAGAGTGGCGGCGCGGTCACAAATTTCATGATGCATCTTGTCAAATCTGAAATTGACATATCTGGGTACATATTTCGTAAGATAGAATGGAATCCAATATTTTCAAAAATGACCCAAGGGGACAACAAAGAATGTGCCACGTCAAAATGGTTGGTAACCAATCGGAAGATCTGGATTTATGCCCGATGAGACTTAAAAAAAAATATATTGGAAAGAGACAAGATGCTCGATGTGAACAGCTTTTAAATAGCTGATCCCATTAGCAACCCTTTGGCATCTAAAAAGTGGTACAAGAATGTTCCGGTTGGTCAGAATACGATATCCACGTAGACCCAGCAAGGAATGCATTGGTACGAAAAAAATATCAAATCATTCTTTAGAATCTTTTGGTATGTCAACTTTGGCCAAAAGTGGAGTAAGAGAAGAGCAGTTGATCAAAATAACGGGCCATGCATCTATCAGCTCAATAGACCTCACTTGCAACTCGATGACGAACATCGTAAACATTGTCAAAAAGATGAGGAAGCCCTAGGATGTAGTTTCTGACTGAAAGCCGAGGAAAGTTCAGCCTACATCCTTAAGTACTATTTATAATAATTATGTTTTCAATCATTGTACCTTAAATAGAATTTGCTTCTGATATTTTTGTAATATTCTATTCAGGAAATAGTCTAAAAATATATTTCATGCAAGCAAAGTGACATGAAAATCTTGTATTCCGGTTTGTTGCCTTGAAGGAACATCTTTCTACATTTTTATTATTTGCCCAAGAAGTCAAATGAAATGAAAAATACTCTCAAACTGTATAGAGGCAACAAACGTTCATGCACGATTTCCAGATTTTTTAAATTTATTTAACATAGTACTGCAGAAAAGTTATAATTTTCGTACCAACAGCAATAGCGGATAAAAAATGTCAGATTCTAGAAGTGAAAAGTTAATCTAGGATACAGGTTGACAGTAAACAACAGAAAAAACATGATCAACAATAATATACGTCACGTGACCCACAGGATTCTAAATAGTGATAAATGGATGAAAGAAAATATTTTCCAGTTTCTTTTATGATCGAATTGTCGAGTTGAATGTGGTCTACATTCTATAAATTTCACTCAGATTCAATACTTTATTAAAAACAAACAATGTATAAAAATCATTTAGCGTCAAGTCAAAAATCATATCGTTTGCAACGAAATGCATGCGTAGAGTAAAGAACTTTTTTCCACATATCCTTTCGATTACAGAAAAGAGTTTTGTAATATACATTACTTCGCCTAGTGTTGAAAAAAAACAAAGACTCAATTTCTCAAATATCTAGATGGTATGCGTAATATAATTATTTATACATGAACGAATACAATTGAAACTGAGAACGATTAAAACACATTTCTTGATACCAAGCTTATAAGAACAACAGATAACAGGCTACTTGTGGATTGGTATAGGAAACCAGGCAGCTCGGGCAGATACCTGAATTACCACCGATATCACAAACAGTCGATGAAAGTGAACTCGGTAAATTTGATTTACATTCTTACTGTTGTATCATTATGTAAGAAGGATATGTTGAACATCATTGAAACCAACATAATCAAAGTTGTAAGTAGCATAATGTTTTTTAGCTGAATAGGTGGTACTATTGATTTTTCTTCTATTGTAGTTTCTCTGATGATGGAAATAACCATTTCCGAAAGCTTGGATGAACTTTGAAGAGCCTATTGTTGCTTACCCAATATCCCTAGTTTTGTACCCAACTAGTCAGCAAAGACTATAGTTACTCTAATCCCAATTGGAACGGAAATGAAAATAAGAGCACTACGAGGAGTGTTTATATGCACTGCCCGGCAAATGGAAAATTTATATTCTACCAGTGTTTTTACTTTCAAA
Source organism: Gonioctena quinquepunctata (assembly GCA_018342105.1). Taxonomy (NCBI): domain Eukaryota; kingdom Metazoa; phylum Arthropoda; class Insecta; order Coleoptera; family Chrysomelidae; genus Gonioctena; species Gonioctena quinquepunctata. Next base: position 274,637 of record JAFIRS010000498.1, on the reverse strand, counting down.
GCATTCCTGGTAAAATCATAAAAAAGTGTGGAAGAGAATTCCTTCTCGAAACTTTGTATGTCGGTCCAATTGGGATTAGAAATACTATACCAATCTACTTTCCTCTATCAATTATGTTTTTTTTTATTATAGCCCTGAAGAAGGCGAGGATTTTTGCCGAAACGATGGCTTCAAAATAATAAAACACAGAATATTGGGTTACGTCCACCTGCTCATGAACATAAAACGGAATAATAACAATTTCTGGACTTTAATACGAATTTAATCTCTCACCCAGACTCTTTAGCACCACCTTTCTTTCAAAACAACATTTTAAATGAAATGAATAATTCTCAGAGAGATGTTCTATCATATCAGTGATGGTCTTTTCCCAGATCTTGATAAGACCCAGTTATTCAGAATTTCAGGTTCTGGCAATCTCTATTTTACAAGCTTTTATTATTTCGTTAGTTCGTTAGGGTCAAATCTTGCAAGTGAATTTTGACCGACGAGGTGTCCGATCAATTTGAAATTTGGCAGGTGTTGATAATTCCGGTGACAATGCATTATGGAATTTTTGTTAGAGGAAAAAACAAAATGGCGGCCCCAAGAGGGTGGACGAGATTTCTAATTGTGGTCTGATTCGATTCAAAATTGGTATGTGGGGGTTTTGGGGGTCGGAGATTATGACTTTTTTGTCAAAATTCATTAATTCAAAATGACAGCTCCAAGATGGAAGACGAGTTTTGTGATTATGATCCGATTCGATTCTAAAGCGGTATGAGGGAATTTTCGGGGCCGGAGAATATGAAATTATTGTGAAAGCTCATAAATTCAAGATAGCGGCCCCAGGATGGAGGACGAGTTTTGTGATTATGGTCTGATTCGTTCCAAAACTGGTGTGCAGCGGTTTTCGCGGTCGGATATTTAGAATTTTTTGTCGAAATTTATAAATTCATGATGGCGGCCCCAAGCTGAAGGACGAGTTTTCTGATTATGGTCATATTTCATTCAAAACTGGCATGTGGGGGTTTTCACCAAACGTGATCATGAATTTTTTGTCAAAATTCATAAATTTAAGATGGCGACTTCAGGATGGGGGAAGAGTTTTGTGATTATGGTCAGATTCTATTCAAAATTGGTGTGTGGGAGTTTTTGGGGTCGGAGCTCAAAACTTACAGGGAAGACACCTTGTAAAAACGATGCTCTATTAGAAATGAACAGATTTACGCGAACTAAATAAAAAGCGAAAAATTAAATAACTCATAAAAATATTTTTGAAGACAAACTTTTATGTAAGCCGTGTAATAAAACGTATAAAATGAATTTGAGTCATCGCTGACAATGATTTGATTATTTTTGGTTGAATTTTTTAGTTTTGAAAAGCTTGTCGCACGAACTGTCATAAAATTAATACTTCGACAAGTTGTTACTTACCAACCAATCATTGTCCAATAAAATTAATTGGTGCCTACTTCAAGAACACTTCGCGCGATAAGTTTTTTGAAACCAAATAATTCGACAAAAAATGATTGAATCATTGTCAGCGATGACTTATTTTATACGTTTCCGTACACGGCTTAGATGAAAGCTTGTCTATTAAAATATTTTTCACCAGTTATTTTTTTATTTTATTTACTAGCTTTTTTCTGTCTGTAATCAAATCTTGCGAATTGAATTTGACCCATTTCTAGAAATTTGGCAGGTGTTGATAGTGACAATGCATTATGGAATTTTTGTTTAAGAAAAAAACCAAATGGTGGCTCTAAGATGGCGGTCGAGATTCGTGTTTATAGTCCGATTCGACTCAAAATTGGTATGTGAGGGTTTGTGGGCTCGAAAATTATAAATTTTAATTCTGAACTCACCAATCCAAGGTGGCGGACGAGTTTTGTAATTATGGTCCGATTCAATTCAAAATTGGGATGTGGGGGTTTTCGGAGTCGAAGATTATGAATTTATTGTCAAAATTCATAAATTTAAGATGACGGCTCCAAGATGGAGGACAAGTTTTGTGATAAGGGACCGTTTCTATTCAAAATTGGTATGTCGGAGTTTCTGGAGTCGAAAATTATGAATTCAGTAGAAGATTACTGATTTTACGTCGGAATTCATAAATCGAAGATGGTGAACGAGTTAATCGTTAGACGGTCTCCTCATTGGAGAACTAGATAGCTCAGAACTCAGAACAGGAAAAATGCTTCATCATGACGATGCATTAACAAAAATGCATAGATCGAGTCGTACTCACTGAAAATCACAGAATAAAATGATTAATAAAAAAAAAACTCTTTAACAAAATAATTTCTTTGGTTTATTCCGTGTGTTATAGATTCGAAAGCTTGTCGCTTCTGCATTCGAACTGAAAACTTTGTGCGACAATCTCTCGAATCTTCAACTCACGGAATAACACATCCTAAGCAATTATTTTTAACTTTTTAGCGCATTTGAATGAAAATTTGTCTTCAATGGTTTGTTTTTTAATTCATTTCATTTAGAGAAATATCGCGCTATTATAACCATGGTTTTTTTATGCAAAAAAAATTATGTTCAATTGGCATGTTTCTAACACGACCAGAATATCCCATAGCCCTAAACATTATGGAATATATTATTCAGGGAGTTATTCCTCATTCCCAAGGCATTGAGAAAATAAACAACAAATGTAGACATAAATGATAGTTATTTTTGTACTGAGTGCATAAAATTCATTTTTTTTATGGCATATGAGATTGTTGATTTTCTCCCGATTGTGCCATAAAAATTCGAATTTTATAAACGAAAAACAATCAAAATTTTTTATACAACTGTAAATTTGAATGATCAAATATCGTCTTGAATATGTCATGAATAAATACTTTCTTTACATCTTAACATAGTTCAAAAATAACTATTTTTTTATTTTATGTCAAGAAATGAATTTCCTTCACAAAAACAAACATTTAATCAATACTTTATCTACAGTTCCACAGCATCCATTCATATTTATTTGTCGTTATTATAGAAAAGGTTCATTGGCACTTGTTATACATTCATAGTTTGTTTGTATTTGCTTCAATTTCGAGTTATTTTCAATAAAATGGTAGTGGCAGCGATACTCCATCGGATATATCCGATGTAGCAAATGCGATAGTATCTAACAAGTTACCGGACAAATCCAAGTTAATAAATGGGGAAACATTTTCATGACTAGTGCGACAAGAAACAAGTAAAAAATGTGCTTATATGCCATTTTGAGAAAAATTAAAAAAATTTAAAACCTACTCAATTTCAGTAAGTTTAGTGTCCAATTGAACATATAATATTGAGGAGGTTTGTTGGGATCAAGATCAATTTTGTTGAAGGAAAACTATTGTAATAATGAGTTTCTGTAAGTTGAAGGGATTAATAAATGGTAAAAAAGTTCGTAAAAATAAAGAAAATTTGACCACAAAAATTGGAATATTTCTCAGTGAAATAGATTATTAAAAAAGGAAAGACTCACCAAAAATTAGTTTCTCCGAGTTGGAGATAAATAAAAATAATTCATAAACAGAGATTCTAGATACAAACGAAAAACACTCTCACGGGACAACAGATTTAACATCAAGTCCGAGAAAATAGTATCCGTAAAACCATATAGTTCTTGTATTGATGGAGAAAAGCAATTGTGGTAAAAACGATAACCAATCATTTAGAAATCTTTGTTATCAAGTTGAATCCTTCCATGTGTGTCTTGGCGGACAATTTCGATCATTTCTCTTAGATGTCTTTTCAACAGGAAGGGTTGTTTATCAAGGATTTTGGGGTTTTCGAAATCAAAAGATTGACCATTTTCTCTAGTGAATAGAGCAGTGGGGTTTTGGACATTATGTTTTTTTGTGTCCCTATCGTGTTCAGATATGTGTTTTTTTGAATATCGTCCTGTTTGACCAACTAGCATTTTATACAAAAATAAGAGTTGATTCTATAAACCACGTTTGATTGTAGATTGGTAGGTGTTTTTGTTTTTTGGCGTGAATAAAACTTTTTGCCAACAGTGTTGTCTTCGAAAAATCGAATTAAACGGTTTTCTTCACATAAAGGATTCAATATCAAATTGAACCAGAAAATGGTAGATCTCAGGTGAAAAACAACTACTTTCCTGGCAAATACCACGCAGAACGTTGAATGATATTCACCTGAAAATCCATGCATACTTCCATATAATATCAATGGACATTGAATGCAAATGTTTCTTTCTGATAAGCTCGATTATGTTTAATTTATGTCGTGTTCACCTAACAATCCGCATACCGGTTTCAGGCTTCTTGGTCCTCATCAGTACGGAGTAGTCAACCAGCCAAAGGTCCAAAGAACTCTGGCTGAAGTGAGACACAACGTAAACAAACCATCATCGAGCTTGTAACACCTATAGGTACGCCGGAAAAGATAAACTTTAACTGGCGGTACCTAGTGACAGAAAGAAACACTCCGAAAATCTCCCACCTCGATAGGTTTCTAAATAAAAGATTCCTTCTCAGTAGGAGTGGCAAGCCCGTCTAGCATATAGTGAAAGATAAGTGCCGGAAAAAAACGGTTTTCTTCACATAAAGGATTCAATATAAAATTGAACCAGAAAATGGTAGATCTCAGGTGAAAAAATCTTTCAGTGTTGTCTTCGTTCAACGTTTTTGCGAGTTTCTCAGAGAGATTTGTCACATACGGTATTTTGTAATATTTTATAGTCAAATTATTGGTTTTGTTAGGTGTGTTATCCTGGAGAATTTGGTTTATTAGTGATGAAGGGTAATTGTTTGTCAATAGAAATTGTTTGATTTAGTCAATATTTTTTTTCATGAAATTCTGGGTTTGAAATTTTTTAGCGCTCTTGTTTTAAAATTTTTAATGATGTTTATTTTATGTTGAAAATTATGATGTGAAAAATAGTTGAGAAACCTTTCTGAAAAAGTTGGTTTGTGGTACCAATCTACTTTAAAGAAGTTGTTAGCAGTTTTAATGACATTGGTGTCTAGAAAAGCTAAAGCATTTTTATTTTCTTCCTCTATAGTGAATTGCAATCGTGAGTGGAAAATCTGGAACACGTCCAGAATTTCAGATTGATTGTTTTCAGGAATTGCTGTGGAAATGTCGTCAATATATCTTTTGAAGAAGGGGACAGAGAAAGATAGTTTGTCTGAGCATTGTTGTTGTAGTTCTGACATAATGAGATCAGCACAGATAGGTGACATGCAATTACCCATTCCTAGACCATATATCTGTTGGTTAAAAATTCCATCATAATTATGTAACTGGAATCTATACAGAATTCACAAACTTCAATGAAAATATCTAGGCATAATGTGATGAATTCGTAATTTTATTCCAAAATTTTTTGATAATTTTTATTGTAAGGTCAACTAGAATGTTTATGAAAAGAAATCTAAAGAAATAAGTTTGTAATTTTCAGGAATTGTTTTGTCACGGATGAAATTGGAAAATTCAAGAGAGTCATTATCATGATATTCGTCTTTTTCGAATCCATGTATTATTTAATATTTCACTAAGCCATTTAGACAACTTATAAATAGGGATACCTATAAAACTGACAATGCGTCCCAAAGTTGTATTTTCTTTGTGTAGAAAATATATTTTAGGAAACACACCATTTTCAGTTGTGAGATATTTTGCATGTTTTTTATCTGTGTAAGTGTTTTCTAAAAGTTCTTTCACTATTTTGTTATTCTTGTTTTGTATTTTAGTGGTAGGCCAAGGACCCTACCACTTAACATTTCATAGGTATTGTTCCATAAGTCTTTTCAATAATTTTTTTATTGTCCAACTAACAATATTGTTGCCCTTGTCTGCTCTCGTTATTATCAGTTCAGGGTTTTGTTTGAGAAAGGTCTGAGTAGCTTTTATGAGTTTGTTGGAGGTTGTGAAGTTTGTCAAGATATTGACAACCTTGTTTTTTTTCTCAATTTTTCCTTCATTGGTTTTAGAATCATTAATTATATACTCTACTCAATGTTGAGAAGTACATTGAATGTTAGAGAAAATATTGACATGAGGAAGTTTTCAAAATTAGTTCTGCTCATTAAGAATAAAAGTGTCGGATACCGAAGAAAAAAGTTTTATCGAGGGATGATATCAATATCAAGATGCTGATAATAAAACAAGTTCACCTAATAAGGTACAGTTAATGATAATTTTGTAATATTTCAGTTATTTCAATATTTTCTCAATTATAGGTTGCATTAATTGTGGGTATAAGCGGTGCTTGTCGCCGTGAAGATTTATTATATATAACTATTAATGCCATTGAAGATGCTGGATCTATATTTATTGTTCAAATACCGGATACAACGACCTATTGCCCAAGAACGTTTACTGTTCCAAATTCTGATTATTTTGAGATATACCGCAACTATAGAACAGTACGGCCGACTCATACAAAAAGTGATAGATTATTTTTGAAATATCTAAGAGGAAAATGTATCAACCAACATGTGGGACTGAATAAAATAGGAGTAATTTCCAGCTTAATCACAAAATGGAGAAGCTCTATCCAATCCAGGGGGCGCCATTACATCTATAAAACATCACGGTGGCTGGAAATGTGCCATCGTAGCCAGAAGCATATATAGAAGACAGTTTGAATGATAAAATCAAGATTTCTAATAAAATTCTAAACAAATTGAAATATCTGATAAACAAACAAATTGAAATATCTGATAAAGTTGTGGAATCAACTTTTCAAAAAATATTTAGCGTTTCTGAGCAGGCAAGGTGAAACATCTTCGGAAATTTAATTTGTGTATGATAATTAAAACTTCACCATAAATGATTATTCTAATAAATGAAATTGTTTTATAATGAATAATCAATAAATAATTGATTTTTTTGAAAATAAATCTTTTGAAAAGTTATATTTTATGGTTTTTTTCTGCAAATCATTTTTGGAGTGGAAAAAATTCTTCACGGCGAAAAAATACTTTTATCACGGTTAAAAAAATACGTTTACGCAACAATAGTGACTCAATTTTTTCAGCTTTTTCATAAAAACTAACCATTTGTGATATGTTGTACTTATTAAGTTTCCACCTTCTTAGTTCTTGCGCCTGGAAATGACTTTTATACCAAATTTCAGATCTACAGATACTACAGTTTGTAAGGTACAGTGATGTGTATCGTTTAGTACGCCTTCATGTACAAGTATTTCATATTCAGCTGAAATTATTCAATTAAATAAAAAGAATCAACTTACCACCAACATCTAGATGTCCAGAAGTAATTGCAAGGCTGCAAAAACCAGCCAATAACACCAGGGAGATTTTCATGTTGGTTTCTCGAACTAACAAAGAAATCTGAATTATACAGAAGAAGACATTCATTTTATACCGAATTTCGAGGGCGGTTTATCTCGACAATAACCCCATCAACCTTCATTGTCATGTTATGGAATTATTTTTGGAAAATATCTGCTACCGTGATAACTTTTGTGTTTGTCATTTAGATGATTAGAGCCAATAAAAGTAGTTATCAGTTACGCAATTTTGTCCGCTGACCTAACTTGTCTTTGAAGGAGATTGTTTGAAAAATGCTCACCTCATTATATCTTTCAAGCGAGTTCCCTGATAACCAGCTGGTAGTCGCAACTTTATCCACGTGGAATTTTAATTTACTCCCAAGTTTTTTTTTGTCCAGCTCATGCTCGTGGCTTTGTCCGCTTCCCGTTATTCCGTTATACCATTATCTCTTATCCCGTGATCCTGTTATCTCAGTATCCCGTCATTTCGTTGTCTCGTTATCGCGTTATACCGTTATATCGTTTTTCCCATCATCCCCTTCTCTTATTGCCTGTCATGCCATCACCCCCTTATCCCGTTTTATGTTCATCATTGGCGCGCATACGGGTAATGATCTCAATTTTTTTAAAGAAAAAATGGTACGCCATTGAGATATTCCTCGTTCAATTCATGACAAAAATTATCTCCTCCCTTTTTTGCTTATGGGGCGCCGTTTTTATGCAAAAAAATAAAACATCCCAACGCGTATTTGTTATTACTTTGATTTATTTTAATATTACTTCAATACATTATCTAGTACTTGAGACAACACTTCTGGTTCATGAATGATGATCCACCAGTCCATTTCAGCATTATTATACGTAATCACTCAGATATAGTATATCCAGATTGTGGGATAGGTAGGGGAAGTACGGAACATTGGCCGGCTCGATCTCCGGATTTAAATCCTCTAGATTTTTGGATTTGGGGTTTTCTCTAGTCAATAGTTCATTCCACTCCCGTCGAAAATGTTGAAGACCTGAGGAATCGAATTATAGCCGGATGTGAGACAATAAGAAATACATCAGGAATATTTGCGCGAATACGACAGTCAATGAGGAGAATAGTTGAATCTTGTTTCACGTCTGAGGTAGGTCATTTTGAACATCTGTTGTAGCTTTGAGCCTATTTATTTATTAGTGTCATTTTCTGTTATTGTCCTGGTTTAACGTTATTGTACTAGATAGTTCTTGATAATGTATTAAAGAAATGAAAAATACGCGTTGAGATGTTTTCTTTTTTTGCATAAAAACGGCGTCCCATACGAAAAAAAGGCAGGAGAGATTTTTTGTCACAAATTGAACGAAAAACTCAAAAATGATTTTCTATCTGAAATGTCTCAGTGGTGTACCACTTTTTCCTTTAAAAAAATTATATTATTACCCGTATGCGCGCCAATGATGAACATAAAATTCCTAATTGCATGTCAAAAAATGCGCAATAACTACCTCTTAGAACTCACCTGATTTCATCTGCATATCTCGACCGGTTTCAGAGCAATAAATAAATAGTCAGTATTTAGGAAAAACTTTCAACACCCCTTATCTCGGAAAACGAAGCATTTGTGGACAAAACTCATGAAGCAAACTGTCCTTATTTTTTCATGAAGAATCACCCCCTGAAGTTTGTCGCACTTATTCACTAATACCCTGTATATCTGGACCCCGTGAAGTAAAGGACACCATGTCCATATTTTTGTTTGCACCATGTCCAAGCATTTTTCGCTTCATATAGAGGCACTATATCCAGTTACTATGAATAACGGAAATAATACAATGGGAAACAAAACCATATCCATTCTCGTTGGAGATGAAGAACACCATAGTGTTGTATACCTCTCTGTCACTCATCTACCTTGTGGTGACCATTAGCTACTTTTGATTACTCAGGAAGGTGTCTCTAACAGAATGGAGCCCAAGCACCATTCTCGTGAATGGATTAAATTGAGTTTCCTTGTGTGGAAGAATGAAAGTTCAACAAACTACAAATGTAAGACAATAGTGCTGCATGATGATTTCAAAACAGGCCGTAAGTATAATACTTCTCCGGATTTAAATGAAATAACACTATGGTCAGATAACTGGTAGGACCCAAATAAAATTATTGCGATTATCATGTGTTTCTTCTTTATTATGCAAAAATATTCGAATGAAATGGATCAATATAAAGTAAGTTTTGAAAAGACACACACCATAGGGACCGACACCATCCCTGCATCAATAGAAAGAAAACTCAAGAAAGTTAACTTACAATCCTGCTCTAGTAACTATAATGTACACAACATGAAACAAGAAGATTTTAAACAATTCAATTCTTTCTCCACGGGAAAAAATTCACCATTCATTGAAAAAAAAATGCAGAATGAAGTTTTTTTCATCAACCTATGTTCACATTCAAGTGCGACAGGAAAACATAGGGATAATATACTCAAAATCATCATTTGATGGTAAGTTTCAAGTAGTTGACCTGAACAGAATGAAGAGGATAAGTGGAAAATTGGAGGATGGTAGGAGGTCTACATTCCCAATACATCTACTAATGAAGTCTGCAGTCCCAATATGCCAGCAAAAGAACAAAGACCTATTATCTTTGTTATTTCATGTACCTTGTGTTTGCCAGTGATTTCTTGGTGGACTGAAAGCTTTCTTCCAGAAGCTTTTCGCTGTGTTATCAAAGTATATCAGTAATATGAGTTTTTTATCAACATACAATTTCTTTTTTCAGTGACTGCTCAAACACATTGTGTTTACCTTTGTACTTTTGTTCAGTAACAAAGTGTATTTTGATTATTCGATGCTTGGCCCATTTTTGTAATCTATCACAAGCTATTACAAATAGTGTAACTAACTTTCAAAACTAATAACATTATGTCCAAACCGCAACGTTTATGCCCAAAGGTGAACCTACCACACTATGTCCACAAAAACTATCTTTTTTTCAATAAATAATAAAAATGCATTATTGAAAACAGTATTAACATTTAGTGTATAATGTCATAAATATTGTAAAGTAATTCTTATTAGCTGGGAATAAATGTAAAATTAAAGTTTGAAAAAATCGAAAACTTGCTCTCCTGAATGTGTTTTTGTGACATAGTGTCGTTTACCTACGGGGTACAGATATATATATATATATATATATATATATATATATATATATATATATATATATATATATATATATATATACAACTGGAAGATATACTTGGAGTGGGAACTCACCTCATATTGGTTGGATAAAATGTGGTTTTATTGTTATTTCTCCGTTTCCAAAATCTGACCAATAGTTTTTGCGTCATGCTCGAACTATAAACCAGACTATTACAGTTTTACAATTTTATAATAGAAATAGAATTATTTGGTATATTCTACATTGCCCAAACAAAATTCTTCATCCAATTTCTCCAGTTGTTAGTTTCTTACTTTTTACGCAATCGTTTTTTTTTTCATTTGGTTTATTAAATCTATAATGTTTGTCGAGATATTGTTCCATTGATATTTTAGGATATAAGAAATTGGCACATATCATTTTGAAACTATTTCAAAGCATATAACACACATTTGATTTTTCAGGTGGAATGCCTTGAATATTATTGTATTTCCATATCGCATTCAATTAAATTCAGTTCTGCATCGATTTATTATAAAGGGTTTCACAATACATATGTTTCATAGGTTTTGAGTTTAGTGAAGTACACCAAGCCCCTGAAATACAAAAATCTCGGAGTCAAATTATTTACAGAAACTCTTTGAATTGCAATGATCATGAGGTATATCAATAATGTTTACCCATTGAAATTTGGTGTTTTACATTTGATAATAAAATAAATCAGTAAAGGAATAATCTATATACCTAAAATTACATGTTCTGAAATTTCGTCAGTAGTTTCATTATAGTTGGTAAAAACTCATTGAGTAGGAATATTTCAAAATTCGAATCCTAAGAGGTTGAAACTAACTCCTAAATATTTGATTATATTTTAATAAAACTAATAATTAAAAAAACGGAAAAATAAGTAATTGTTATTTGTGTATGTGCTTGAGAGGTTATATCTAAAAAAGTATCGGTAATAAGAGAATGAAATTTTGCATTAGTGTTTCATTCCATGGGTAGTGAGTAATGTGGTACGTTTCTACGCAATTCAAACCCTGAATATTTGGTAATTTTCATCTATACAACTGTTAATTCAAAAGGAAAACAGCAAAGCTCGCCATCTTTATATTTTTCTCGAGAATGTGTATTTTGTATATCTGATTTCGCAGCCCAGCTGGTAAAATGTACAGCTATTATAAAAAAAAACTATTTGAATTTCTCTGGAGAGAACCTAGCATCTGGAAAGCTTTGCTGATAACTGCGTGGATATATATGATCTGTTAATGCGGGAGCTAGTACGGGTTTTATCTACCTCATTTGCGGAGCTTTTGAAAAGTCATTTAAAATACGGGTTTTTACTTGTACATCAAAAAAATTACTTGCTGTCACCTCAGAGGGGTGTCAAAATTTGTCAAATGTAACAACAAAGTGTTGCAAAAAGTGGCTAAGACAAAAGATTGCGGAGCGCTTGAAATTTTGCGAAGTGTTAGGGCGATCAGTAACTAGTTTATGTGAAGTTAGCCACACTTTTCCAGCTATAGTTTCAGACGTGTAGACTGTCGACTGTGGGATAGCGTATTTTTACTCACAGTGTTGCCAGATTGATCAAATATAATATGAATTCGATAAAACAAACCCAGCCACACTTCCTAATTGAATGTGCAGGTATAGTATCCATCCTTTGAACTCACCATGGATTTGCTTTGAAAGATAACAATCTCCCCTTGCGAATGAGTGGGTTGCGCTGCAAAAAACTATCATTTTTTGAACGTTCGTGAATATGAGAAACAAAATTTTCGGGCTGAAGAATAGTCTAGAAAGAGTCGGGCTGCCACGACACGAAAAATACTAGGGGAAACAATCATCAAAATGCAAGGAACACAATAAATAGATTTCTTTGGAGCTGTTTATAACAGCGATTTTTTTAAAATAATTTCTCGGATTATAAAAATTCCAAAAAAGTCGCGCTGTCACGAAAAGAAAAATACCATTGAAAAGAGGACATCACAATGCATAAAATACGATAAATGGAATTCATTGGACGGCCGTTTGTAACAGGTAAAAAAATTAAAATAACTTCTCGGACTTTAAAAGTCAAGAAAGAGTAGCGTTACCACGGAAACAAAAATACCATTAGAAAGGGGACATCAAAATGCATAGAACACGATGGGATGGTTTCTTTGGACGGCCGTTTATAACAGATAAAAAAATTAAAATAATTTCTCGGACTATAAAAAGTCAAGAGAGAGTCGCGCCGCCACGGAAACAAACATACCATTGAAAAGAGGACATCAATATGCAAGCGTTAAAGCAGTTGCTGCCACTCGAAAGCGGTGTTTTATTGTTGCTGCAATTTATTTAATAAGCGAATGAAATATCTAATTTGAGTATTGATCGATCCCAAATGTAAAAACTGAATATTGGAATCTGGAAAGTTTTACACGTCGTGAAGGTTTTAAGTAACTAATGTTTAAATTCGCATGAATTTGAAAAGTGATCAGAAAGTGATGGAACCAAATGTGATATGAAAAGGTTATTCATTCAAAATTTAATATAGGCAGAAGTTTGGCATTTGACGTTCCCATTCCAGTTTTATGTACATCTTATTAAATACCTTATTTTCTAAAGATTAAGAATAATTACCCGTAACTAATGGGGCATTGAATAAGCAATGAGAAATAAAAATTAAAAAAAATTGGTATCAAGCGAATTACCTAAAAATTACTAGATTTAAATCCCACCTTCATCAAAATAATGGTTATCGTTTGACGTGATTTCGATGTCAGTATTTTCGTCATTTTGGGGTTGAATTACAACATCTCTCACAAGACGAGGGAACTGTTCACCCTCGAACCACGAAAATTCGTAGGCTCCCTCTACTTCCTTCCATCTTTATTCTGATCGACAAATTTTACAAGCGTCTTCGAGTTCGGAGATTATGAATATTTTGTCAAAATTCATAAATTCGAAATGGCTGCTCCAAGATGGGGCATGCGTTTTGTAATTATGGTCCGATTCTATTCAAAATTGATATGTGGGGGTTTTTGGTGTCGAAGTTGATGAATTTATTGTCGAAATTCATGAATTCAAGATGGCGGCTCCAAGCCAAGAGTTTTGTGATTATGGGCCGATTCTTTTCAGAATTGATACATCGGAAATTATGAATTTAGTCGAAGATCATTGATTTTTTATGTCAAAATTTGTAAATTGAAGATGGCAGCTCCAGGAAGGCGGAAGAGTTAATTTTCAGATGTTCTACTCATTGAAGAACTAGAATGTTCAAAACTCACAGGAAAAGGGCCCCATAATAACGATGCTTTGACAAAAATTTATAGATGAGGGCGTACTAACTGAAAAGCAAAAAATAAAATAATTAATGTAAATGTGCCAAAAAGTAGAAAATAATTCCTTTGGATATGTGACGTAGGTTATTCTGGGAGTTACATATTCAAAAGCTTGTCGCTTTTGTATTCGAACTGAAAGCTTTGCGTGACAAGCTCTTGAATCTGTAACTCACTTTGTCGCCCTGACACCGATTGGAGTTAGCAGCATATGCTTTTTATGCAAATAAGCGTGTATCCTAGCTCTATGCGAGATCCGCTTGTGAAGGTGAATCGATGTTGGAATTTTGCCACAAATTGTTTTTCTTGGCCACTTTTTGCAACACTCTGTTAAATTTGTCAAATTTTGACACTGCTTCGAGGTGGCAGCAAATGATTTTGTTGATGTAAAGTTAAAACCCGTATTTTTTTTAAAGCTCCGCAGATGAGGCAGAGTGCATACTCTCGGACTATACAGGGTGTTTCTTGAGTACGTGTAGGAAATTAAGGAGCATATTGCCGACGTCAAAGTTAGAAGAAAAGTTGCTATAAACATATGTCCACAAGTTATTCGTTTCTGAGATGCAGGGTGTCGAAGTTGAATTCTTATTTTTATTTTTTGTGATTACATTTCAAAATTATTGTGATATTCGAGATAAATTTTGTATCTGGGAGTATTTTTCAATGACAAAATCAAATTTGATGTTAGTTTGTCTCTTTCGTGGGGGTGGCGCCACCTATATGTCTTTCAGTCATTTGAAATATCATAACTTGTTTGTACGTACCTGTATCACGTTTTCTATAGAAAAACTCGATTTTTCTAAAATTTTTGTGTGAAAAATATATTCAATGCAATTGATTTTGAATGACAACATTTTTTAATTCAAAATTAATTCAGTTAAAGGAAATATTTTTCTTTAATTTCATTTTGAAAAAGGAATCGGGTGTTATTACAATCTAATACCAATAATAATAACAATAATTAAGACCCATTTAATACTAGAACAGTTAGTTTAGGGTAGTAATTGAAGTAATCGTTCAAAATGGCCACCTGTGTCAAAGTGTCAAAGAAGATTACATAAAAAAATTGTGACCGATTACAGTTCTGTCAGCACTTCCCAAGGAGTTTGAATTGCTCCTCATTTCTCATCTTACTTGGAACTGTGAAAACACTATCGTTGACCAACAACATGGTTTCGTTGGTGGTGAGTCAACAGTTACAAATTTGTTACTTTATCAACACCATATAGTTCTAGCTCCCGGATATAGTTTTAAAGTCGATTCGGTCCACACTTATTTCGTTAAGACCTTCGATATTGTAAACAACAAATTTATTATCATTGCCTTTCCTCTAAAGCTCACGAATTGGTTACAAAGTTATCTATTAGTCTAGTTAACAGGTGCTTTTTAGGTCAAAATTTTTTCGCAACCTCCGAAAATTATGATTGAGGTGTCATTCGATTCGGAATGGCATATAGATATTTTTTGAGAAAATGCCAAGGCCGCTCGCAAAAATTGCAAAAGTTATAAACAATTAAGTGAAAAAAAAGGGGGTTTGGCTTTTCGCCAATATCTCAAAAATTATTTGAAATAATTCAAATTTGAAGAAGGATGCAAAAAAAGGAGGAAATTCCCTAAAAAAAAGTTTGGACTCCAGGAACTGTAGGACCAATATTTATAATTTTCTCAGAGGGTTGAAAATACGCCCGAAAACGGGTACTCCGGCTTGCGCAAGCCACGCCCCCGTCGGACCTTTAATGAATAAATATTATTTAAACTTAATTAAATATGAAAATTAAAAATTGAAGAAAATTCAGGCACTTGCAGGATAGATCAATGAACAATAATCCGTGGTTCGAAAACATTTATCGCGATTTTTCAATAAGTTATCCAGTAGTGAATTAACAATTTTTTGTAGCACGAACATTAACATTGCAAGTGCGATAATTGTTAAACTATCGATCTGAGAATGTTTTCTTCTCGTGGAGCTATTTTTCAAAGGTCAAAGAATAGATTCCCGTTGGAAATATTGAAAAATTGTTGATTTTCGTTTTGTTATTAACAATTTACTAAGGTGAAAAATTATAAAGCTTCATTGAACATAATTTTTTTTTTTTTATATAATATCATCATTGACCCTTTTTTTTATGATCATAGCTACTCAAAAATGATTTTTAATAATCTTTATCTCCTATTGTTTGAAAAATTGTTATAAACAAATGCGTTGTTTATGGGATAATTAAAAAAAAATTTATAACAAAATCTTTGATGATAATTATGATTTTTCAAAAAAAAAACGTTTCTTAAAAAAAAAATATTGCTTGAAAACGCATTTGTTGAATAACAATTTTTTTTACCACTTGGTATGAAAATTAAGGAACCATTTTTTTAAAATCATTATTTATCTTGGTCTTCGATATTAAAAAAAAATATTATTTGAATTTTTATTGTTTATTTAATAAACAATTTGTTATAAACAAATGAATTATCTCTTTGTATTTTTTTCTTTTTCTTCTTAAAAAAACTGAAACACCGATCAATAATGAAAAAAAAAATATATTTATATTTTTTATTGAACTTTCAATTTTCTGTTCTCTTTAATTTCACCACTCTGACCTGGTTTTTTACGAGCGCCAACTTCAACAAGAGATTCAACACAATTTACACGACTTTTAATGATTTCACCGTATTCATCGTTTCTTTGCTCAGCGATTTTGATTAATTTTGCTTTCAATAAGTCGTCTCTGATCAAGAACTTCTCTTCTTTTGCTTTGCTCTGCTATGGACTAGAACACAATAAACACAATTTATCAAAATCGAATTCCTCAAAACCAAGTGATGAGTATCTCCATTAGTTAAGAAGTTATAATAAAATTAAACATAAAAAACCAGGTCAGAGTGGTGAAATGAAAGAACAGAAAATTGAAAGTTCTATGAAAAATATAAATAATTTTTTTTTCTAAAAATAATAGATCGTTGTCTTAGTTTTTTTGAGTAGAAAAAGAAAAAAAATACAAAGAGATAATTCATTTGTTTATAACAAATTGTTTATTAAAGAAACAATGAAAATTTAAATAATATTTTTGTATTTTTTTTCAATATCGAAGACCAAGATAAAGAATGATTTAAAAAAAATGGTTCCCTAATTTTCATAATAAGTGGAAAAAGAATTGTTATTTAACGAATGCGTTTTTAAGCAATAAATTTTTTTCTAGGAAACGATTTTTTTTAGGAAATCATAATCATCATCAAAGATCAGGTTATGTAATTTTTTTTTTGAAATTATCTCATAAACAACGCACTTGTTTATAACAATTTTTTGAACAATAGGAGATAAAAATTATTAAGAATCATTTTTGAGTAGCTTTTGATCATAAGAAAACGGATCGATAATAATATTCTAGAAAATTTGTTTTTTCAGTGTTTAATGAAGCTCTATAATTTTTCACCTTAGTAAATTGTTAATAACAAAACGAAAATTAACAATTTTTCAATTTTTCCAACGGGAATCTATTCTTAGACCTTTGGAAAATAACTCCACGGAAGGAAAACATTCTCAGATTGATAGTTTAACAATTATCGCAATTGCAACAAAAAATTGTTAATTAACTAATAGATAACTTATTGAAAAATCGCGATAAAAATTTTTGAACCACGGTTTATTGTTCATTGATCTATCCTGCAGGCGCCTGGGTTTTTTCAATTTTCAATTTTCATATTTAATAAGTTTAAATAACATTTATTCATTAAAGGTCCGACGGAGGCGTGGCTTGCGCAAGCCGGAGTACCCGTTTTCGGGCGTAATTTCAACCCTCTGAGAAAATTATAAATAGTGGTCCTACAGTTCCTAGAGTTCAAACTTTTCCTCAGGGAATTTCCTCCTTTTTTCGAAACTTTTTTCAAATTTGAATTATCTCGAATAGTTTTTGAGATATTGGCAAAAAACCAAACCCCCTTTTTTTGCACCTAATTGTTTATAACTATTGCAATTTTTGCGAGCGGCCTCAGCATTTTCTCAAAATAATCTACATGCCATTCCGAATCGAATGACACCTCAATCATAATTTTCGGAGGATGCGAAACAATTTTGACCTAAAAAGCACTTGTTAACTAGACTAATAGATAACTTTGTAACTAATTCGTGAGCTATAGAGGAAAGGCAATGATAATAAATTTGTTGTTAACAATATCGAAGGTCTTAACGAAATAAGTGTGGACCGAATCGACCTTAAAACTATTTCCGGGAGCTAGAACTATATCGTGTTGATAAAGTAACAAATTTGTAACTGTTGACTCACCACCAACAAAACCATGTTGTTGGTCAACGATAGTGTTTTCACTGTTCCAAGTAAGATGAGAAATGAGGAGCAATTCAAACTGCTTGGGAATGGCTGAAGAACTGTAATCGGTCGCAATTTTTTTATATAATCTTCTTTGACACTTTGACACAGTTTCATAAGAACATTCTTTCGAAATCAAGAACTACAAGAAATGTTTCCTACTCAAAATTATTATGAAAAATACAATTTTTGAGTCATTACATATTCAGGCTGACCAAAGGACAAAATTTCTATATTCTTAATCAATACCACATCAATATTGCCTTCAAAACAGATAACGATTCAAGTGAATTTATTGAAAACAATTGAGATCAAAGCAAGGAATCTGAAAAATATATCTACTTCTGGTTCTTGTGCAAGTTTTTATATAGGCCGAATAGGCAAAATATTCAAAAAACAAATATCAGAACATAGGATCTGTTCAAATTCAACTTTTACCACTCACCTCTCGAAAAACATTGCATTGCTATCGAGTTTGAGATATTACATAAAAAAAAATACTTTAAATTCCACTTTTCAGAAAGTTTGGATATCAAAAAGTACAGAAAGTCCCATTATTTGCTAAATGACATTATCCGTTCTTTCAATTTGTTTCATTGAAGAATAATCAGGTGATAGATATAGTCCTCGCTCATTCAATTTGCGTTCTATTCAATCACATATTTGAATATCCCTAATATCCTTCATCACATTTTCATACTACTTGATATGAAACATTGTCATTGTTGACTCCGTATTGTCCGCACCTGAATAAGATATTTTACTTAGAAATATTCGATGAGTTTTGTAAACCCAATGTCATTTAAGAAATATATTCTGTTTACTTTCATTTTCATTTATATCAAGTATAGGGCGCATAAATTCATAAATTGAAAAAAATTGTTCCATTACAGGAGTTGGAATGGAATACTTGAAAATTCCTAAAACTGTAAATATTCTAGAATATTCCTTCCATAACAGAAGTTGGAAAATTAACGTTATATTAACAAAATTGATTCTGGAATTTTCAATTTTGGAGAAAAGTTATTCCTACACTCGAACCAATAAAACGACATTTTACTCAGAAAAATCATGTATTTCATCATAATTAAAAACTATACATTCTCAATAGTTACAACAGTCTTCATCTTCTCACCAAGAATCATCATCTTCTTTGAAATAAACCTTGACTTCTTCGAAGTGGAAATTAGGCATGTGTTTCCACATTTTGTCAAATTTGATGAATCTATCCAGAGGGAAGCTCAATGGGTAGTTGTCAACTTGTATAACATCGAGGTTGTGGCTAAATGAATTATGGGACTCAGTGTACGGGAGAACTGCAAAGAAGAATTGGTATGGGGTACCACCGACACTGCCTTTGGGGATCATAAATCTGTAAAATTCAATTTTTATAATTAACTCATAACGTTCATTCTTCTAGTGCGCTCATCTTCATTCATCACCAGTTTTGATGTTGTTATAGTGGCTGCCCCATATCGAAAGTAATAGGCAAAATCTGGTTAGGTGAAGGAGATCGGAGAAAATGTTCATCAGAAAAGTGGTACATTTACATGAAAGCAACATTTTAAGTTACACAAAGTATTCCCTATATGCGCATGTTTGTTTTTTCGTTCAATGGGATATCCTGTAAATCATCCCGAATTTGCATTTGAATTCAAATATGATTCCGTTTTCGATTCACGAATCCAGGTGTGACGATGCCAATTCATTCCACTTCATATAATAACGCTAGATTGCAAGACGGCTATGGATCATCAGCCTCTTAGACTAGGAGGAATCGGCGCATGAGTACCGAAAATTATTTCACCTCAATTTTTTCATACGATCCCCTTTAAATTGCCCCACTGATGATATAAATGCATGTTGCCATGGAGCAACCCCGTGCCATATTGTTTAAACCGAAATTGTTTGAACAATTGCAAGGAATTGTTTTTTTTCAACTGGACAAATTTTTTTTATATTTTTTTTGAAATACAAATTGAAAAGGTCCCATGACTTTTCACGATAAAGTTAATATTTTTAGAAATATTAATTTTTAAAGGTTCGAAAAATCTCAAATCTGGGTAATTTTGACCCATGAAAAATATATAAAAAAAATATATAAATAATATTTTTTTCAATTCTTTATACAATAGTCAATAATATTCTTAATAGATATTTGAAAAAGGTTCATTGTTTATACCTGTTTTTTCATTGTTAATTTCGCGCGCTCACAAGTATGCGTCGTACCCGGTTTGTGAAATTTTACACGCATTTACGGGTTGTGATACGACTAGTAAAATCGGCACAAAAAAAAAGCTTTGGAAATGATGAAAGTAAAAGAAAATCGTGATGCTTGAGTCCCCCTTAGCAATGGCTTGGATTTAAGTACTAAGGAGTTGAAAGGCTTAGAAACATTGTATTTAAATATTTTGGGTAAAAAAGGTAACACCATGGATGAAGCTAGACAAAGTATTTTTTCTCGTTGCTTTGGCACTGATACTAATTTACCGAAAATTCCGTGCACATCAGATGCCTTGCAATTGCATGCACTTAGAGCTTCTGCTCAAACATACATTTGGAAAAATGCATTGAATCTCCAATATGAAACATTAGATTTTACGAATTTCGGATACAAACTAGAGAATGGTACTTTGCTACCTTTATTTACAAACGAAAGTTCATTTCCAACTGATTTTAAAAAACCGTGTAATTGTAAGAAATCCTGTGCAACCAAAGCTTGTTACTGTAAACAAAATAATATCAGTTCCATACTTCTATGTGGTTGTGATTCAGAAGACTGTAAGAGTATAATATATAGAAATGATATTGATAATAAATAAATACTTATTTTTAAATTTTCATTTCATATTTCTACATCTATAACCTTCATTTGAAGATTCTATTCAATGTAATTACTTTCTGTTTTAATGACGAAAAAGTAATATAAACTGATGAAAAAGTAATTTTAATTGCATGTTCCGATTCATGCTTGAATAACTTTTGTAAAATTGATTCCAGAAAAAAATTTTTAGAAATCAAATTGTAGACAATTTCATTATTAATAACATTATTTTTAGTTAAAAATCTTGATAAAGTTAATAGTTTTCAAGATAAATGATAAATAATAATTCAGGACACAGAGAGGCCGATGCAGCGCATGAGTCAGAGAAAGACATCGATACTTAAAGGTAAGTGACGCATACTTGTGAGCGCGCGAAATTAACAATAAAAAAACAGGTATAAACAATGAAATTTTTTTAAATATCCATTGAGAATATTATTAACTATTGTATAAATAATTTAAAAAAAAATATTATTTATATTTTTTTTTTTTATATATTGTTCATGGGTCAAAAGTACCCAAATTTGGGATTTTTCGAACCTTTAAAAATTCATATCTCTAAAAATATTAATTTTATCGTGAAAAGTCATGTGAACTTTTAAATTTGTATTTCCATGAAGAATATAAAAAAATTGTCCGGTTGAAAAACAACAATTCCTTGCAATTGTTTAAACAATCTCGGTTTAAACAATATGGCACGGGGTTGCCCCATGGCAACATGCATTTATATCATCAGTAGGGCAATTTGAAGAGGATCACATGAAAAAATTGAGGTGGAATAGTTTTCGGTACTCATGCGCCGATTCCTCCTAGTCTATCTCCGTACCTTGACTTATCAGACCTTCTGTACATTACCCTCAATATTTTCAAGAGCCGGGATTCCGAAACTCCCTGCGAAATGTAACAGTATCCTGGGAGCTGAGTTCCTGATGTCTGAGGGCGTTAATGAAATCCCTTCGGAGATCTCAACCCTTTTGCAGAATAGCGCTTGGTAGTCGCAAAGCAGGTGATCTGCGGTTTCAGCGGAGTTCTCGCAGTAACCAAGCCAAAAACAATAATTTCAATTTATATTGAAAATATCGTTGAGTCATGATTTATTGCGCTGCCTATTGCAGAATCAGTGTTCTTGCCATTCAGTACTCAGGAATTGAATTGGAATCCGACACCTGGTTAATGAACGGTGATGAACTTTGAATATGCAGGAAATACTGTATTTCAATAAATGCAATACTGAATGATGAACTACTTATAAATAAATAAACTATGGAATTTTCAACTCTGGGCTTAATTATGTTTAAATTTTTATCTTCAAGCCTGATAAATCAATTCTGAATTTTGAAGAAGAAATGATTGCTATATTTATATCGGGTAATATTTTTCATACTTGACAATACTGTAATACTGTAACAAAACTACAGTATTCATGATGAAAATGGAAGAGCTTTTCATCAGAAGTGGTTTGACGTATCAGTTGTAGAAATCGGTTTAGAAACAAAGAAATAAAAAAAAATTAATATATATTTTTACTTTGGAAATTCATTTTTACCTTGACTATCATTTGTTGCATTTATATATAGCAACCTTATCAAAATCAAAGAACCTTTTTTTTTTTCGTCTCATTCTACTCCTTTTCTTAAACAGTATTGAAAATTATTAAAACCTGAAAGACAATAATTATATGTTTATTAGTGAGTTTGTTATACCATGTGAATTTCAGTTATAGAATCTGGCTAAGTCTATGATAAATATAGAAATGAAAAATCACGATGGCGCGGCCAGTCGCAAAGGTAGATTTCAGAATTTATTTATGTTCCGTTTGTCTTCGAAAGATAAACTCAAATAGTATCTGATTGACACGAGCGAATGAACATCAAATGAAAGTGAAAGTGCAAAAAAAAATTATTAATTCTCATTAATTGTAATTTACAGTGTTTTTTTGCGTGTGAACATCTTCGAGAAAAACTTTTCGAATAAAAGTTGTGGAGCTCATGAAACCCTATTAAAAGATCTTCAGTTTGCCGGAATTGGCATGAAAATGAGAGATTGAGATATTTTCAATCTGCCATTTTGAAACCACTTGATTGATTTGGCCGTTCGAGGCAATGATGTAAAATATTTTTTAGCCGCATTTTGTTCCATTCTGTTGAAAAATGTGGCCTCCACCTTGTTGAAAAATTTCATTATATTCCATACTATAAAACTGTTTCTCAATTTTTGAATGTTGATTCTGAAGAAGATGAGGGGCCCTTCCTCGAAACGTTGAACTTAATAGTAAAACTAGGCCACCACCTAGGGTCATTATTGAACCTATATCTCAAGACTACCCCAATATATATATATATATATATATATATATATATATATAAAATATATATATATATATATATATATATATATATATATATATATATATATATATATAAACTTTCGAACTGATGGTAATTTTGGGTTCTGGACCATGATCGGAGAAGCTTTATCAAAATTTTTTGAAAGTCTTGTTGCGATGACTGGAACAATATTATTGAAATCTACCTGAAATTGGTTTAAAAATATTACAATAACTTGCAGTTTTGGAATTTAAAAAATATCGTACTCTACAACTGAAAAATGATACACCGCAATTTGTCATGAGAATAAAATTCCAAATTAATAAGCATTACTTCTGTTCATAGTGCATCGTTCATAAATTATTTCAAGATATTGAAAAAAAAAGTACACCGACACTGATAAAAAAATCTAACTTGTCCGCCATCTGGTGTTTCAAAAATGATAAATCTGTGATTATTCTCAATTGACAGTGAATGAGTTTCCCATGAACGAAACATTATCAAAATCCGATTACTGGTTTGAAAAATATAAGCAATTAAAAAAATCATCTATTTATTCTCAAAATATGTGATATCCGTAAGTTATTCCCGCTTCCTCGGTATGAATATGAAAAGGAATTATATGTTCAAAGTTAGGCTGAAGCAATACCTATCGAAACCCAAAACGGTTTTTTTTTAATTTCTATATTAACGAAAAAACGACTTTTGGCCGTTTTCCGGCCAAGCCAGATCACTGTAGGTCGCCCCCACCTTGTGGGTTTATGTTCGGCGTAGCGCCCTCCGTGTAGTGGAAGGTAGGATTTGGGTGGTTCTCCTAGTGCGAGTGTGAACAAGTGAGACATAAAAAATGTGTTATGGGCTCCCGATCTATATGTGCTATTGATAATTGGAACATTGAGGACATGAACATTACTCTTCGGAAAAAATCAATGTTTCAATATATTCCCAACAAAATCCTCCTCTAGACCTAATACTCACCTCTTTGGGAATCCGAACCAGTTTTGTCTCAGATCAGTAGTGAACTCTTGGTCACCTTCCAGAGCGGCGATAGTTTGTTGCCATAAATCAGTATAAGATACTTTATCTGGCGTGAGGAACACATTGTCTGTAGATTTACGGATGATTACATTGTCACCAGCATTGAGGTCAACTACGAAGTTATCTAACATTACAAAATGGAGACGACTCTTACTAATATGAACAGGTCTTCCTTCGCTATCATATTTTGTTCCTATGGCTAGCTTGATGCTAGCTTTCTGTGGTTTATCTGATTTAACGTGGATTTTGGCTTCGAATGATTTGTGGTTCAATCTAGGTTGGCGTACACGAACGTTGAAATCACCATGAGCTTCATGGGGTTTGTAAAACATAGAGTTGATCAGGTTGGAGTGGTAAGGTTCGTAGAATGTGATGAGAGGATCCATTTCCACGCTTGTGACCTCAACACCATTGAACATCAACTCATCCTTGGTGTATGGTGGTAAATGAGCAAGATACTCTTGGAATGGTATAATCACAAGTTTTTTTATCAGTTGGTAGAACACAGGATCTCGCATTGTTGTTTCGAAATGTTCCAAAGCTGATGGAACAACTTCATTCTGATCTAACTGCTGAGTAGAGTAACCAAGGAGATGACGGGCATAGTGCCAGATTGGACCATAATAATGTAAGTTTGGTGAATCATGATTACCTTCGATGAGGTTACCAAGTACGTTGATGAATTTTCCAGATTCCATAGTCACCAGCTCTCCCTTAGTTTCCTGAAAAAAAAAAGATTTATGGGAATTGTATTATATTTTTCATTTCTATTCCCGAAGGTGTTACGATGGAAAAATTGGTATCAATGATCTGTACTCACATTCCATATTGCTCCACTAGATGCGGCATCAGCAATACGTCTCTCAATATCTTTCACGTATGTATGACTAAAGGCGTCGATGCTTTTGGCCCAATTTGTTTGCCCGTAGTTGTAGGAATACTCATGCAGCTTCGCGAATATCGGCCGGTTGGGGAATGGCATACCGTTGGGGTATGCGAGATTAGAGTGATAAGGAGTCTCAACAGGCAAGTCCCAGTCGAGATTTTCCATGTCATCGTAACCATATGGAAAACGCTCCAGATGGTAACGGGTCCAGATGTTCTGATAGAAGACATAGTAGAGATGACCCCTAGGAAGAGTGTCCCATCCGAATTCAGTACTGTTCATCCAGAACGGCAAATTGATATGCAGATTATATAAAAATGTGTTTAGACCTACATCTTCAAGATAATACGCGAGGGAAGTTTGTTCGTGACCCAAGTTCAAGTGGTGGTTTGAATAGTTGGAGTCGATGGTGTATCCTTTGTTATCTGTTCCATCATTGTGCTGCTTAGCTTCATGGACTTGTTTGTAGTACTGAGCTTTGTTGATAACGTCTGTGCCAAAGAACAGATGAGGAGTAACTTCGTAGATAGGTGGAAGCATGATTCCCTTGGTGTCAGCTCGGTGGACCACTGCTACGTAGAGACAGTAGACGAACATACCTTCATTGACGTTCATACGAGCCCAGACGGCAGTCTTGTGGAATATTTCGAAGTTTTTGGCATAGTAGAACATTTTGAATAGAGCAACTGCTTGTTCCAAATGACGCTGGTCATATATGGAAAATATGGCTCCTTTTGCGAGAGGAGCATATTTCCAATAATCGTGGAATTTTTCTACCACGCCGCCTTTCTGTAATTAAATAATTAATGGGTCAAATATTTTTGATAAAAATGGAGAACTAATCGACTGAGTGTCTTTATCTCTGTCATAGCTTTACAGAACTTCGAGCTAGAACGTTGGCATTCGGCGAAGTAATTGGACGACTTTAGATCCATTTAGAAATTGAAGTTTCGTGATGCTTATTCTGAAGGAGAATTTCAGGAATGAGAGTCATGTGATTTTTATTCTGAAGGTAAACTTTGTGTGAAGCCATTCGGAAAGAATGTAAAACTGATTAACTCAGCTCGGTGTCTATATTTCTATCATAGTTTCACATAACCTGAACCAGGTTCAACCCGTCCAGAGCTATAACGTTGACATTCGTTGAAGTTATTAGACGACTTGGATCTATTTGAGGAATAAGAGTTCTGATGGTAATTTTGGGAAGGCCAATTGGGCCAATTGAAAAACTGATATGGGTGCCAGTTTGTCGGTACTAAAAAACATGATGGATGGAGTCTGATCCATTTGCAGGATATATTGAACGGTCCCTTGAAAATTAAGTAGAAATTCCAAGAAAAATATTGGGTTGCAAAGCTGGAACCTTTGGATGTTGAAATGGCATTGACCAACAACAAACATGATATATCAGAGAATGAGTAAAAAATGTTGAAAAGTCGTTTCTAATAATAAAGAGCCGTTGAACAGTTCAATGTCGTAGGTAATTATATTATTTCCAATTTATTTATAAGGAACGCAAAGATAATTTGTAAATGTTTCTTGTCGAATCGTAGTGATGAAAGCTTTCTACTGATTTCATCATTATACTGTGTCTACATTTTCACAAAAAGGGCGCGGATATCGTCGTAAAAACAATTACATTGAGATGCTCCTTGGAAATGAAAATTTTGAAGCGAATATTGGGGTAGGAGATACCTGAAAGATTTGCTCATCAAAATAAAAGAATGGTGAAGGAATTTCTTGTAGCAAGGAATATAAAGTTTGTTGGTCCTAGTGAAATCCTTTGTGATGCTTGTATTCAAGAAAAACAACATCGAATGCCGTTTCCCAGTAATAGGTACTTCATAGAGCAAACGACCAGGTGAGCTTATACATACTGACCTTTGTGGCCCCATGCAGAATCGATCTATTGGTATATCGCGATATGTTCTGTTATTTGAAGACGTCTACCCATATTTTCGGAAAGTGTATTTCATCAAAGAAAAACGTGAAGTTCAAGAAAAACTCAGAATATGTCTGAATTACACCAAAAATTATATCGGACTGCCAGTGAGGAAATTACGATCAGACAATGGATCAAAATTGAAATGAATTTTTTTTATGGAAAAATCGTACGTCAAACGAAAAAAAACGGGGCACCAGATTTACTCAGAAAGGAATGAGGATTTCAAAAATTATTCTTAATTTAGGAAAAAGCGGCGTATCACTTTTCTCTTTAAAATGGTTCCGTGCAAATCCTGCACGAACGCTACTGGCAAGATTAAAAAATTGTGTTTCACAGCAGAAAATGCCTTATGATGCATAGAGTCATACCAAAGTTATCATAAAAAAATTGTTTCATTGAAACATTAGCGCCCTATTGTTCAAAAGTTAAGGCCTTTAGGACATATGTTCATATGAAGAATATTAGCATGTTATTAAGAAATACTCTGTATATGTTGTGGAGATAGTTAGTTCAACTTTTTTGTAATTGTATTGTCAGTGTCATTAAAGAAGTGTTTTTCACGAGAGTTTGAATTCAGTTCTTGGACATAAATTATTTGTTTCAATTTTTTGTCACGAAGAATACATTGAAAACAATAGTTGATCTAGTAAACAAAAATTGGTTTTCCATCTTTCATATGAGAAATGTTGACTATTATATATTGAAAAGTTATCTTCGGCATAAAACCAAAGAAAGAAACCTAGCAAAATAGCAAGCGTATAGAATTCAAATGAATATATCTGAATTGTTATCTTAAGTCTACTTAAGTTCGAAAACGTGTTAATTCTTGTAATAGCTCCCAAAAATATAAGCTATAGCTCATTGGATTCGGAATGACGTCTAGAAAAATGCATTAAAATGTTTTATTAGAAGATAAAAAAATTGAAAAAGTTATAAACAAATGAAAATGAAAAAAAAGGCATTTAGTTTTTCGCAAGTAACTAATAAACTATGAGAGATAATTGAAATATGAAACAAATGGGATGCGCGCGCGGCCTCTAAAGCAAGTATGTCACATATTTTTTTTAGTATTAAATATCAAAAAAATTCAAATAAACCATTGTGTGTTCCCAACACTTGAAATGTTGTAAAAATCGATCTAGCTCAATTTTTCAACAAGTTAGGCCATTGTTGGATAACTGAATTTTCTAAGACCTCCGTGTTGATTGAATGCAATGAAAATTGTTTAAATAAATGTCCTTAACTTTTTTCGCTTCTTAGAGCCTCTTTATATGTGTACTCAAGAAGATCACGTCAAAAAACATTTGAAAAAATTATTATTTTGTTTATAATAATTTTTTTAAGTTGCAAAAAAGTTAAAAATCTCAAAAATTTTATATTTTTTTTATATTTATTACTATATTACTGGTTTTGTATTGATATAAGGCATTAGAGAAATCACGCCATTTGTTTATAAATTGTTTAAAAACAAATTGACCACTTTCATATTTAAAAAAAAAAAATTATTAAAAGTATTATGATTTTAAAAAAACTTTGAAAACAATTTTCAATTGTTTATAACCGTTTTTTTATATTTCTAATGTTTAAATAATTAGTTGAGGAATTATTTATTTTCAATCATAATTGACAAGCCTCTATGAAGTAACAAACAAAAAAAACTCTCGACGACAATTTCTTTTTCATTACTTTAACAATTTGTTATAAACAAACTCATAGTATTTTTCACAAATCTTTGAAAAATTACAAAAACAACCATATGCAACAATATATTTTTTTTGTAGGAAGGGTGGCCGGTTCAGTTGCAAATTTAGATAAACTACTTCAAGAATTTCTCCCCCAAGCAAACGAAGAAAACGCCGTATATAATAGCACAAAACTATGATTACTATTATTATATTATTATTATATTATTATTATCATTATTATTACTATTACTATTATTATTACTATTATTATTAGTATTTCTGTTCTTAATGCAAATAAACTAGATCCAATGATAATTTTATGTTTACTTAACATTATTATTTTATCCTCACATCATTTTTAAAAATTCTTGAATATTTGTTGAATAAATAATGTAATTAAAATCCATTGTTGATGAAATACATTGAAATACAGATGAAGCATGATAGTTTAACAGTTACAGACGAGAAAATTTTTAAAAAGTCGAGTAAAACTGCATTAGTTGATAACAAATGTAATTATTTTTAAATACACAAATGCAACTTCCAGATATTTCATTAGTTCATAAAATTGCCTTGAAGGTCCATAACGGTATTTCCATTATTTAAAAAGCTAGAAGCCATAAAAGATTGAAAAACGCCAAAAACATCTTTAATTTTTATAAACAAATGCGCATGGCACGTGATTAAAAAAGTTACAAACTTAAGAAGCAACTCATTTTGAAGAATAATTAATCCTTTAGAAAAACGACCTGGATGTTATTTGTCGTATCTTTATTAGTTTAAAAGTTATCTCAGTATTTTAGTTTCAACTTCTGTATCATGTAATATTAAAAAACGCTATAAAAAATACACTTTTTATTCAATATTTTGTTGCATATGGCTGTTTTTGTAATTTTTTTAAGATTCATAAGAAAATATTATGTTAATTTTTAAAAAATACGTTAAAAACGTCCTCAACTAATTATTCAAACATCAGAAATATACAAAGAACTGTTATAAATAATGAAAAATTGTTTTCAACATTTTTTTTAATCATATTTTCAAGTCAACAAAATTAAAAAAAACAAAAAATATGAAAGTAGTCAATTTGTTTATGAACAATTTATAAACAAATAGAGTGATTTTTTTCAACGATAATAAATGCCTTCCATAATCCCAAACCGAATATGGTAACAAATAAAAAAAAAAAAAATTAATAACATTTTTAAGATTTTTTACTATTTTGCAACATAAAAAATTTTATGTGATCTTCTTGAGTACACATAAAAAAGGCTCCAAAAAGCGAAAAATTTTTAGGTCAATTATTCAAACAATTTTCATTGCCTTCAATCAACACGGATGTCTTAGAAAATTTAGTTAATTAACAAACGCCTAACTTGTTGAAACATTTAGTTAGATCGATTTTTCTAACAAGACCTCATTCCTTCAAGTGTTGGGAACACACAATAATCTATTCTATCTATTTCAATTGATATTTAATACTTTAAAAAAAATATTTTATTTGACGTACTCGCTTTAGAGGCCAAGCGCGCATCCCGAAATGACCAGCGTTACACTTTTCAATTGGAAATTTCCTCCTCCTTAAGAATCTTTTTTCAGATGTTGATTATCTCTCATAATTCCTGAGTAATTTGTAAAAATCTCATTTCCTTTTTTTCTCATCTTCATTTGTTTATGACTTTTGCAATTTTTTATCTGCTAATAAAACATTCCAATACATTTTTTCAATTCATTCCGAATCCAATGAGCTATTGCTTAAATTTTCAGGAGCTATAACAAGAATTAACACGTTTTTGAACTTGTGAAGTAGACTATCTTGTTGCGAACTGAAACCTTGAAGTTGGAGCCTGCGTGCACCGGTGATTTTTTGTCAGGGTGACAATAAATTCATTGAGAGATAAGTGCCATGTGAAGTGGAATGAATAGAAAAATCGAATTTAAACGGTTTTCTTCACATAAAGGATTCAATATAAAATTGAACCAGAGAAAGGTAGATCTCAGGTGAAAAACAACTACTTTCCTGGCAAATACCACGCAGAACGTTGAATGATATTCACCTGAAAATCCATGCATACTTCCATAAAATATCAATGGACATTGAATGCAAATGTTTCTTTCTGATAAGCTCGATTATGTTTAATTTAAGTCGTGTTCACCTAACAATCCGCATACCGGTTTCAGGCTTCTTGGCCCTCATCAGTACGGAGTAGTCAACCAGCCAAAAGTCCAAAGAACTCTGGCTGAAGTGAGACACAACGTAAACAAACCATCATCGATCTTGTAACACCTATAGGTACGCCGGAAAAGATAAACTTTAACTGGCGGTACCTAGTGACAGAAAAAACACTCCGAAATCTCCCACCTCGATAGGTTTCTAATAAAGATTCCTTCTCAGTAGGAGTGGCAAGCCCGTCTAGCATATAGTGAGAGATAAGTGCCATGTGAAGTGGAATGAATAGAAAATCGAATTTAAACGGTTTTCTTCACATAAAGGATTCAATATAAAATTGAACCAGAGAAAGGTAGATCTCAGGTGAAAAACAACTACTTTCCTGGCAAATACCACGCAGAACGTTGAATGATATTCACCTGAAAATCCATGCATACTTCCATAAAATATCAATGGATTTTCAGGTGAATATCATTCAACGTTCTGCGTGGTATTTGCCAGGAAAGTAGTTGTTTTTCACCTGAGATCTACCTTTCTCTGGTTCAATTTTATATTGAATCCTTTATGTGAAGAAAACCGTTTAAATTCGATTTTTCTATTCATTCCACTTCACATGGCACTTATCTCACTATATGCTAGACGGCTTCCATCTACTGAGAAGAATCTTTATTAGAAACCTATCGAGGTAGATTTTCGAGTGTTTCTTTCTGTCACTAGGTACCGCCAGTTAAAGTTTATCTTTCCGGCGTACCTATAGGTGTTACAAGATCGATGATGGTTTGTTTACGTTGTGTCTCACTTCAGCCAGAGTTCTTGACTTTGGCTGGTTGATACTCCGTACTGATGAGGCCAGAAGCTGAAACCGGTATGCATTGTTAGGTGAACACGACTAAATTAAACATAATCGAGCTTATCAGAAAGAAACATTTGCATTCAATGTCCATTGATATTTTATGGAAGTATGCATGGATTTTCAGGTGAATATCATTCAACGTTCTGCGTGGTATTTGCCAGGAAAGTAGTTGTTTTTCACCTGAGATCTACCTTTCTCTGGTTCAATTTTATATTGAATCCTTTATGTGAAGAAAACCGTTTAAATTCGATTTTTCTATTCAATAAATTCATTGTCACTGTCACGTCACCGAAGATTTTCCGACTGCGCGCACTTACAGTGATAGTGACGCAATTTATTCGTCAAGATGGAACTAGTAGAGGGTTTATGGACCGTCGCCCAGTAATCGTGTTTGGCAAAAAAAACGTTTAAAAGTGGTCAAATTCAACAATCTCATATCATCCTCAAGAGATATTAATTAAATCTTCAAATGACCCCAAGAATACGCCGCATTGAAATTTAGTTCCTGAGATAATTTTTCTGAAAGTTGCAGAGGGTTGAATTTTCATAATTTTGGAGCGTAAGCACCTTACGTACGAAAAATAAATAATAGTTTAAAAAAACTAAAAAACTCGCTTTTATAGAAAACCAAACTAAAAAAATAGAAAATTAGAAGAAAAAAATTATTTAAAAAAAGCGTGGAGTGCATGGTATCGCTTCGGCCAGAAATTACCTGTGAACTGAGACATTTCTTACTTTACTGCCCTAGGTGTGTAATGTACTATATAATTATTGATACCAAGCACCCCACGCTTCTTTTTAAATAAAAATTTGTTTTTGCTTATTTTCTAATTTTTTAGTTTGGTTTTCTATAAAAGCGTGTTTTTTAGTTTTTTTAAACTATTATTTATTTCCTACTTTTAAGTTTGGTATATTTATAAATGCGTGTTTTTTAGTTTTTTATGAAAGTTATATAAATCAACAAATCTCATTTTGCAAATAAAAAAATTGGATAATCCTATCAAATTAGTGTATTGTCATCGTTCCTCGATAAATCTTCGAAGTTTGAATGAAATCTGACCGTTTAAAGTGGGCCAAAATCGCGCCCAAAGGAGTCGATTACGAACATAATCTCCGAGCCCAAAAACCCCCACATACCAATTTTGAATAGAATTGGACCATAATCACAAGATTTGGCCGCCATTTTAAAGCCGCCATCCTGAATTTTTTAATTTTGACAAAAGAATCATAATCTCCGACCACGAAAACCCTCAGATACCAATTTTGAAGCGAATCGGACCATAATCACAAAACTCGTACGCCATATTGGAGCCGCCATTTTGTGTTTTTTTCTTAATGCATTGTCAAGCTAATCTGAAGCGTGTGAAAAAAGTATAAACAGTTGATTTGCTATAACTAAGGCAAAAATAGTTTTTGGAAGGACTGTGCTTTTTCTAGTACAGAAAAAAATGTTGAGGCAATTTTGGTCTTATTATGAGACTAGTTGTGGAAAAAATATGCAAGTTTCATAGGCTACTTTTTTCAAGGACCACCTTGGTCCGACAAGCTGGTGTATAGATATGATATCTCAAGGCTGAACTAGTAAGTCTCACGTGGAAATTTACCGTCCTTGACTCGCCCCCAACAAAGACAGGGGTATCAATAAATGTTTTTTCTCACTGAATTATTTTTTTCAAGTTGTTTCTATCAGTTGTGGAAATCGGTTAGAAATACCCCACCCTCGCCCCACGCCCTTTCTGGTGGCAATTAAAGGTGTGAAAAGAATTTCGCGTTTTACAGAAAAATTTCATAACACTTTTTTGTAGTACCCTTTGGGGCCTTTTCGGGGGGGAAGAGGAAAAATCATCGTTGAAATCAGGGGGAGGGTCAACTGGATGAAAGAGTTTTTTTTCTCATTCAGATCCTCGAATGGTTCCTCGACTTTTGAAAAGTCCTCTGGTGCAATTGAGGAAGTGGGGTGACATTTTGTTGTACGCACGGCAATTCAAACCGACGGACGCGATGACAGTCACTGACAAAAATCATCAGTGCGTGCAGGTTCTTATTATGCGTCGTTCGACTATACTTACCAAGTACAGCGGGGAGTCATAGCTGTTGAAAGGGGAAAAACTATCCGCAATCTTCATATGCTCTGGCAAGTTCGAGTCTTGTTGTACATGGTAAAGCAAAGTGAGGAGCTGCTTCTGCTTTTCCAATAATGGTTTTTCGGCTGAAAATGATGGTACGATAATATGTGAGTTTTAGTCACATGTTCGTTTAGAAAATAATTATTAGCACACTGAATTCTGAGCGAATTGTTCTTTGTGAGAATACTTGTGGAGGAGATTCCCGAAAAACACTTCCAATTGGGATGACTGGATAGGAAACAGTCGCTTCGTGTGAATGTGAATTTTTTAAATAAAAAAACAATGTCGATATCAGGTCTAGAAATAGCTTCAGAATCAGAACGTATTCAATACAATGAATAAAATCTAACCTTTCCTGTGAAACATTTTTTTGATGAGTTCGGATTCTTCAACGTGTTCCTTATTATCATGATGTTTTTCATGTGCTAGTCCATGTCCAAGTTTAGCATGAACTCCAGCTCCAAAGCCAGTAATATGGAGGTCAGCATCGACTGCACCATGTCCTGAAAATACGAAAAAATATTATTTTCTTCAATTTGTCAAAAAAAATATTCTTTATTGGACACATAGATACATCTGTGTATATAAGTCAGTGCATGAGAAATGGTACCAGTTATTCACTATAAATTCCCACCCCTTACAATCGTTATTATTGCCTATAGAAAAAAAAGTTTAATGTCAAAGTTATGTGATTTTGACTGAATTTTGATAATATGCTATCAAAAATACAGTAGCATGCATTTTTTTTCCCCAATTGTTGATACCCTATTTATCATTGGATTTTTGAAATGAACGTTTTTTCCTGATTTCAAAAATATACCATATGTCTCCCCTATCTTATACCGTTTTTGAGTTATTAAACGTCGAATAACTTGGACTATGAAAGTTAACATTTTTAAAGTAACCAATGAAAATGACTATATTATGTTTGTTTAGTGACATTCCTTAATGGAATAATCGAAATGGTTTACACTGAGGAAGAATCAGTTCAGATGTTTATACAAAAATAGATAACAAAAAGGTATTTGGGAAATTTAAATAACATCATAATATGTTCAATGTGTCCACCATTATTGTCAATGCATAATACTCCAGTGCATTGGAAATTGCTTCATTATTGACATTCAGATTCTCTATTTCAAGTCGAATCGTGTCTTTAATGAATTGAATATCATTATTATCATTATTAGTTACAAATTATAGACCCATCTCACTAATAACTTCTCTGGCGAAGATCTTTGAAAAAGTAATTAAAAAAAGAATGAACGACTTCCTAGCAAAACACAACCTTTTATCAAACTCCCAATTTGGCTTTCGTGAGAGAAGGTCAACCCAAGACGCAATTAGTTCAGTAACGAACGACATTTATGATGGCATTGATAAAAGCCTACCAACCATTGGGTTTTTTTTGGATCTAGCAAAGGCCTTCGACACCGTAGACCACCTTCTTCTTCTCCAAAAACTAGAAGACCTGGGGTTTAGGGGTAGGACCCACGACTTTTTCCAAAGTTACCTCACAAACCGAAAACAAAAAGTTCAAATAAAAAACATTGTGAGTAATGAAAGAGAAATCACGTGTGGTATACCTCAAGGTACGGTGTTGAGGCCAGTGCTATTTACTATATATCTCAACAATCTTTTCTCACTAGAGAAGCATGGAAAGATCACAAGCTTCGCAGATGATACAGTTATAGTCTATAAAGACAAAAACTGGAATGATCTGTAACGGAAAATTGAAAAAGATATAACGGATTTGAAAAAATGGTTCGATTATCGCCTTTTATCAATAAACTTCAAGAAAACAGTACCTTTTAGTAGCTACCAAACATCCCTTCCTAACTTCGACATTAACATACAAGCAAATTGCAAAACACGTCCTGAGAATAAGATTAAATATTCAGGCATTATATTAGATAGTCAATTAAGATGGGATGAACATATTAAATACCTAATTAAAAAACTCAGATGTATTCTATTCAAATTCAAGCACATAAACAATTTTCTATCACATAAGCAAAAAATTATTATATACAAAAGCTTGGTAGAATCACACTGAGCTATGGTAAATAGGATGGGGGGCAGTATCATAAACCTACTACCACCAATTAAAGTATCACAAAAGCGATTCCTAAAATTTTACTAGGAAAGGATCGTAAGTACCGTCAGACCTTCTTTTTCAGAGAGTGGACAAATGGATCCCAGACAAATATATTTCACGAAAGCCACTACCAATCAGCATTTAAATAGAACAAACTTAAAAACAAAAGTACACGATTCTGCCACACGAAAAAAAGACCCATATCTATTACCACAAATGAATAAATCGATTGAACAAAGAAGCTATATGTACCTTGGACCTAAAATGTACAACTTCCTACCTTCCGTCATTAAAGAACAACTCACAATGAACACATTAAAGAAAAACTATAACGTTCGTTAGAACGCAAGAGAGAGGAACTATTCATTGTTTAATAGAAAACTAAGCATGAAATTCTAAACTTACACAGTGACCGGCAGAAAGTACGCATCATATGGGAAATTCTTTTATTAATGAATTCTGACGAATATCGATATGTGCAATCGCTTCTGCATCAAAAGGCACCCCAAAAGACGTTGTACAGTGTCGTTCGTCTTTTCTTGTTTGGTGGGAAATTTAAAAAATTTAAAAATTATGTCTTAAAACACACTTATTTGGAAAAATATTGAAAAATTTTATTTGGAAAAGTTGTTTAGAATGACATTTTATAGCTATGTACAAGTTTGGAAAGAAATCTGAGATGAAAAAATAAAAATAATTTTTTTGCCATAATAAAAATTTCAATTTGGAAAAATACATTTTAGACAAAGAAACTCATTAGTTAGGCCAACAGTAATATTTCAAATGATATTTTGTAAATATTCGCAAGCTACTTCTATTTTATTCGGAAAAAAATTGAAATCTATTGATTTGCCATGTATTCAGCTGCTTCATAATAGGTCACTGAAATATCTCCAGGACATTATAATTCCGATACTGTTCATTATTAATGAAGGTCCTTGTATCTACATAATTTCAAATTGAATTTTTTATTCAAACAAAAAATAAATTGATTACAAACTTTCGAGTATGCATTAAATTGTTTGGTTTATAATTATTTCAGCTTCTAATTTTATTATAAAATGTAATTATGTAAAAAATTTAATCAATGTTTTGTTCTAATGAAAAATTCATATCGAAATTCTGTAGATACATACTTCTTTCTCAATAATAAACAGTATCGGGATTATAATGTCCTGAAGATATTTCTGTGACCTCTTATGAAGCAGCTGAACACATGGCAAATCCATAGACTTAAAATTTTCTTCGAATAAAATAGAAGTAGCTGGTGAATCTTAACGAAATATTATTCAAAATATTACTCTTGGGCTCTACTAATGAGTTTCTTTGTCAGAAATGTATATTTCCAAATTGAGAATTTTTTTATGGCAAAAATTGATTTTTATTTTTTTATCTCAGATTTTTTTCAAAACTTGTACATAGCTATAAAATGTCGTTCTTAACAACTTTTCCACATAACATTTTTCAAGTGTGTTTTGAGACATAATTTTTAAATTTTTCAAATTTCCCGCCAAACAAGAAAAGACGAACGGCACTGTACAACATCTTTTGGTGTTTCTTTCGATGCAGAAGCGATTGCATGTATCGACATTTGTCAAAATATTATATTAAAAAAAATTCCCTTATGATGCGTACTTTCTGCCGGTCACTGTATGTATATAGATAATGGTGTAACTATATTAAAATTACTACTACTACAGCTATCAAAGCATCATTCAAACTCAACAATGTAAAATTAATTTCAGATCTAAGTGTTGAGTAATGCTCAAGATTTATATAGCTACTCATATTTAAAAATGCTATATTCTATGCCACGCACGAGGGCTTGCCCTCCTGTGGTTTCTCCAAATTTTATTCATCGATGAGATTATTATGTATGTATATACCTTATAAGTGTGAATTTGTATGATGAATGAATTCATTATTATTATTATAACAATGTGTTTTAGAAATCCCCAGAAAAATGAATCCATTGGGGTCAGGTCAAGTTGGTTGCATGGAAGAACGGCTATAGCCGAATGTCGCCAACACTTTAAAAAAGTTGTTATCCACTTCTATTTTTGAACGAATAAAGACGATATTATTATTATTATTATTACGTACGGACTGTTAGGTGGCCATTGAATACTTATTATTTCCTATCCATATTGGAAATGAGTTATTCAAATTTTCTTGGACGGGTAGAACACTATGCGGGGTTGGCACCATCATCAGCTCGGCTTCCAAAAAATTATGTAAATAGTTATTTATTATACAAGCGAGAAAAGTATTAGATTTTAGCTCGAGGTTGTGTCACAAAAAACCGAGAGCTGAAGTCTAATATTTTTGCCGTGTATAATACACATTTTTTTTTGTGACGGAAAAAACGACGATTTAATATTGAAAAAACATTATTACAATATATTAAAGTAAAAAAATCATCGATGTGAAATTTGAATTTTCAAACTGATAGGCTGTTGTACTTGAAGCGACAATTAGACCTGCGTTGCTGAGGAAACCTTCAAAGTAATCATATATCTGTCGATTTGATTCTGTGATTTGATTTAAAAAATTGCGACCTTAGTTTAGTAGTTATTTTGAATAATATAAAGTTGAAAAATGTTTAATTCCCAGTTTTCTCTGAGTTAGTGGATGTAGCGTTACAAAAATTATTGCCAGCTAAATCCCGGAAAATTTACGAAAGGAAGACGAAAAAGACATGCAGTTCTCTCTCGGAGACGGTTTTATTGGCTTATTTTTTGGAATCGGCACAACAACAAAAGCCATCAACAGTGTGGTAGAATA
The DNA here is from genome assembly GCA_018342105.1 of Gonioctena quinquepunctata. Taxonomy (NCBI): domain Eukaryota; kingdom Metazoa; phylum Arthropoda; class Insecta; order Coleoptera; family Chrysomelidae; genus Gonioctena; species Gonioctena quinquepunctata. Next base: position 235,862 of record JAFIRS010000498.1, on the reverse strand, counting down.
TTTCACAGATTAAAAGTATGTTACAATGCAATAATGATGTAGACATTTCAAAATATTTCAAACTAATTATATTTGTGAAACAAAATGGGAAAGGTTACACGCCCAAGAAAGCTGCAATTTTAACGAGAACACAAATTAGTGATTTTCGAAATAATGCTCCCGATGGAGTTTATTTAATGGCCAAGGTTATTGTTGTACTTGGGATTGCAGGAGCTTGTCGAACTTGTGAAATTAGCCAGGTAATATTGGATGATATTGGAGATTCGAGAACGTTATTAATTGTGAAATTTAAGCAAACAAAGAATGATCTAAACAGGAGATTTGTAGTTATTGAAGAATATATTAAATTTTACCAAATGTAGATTGAGTCAGAACTAGTAGATTAAGGCAGCATCCTTCAAAACACCCACAAAACCACAATTATAAAAAATTATTACATATATACGGGTGGGTCACGAGTCTTTCCACTATTTAACTTCTTCATATGATTTTCTACTATGCCTTCTCAACTAATTTCTGGAATCACCAATTGATTCCACTATTACCTAATGGATTCCTCTAATTCCCAGCTGATTTTTTTTTAAAGCCACCGATTTTTCGGGATTTCTGAGCTATTCCTCGAATTCCTTACTAATTCCTTAGATTCCCCACCGATACCCAACCAATTAACCGCGGCTGTAAATGCAAATAAAGATACCGATATGTGCTGATGATATAGCACGCTCTCGTTAACGATTAGTTTTAATATTCATTAAAACAAAATATCTTTTTTCAAATAAAAACAATCATTTGAGGTCAGAGAAAAACCCCCATGCGATACAGTAATCACATTTCAAAGAACAGTTCTCTCGTAACGTGTGGGAAGGAATCCTTGGAGATTATTTTATAGGTCTAATCTTTACTCCGGGTAGATCAAACGGAGAGAGATACCGTCATTTTCTTGAAGAAGATGTGCCTATTTTACTGAAAGATGTGCCACTTAGACTACGAAATGAAATGTAGTTTATGCATGACGGTGCCCAGGCACATTTTAGCATCCAGTTTGGATTTTCTCTTTTGGGGACATCTAAATTCCTCAATTTAATAGACACATATCCAAAGTAATTGTATAATTACCTCTTGTAGAACGATTCAAATAGTGCGCGAATCAATGAGAAGAAGATTGTATGCGTGCATACAGGCAGGAGGTGGACATTTCGAACATTTATTGTGGTTTTGATTCAGATTTATATCTGTTGTTCCGTTGTTTATTGTTGTTTAAAAATAAGCGTTTGGAATGTTTCTATGTTGAATTAAAAAAAAGTTTTCAAAATTGTTTCACTTTTTGACAAACACATGCATCGAATAATTCAAATCAAAATATCTCGAGAACGGCTGCTTGTAGCGACTTTTGAAAAGCATACTTTTTTCACATTAAAATGCTAGAGAAATCGATTCTTCTACTAGAAAATGTGATACATACATGCACGACAAAGTTGTGACTCCCCAAAAGAGACAAAGACCTGTAGGCGGCGCAACCTACAATTAAGGACCAAACTAAGATCAAATTTGAATTTCTCATATCAAAAAATCCCCAAATACCAATTTTCGTCCGAATATCGACATAATTTTAAAAGTTATTTACGAAAAAACAAAATAAAAATAAATTTTCAACACCCTGTATATCAAAAATAAAGGCCTTGCGGACCCATGCTCATATTAACTTTTCACCTTATAAATAACTGAGGAATCGTCCTGTAAAATACCGGCCACTCATTACGTTACACCCAGTACAGTTGTTCTATTCGTATGTTGATGTCCTAGAAACGTCCAGAAACTTTCTACCTGCGACTGGCATATAGCTATATAATTGTTCTATTCGTGTATGAAGAGAACATCATAGTGAGTTTCCTCGAATTACCTAACTTATAACATATATAAGGTGTTTTTGTGTTCGTCGGGCATTCGAGACAAATATACGAAATTCGAAAAATTATGGAAAATGTTTACTTACCTCCAACTTCTAGATGTCCGGATGAAACTGCAACTAGGCAGAAACCCGCAAAGAGACTGAGGGAGATTTTCATGTTGGTTTCAAGAACGAACAACAAAATCTGAATTCATTGTAGAAGGACAATCATTTTATAATGCATTCTTATCCTGGTGTATCTGTCCAGTAACCTCATTATCCTCAATTGTAAAACATTTAGAATATTTGATTTTTTTGCAATCTTCGGGGGATTATCATCAGGTTGATTGTAAGCAATAAAAAATAAAAGCAATTTTGATCGCTCATTATATATTGAATTTATTACTCAACTGATTGTGGGGATTCATGATACGAAGAACAAAACGATCCAAAGCTCCGTTATTTGTGGAGGAACTTATTCCCAAAAACCAGAAACTAGAATTCAACTAAGAGGGAAACCACTTGTTTCAAAAAACGCTCAGAAAATGAGATATCGGAAAAACAGGAAGCTTTGTATTCGGAATGTGCAGTACATCAAAATGTGACATAGAAAATGTCCCACAAAAAAAATTGGCCCTTTTTCATATCTTCAATACATTCATATCAGCACGTTCTTTTCTTATATACCGTTTGTCTCAGTTTGAGCAGCACCACCCCCATATTTTTCGAATATGATATCTTTTCCGAAATTGCTTTAACGCAAAAGACGGCTTTCCAAGGTCTACTATAATAAATAGCAAACTGAACATTCTGAAATTTATATAAGGGATTATTCTTTTTTGAAAACAGCAGTGTATGGAGAATGATATGTGCAGATATAGCAATTTTCCTTGTTCATTCAATTTTATGAGAATTATTTCTGGTCATAACATGGTATTTGAGAAAGGAGAATATACAGGGTGAGTCAACAGGAATCCCGTGGTTCATTGCTCCTTAATGTATCACTATTTCGATTTCTTATATTTTTTTTGTCAAAGGCACCATCTAACACCACCTTCCCAAATAATTTTCATTTATACAGGGTGTATCATTGATGCGTGGCTAACCAAAGTTGGCCTTTTTCAAATGAAACACCCGGTATAATTTCATATATTCCGATCGGCTGTTCAATTGGCTGCTCAACGAATCTTTCAGTTTTGAATTCCGTTGCGGCGTTGCCGAGTTACTCAAAAGAAATCTATTTTGTAGACTTCTTTTCGAAAAATTACCTATTTCACATTCCGAAATATTAAGTAAAGATAATTGGGGTATCGTTGGTCGATATGATGATGTTCATTGAGAATACCAAGAATTTGGAATAAATGGTAGAGAATGTTCGATACAACAACCCAAACTTAGCCATTTTCAAACATCGGTATTTTGATTTTTTCAAATGGAACACCCTGTTTAAATCAACTCCTTTTTAATGACTCCATACTTTCCATCCCTGACGTCATGTACCTCAAACAACTCGTTTCCGAGATATTCTGATTTAAAGGAATTGTTCAATATCAAATCAACAATTCTATAGATTTTTTTTATCTACATGCAATAACCATCCATATCATATGCAGTTAATGGAAGGGCTGACTGAGAGAGATTTTCCGAAGCGAATACGGTTTTGCCAATGGGGTGTAGATAAAATCAACCAAGAACCTGATTTTCTTGAGTATGTTCTATTCAATAATTTCGATCGCATGGCTAGAGGGTTCCTCGGTACAAACTTTCCTGGGCGATGGATAGGTCGCAGAATGGCCACCAAGATCTCCGGACATTACACCTCTGGATTTTTTTCCTTTGGGGGTATCTGAAGTCAAAAATCTACGCCACTGATTGCCGAACAATAGAAGAGTTGGAACGCAGAATAATAGATACATGTGAAGAAATAGATGAACAGACTTTCATGAACGTGAGAGAAGCTATTTATAATAGGGCACTTTATTGTCAAGATTCACATTGAACACTTGATGAAACAATTGTTGGGGTTAAATAAAAGTGTTATTCAAAAATAAATTATAATTTTTTAGCTAACTAATTTGTTTTGATTGTGAATTTACAAAACACATTCGTAGGCTTCGAGATTTTCCGGTAAGCGGTACTGTTTATCCTTAATAAACTCTCTTTACGCCTCTTATCAGACGAATTCATTACGAGATTTAACTACAAATTGATAACAACGTTTAGTTAGCAAAATGTTTTACCGGAAGTGACCAAAATCCATACTTCATTTTAAACCGGGATGTCACTTTTCAAACGGTAATATTTAGAAAACAATTGAATTTAGGAGTGAAGTGTATTGGAGAAACCTGTTGAGAATCATGAGCAGATTTCGAAAATGGAATAATATACGGGGTATTTTATTTAAAAAAATTATTGAAAATGGCGCTCAGCCGCCTTTGAAATTGTGTCTGTGATTTTTTCGTGAAAAAGTCGGTTTTTATCTTCTATTTAAGCCCTCCAAATTTCGTTGCGATATACCAGGTGGTTAAAAAATAAGTAGGGGGGGAACGCATATTTTCATTCAAATATGAGGGTTCAACTCGTTTCCCGAATTATCCTCATTCACATTCTAAATTAGCAATATTTTTTGTTGAGGTATTATAGTCAGAATATTCTTCAGGTGGCACACCTGATCAATTTTTGACGCCATTCATATTTCTATATGTATTAACAAGAGTATTTTTACCGAAAGAGTGATCTTTGTTTTCGTTATGAAGTTGATTTTTATTTTCATTGTAATGCTGATTTTTATTTTTACCATAGAATTGCTTTCTATTTCCATAGTGAAATTGCTTTTTGTTTTCATTGTAGAATTCTGTCTTATTTTCTTTTGGCACATTTTTATAACACTCATCTGCATGTCCAAGGCGAGTCACGGCTTGAGAAAATGTGGAACAACCTAACAATACACATGACACACTGGGGGGAAAATGTGGTGCTATCATATCAATGACTTCACTTGATGAGTATTTTGGTTGCAAATGTTTGGTTCTTGAAACCCAATAATTAAAATGATCACAAAAGTGACCGCTTCTATATTCGTCACTTTCTAAACTATCTTTTATCTTCCTCTGCTTTTTTGCATTCCAAAACTGTTCAATATATTCAATTTTAAAAACCTTATAATTATTGAATGATTGTGAAAAAGCATCCCACCAAAGTTTTGCAGAGTTCTTGAAACTTCGGCCAACCAAAATTTTTACCTGATCAAAATGAACTTTAGAAAAATTTACATTTTCCAATATCTGTGAAAAATCCAGTGGTTGCAGATCACCTTCACCATAAAAATCTGGTAAAAGCTTACGTAGATCCCCTAAAGAATATTGCATTAACTGACTGTTATTTGAAATCACATTTTTAATATTTGATGCTAGATTGGTATTTGGCACACTTGTATATTCAAATTTTGGAATGGTAAGCTATTAACATTCTTGTATACTTCATTATTTACATTAGTATTCACTTGATTATTGTTCATAATAGAACCTTTAAGCAAATTCTGACGCGAATCTCTGAACTGTATTTTGAACTGTTTCATTAATTATTTTTGTTACTGAATTGTTCAAATAATGTTCACTGTTTCCAGGAGGTTGAGTGACTGTTTGTGGCAGTCCAAAACCATGCTCATCTAAATTTGGATGTTGGAAATGCGAGGTGGGTTTCTCCATAATGCTGAAATTTCCTAGTTGTGGTGTACTTATGATGTTAGGGGGTGGAAAACTCATATTTTGTGCTCCCATGTGATTTTGATTTTCTATTTGGGAGGCATTTTGGAGGTATGTCATATTTTCTTTTTGGTTTTGCAATGTTTTTACTCGATTACTTTCATGAGGAGCACTGACAAAATTAGGTGGAAGTGATCTAAACAGAGGCTGATGACTTTTTGGTAACTGAAAAGCTGAATTTCCTCCAGAAAACTCTGAAAATGTATCCTCAGTCCGATTTTGATTTCTTACAGTCCCTGGAGGGGTAGAAATATCAGGCCTAAGATTTTCCAATCTACATTTCACTGCATTATAATTTGTTCGTGACAATAATGTATGATTTTCCACTTACGTGTTAATATTTTTGACCCCTAGGATTGCTTCTTTGTTTAAATCAAATGGAATGTTCATACCTGTTTGTGTTTCAGTTTTTACTGGTTCCAATCCATGATGTAATCGATGATAATTCAATCGACGATTTGGTCGTAATCGTGAAATCCTTTCTTGTTGTTCTTGGGAATTCATTTCGTCAGCTCCACTAGTTGACCGCCAAGTTGTAATGAAACGGGTCTCTGAAGGTTAGCCAAACTCAATGTGTCCCAAGAGCAAGTGTGTATTTTCCAGGAGAGACAAAATTCACAAAATGGTTTGACAGAAACTGAAATGGTATATTATGCAATGAGCTCAAAATGGCCATTTTGTTGCGAGTTGCATACTATACTTTTTCTATGACAACATATCGTTCACGTTTAATACATGCATACATTGCAAAAACTTTGAAAGAAATAAACTGATGATATTTCATTACTCCGAATTCGCCGCTAATGGGCTTTCTATCAGAATTAAAACATAAATTGAAGAAATATGTAAATATTTTTTCTATTGCTATTTCTAATAGATACACAGAAATAGAAGCCTATAAATGTATGTATGTATCTAATTGAAGTTGAATGTGCAATTATTAAATATCATATTTGGAGAACTTGATTGCTGAATACCTAATTCTTTTCGAAATTGATAATATGTCGACGTTGAAGTAGACGGCTTCTCGCGATTTTTTTCCTAGTTTTCTTATTGCATTTGCAATTTTATTTGCTATGTCAAGCTTACTTTTCTTCGATTCATCGATATATCCCTCAGCGACTGTAGTAGATTTCCAGCCACCGTGGCGTTTTAACGTGGTTATGTCACCTCCAGCATCAACAAGAATTGTTGCGGAGGATCGGCGAAAGCAGTGTCCAGTATATGATTCGTAATTTGGCAATTTTAAATACTTGACAATGTCTTTTCCCATAGCTCCAAACTTATTCAGACTCATTCTCTGAATGGTACACTTTCCTTTTTGATAATTTATGAAAAACCATAGACCATTAGCATTTTGAGGGCGAAGATTTGCGTATTTTTTATAAATTTCGTAGAATTTGCCAGTTACAGTAAAATTTCGTACTATTTTGGTTTTACTGTCTGGTATTGTTACTAAAACAGCTGAACCAAGATCATTGAAATGAGTAATTCTCATTTGATGTAATTCATGTCTTCTACATGCACCCATTACTCCCATAACTGATGCAACCTACAATGTAAATTAGTTTACTTGAACATATTTTTCATCAAATGGAAATATAAAACTTACTTTTGTTGCCAAATATATTTCATCTGGAGCCTGTTCAATGAAATTATCGATGTCATTTGCTGTAAAGATCTTTGACTTTTTGGGTTTGTAGCCGTTAGACTGCCGCTTGAGGAATGCTCTCAGTTTCAAATATTTGGCAATATCTTTATCATTATAGATACTAAGAGTCGTTCTCAGCATTGAGAAGTGTGACCACAAAGTGGAACTTTAAATTTTTTTGGCTAAGTCGCCAAAATAAGCCATTAAAACGTTCTCGGAAAACGATTTTGTCTTTTGATCTACCTTCCATTCCAAAAAAAGGTTATAAGCGCGTTTATACTCTTCGACGTTTCCGGTAATAAATTCAGTGTTGTTACCTTCGCTGCTTCTATTATGTTCGGAGGTGTCAAATCTAAGTCAATATCACTATCAGTTTCCATTTTAATTAATAGTTTTTATAGAAAACAACTATGAAATTACTCGTTACCTACTAAAACTTTGACAGAAACGATCTGCTGACATTTCATCAATTTGTCGCTGGACGTCATAATTTGACAAGCCGTAGTCGTCGTGATTTTAGAGTGAACCTAGACACGAAATATTCCATTTCGCATTTGTTGCTTAGCAACTTGCCTAGCAACCGATGCAAAAATGAAATTCTGTACAAAATGTGCTTGTTTATGATTGAAGTTACGGTTATAAAATGAACATTTATCGAGGTTGTCGTAGAAAATAGTATATTAAAGTATAAGTGGATAAAAAGGGCTTTAAAACACGCGCGATTTTTCGAACACGACGGCGCAGCCGGAGTGCTCGAAATAGAGCAAGTGTTTTTAAGACCAGTTATCCACGAATACTTTACGTAATTTTTTTTTATTGGTGCACTTTGAAATCATATATACTGGTATTATTACTACAAAAAATAGAAATAAGAACTAATAATGCAAGAAGGTTGAATTCGTGATGTGACATAAGTATACCTTTCGTTGTCATGGAAATGAGAAAAACAGATATTTATTTGCAATTTGTTATGAAAGATCAATATTTGTTGTCACCAGAGCTCAAAAATGAATTATTCATCGATTTTTTTAATAGTGAGGCAGAATCGCGGTTAATACCGCGAAAATCCAGTGATATATATATAAAAAAGAATATGAAAAGTTCATCAAATGGATGGAGGAGCACATATAAATGAACGAATTGTTAGTAATATTTTATTTGACGTTACAAGATACTCCTGTCAGATCAATAATAAAAAATTTGTCATTTAGACTTCACGTTTCTCGATTTGTTGATGTTGTCATGATAACTTTAAAAAACGCGCGTTTTTTATAGTCCGATTTAAACACGCTGAGGCGTGCTTTAAATGGGTAAAAAGGGGCACTAATGAAAAAAAGTGAATTTTACATTAGTAAATGTCATAATGTCATCTTCACAACACAATCATATCATTACGCATACTTTATTACAAAACTAACCTAAACAGTGACCAAACACCAATCTGATATATATATATATATATATATATATATATATATATATATATATATATATATATATATTTAACAAAAATATATTTAATCATTGGCAAATTTATTCAGGTTCATCATTTTCAGCTCGATCATCCCAAATTATGACATTATGTTCTGTCAGATCAAAATAAATGAAGGATTCGTTTTCAAAAGAGAATCGACACTCAAAGGTATGGTTATTTCGAAAGATAATTGGATTAGTTATATACAAGGTGTATATTTTCTGTGGAACATGAGATGAAACTAGTAATAATAAATAAGTTTCAGAACACCCACCTTGGACTCAATTACCAGGAAATCATCCCTCCATGCCCAGGGTGATATCAAAAAACAGTTACAATATTTTTGCTTAGATCAAAAAAATTAAAAAATTGACAACTTTCGTACCGTTTCTCATTATCAGCCGCCTATGGTCGGCATTTTCGATCAAAATGCAAATTCCATTATGTTTTATCACGGGTAGATGATAAACACCATCCTCATGCAACTATGAATGGAATGGAAGTATACAATCCGAGACGGCCGCTCACCCAGGCTTTGACTAGGATGACTCGCGTTTGGTGCAGGACCACTCAATTGGAGTCAAATATCTCCCTTGGTCAATTGTCCAGTGAATTAACTGTTGAATTGACCGATCAAATTGATTTCGTACAGCCCTAAATGTCAAGAAGCTCATTAATAGTCACTATGTATATTACTTTGTATATTTTATTGTTTTGTTAAAAAAAAAGAATCAATGTCTGTCAAACAAGTCAGAAAAAATATGGCAATTTCAAGATGTACCTAATAGTTTTCATGATTCTGGTTCTTCTAGCCAGATAACAGTTCCATTACAAGGTAATATCTATCACATTATGATTCTTCTAGCCAGATATCAGTTCCATTACAGGTAATATCTATCACATTGAGTCCTTCTGATCCTTTTAGAACAGTTCTTGAAGATATATTCATCCAAAAGATGTATGTGAGAAGAAGTGAACCTCTCAAGAAAAAACAGATTCCAGAAAAAGTCGGGGATGAACAAAACTTTATCGATAATGAAGTAAGGAGTCTAAAAAAAAGGAAGTTTGTCTCCATCGATTCGTAAGAATAGTCATAAATCATCCGAAGCCGAAGTAAGATCAGTAACTAGTAGTACGCATTGCCAGATTTCACAAGAGAAACTAGAAATCGCCAAGAAAAAACATGCCATTGAAAAAGAAAAAGAACGACGAGAACGGAAATTGCTAGATTCAGAACTAGCATTAAAAATAGCTAATTTGGAAAATGGTAGTGGTCTAAGTGAAGCGAATTCCGCAAATCTCATCGAGAGATCTATAAGTAATGGTGGTCAAGGGTCTAAAGTTGTAGAATGGATGGAAAATCTGAACAACAGTCTCAACGTGGAGCATTATCAACTGACAATGACAACTTAAATGCAGGTAAAAAATATTCAAATGATATTAAGTTCTTCGATAAAATGATAACCAATACCTGAAGAGTTACCAATATTCAATGGCGATCATCTTGATTGGCCAAATTTTATATGTCAGTACAACAATACTACAAGAATGTGTGGATATACCCAAGGAGAGAACCAGTCAAGATTGCAGAAATGTTTGAAAGGTAAAGCCCGAGAAATTATTCAATCATTGCTTATTCTAGTGAGGTTATAGAAACATTACAGAAACACTTTGGACGAGCAGAATGTTCAATAAACACACTTCTAGGAAAAGTCAAAAACATTCCATCGGTGAGAGAAGAGAAAATCGATAATATTTTTGAATTTTCAGATACTGTGGGAAATCTAGTCAACACCATACAAACCTTGAACCAGGAAGACCATTTGAGAAACCAAGTTTTACTTCAAGATTTGATATACAATTTACCCATAACATTGAGGATGAAATGGGTGAGAAAATCTAAGGATTTGCTTCAAAGTGATTTAAAATTAGTCTGAGTTCAAGAATGGTTGGAGAACTTGGCCTATGATGTGTCAGCTACAGAATCCATACGCTTCAAATTCAAAATATGAGCAGAAACAAGGTAGGAAGTTTGAACATACTCATACTACAACTGAAATTGCCAAAAAGACGAAGGGATGTGTTTTCTGCAATGAGGAAAATCACCATTTGTCAAAATGTAGCTCATTTTCAAATATAAATGTAGACAAACCAGTTCAGTTGAGCAATCGAAATAAAGTGATCAATACATATGCCCTACTTGATGACGCCTCTACAGTAACTCTATTAGATGATGACATAAGAATAAGAGTTGAGTGGACCTTCAAGAGCACTCTGTATATCGTGGACAAATAGTGACGTAGATATACAGGGTGATTCCAAAATTGTCACACTAAATATTCGGGGTGTTAATGAAGGTAACAACTTTCTTTTGCGTCATGTTAGAAGCATTAAAGGTTTATCTCGTCCTATTCAAAATATCATCATTGAAAGGATCTCTCAAAACTATCCCCATATTGATAATTTAAAAAGTTTATCTAGGTTTAATTCAAAGCCAGCTATTCTCATAGGACAGGACAACTGGCCCCTACTCATGAGTCATTAAATTATAGGTGGGCTTTGGAATGGACCATTTGGCAGTAAAACTTTATTGGGATGGGTTTTGCATGGCAATGTAAAGAATAATTTATTGGGAGAAGTTGAACAAAAACAGTTTACTTGTCATATTCATGGGAGTGAGAAAGATGATCAGGATTTACTTCATGATCTAGTGGAGGAACAGTGGAAACATGGCAGTTGAAATGAAGAAAAGCTTTACTACTTCAAAAAAAAACCGAATAGCTCGAGAGATAATGGAGAAAACAATTAGAAGAGTGGAAAAAAACTGGCCTACTATGGAAAGCAGATAATATTGGACTCCCAGAGAGTGAGACAAATGCTATGAAGATACTGAACTATTTGGAGAAGGGAATGAAAAAAAAATCGATGTTTGCCGATGCCTACTTCACAAAAATGAAAGAAAACATTGGAAAAGGGTATGTAAAAAACTCAATAGAGAAGATACAGATAAATAAAACCCCAAAATATGGTATTTCCTTCATTTTGGAATGGTTAATCCGAATAAACCCAAAAAAGTTAGGATAGTTTTCGATGCAGCAGCAAAATCTAACGGATCATATCCCAATGATTTTCTTATAAGACCAGACCTATATAATTCTCTCTTAGCGATCCTTTTGAACTTCAGGTTTCACAAGTTACCATTTGTAGTAGATATAAAAGGAATATTTTTACAGGCAAGAGTACGAGAGGAAGACAGATTCGCTCAAAGATTCTTTTGGTGTGAAATTAAACGAACTGGAGATCCTGAGGTATACGAAATACATGTAGTATTTTTTGGAGCAAAATGTAGTCCATCTCTCGCACAAGAAGTGAAGAACAAAAATGCCTTGGATCATATGGAGGGATATCCAGCAGCAGCCCATGAAATCGTGAAGAAACATTACATGGATGGTTATCTGGGAGGTGCTGAAAATGAGGAGGCAATCAAGATGGTAAATGAAATTATAAAAATTCACAGTAGGGGGCAATTACTATTTGTAATTGGATATGTAATAATCAACGTGTTCTGGGAAATATTAGCTCAGAACTGATTGCTGATCAATGCAAGAACTTCAAACTTGACAATGATATGAATTCAGAAAAAAAATTAGGCATATGGTGGACCCCTCAAGAAGATGTTTTCACTTTCAGGACGACATTTTATAGAGTTGATTCGGATATATCGGAACTGAAGCGGCGACTAACGAAGAGAGAAATGCTGAAAGTTATATTGTCACTGTTTGTTCCCTTAGGCTTTTTAGGTAATTTTACCATTCATGGAAAGATATTATTACAGGATATTTGGAGAATGCATATAGGATGGGATGATGAAATTTCAGATTCAGTGAACAACAGATGGAAAATATGGCTTGAAGATTTGAAGAACATCGGAAACTGCAGAATACCAAGAACATATTTTGCAATAAAATCTTCTGACGGAAATTCAGCAGAGATACATATATTTTGTGATGCCTCAGAAAATGCTTTTGCCACTATGGCGTATCTGCGACAGAAATATGGTGCAAAATGTTAATTTGTCATTTTTATATTCTAATGTAGGGTGGTACCATTGAAGCAACTATCGAATCCAAGACTGGAACTCCAGGCAGCGCTGATTGGGGCAAGATTGGGACATTCCCTGAGTTCAGAATTGGAAATAAAAATAGAAATTTTTTCTATTGGAGTGACTCAAAAACTGTCTTATATGGGATAGGTTCAGAATCACGTAGATTCGAAGTTTACGTATCCCATCTTGTAGGAGAAATCCAGGAGCTGACTGATGCAATTAATTGGTTTTATGTACCTTGGAAAGGAAACGTTGCAGACGAAGCCACAAAAAGAACACAAGAAATAAATATTTCTGAAACTTCCAGGTGGTTGAGTGGACCAAATTTCTTCCGAAACTCCTCTTGGACATGAACAAATCATATAACCAAAATAAATGATGATCACCTTGAAGAATCTGAAACTAGAGGAGAGTTTGTAGTTACTATTATAAGACATGACGAATTATTATTATCAGAAGCCCTTCCTGACCCAAAAAGATTTGGAACAAACTGGTAAGATCCACAGCTTGGATTTTGAGATTTTTGCAGAAGTCTTAGTCGAAACATGGAATAAGAACAGAGCTTTAACTGAAAGAAATGGAGGAAGCATGTTTCTTTATTATATAGAAGAGTTCAACAGGAGAACTTCTCTGACGATTTGTGTTTGCTTCAGAATGGAAAGTCTTTATCAAAATCCAGTAGACTATACAAATGCCCCTGCATACTGGATGGAAATATTATCCGGCTTGGAGGAAGATTGAAAAATTCGTTATCATTTAGTGAGTTCACGAAAAGACCTATAATTTTAGATTCCTAAAATGCAATGACCAAATTATTGCTATGCAATGAACATGAAAAGGTGAATCATCATGGAAAAGAAACAGTCATAAATAACATGAACCTGAAATTTTGGATTTTGGGACTGAGACCAGCAGTCAAACACATTTGGAGAAATTGTTATCAATGCAGAATTAGAAACAGTAAACCAGAGATTCCATTGATGGGACAATTACCTTCATGCAGACTGGAACCAACACTCAGACCGTTTTTAAAAACAGGAATTGATTACTTTGGACCGATTTTAGTTCCGGTGAAAAGATCTCACGAAAAAAGACATGGAGTGATCTTCACTTGTATGGCGGCTCGAGCAATTCACATTGAAATTGCTCATGATTTATCTACCGAGGATTTCTTGAATGTGTATCGACAGTTCGGATGTGGGAGAGGATTCTTTTCGGATATATTTTCAGACAATGAAAGCAATTTCAAAGGAGCTGAACGGGAACTGAAGCAAAAGTTAGAAGAATTGAATCAGGATGAAATCATGAGAACTTGTACTCTACGAAACACAGTATGGCATTTCTGTCCACCACTTTCACGCAATATGGGGAGGGCTTGGGAAAGACTGATCCAGTCGATAAAGAAAAGTCTCAAACAAGTTTTAATACAGAAGTCTGCACCGGAGTATATTCTGAGAACGTTCTTGACACATGTGGAAAATATAAACAGTAGACCTTTGACCTTTTTTTTTTTGTTCAGCAGAAATGGAGATGGATTTATCTGGTACAAATCTAAAAAGGGAACATGTGTTGAGTATTTATATTTGAGGGTGGAGACGAAACTATTCGGTTTTTGTTCGGAGCCTCATATTGAGTAGAAGGTTTATTGTTTTTCCAGTTTGCTGTATGCTGTGTGAGACAAAGATTGTTGATATATACAATCTTGCTGGGTAGCTGCGTTTTGGTTGGGTTATTGGAAGAGTTGGAAAGTCTCTCTCCGATTAGATATTCGAAGCTTGAGACCCATTATTAGTATTCAAGGTCTTGGCAAAAGTGTATGTATTGAGGGTTTCCGCTTCGAGAAAAGTTAAATTTCCATCAGCAATTGTTCATTTGCATTTCCTCATGTTTCTCATACTGGGCAATTCTTCGAAATCGACTTAAGGGTATGAGTTTTATAAAGTTCGCAACAGGATCAAGACACACGTGATTTTCATCTTCCACTTTTCCGCAATTAATACTTGAGGTGATTGAGCTACGACATTATTTTGCCAATTTGTAACACTGTGTTACTTCATGGATATATGGCTTCACCCTCCATTTTTTTAATAATCGGAATTAACGATAAGAGTCACGTAAAAACATGAATTTGAAAACATCGCATAATCATGAAGATAAGTGTCGAATGGTTATCGAAAAGAACGATAAGATTTTTTTGTTATGTTAAACTTAGGTCAACCGTGGAGAGAAGATTAGTTTCAAGCATATTGTTCGTATGTGTGGTCAGTTACGTTACGTATTCACTAATCAAAGAGCTGACCTATAGCCGGAGAATTGTTGATATTGCTACAGAATTGAGTATGCATAATCATGAGACTGGAACTGACTGTCAATGTGAACATTTCGGGTGTTTTTCCACAGGTGGCATATTATAAAGACACAATGCTCTTGTTCACAAACGTCTCATGAGGTTGATAAAACAGGAGTATCTTATAATGATCATAAGACACTATTCATTTATTTATACAGGGATGAGGGCAGGGGCTTGAGTAAGTGAGTGAGTAGCATTCATTTTCTATGCAGATAAATATACATTGTATAAGAGAAGCCAATTGTTATATTTCTAACTGAACCTAACTTAACCTAAAGCAAAAAAAAAATCAACACAGAAAAATAAATTAAATACAAAAACTCACAGTACCTGAAGAGTCGACATAAACCTTGGACAATATATGAAAACTTTTTTCGATTAAAAATTCTTTCAGATTTCTTTTGAACTCATATGAGTTACACTTTTCATGTTTGTATGGAAGTCTGTTGAAAATGTAATGCATATTATGCCCAAACGTTGTTAAAAATTGAACACACAAATGGTGAAACATGCGAGAATTATAAAAATAATAAAAATTTGAAAAATCAAATCGAGAAAAAATTGCACTAGTGTTGACAAATTATTGAATTGGACATTTGTATGGCTGTCAAATCTGTTTTTGAACGAGTTCATAGATGTAGCACTATTCTTTGCTGAAACTGAATTGCATCATCTGAGAGTTAGAAAAAACTAAAATTTCAGCTGTATCTCCGAAAGTATGAACATTTTGAAGCGAATCATTCCAGCTTGATTTGATTTTTCAATCAGATCATTTCAATTGGGTAATATTACGTATTTCATTTTGTTATACTGGGAAATGGAAATGGTAGTAGTGTGCCGTGACCACAAAAGGGCAAGATAATCTTTTAGTTTGACAAGCAGTGATTTTCATGATGTTCCTGTCAAAATGGATAATAATACATATTCGAATGCAGATATTTTAAATTTTCATAGAAACTTGATTTCATTTCAGAAACTAGACTATTTAGGTATAGGAATATTCGATAATATACAGGGTGGACCATTTAAAAAAATGTACCTATCACTATTCTTTGGTCTATCGGAAAAACCACAAATTTTGAATGACCCTGTATGATGGAGAACGAATTCCTTCTGACAAAACTGATGCACAGAACATTGATGAACTACACCCAAAATTTCAGATTCGTACAAGTCCAAATACCGCAGTTATAAACATTTAAATAATGCCAAAAAATAAGGAAATCAATGAATTTCTCGAAAACCGTGCAAGATAGGTATAGGAAAGTTCCAGACATAAATGATCGCAAAGCCATAGCAAAGCAAAAATTGCAATTATATACAGGCTGTCTCATTTAAAATATCAAAGTTGTTGCTACTTTTCAATATAAGCGGCAACGCTGCAGTGCTAAAATTATTTTATATCGATAGAGCAGAATCAATTACCCAAAAAACCAAATTTTCAAAATTATCCTGTTTCCCGTTCTCCAGAAACGTCTAAGCCATCGACTTTGGGACACCCTGTTGGTAATTTCAGATCCATCAGCCTATCAGACCCCCTTCACCGACCCACTGCCATTGAGAAAGCAAAATCAG
The DNA here is from genome assembly GCA_018342105.1 of Gonioctena quinquepunctata. Classification (NCBI taxonomy): domain Eukaryota; kingdom Metazoa; phylum Arthropoda; class Insecta; order Coleoptera; family Chrysomelidae; genus Gonioctena; species Gonioctena quinquepunctata. Next base: position 219,055 of record JAFIRS010000498.1, on the reverse strand, counting down.
CCTCACTAAAAAACAATTACCCCAAAAAATCAATCGACTCTATATTTAAATCACGTATCAACCTGCTATACAACAAACATCATAACGTTAAAAAAACAACCTACCAATTCACACATATAGCCATTCCATACATAAAACACCTTCCAGAGAATATCTCACACCTGCTCGATCCACTAAACCTAAAAATCGCACATAAAAGTTATAAAACCCTCAAGCTTTGTTTCTCCAAATTAAAACCTGAAATCCCTCACAACAAAAAACCACACACCGTCTATAAAATACCCTGCAAAGAGCAAAACTGTAACAAAGTCTATATTGGCCAATCCAAACAATATTTATAAAATAGAATAAAATCACACAAATATACAAACAACGCGGCAACACCCCTCAACAAACACAAAAAAACAACCACCCACGAGTTCGATTATACCAAAACAACCATTCTATGTTCAGAAAAAAACAAAAAAAGAGAGAACTATCTCAGATGATTCACATCAAAAACACTCCCAACTGCTTAAACGATGAAACTGATATCGCCGACTAGAACAGCATCTATTACAATCTAATATGAAAACAGTAACGCCACCTATCCAAGCCGAGCACACAATCCTTCGAAAACAACATAGCTCCCTAACCAAATAAAATATGCAATTCAAAACACTTCCCGCAGACGTCCCCAACACTATCTCTCCATAAATCATTTCCACCTTTGTAATAAGAATACAAGTTATTTGTTGTAATAAAATGCCCATACTATTCAGTGAAGAGCGTTGTGGAGTTCTTTGGACCGCCTTGCTAATTTCAAATTTTTTATGTTTCAAGCAAAGTTTTAGAAATTGTGAATTTGAATGGACCCCAGAATTTTTATTTGAACTAGGACAAAAATCCAAATTCCCTATTCAATAATGATTGCACATCAAGTAACTTTCCTTCTGCAAATAACTACAACAATAAAACAAATACCAACTTATAACAATCTATTTACAAAATGTACATTTTGCAATTCCTTAACATTTGAATGCAAAATTTATTTTTAATTCCAATGTAAGAAAACTAATATTGTTTTGTTTGCTGAATCTGTCGGTTTTTTCGATGTTGATGTACCTTGATTGTATTTTCTTTGTCTAGCACTTAGCTAGACTTTACGAAGTGGTTTGGCTTGCAATCAGGGGGTACTTATAGCTGCTGGGCAAGCGATCAGGTGAACACAAGCATCAGCTTCTGGTCCATCGAGTGTGTTCTCAGCGATTTAACATGAAAAACAATATTGTTAGTGTCAGAATTTGATATACAAAAATTATACTTCTTGAAACTTGGAATATTTTCAATGCACTCCTCAACTCATTGTTGTTACAATTGAGTGTAATCTCATCAAGAGATTATTACTCAAAATTAATTGATTATACAAATGAATAAAATCCAATACTGAAATTAAAAATTATTTTAATTACTTTCATGAATTAATAAAAATTGGTCTTTGCTTTATATATGGAAAAGATGATTTTTTCTCTGATCTTGAGCAGCCAAGATAATTCGTTATAAAAAATTAAAAATCAGAATTTGGCACAATCAAGTTTGTTGGATTTGATTTACGAAAATGACTTCAATTTCAGCGATATTCAAGAAAGGTATATGAGAATAAATGTTTGACCAGCCGTCAAATACTTCTTCAAAAAGGTTTCTAAAAATTCAAAGAAAATCCAAAATAATATAATTAACACATAAAACACAGCTCGGTGATTATTTTACAAATATGGAAATATCATATATATAAAAACTCATGAAAAAAAAAAATATATATATATATATATATATATATATATATTTTCTCCAACTATATCATACCAAATACAGCGTAAGTGATATCATATATTTGTGAAACCCGCATTGAATCCCAATAGAGCCCCGTCAGGACAACCAATCCAACCTGATAAGACCGAACACCGATATTTCAACTCAATCGGACATACCACATGTGGCATGTCATAATTCTAACAAAATTCTTCAAAATATAAAGTGAACGACACTTCTATTTTTAGTCAGGTTAACCTAAATAAATTTAATCACTGTTTTCTCAAATAAAATGCATAGATAACTTCAGATACTTCCTTTGTGAAAAATTATCTGACGTTCTCTTGAAAATTATTTGAATGTGACATATTTTAAATATCTTTGGTCCAAACATAGTTTTCAATACGAACCTCCTTGACATCATACACTATTCACTGATTTGAAATCATATTCGCGGAGAAAGGAAAATGCTCTATTTAATGAATTATTTCAACATGACATATTCTACTCCATTAATTAATGGCCGACGAGCTTCAGAAAACCATATATCTTAATTGCCGAAAGATCAGAAAAAAGGGCGAGAATCCCATGCACATCGCCTTGAATATCATCGTACAGTCAGATTCTTTGCGGCAGTTCTTCTTCCCTAGCCGCAATGATTGTTCCATTACCCACGGTTAGATGTCGCTAAGATTTTCAATAGGGAAGTGAATGAATCTCGAGCATAGAACATATCAATAAGAAATGTAACAGATATATCGTTACACCTTACACATGCACAACTAATTAATATCAGCACATCGTTAAGTAGACAACTCAACCACTACCTCATTATGGATATAAAACGAAAAACCATAACAAACCAACAAGGTCCAAACGAATCCTATGTTTGAAGGTACGGCATTAACATTTTTAATATTCGTAGTTATTATTAGTTTTTAATTTGTACAATTTTACTTACTCATTGTTTTAACAACAGAAAAATTACCTTGAATAAAATGAATCTCAACTCAATTTTTCTGTATCCAGTAAGGGAAGAGGAAATAATTTTAGCAAGCTGTAAACTGAAAAATAAAATGAGCAGTGGTATCGATTATATACCACCAACAATTTTCAAAATGTGTATTTCGGCCTTATTACCAGTTCTTTGTCATATCTTCAATGCGTGCCTAATATCTGGTACCTATCCAGATCAAATCAAGTTGGCTGTAGTAATACCCCTATACAAAAAAGGCGAACATAATGACATGACTAACTACAGACCAATTAGCTTGTTATCAGCTTTTTCAAAGCTATTTGAAGTGATCATATCAATGAGAATTATCAGTTTCTTTAACGCACACCGTTTGCTCAATGAATTCCAGCATGGATTTATCAAAGGAAAAAGTACAGAAACGGCTTTGTTCAAGTTTATAGACGTAATTCAACACTTAATTGAACAAGACTCGTGTGCATGTGGTATTTTCCTAGACCTTAGTAAGGCGTTTGACTGTGTTGACCACTCCATTTTACTTCGAAAGCTTTTCAATCATGGAATCAGAGGAAATGCCTTGGATCTCTTAAAATCCTACCTAACTAACAGGAAACAAAAAGTATGTATTAGGAAACAAAATACTGAGTTCTTCTCGAGCTTTACTGAAATAGAAAAAGGCGTACCACAGGGAAGTGTGCTTGGTCCTTTACTTTTCATTATATATAAATGATTTCCCAGATATTTTCAAACAATCAAATACTACAGTCGTGAATTATGCAGACGATTCCAATGTCATTCTACCCATTAACAGACACCTTACTCTGGAAAACTCAATTTTAAACAAATTTTCTAAAGTTTCAACATATTTTAGTAATAACATGTTATTATTAAACACCGCTTAAACAGACTGCATAATTTTTAAAACTGTCCACAATAATATCACCTTCCCGGAGAATATTCAGCTCGGAAACGATAGTATATCTTTTTCAACCAGTACAAAACTGTCAGGAATCTATATAGATGACAAATTAAACTATGGAATACATATTGAAAATCTCGCAAAAAAACTGGCAAGTAAATGTTATGCAATTAGAATTTTGAAAAGTCACTTAAAATTAGATGCACTGAATGATAAAGATTATATGCAAATAAGGTATTTTAAAATATGGAATATTAGTATGGGGAGGGAGTACACAACTAGAACGAATTTTTATCATGCAAAAACGGATATTGGAGACTATGTTAAATATGAAATATACAGATTCCTGTCGTAATACTTCCAGATGTATCAAAATGCTTACCGTTTATGCCATTTACATATATGTTTGTGTACTTTTTGTGTACGATAATGAAGCAAATTTTGAAGAAGACATATTTAGACATGAGTATTCTACCAGGCAGAAATCCCATTTTATTGTTCCCAAGCATAGACTGACAAATACAGAGAAAGGGCCACATTATGCATCCATTAAATTCTATAACAATTTACCGTTAATTATTGGAGAAGCTCGCTCAAGACAAATTTTTAAAAAACATGTTTTTGATCTGTTGTGTGACATCGAGCCATATTCATTACAAGAATTCATGGAGAAATAATTTTACTACAGCTGAATAAAATTTTCAATCTATCTTACGCCTATGACTGTGATATATTCATACATTAATAATTTTTTTTCAATACATGTTGTAATTACTTTTACTAGGAAGGATTTCTCGTTATAGGTGACTTTTGTATTTTTTATATTGTATATTATTGTCCGACTTGAGTTTCCAACTGTTTAAATTGAAAGCTTCAAATAAACTTATCTATCTATCTACTTATCTATCTACCTTGTAGAGTTGTAATGTTTTCAATCCCGATGAAGACGAGGATCCACCCGTCGAAACGTAGAAACTAAATCACACATGTTATACCAAAACAGAGTTGTAATTAATTTATGAAAATCAGATCCACGAACCGAAAACCCAAGAAAAACAAGCCAAATATATATATATATATATATATATATATATATATATATATATATATATATATATATATATATATATATATATATATATATATATATATATATATATATATATCATATATTCGATGTAAACCATTATATCTCAAACTTTATGGAGTATCAGTCCCAAGTTTACTCTGTGTATACTGATCTCAGCAATGCATTCTACAAAATTAATCATATCGATATCTAATCCAGCTGATATCGGTGTACAAGGAGGTGTGCTTCAGTGGTTGGCCTCATATATCAACAAATCATCGTTTCAATTAATGAACATCAATCGACTCCACATATTATAACATCGGACGTACCCCAAGGTTCGCACTTGAGACCCCTACTTTTTGTCATAGATCTAACAATATAAAATATTGCTAATAGTTCTGTGAATTCAAATTACATGGCAAAGATTTGGAAATCTTCTCACATGAAAATATTTTGAATTGTTTCCTGTTTCAAAATGACTTGAACGAATGTTTTTATTATTGTCCAAGAACTAGCTCCACTTGAATTCAGAAAAATATTGTTCCATTGTTTTCACTAGAAACTATAATACTTCCAACGAAATGAGAGACTGTGATGCTGTGATTGACGAAAAAGTTACTTCCTCAACTCATATTGCCTTCGAAAAGTGTTAGAATATTGAGATTCATTCTCAGGCAATACATGAATTTCATGTACAATCTTGTAATAAAAACATTTTTTACGGAGCAATCTGTTATTGAATATCTATTTGAAATTGTAATAACACTGCAATTTCGTTAAATATTCCACTCGAAGGGTCTCGCCAACTAAGCGATTTCTAGTTTTTTCGAAAGATTTCATCGAACGAATCTGGGGAGGTACTAACCCTTACAGAGAATAGTAACATTATATAATGATGAATTCAAAGATATGGATTCTTCAACCACTATCTGCAAGTATTTGAAGCCATGGTGAAAAATTAATGTATAAGATCTGGTTATGCCTTTTCTAATATTTGGAAACTGAATATAATTAATATTAAGCCATAGCAATATTATCTGTACACTGAATTGTAACTGTGGATAAAATTTTGGTTTTACTTGTTGTTATCCTATATGATCTCAATGAATGCATTTTTTAAATAGAATTTCACCTTTACACGGACTTTCAGTGCTGAATGAAATATATTTTTGAAGAATAATATGGGCACTGTGGTCTACTCGACAAGTTGAAAATGGTCTAAAATAGAGATACTGCTCTTAATATTATGTGTGATGGCTCATTGGATCCGTAATAACGCCAAGAAAAATGTGCCAAAAGCGTGTATTAGCACATAGAAAATTGCAAAAGTTATAAACAATTGAAGATGAAAAAAAAATGGCATTAAGTTTTTTGCCAATATTTCATAAACTATTATTATTCAAGAAATTTCAAAAAAATATTCTGAAAGAGGAGGAAATTTCCAATAGAAAACTCCCGGAACTCCATCCCCATAATTTATAATTTTAATTTAACGCTGAAAATGGATCTCCGAGCGACATTTTTAGGTTGCGCGCGCGGCGTCAAGAACGAGTACGACACATTAATTAATTTATTTAAGGTATTAAATATCCTTTTTAAAATTTTAAAAAATTATGGTGTAGTCGGAATACTATAAATAATTTATTCCTGTTGGGAATTCCACTTGAAGTTGATTTTTCAACAAGTTAAACGATTGTCAACTAACAAAATTTTCTCGAACTTCTGTCTTAATTGTAAATGTTTTTTTTTTTTTTAATATTTGTCGTAAAATTTTTTCGCTCCTTAGAGCATTTCTCATATACTTACTCAACAAGATCACGCCATAAAAGTTAAAAAAATATTCATTCTTTTTTTATAATAATTTTTGTACTTGAACAAAAACAAAAAAATCCAACTGATGTTAAAAAAAAAAGTTTTCTCTTAATCATCATATTATCGTTTTTTATCAATACAATATATGATTGATTTGCAAAAAAAAAAATTCCCGCCATTTGTTGATATATTTTTTATAAACAAATTGATTATTGCAATATTTTTGAAAATTTTTGTTTTACAACTTCATTATATTAAAAATATAATGATTTTTGAAAAAAAAAATCCTCAATAACAATTTTTGATAATTTATAATCGTTATTTTTATATTTCTTTTTAAATAATTAGTTAGGTTTTTTTTTTCTAAAAATCATAATTGACAGTCCCCTATGAAGTAACGGAAAAATCTTTTTTTTTTGTCAACAATTTCATTGTTTATCGACTTATCAATTTGTTATAAACAAATTTTTAACTTTGTTAGATTTTTTTCTGAAACTTTTTTTTTCCAATTCTTTATTGCACGTTGGGAATTGGAATTGGGAAAAATTGGATTTTTTTTTCTATACTTTGTTATATATGGTTGTTACTGTAAATTTCAGAAGTTTCAGAACAAAGTTAAAAATTTGTTTATTACAAATTGGTATGTTAATAAACAATGGAATTATGGATGAAAAAAATAATTTTCTGTTACTTTATAGAGGACTGTCAATTATGATTTTTAGAAAAAAAATAATTCCTTAACTAATTATTTAAACAATAGAAATATAAAGAAAACGATTATAAACAATTAAAAATTGTTATTAAGGAATTTTGTTTTTAAAAAATCATAATATTTGTAATATAATGGAGTTGTGAAAAAAAAAATTCAAAAATATTGAAATTTTTTTAAAAATTTTACAAAAATGGGGGAAAAATTTTTTTTGCTAATCAATTTATATATTGTATTGATAAGATAATGATAATATGATGATCAAGAAAATAATTTTTTTTTAACAATAATACTTGGATATTTTAGTTTTTGTTCAAGTACAAAAATTATTATAAACAAAGTATGAATTGATTTGTTGAAAATATAAACAGAATGTTTCCCTTTTCAAAAAGTATGAATATTTTTTAACTTTCATGGCGTGATCTTGTTGAGTATTTATATAAGAAAGGCTCTACGGAGCGAAAAATTTTTACGACTATTATTTAAACATTTTTTTTCATTTACAATTAAGACAGAAGTTCGAGAAAATTTTGTTATTTAACAATCGTTTAACTTGTTGAAAAATTAACTTTTAGTGAAATTTCCAACGGGAATAAATTATTTTCAGTGTTCCGAATACACCATACTTTTTGCAAATTGAAAAAAAAAATTAATACCTCAAATATATTAATTAATGTGTCGTACTCGCTTTTAATGTCGCTCGGAGACCCATTTTCAGCGTTCCGGGAGCTGGGAGTTTTTCATTGGAAATTTCCTCCTCTTTCAGAATCTTTTTTTGAAATTTCTTCAATATTAATAGTTTATGAAATATTGGCAAAAAACGAAATGCCATTGTTTGTTTCATCTTCAATTGTTTATAACTTTTGCAATTTTTTATGTGCTAATACACGCTCTCGGCACATTTTTCTAGGCGTTATTCCGGATCCAATGAGCTATCACACATAATTTTAAGAGCAGTATCTCTATTTTACACAATTTTCAACTTGTCGAGTAGACTACTGTAAAATTCAGAGACGTCAAAAATTTATCTCAAGCAAAAAAAATTGATGAAAATTACTTATTTTGCTGTTTTTCCTTGAATTAACGGTTTCGTCGATAAAATTATTTAAATATTCAAAGGGTGATTTCAACCCCTCAAAACTTGGATTGTGGAAAATCTGGAACTACAGACAAAATTTCAAGTGAATCATTCGTATTGAAATAAATTAAAAGTAAGGCCAGTATGAAGTATCCATTTTTGAAAAATACATACATAAGTATAGAAACTCTCATCGTAACTTTTGGATATTTTCTGAGATTTTTTTTTTACATGTGGCAACCAATCTTTTCATCTAACAATTTCTTTTCTTTTAGAAAACACTGTTTTATCAGAAAAGTATCATAACCAGAAGATTCAATCATTTTATATGTAAAAAAATGTTCCTCTTGCGTGAAACACTTTCTCGCCTATGGCTGAACACTATCAACCGCGAGCGTCCTTGGTACAAAAAAAATATGTGGTAAAAAACCTTTTTGAAGAGAACCTCTCATTCAAGCCGTGTACTAAAACGAATAAAATAAGTTTAAGTCATTGCTGACAATGAGTTAATTATTTTTTGTTGAATTATTTGGTTTTAAAAACCTTGTCACGCGAACTGTTCATAAAAGTAGGTACCAATTAATTTCACTGGATAATGATTGGTTGGTGAGTAACAACTTGTAGAAGTATTAATTTTATTACAATTCGCGCGACAAGCTTTTTAAAACCAAATAATTCAAAAAAAAAAAAAAAAATCATTGTCAGCGATGACTTGAACTCATTTTATACATTTAAGTACACGGCTCACATGAAAGCTTGTCTTTAAAAAGGTTTTCCATTAGTTATATTTTATTTTTTGCTTTCTAGTTGGTTTGCCTTGATCTGTTCATTTCTAATAGAGCATCGTTATTATAAGGTCTCTTTCCTGTAAGTTTTGAGCTGGAAGAAATCATGATCTCCGTCCCCAAAAACTCCCACACACCAACTTTGAATGGAATCTGACCATAATCACAAAACTCGTCGGCCATCCTGAAATCGCCATTTCGAATTCATGGATTCTGACAGAAAATTCAAAATCTCCGACCGCAAAAACCGCCAACATACCAATTTTCGATCAAATCGGTCCATAATCACAGAACTCGTCCGCCATCTTGGGGCCACCATCTTGAACTCTTGAATTTTTACAAAAAATTAATAATCTGCGACCCACATACCAATTTTGAATCAAATCGGACCATAATCACAAAACTCGTCCGCCATTTTGAAGCCGTCATTTCGAATTTATGAATTTTGACAGAAAATTCATAATCTCCGACCCCGAAAACCCCGACATACCAATTTTGAATCAAATCGGATCATAATTACAAATCTCGTCCGCCATCTTGGATCCGCCATTTTGTTTCTTCTCCAACAAAAATTCCTTAATGCATTGTCACCGGAGTTATGAACACCTGTCAAATTCCAAATCAATCGGACGACCAGAAGTCGGTCAAAATTCACTTGCAAGATTTGACCTTAACGAACTAACAGGTGAAACTTAAAAAAAAGCTTGTAAAATAATCATGTTCATCTCTTTCAGAATGTTCATGAAGGCCTCTCCATGCCATAGGTGGGTGAGAAATCATTACATTTGAATTCCAACGACAGAACTCTGAATAAAAGAAAATGTTCAAACACGTCATTTATTTTGTCAAAATCAAACAATTTACATTTTCAGTGCTCATTATCTCACAAAGAATCTTCATCTCCTTTGAAATAGACTTTGACTTCTTTGAAGTGGAAGTTGGGCATATGTTCCCACATTTTGTCGAACTCGATAAATCTGTCCAGAGGGAATTTCATTGGAGAGTTATCAGATAGAATCACTCCAAGGTTATCGGTGGTAACTGTGTTGGGGTTTTCGATGTCTGGGTGAACTGCGAAGAAGAATTGGTATGGGGTTCCACCGGGACTGCCTTTGGGGATCATGAATCTGTAAAATTAAAATCATTATTTCATCTTTCATAATTACAGTGAATTGTCTTAGTAATAGTGACTGAATACTCATATTGTCCTGGTGCGCACATCATGATAGTTTTGAGTCTTCATACATCACCCAAAAATGGAATTATTTAAGTTTCAACGTCATTTTCCATTTTTTTCGGACAGGTGATGATATACTGTTTGTTGGGAGTATATATCCATGGGAGCTACATTTGATATAATTCCCCATAACAAGGAACAAAGGAATAGAAAAAACTCAGTGGAGGTGAATCTAGGAACTTTGATGAGCGTATTCTTAAGTGGGGACGATATACAGAACAATTAAAGAAGAATGAACCATCGAAATTGTTCAGAGTGACGTACACAGGGTTCATTTTGTCAATTCTCTGAAAAATGTAGCTCTTACATGATTGACTACTATGAGTCCGTAAGAGAGGAATAAAATGTGTATTCTCTTACAATGTTTACTCATGAGCCCAAGGCGCTTCCAACTTTTTTGATAAAATTGAGACTCATTAATCTGAACATTTGATGATGCGTAAAAAATAGAGGAGTTCGAAAACAGGAATTATGATAGGAAGAAGAAGAATACACGTTTTATTAGCTTCATCTATATGTATCTATGTATGAATGAAGGTAATGGAATCTTTGAAATCAATATTCACCCTCTTTCCGAGGTCCGAATGCCTTGTCACCGGAATTATGAACACCTGCCAAATTTCAAATTAATCGGAATTATTCAGTCAAAATTCACTCGCAAGATTTGTCGCTAACAAGTGAAACTAGATAAAAGCTTGTAATAAACCTTCGGGACATAAATACTCCATACCAACTCACCGGACATTTGACGAAAAACTCGAAATTTGGGAGTTTGCCCGGCAACATCCAGGAAACTTACCTTTAAATCCAGATTGCCAACTGAGAAAGCCGATAACTGAAATTGACGTAGATATCACCATTCGCAGTGGAAAAAACACCGCTCCAGGGCCTGATTCCATTAATAGACGAACTATGAAACAACTACCTAACACAATTTTCGCAATATTAGTCCTCCTAATGGATGCATTTTTTCAATTTGCGTACCATCCACGATCGGCGTGGAAAGTCACAAATACAGTCATGATTCCCAAACCTGGCGAAGATCCCACAAAATTAGATTCATACAGGCCAATTAGTTTAATCAATGTACCTGCAGAATTATTTGAACTCATTTTGAAATTACAAATCATGGAATACTACAGAATTGATGACCTTCCAATACGGCTTCAGATCCGAATATTCCACCCAAAATGCGCTGATCGGATAGAGCACTGATTTAACTAGACACATCAACTCCGGACTTTCCAGAGTCGCGATTTTCCTCGAAATTCAAATTTTTTTCGATACACTCTGTTATGCCAGACTTATCAAAAAACTCCTAGAAATCTCGCACACATATTAAGAACCGATGACAATGCAACAATTTTATAGTTATGACCTGGTATTCTCACCTAGATCGTCAAAAAAAATTATTTTCATTTCGAAGATATGGCAAAGGCACTGGTTTTTCACAGCATAATTTACATTCAAAAATATGGCGAATGCAACTTTGCCAATTTTGAGTTATAGTTTTCATCTGATATGCAGGGATCAATCGAGGAGTTTTTCTCCCGTAGTCTTTTTAAGTGTTTTGTATTGCTAAAAAGTTTAAAATAAAATTATAGTTTGAACCAGTAAAAGACTCACTTATGAAGCAATAAGGACTAGAATGTTGAAAATAATAAGAATAAAGTCTTTGACCAAAAGATTTTCTCTTATGTAAAAAATCTTGATATGATTATGAAAAGTGAGTAAAGAGCAACCCACGCTCCTTTTACATAAGAGGAAATTTTTTGGTCAATGACTTTATTCTTATTATTTTCAACATTTTAGTCCTTAGTACTTCATAATCGTGTTTTTTAGTTTTTTAAACTATAATTTTATTTTCAACTTTTTAGTCCATATTGCTATAAAAGTAATAAAATATTATGGGAGAAAAACTATTTGATGGATTTCTCCACCTGAGATGAAAACTATAACTGAATTTTGGCAAATGTCCATTCGCCATATTTTCAAATGAAAATTATGCTGTGAAAACTAGTGCATTCGCCATATTTTTGAAATGAGAGAATATTTTTTGCTGAGGATATGGATGAGAATACCTTCAGGGTGGGGCACCACATACGCCACGGTCCCTGTAAACCAAACCATTGATTTTTTCGGGAATTTATCCAATTCATTATATGTATATTGATTGAGGCTGCAAAAGGAAATTATTTTGGAGTCTACAGGGTGGCTCAAAAATCATCAAAGTTGTGTTTTTTTAAATGAAACACCAGGTATTTCGTTAAATTTTTCAATAGGTCAGGAAAAAATAATATGATTTTATATGAGGTACTATGTACCGAACTATAACCGTTCACGAGTTATTGATTTTTTTATGAAATTGCTAGGTACAATTGGAAACTAAATAACATCGAAATGTATAGAAATCAACCCTTCGAATTCTGACCAAGCATAGAAGAGGTTTCATGCTATTGATTTCGATAAAACCCGTCTCTCAATATTATACAGAATGTTCAAAAATCATTGCCACTTTTTTATAATTTCAGACAAAGATAACTTCGTTATTTCAAATGGAACACCCTGTATTTTTTTGATCTGAACAATATAAAATTCAATTATCTTTAATTTCATATAGGGGTTCCCTATACTTAACCTAAATGGTTTTTCAGATATTGGCTTTTTCAAATAGTAGTTTATATTTCAATGCATTCTCTGAATCAAGGTTGCTTTGAAACGACATTTATTCAACTTGTTGAAAGAATTCTTATTGACAGTTATTGTGTTTCACGTTATTCAGAACATTCACTGAATTATTAGCGTTAAAAATGAAAACTTATCCCATTCAAGAGCGGATAGATATGATTTCAGCAATTGGTGAATGTTTAAGAGAATTGCCTTTTGGCGTCGAGGGTGTATGCCCAAAAATATCCAGACCGGAATCATCCAAACAAGTTGGTTTTCAAACGATTGCTACATCACCGGAAGTGTAGCTTATGAAAAGGCAAATAGACCAAAACCTATCATTGGAAATGAGAAAAATGAATTTCTTATTATGGGATCAATCATAGAAAATCCTCATACGAGTCAACGTAAGATCGAGAAAGATACAGGGATAAGCAGACGGAGCATTTCTAGGGTAATAAAAAATACAAATTCCACCCGTACCGTATTCAGATGCACCAGGAATTATATGAAATAGACTTCCATCGACGAATCGAGTTTTGTCTATGGGTTCTGGACAAGTTTAGTGAGGATGATCATTTTTTGGATTCCATTGTATTTTCTGATGAATCTACTTTTCATAATAATGGCTTAGTGAACAGACACAACTTCTATTATTATAATGATGTGAATCCTTATTTTTTCCGCACTCTGGATCACCATAATAGATGGTATGTTAACGTGTGGGGAGAAATTATAGGTACACATATTATAGGAACATACTTTTTTTATGGAAACTTGCATGGTCAAAAATGTTCACACAATGTTTACGAGATGATCTGCCTGAGCTCCTGAAGAATGTGCCGCTGAATATCAGACAACAGATGTGGTAACAATTGGATGGAGCTCCGGCACATTTCAAATTCAGTGTCAGACAGTTCTTGAATATGTGCTTTCCGAATAAATGGATTGGTAGGGGAGGACCATAAAATTGGCCAGCGAGATCACCAGATTTGACTTGCCTCGAATTTTTTCCTATGGGGATACTTTCAGAATGAGGTTTACGACACTCCTCCAACCACACTGGGAAATATGAAGGAGAGAATAAGGGCTGCTTTTCGAAGAGTGACGCCTCAAATATTATTAAATGTTGAGAAGTCTTTCATAGAGTGAGTGTATCTTTGTATTCAACAGGATGGTCGTCATTTCGAGCACCTACTTTGAATTAAATACATTAATGTTCCATATTTTGTTGTTGTTTCAGTTAAATAATAAAAAAAAATTGTATAGTCAGTTTAATGAACTACTGTCAGAACATGAATGTAAATGAACTTCATTTCAGTGAACAGTAAATATTTTCGATGAATTGAATAACAACTGTCAATATGTGAGCAAATCAAATAAATGTCGTTTCGAAGCTATCTTGATTCAAAGAATGCATTGAAATAAGAACTACTATTTGAAAAAGCCAATATCTGAAAAACTATTTAGGTTAGGTATAGGAAACCCCAATATGAAATATAAGATAATTGAATTTATTTTGTACATCGACTGAAAAAATACAGGGTTTTCTATTTGAAATAACAAAGTTATATTCGACTGAAATTATAAAAAAGTTACAATGATTTTTGAACATTCTGTATAATATTGAGAAACGCATTTTATCGAAATCAATAGCCCAAAACCTTTTTTATGCTTGGTCAGAATTCGAAGGGATGATTTCTATACATTTCGATGTTATTCAGTTTCCAATTGTACCTAGCATTTTCATTAGAAAATCAATAACTCGAGAACGGTTATAGTTAGGTGCATAGTACCTTTCATGAAATCATATTATTTTTTCTTGGCCTATTCAAAAGTGTAACAGAATACAGGGTGTTCCATTTAAAAAAACACAACTTTGATGTCACACTTTTTTTGAGCTACCCTGTAGACTCCAAAATAATTCCCTTTCGCAGCCTAATCAATATACATATAATGAAATCGAGAAATTCCCGAAAAAATTAATGGTTTGGTTTATAGGGACCGTGTCGTGTGGGGTGCCCCACCCTGTATATTCATACATAGGTACATACAGGTGAAGCTAATAAAGCCTGTATAAAAATTATAGATTATTCAAAATGATAAATAAAGCGATGTCGAAAATTCAACTTTCGCAACATTAACTTGATCATTCAATTGCATATTCGCGTACAGTCTCCGTTATATCATTAATAACAAGGAAGTTGTAAAAAGATATCCCAAAATGAGTCCCTTCAGCGATTTTGAAATTAGGCTCGAAAGTGCTGAACGTGTTTTTTACCTAAGATGCAAAAGGGGAGTCATACAAGGCTTGTCTATTTTTTGGCATGAAATAAACAGCCATAATGGATAAAGAATGTTGATATTGTATATATATACAGTGTCGGACATAAAGTTCGCAGCATATAGAAAACTTTTTTATTATTGATTTCTCAAAAAAAATCCAACCTGAAATGCCAAAACCAAAATTGAATTTTATACGACCCCATACGACTGAGATAGAAAAGCATGCTTTGTTTTCGAAATAATATGGTCCCATCACTTTATTTCCCACGGTAGAATTCAAATTCATGGGGAAATATTGTTCAAAATCGAATGATGATCCAGACCACCTATGACCAATTTCATATTTTAACTTTTTTTCCCCTTTTTCCTCATCGCCCTGTACAACGTAAGGAATATTATGCTGGACAAATGTATTGTATTGTATTGTTAGATATGATAATATCACTCTCTGAATGTTTTTTTTCCCACCTATCGAAAAATCACATTAATTGAATTATGTGACGGAATTTCACAAAATCTTGCTGCAAATAGTGAATAAAACTGAATTATCTCCAAGGTATGATGCCAGAACGAAAATGAATTTATTTTCACATAAATTTTTTTGATACAATCAGGAATTGTAAAATATGAAAATTTTTGTATAGTATTTTTTTTCGAGCAAGACATCAGAATGTATGTACAATATTTTATTGAATTTTTTGCAGCATTCAACGTATTATTATTAAGGTTTCAATCCACTCGAAAAATTTATTCACGTATTATATATGAATTTCAAAATATCGTTAGTTGTTACATTCGACTTCGATAGCAATACCCAGCTTCTATAGTTTTGTTCTATAAAGTTCACTGTAAATGATTGAGATACAGAACATTTGCCGATCACAGTTGGCTTTGAAAACGAATTCATTTCTAATTGTAAACAAACCATTTTTGATGCATCAATAATAACTCACAAATCTGTAGAGTAATTTCAGTAGTTTCTCAATTCAAACATGGCTGCTCGACTAAGTATACAGGAGAGAGTGGAGATTGTAATGATACATGGTGACAATTATCATACTTGTAGAGACACTGACGAAATTTTTAATGAAAGACATCCAGGTAAAAACGTTCATAATTCGACAATTACAAGAATTTTGAAAACATTCAGGGAATCTGTATCGGTTTCGAAAAAATACAAAGTAACACATAAACGACCGATAACTGAAAATGAAGAAACTGTTATCAATATTATGCTGTCTGCGATTGGAAATTCAAGAATATCATTATCGCAAAGAGGAGAAAATCTTGGTATATCCGATCGATCAATGAGAAAAGTTCTAGGTAATAAATTCAAACCGTATAAACCAAAAATTCATATACACTTTCAAACCATGAGATTTAGATAATCGCTTGGATTTCTGTTTTTGGTTTCAGTCTATGATGGAAGATAATAGACAGTATTCGGAAAACATAATTTACAGTGACGAGTCAACCCTCACATTGAATGGGGAGATAATTATCCCCATTTTAGGTTACAATGTAGAGACCAATATCACCTCAAAGTTAACGTCTGGAGCGGAATTCTCATTGACATTTTTGTATGGTACCAGTATTTTTCAGAAAACCACTGAATTCAGCAAGATACTTGAGAATGCTGCAAACGTTCCTCTCCGATTATTTAGATGATATTCCTCTGGACATGAGAGCTGAAATGTATTTTCAACAGGACGGTGCATCCGTTCATTCTACGCTAGAAGTGAGAAGGTGGTTAAACGGAACATTTCCAAATCGATGGACTGGAAGATATTCCAATAACGCTTGGCCCGCCCGGTCACCGGACCTCACTCCGTTGAATTTTTTCTTATGAGGATATCTCAAACAGAAGGTATATTCAAGAAGACCATTTCAAAATATACGTCATTTGGAGAATATTATCAGGGATTGTATTCGGGGAATAGCTCCCCAGATACTAAGAAATGTTCATGATGCAATGTACCACCGTACTATGCAGTGTATTGAGAATGGAGGACTCCACGTAGAATAAAGCATAGGACAAATTTGTTTCAAACAGTGTTATTTGTATTGTGAAAATAAATAAATTGGCATTCTGGCATCATATCTTGGATATAATTCAGTTTTATCTACTATTTGCTGCAATATTTTGTGAAATTCCGTCACATTATTCAATTAATGTGATAGTCCGACGAGAGGGAGAAATGAGAAAACATTCAGAGAGTGATATCAACATATCTAACAATATACGATTCGTCTAGCATAATGAGGAAAAAATGGGGAAAAAGTTGAAATATGAAATTGGTCATAGGTGATTCGAAGATCTGGATCAATATTCGATTTTGAACAATATTTACCCATGGATTTGAATTCTACGGTGGGAAATGAAGTGATGGGATCATATTATTTTGAAAACAAAGCATGCTTTTCTATCTCTATTGTATAGGGTCGTATAAAATTCAATTTTGGTGTTCGCAATTCACGTTTGGGATGAAGCAGAGGATTTTATCATGAATGATTTTTTGTGAGAAATCAATAATAAAAAAGTTTTCCATATGCTGCGAACTTTATGCCGGGCAGTGTATATATATATATATAGACCAATTTTCAGTCGTTATTTCTAAATTTATATATATATATATATATATATATATATATATATATAATATATATATATATATATATATATATATCAAATTGAATTTATGAATTTGTAAACATTTGTAGCGAACTATTACTACAGCTGTCTTTGATACAATATAAATCATAAATCCACTGAAAAAAAAAATACGGATTGTGCCCCATCCCTACCCTATAGGATCCATCTTCTGATTCAACACTTACCTCTGTGGGTATCCATACCAGTTCTGTCTCAGATCGGTGGTGACCTCTTTATTATCTTCTAGAGCTGCAACAGTATTTTGCCATAAGTCATGGTAAGATACTTTGTCTGGAGTGTAGAATTCGGTGTCTGTAGATTTACGTGTTACCACATTGTCCCCTGTCTGAAGATCAACTTTGAAACTATCTATATCTACAAAATGGAGACGATTGTCACGGAGGTGAATAGGTCTTCCGTCCCTGTCGTATTTCGGTCCCATGAATATCTTGATGAGAACCTTTTGTGATTTGTCTGATTTAACGTGAATTTTGTACTCGAACGGTATGTGGTTCAATCGCAATTGACGTACACGAACGTGGAAATCTCCATGAGCTTCATGAGGTTTGTAGAACACGGAGTTTTTCAGGATGGAGTAGAAAACTTCATTGTATGTGACAAGAGGGTCCATTTCCACATCTGTGACCTCAACGCCGTTGAATATCAACTCTCCTTTGGTGTATGCCGGTAAACGACTTAGGTACATTTGGAACGGTATGATCACAAGTTTATGCAGCAGTTGGTAGAATACTGGGTCTCGCAACGTTGTTTCGAAGTGCTCCAAAGCTGATGGGACAACTTCATTCTGATCTAACTGCTGAGTAGAGTAACCGAGGAGATGGCGGGCAAAATGCCAGATTGGACCATAAGCATGTAAGTTTGGTGAATCAATGTTACCTTCGATGAGGTTACCAAGGACGTTCATAAATTCTTCAGATTCTATTTTCACCAGTTCTCCCATGGTTTCCTGATAAAGAAATGGAAATCTTAGTATCTCTATACCCAAATATGAATGAAATTGGTACATTTTTTCCGTTTAGTTGTGTACCTATGGCTTTTTGATGTTTTCCAAACAACTAATTGTGAGAAAATCAGATAACAACATATTTTAGACAGACGTTCCTTATAAACTAATTTTCAAGATGAATCAATTGATGTTTTTGATAAAAAAATCGGATGAATAAGAATTCTAATACACTGGTAAATACACTATTAAATTAATATAAACAACTCAATGAAAAATACCTAAAAGTGAATAAACCAAAACTAAATGTCAACAAAAACGAAAGCAATGATCATAGCATCTGAATATGAACTGCGTAATTTGGGTAATTTGAATACTATCAACATAAATATGAATGGAGAAAATATCGAAATTGTATCCGAAATTAAATATCTTGGTTTCATTATTGATAGTTCTTCGTCATTAAATAAACATGCTGAGTATATTATTGAGAAAATATCAAAAAAGATCTTTTTTTTTCTAGAGTTTCAAATTGTTTGAGCACATATTCTAAAACAAAAACTTTTTAACAGAAAATTGAACCAACGAAATACGGAACTGAAAAGTAAAAAATAAAATGAACCTTCTTAGTCTCAATAACTAAGCTCCTAAACTAATGTAAGTAACTAATTTTGAGTCGGCGCGAACCAAACAAGCAAATTAATTAGATAAGGCGTAAAATGATGGCATCGCGTTGCGCGGTGACATTCTGATAATTTTTTTCTGGGTAATTTAATGATCTTTGTTGATTGTTCGTTTGGCGCCTACTCAAAATTAGTTACCTACATTAGTTAAGGAGCTAGTTAGAACTGAAAGTTTATTTATTTTACTTTCAGTCCTATTGTTGGTTTAATTTTTTGTTAAGTTTTTATTTTTCAATTTTTTGTGGCTGAAATCTACTAATTACTACCTACTTGTTTTTTTATTACTTCCAAAATACTTACTTACTCACCTTACTTCAACTATTACCGGCTAAATAATATGATTATCTACTCTTACCATTTGTTGTAATATAAATTATTTTTGCTGTTCTGGTTAGTTTATTTCATTACTTGGTATATCATTCCATCCTCCCATTGAATATAATGATAGTGACGGATGTAGGAGAACAAAAATAATGACATTAGCAATCTGTCATTGTCAACTACATATGTGTGCCAATGTTCAAAAGTGAAAAATTAATTATTCCCTATTTTTCTACCCGTAAGGGTGGATAATTCCATTCGAAATCCAAATATAATCAACTATTAGGTATACCCTAGCCAATAAAAAAAATCATCCGAATCGAAGAACCCAGTACAAAGATTTGCCTGATAGAATCGGTTAACGGGCCAGAATTCAGAGGGTGAGTGATCAATATCCTTCATTTTGCTACCCTTAAGGGTGGATTTCATTCTTCAAATTCAAATGGGACCACCTTCGAAGTATACCCTATCCACTGAAGGAAGAATTAACATACATGAAAAAAAAAAAAGAAAAATATACGCGTCGACTAGAGAACCTCCTGCTTTTTGGTTTCGTCGATCAATAACAACTTTCAATTGCATTATCCAACCTCATTTCGATTATTGTGCTTCCCTTCTGTTTTTATTCAGTCAAAAATAAAGTGTCTCAATAACAGAAACTTCAAAATCGTGGAATGCGTATGATTCTTAAATGTAGTCGCTACACTTCAATTTCGAATATGTTGAATTCACTTCAGTGGTTGACAGTAAAAAAAGGCTTAATTTTTCAACAATAGTTTTCATTTTTAAGATTGTTAAAGGTTTTCAACCAACTTATTTCAATGATATTGTCATTTTAAATGGAGATATTCATCATTATAACACTAGGCAACCACTTCCACATTAATAGAACTAGTTCGAGACGATGGTTTGAATGAATTCAATAAAGGTTTGAATGAATTCAATAAACTCCCCATACACTTGAAAGAGTCCAAAGTCCTGAGAAAAGTCTATTGGCTTTTTCAAAACAAGATTTGTGATGTATTACTGTTTAAATCGAATCGAAATATTTCGGTTTTTTGACATATCAAGCCACCGTGCTTGCGTGGCTGATCATCATAAGCTCTAATGTTAGTAATACTACGGGTCAACGGACTTTTAGAGATAAAATGTCTATAAAATTTGTTTGATAGACTAATAATGTATTCCTGGATGGACGTGACTCCAGCAAGTTCACATAGCGTATTTTATTTTGTATCCTATCCAATTTCAACAAAGTTGGTTTGGGTAGGCTGCAAAACAGTGGACAGGCATATAACATTAACGGTCTTATTAGCGCTTTATATATTATTAGTTTAGTTTTTGTTGATAATTTCGAATTTTTCGCAATGAGAGGATAATTCCGTTTGACCGCAGCGGACGTTCTTTGGATTGCAAGGTTCACATGCTTATATAATGTTAAACGCCTGTCCAGTAATACCTCCAGGTATCTCACAGAGTCCGATTCTCCAATGGTATTGTTGTTAATTTTGATTATTTTGAATATTTTTTATTATTTGTAAATATTCTAGAAAAATGTATTACTTCCGTTTTTATTTGTTACTCACCATATACGGTATGACCGTCCGTTTTAAGTGGATCTGCAGCTGTCTCGCTGCAACTTCACTAGCGAACGAATGGGCATATATTGCAGTGTCGTCCGCATATACAGTGTGCGGCTAAATTATGGAACAAATTCGATATTCCGCAAGCAATGTACTTTTGACAACAATTCTGAAAGAGGTCGATTTTTGTTTTTAAATGTTTATTTTTGAATGTATATTCTAAAGAGGTTATGTTACTTGTTTTGACGTGGTGACGTAATCGGTAATTTTTCAAATTGAAATAGATATCTTGTGATCCTTCATCTGAAAGGTCTTTCAATACTGCATTCAATGATAATAAATAATTTGATTTGTTTATACAGGGTGAACAAAAATTAATATTTTATTTCAGTGAGAAAATAACTTTATATCCAACAAAACACAACATTTAAATAAAATGTTGTTCAACCTGTATAAACAAATCAAATTATGTTTTATCATTGAATGCAGTATTGAAAGACTTTTCAGATGAAGTATCACAAGACATCTATTTCAATTTAAAAAAATTACCGATTACATCACCACGTCAAAGCCAGTGACATAACCTCTTGAGAATATATATTAAAAAATCGGCTTTCAAAAACAAAAATCAGGATTTTTGTCAGAAGTACATTGCTTGCGGAATATTGAATTTGTACCATAATTTAGCCGCGTACTGTATGGCAACATTCGTCCGCTCGAACATTGGAAAGTCATATGTATACAGTGAGTTCAGATGTGGCGATAGGCACTAACCCTGTGGGATACCTGCTCCAACTGGGTATTCTACGGAACTAGTTTCGTTAATTTTAACTCTAAAAACCCGTTAATCCAAGTAAGAATCTAAGAGTTCCACCATGTATAAAGGCATGCCAGCCCTTTGCATCTCCGTGATTAATCCTCCTATCCAGACTATATCGAAAGCTTTTTCGATGTCTAGCAGGACCATAACAGTGTTTTGCTCACGATTATAGGATTCCCTCACTCCGTGAACAATCCGGGCAACCTGCGAGGTTCTAGAATGCCCCTTGCGGATTCGATATGAGTTTAGCCTATTCTCGACTTTGACAAAACGCATTTTCGGAATTGGAATTACTACCACTTTTTTAAGTAGTTTGAGGTAATATTTCCATTTTATAATGGCATTTATTATGTAGATAAATTGAACCAGGAACTTCCTCGGCAAATTCTTGAGTAAAATCACATCAATTTCGTCGAGTCCTGGGGCTTTATTTGTTGGGAGTTTTTGAATTATGTTTGTCAGTTCGTCGATGTTTGTGATGACTTCAACTAGTTCTTGAATTAATTGCTAGTGTCAGCATTTATCTGATTTGACTCGCGATTTGACAGGTCTGCTTTTGTTCTTTGGTGACGTCTGCATCCGTTTTGTTAACATTCTGGAAATATTATCCGGACATCTCCGCTTTCCCAAGGTCGGACATCGCCCGTGTTTGGCCATTCTCTATGGTAGACATGGGTTCAAATCGCCTTTTTATTCATTTCCCACAGAGAATTGTCACGCACTTCAAGTTTCTCGAGTTTACTTGCCCACAACATATAATTATGTTCATTTATTGATATTCTTATTTGGTTTGCTAGGTTGTTCATATTCATTCTGTGATTTGAATTTCATGTAGTTTGCCAAAGTTTACGTTCATTTCTTTTTTGATCTATAAGTTGTAAGATATGCTGAGGCAAGACAACTCGGTCATCCTATACTACTATTTTCTTGGTAGTTTTGTCCCTTGCTGCTTGTATATTGAGAATGATTTTTTCACTTCTTTATCTAGTTGCGCGCCCGTCATGTGCTGATTAATTATCGTGCTGTGAGTCAGTGTTTTCCTGAACTCGACCCAGTTCGAATAGTCGAACTTTTTCCTTTTGACTTTAGGTTTGTTCCTATTCTTCAATGAGAACACGACTGGGTCGTGGTGGGGTATCATTGCATTGATTGTGGCTAGATCACTAATGTCAGTGACGTTCAAGTATAACAAAAAACAACTATTATGTGAGATTTTTATTTATTGAAAATAAGAAGCAGAATTGTTGTCAAGTAATGAATTGGATGTTCGGAATGTCCGCCTAATGCTTCTTGATAATAAAATATTCGATTCGAAAATTCTTCCCGAACTTTATGTAACATATCTGTAGTTATATCAGCTCACACCCGTGTTATTCGTTGTTTCAGTTGCGATAATTTGTTTTCAGTATGAAGAGAAGGTGAGTAGTGTTATAATCATGTATACATCAGTAGGTCTTAAACATCGACAAAATAATCCGTCTTCATATTTCCAGGTAATTGATCGATTATCAGTTTACCAAATCCAATATATGGTACCCGTTATGATTAAGGTCATCGAAAATAAATGAATCACGTATCATATGGGTCGGAAATTAGATTATTGTAAGGATTCAAAATTCTAACTGATAAAGCTTTGAAACGAATTCGAAAATGAAAAATTATTAAGGTTATTAATCTTCCTCTTTTGACCATATTTTATATTACTAATCGCAATTGTAATTCCGTAGAAGAAGCATGGTTGAAAGTAAAATTCAATGACATTTTCAACAATATGGAACTCGACCTCTATGCCTTTCGAAATTTTCAAGTTGATGGGCCTCCAGCGCCCTCTGTCGAGTAATTGTGATGTATTTTCTCTCAAAAAGTGGGTTCGGTTATGCAATTCAAAATATTTTCTGTCACATTGTTTCAGATCAAAGCGTTCAAAAATTATTGATGTGAGGGTACCATTCAGATCATCACATTTCAAATGCATATTGTAAAAAAAACGTATTATCAAAATTCGAAAAAAAATTGATGGTTGAACGATGTCTCACTTGACTCCCCATGCTATCAGAAATGTTTGAGTTGATGTATGATCCCGCGCCGTTCATCAAGCAATCACAATATCTTTCATTTCAAAAAGTATTATCGGTGATATCACTCAAACCGGTTCTCTTTCCATTGTTCTGGAAAAAGGACTATAAATAGCCGCACTGTTTATATATATATATATATATATATATATATATATATATATATATATATATATATATATATATATATAATTAGGTTTCTTGTTTCTTGGGTGTTTGGTTTATATCAGAAACCATGATCATTTTTCGAGTATTTTTTTCACATTTCCAACGTTTCGCCTGTGACCACAGTCTTCATCAGGGATTTTTTCGGGGCTAAGGATACTAACGAATGGAACTGAATCACTATTTTGAAAAACAATGACAAACAACCACAAATACCATCACATATAATATGGGAGAAAGTTTTGTTTGTGTGGAACACATTATTGCAACCACACTTCTCACCACTGCTTTATTTGTTAACGGCGATAAGGTGGAAGGCGATGAGGAAGGCCGTACCCAAATAAAGCAGTGCTGAGAAGTGTGATTTTAATAATGTGTGCCATACTAACAAATTTTTCTCGCATATATTAATTTGTGGTTGTTTGTCATTGTTTTTTATAATAGCGATTCAGTTCCATGCGTTGATATCCTTAGCCCAGAAAAAAAATTAACACTCGAAAGAAGATCATCATTTCTGATATAAACAAAACCTTCAAGAAACAAGGAACCTAATTATATACTCCTGGTTCACGAGAATCACGTCCTTCATATACAGTGCGTTCATAAAAAATCCATAGTAGTTGAATCTGGGGACCTAGCAGGCTATTCAATGTGACCGCATTGTCCAAAATCCAGCGATAACTACTGGAGCATAATGTGGACCAAATAGTAAAATCTATTTGACCTGGATGATTAATGTCTGGAAGAGTTTTTTTAACAAAAAATTAAACCGACGGAGAAATCAACTGAAAAGCAGAAAATAAAATAAACCTTCCCAGTCTAAATGATGATTGAGCTCCTAAACTAATGTAAGTAACTGATTTTGAGTCGGCGCCAAACAAACTAGCAATTGAATTAGGTAAAGCGTAAAATGATGGCAGCGAGATGCACGGCTGCGTTTTGATTACTTCTTTCAAAGTAATATAATGATCTTCGAAAATTGTTTGTTTGGCGCCGACTCAAAATCAGTTACTCACATTAGTTTAGGAGCTCAATTATCATTTCGGAGCTCAATTATCATTCAGATATTTTATTTTATTTTTTGCTTTTCAGTTGATTTTTTCGTCGGTTTAATTTTTTGTTAAAAAGTTTTTTTTGCTATACATAAACGATGTAAATAAATATTTGACAAATGAATATTTGTAAAACTATATACAGATGATATGTTATCAGTAATTGGCCCCGATCATCGAGTTCATACAGTTAATACTATAAATGGTGAATTAAAAGTTTTGGCAAACTGGCTTAAGCTTAAGAAGTTGAAATTAAATCCATCCCAAACAATATGCATGATCATAGGAAGTCGAAAAAATTATAAATTATTTGAAGAAAAAAATCTAAATATCATCATGGACAATGAAAATATTGATATCGTGCAAAAAATTAAGTATCTTGGGATACAACTCGACCCACACTTAAGCTTGAGCCAACACATTGATAACACTTATAAGGAATTAGGTGAAAAAAATAGTTTTCTCCATAGAATATCTACAAAACTTTCTATTTGGACAAAAAGATGTATGTGATATGGTTGAACTCAGAAAAATATGTGCTTTTGATTTTTGTTATAAATATATCACCATTCCATTAAAAAAAATATCGATGACGTAATATCTTGTCAGGTAGTAGTGTTAAAAAAAGTATAAAACTAAAATTAAAATCCGACCTGTTCGAACTTTACCTCCGAAAATAATTAACTCGTGAGATAATCGAGCAAATAATATATATATATATATATATATATATATATATATATATATATATATATATATATATTATATATATATATATATATATATATATATATATATATATATATATATATATATATATATATATATATATATATATATATATATATATATATATATATATATATAAATATATATATATATATATAAACAGTTTGACTCATTGAATATGGAACCACCCCTGTAGAATACGCATTTTTCAATCAATCTAAAGAAAAAATTAATATTGAGCATTATAAACTGTATTTCGACACAAATTTTCATAACCTAAGTTCCATTTCCAAGGCACTCTATGGTGTTTTTTCTTTGTCAAAAACGGCAAAAGTTTATTAGGCAATTTTTGTTTCCAAATTTGACTACATCACTGGATTTGTAATCGCTATAAATGAGAACCATCATCATTTCATGAAAAAATATTGGTTAATAACGAAGTTACAAGTATTTGATTATAATTGTTATTTAGATTATAGACATATTAAAAATCTGGCAACACTGCCGATACAAAGTAGATCACCAGTGAACTTGTACAGTACAGTCAATAGCTCATTTCGTTCTACAGTTATAAAAATGGTAATGTGAGCGATTTGAGGTTGAACCGATTTTGTAATAAAAATCCGACTACGCCACTGGATTTGTGCCGAAATTACACCTCAACAAATAAGAAATAGTGTAACAATTATTCGGAAGAGATACGATAGATGTGTCGAACCAAATGGAGGTTTGGTAGAAGCCACAAAAATTCAAATATGGAAGAATGTACTACTGTATAACTTGAAAATGAATCTCAAATTTTCTGTTCTTTTTGAATACACTTATAACCTACACTTAAATAAATGATTTTAAGGGAATATAATTTACAAATCCAGTGGCCTAGTCAGATTTTTATTACAAAATCGCTTCCACTACAAATCGCTCACATTACCATTCTTTTAACTGTATAACGGAATGAGCTATTGACTTCGGATTTTTACTGTACAAGTTCACTGGTGTTCTACTATGTATCGACGGTGTTGCCAGATTTTAAATATGACATAATTTAAATAAAAATTATAATCAAATACTTTTTTTCCAAAATTGAAGTTGTTGTAACTTCGTTGTTAACCAATATTTTTTTATGAAATTTTGACGGTTTTTATTTATAACGACTACAAATCCCGTGGTGTAGTCAAACTTGACAACAAAAATTGCCTAATAAACTTTTGGCGTTTTTGACAAAGAAAAAAAACCATAGTCTGCCTTGGAAATAAAACTGAAGTTATGACAATTTTTGTCAAGATACAGTTTTCGATGCTCAATATTAAAATGGAATTGTTTTTGAGATTGATTGAAAAATGCGTATTCTACATGGGTGGTTCCATTTCAAATGGGTCACACTGTATATAAATATATATTAAATATATATATATATATATATATATATATATATATATATATATATATATATATATATATATATATATATGACCCATTCAAAATGGAACCACCACTGTAGAATACGCATTTTTCAGTCAATCTCAAAAATATTTTTTTCTAATATTAAGCATCAAAAACTGTATCTTGACACAAATTTTCATAACTTTAGTTTCATTTCCAAGGCACTCTATGGTTTTTTTTCTTCGTCAAAAACGGCAAAAGTTTATTAGGCATTTTTTTTCCAAATTTATTTACACTACTGAATTCGTAGTCGTTATAAATTGAAACCAACAAAATTTCATAGAAAAATATTGGTTAACAACGAAGTTACAACAACTTTAATTTTGGAAACGAAGTTTTGATTATAATTTTTATTCAGATTGCAGACATATTTGAAATCTGGCAACACTGCCGATACAAAGTAGAGCACAAGTGGATTTGTACAGCGAAAATCCGAAGTCAATAGCTCATTCCGTTCAACAGTTATAACTACTGAAAGTATGGTAATGTGAGCGATTTGTGGTGTACTAAATCACAGCCTACTATTGATTCAGTACAATACCTATGCCCAATGTATTAGTTCAGCTTTCCTCAAATTATTGATACATCCTCCAAAAGCTTGTTTCAATTGAGTTTTGCAGAATAAAAAAGGAACATTTTTTTGTCCTGCTTTCTGTTTTATTATTGAATAAATGATTTTGATACTTTAAAACTTGATTCGGTTCATTTCGTTTTTATCGGCTATTGAAAACTGCATAACTTGAAAATGAATTTTCAATTCTCTATTATTTTTTGATACACTTATAACCTTAACTTGAATAAAGGAGTTTGAGTGAATATAATTCACAAATCCAGTGGCGTAGTTAGATTTTCATTACAAAATCGCTTCCACCAGAAATCGCTCACATTACCATACTTTCAGGAGTTATAACTGTAGAACGGAATGAGCTATTGACTTCGGATTTTCGCTGTACAAATTCACTGGTGTTCTACTTTGTATCGGCAGTGTTTCCAGATTTCAAATATGTCTATAATCGAAATGAAAATTAATATCAAATACTTTGTTTCCAAAATTAAAGTTGTTGTAACTTCGTTGTTAACTAATATTTTTTTATGAAGTTTCCATGGTTTTCATATATAACGACTACGAGTTCAGTGGTGTAGTCTAATTTCAAAACTTAAATTGCCTGATAAACTTTTGCCGTTTTTAACGAAGAAAAAAAACCATAGAGTGCCTTGGAAATGAAACTAAAGTTATGAAAATTTGTGTCAAGATACAGTTTTTGACGCTTAATTTTCAAAAGATTTTTTTTTAGAATGACTGAAAAATGCGTATTTTAGAGGGGTGGTTCCATTTTGAATGGGTCACACTGTATATATATATATATATATATATATATATATATATACATAAATGAGAAAAATATCGATTATGTTTTACTCACATTCCATATTGCTCCACTTGCGATGGCATCACCAATGCGTCTTTCCAAATCTCTCACAAAGGTATGGCTGAGGCCATTGTAGTTCCCTGCCCAACGATTTTGTCCGTAGTTGTAGGAATACTCGTGCAGTTTCGCAAATTTCGGCCGATTGGGGAAGGGCACTCCATTGGGGTATACAAGATTAGAGTGATAAGGAGTCACAACAGGCAAGTCCCAGTCGAGGAATTCGATGTCATCGTAACCATATGGAACGCGTTCCATTATGTAACGAGCCCAGATATTCTGGCTGGAGAAGTAGTAGAGGGAACCCCTAGGAATGTTGTTCCATCCGAATTCGGTACTGTTCATCCAGAATGGGAAATTGATATGCATATTAAAGAAAAATGTGTTCACACCTACATCTTGAAGATAATAAGCGAGGGAAGTTTGTTCGTGGTCCAAGTTCAAGTGGTGGTTTGAATAGTTGGATTCGATGGTGTATCCTTCGAATTCTTTTCCCTCAACGTGTTGCTTAGTTTCATGTATTTGTTTGTAGTACTGGGCTTTGGTAATGACAGCAGCGCCGAAAAACATATGTGGAGTTACTTCGTAGATGGGTGGAAGCATGATTCCCTTGGTGTCAGCTCGGTGGACTACTGCTACGTAGAGAGAGT
This sequence comes from Gonioctena quinquepunctata, assembly GCA_018342105.1. Classification (NCBI taxonomy): domain Eukaryota; kingdom Metazoa; phylum Arthropoda; class Insecta; order Coleoptera; family Chrysomelidae; genus Gonioctena; species Gonioctena quinquepunctata. The sequence goes on along the minus strand of JAFIRS010000498.1, from coordinate 189,161 downwards.
AAACGAACATGCCTTCATTGACGTTCTTACGAGCCCAGACGGCAGTCTTGTAGAATGTATCGAAGTCTTTGGCATAGTAGAGCATATTGAATAGAGCAACTGCTTCACGAATATGATTCTGGTCATATATGGAAAATATGGCTCCTCTTGCAAGAGGAGCATATTTTCTATATTTATGGAATTTTTCTACCACGCCGTCTTTCTGTAACAAAACCATCAAGGAATTATTTCCGTCGATTCAAAATATTTAAATGGAAATGGAATACTGATGTCTCTGCACGGTGTCTGTGTATCTGTTCAATTTTCTGCCTTGGCTTCATAAAATCTAAACCATGCCTAATCCATTAACACTATAACTTCAAAATTTGGAGTAATAATAAAACTCAAACCTCATTTCATAGTGATAACCAATCAAAGCGGAAGATATTATCTATTCATCACTTTCCGCTGTATCATACTGACTATTTCCCCATATTATTTTTGAACCTATCAAATAGCCCAAAAATTATCAGAGACAACCAATCAAATCAGTGTTATAGTAATAAATGTTTTCCCGCTATTTTATACTGATAAATGCACACAGGCTTCTCAATAAATTCACAGTAGCTCCTGTCAAAATCATATGTAGACACATTCAATTCCTGTAATTAAACAGAAAATGAACATATATATATATATATATATATATATATATATGTGGGAAGTATTTGCTGACTTGTAAGGTACAAAACTAGGCATATTGGTGTGAGCAGCAATGAAAAAGTAAACTCTTTAAGGTTTATCCAAGTTTTCGGAAATATTTATTTCCATCATCAGAGAAACTAAAATAGATGAAAAAACCAATAGTAATACATATTCTAGTGCGAAATATTATGCTAGTTACAACTTTGTTGAGGTTGGTTTCAATGATGTTAAACATATTCATCTAACATAGTGATACAAAAAAAAATCGTAAATCAAGGAATGAAACGAAGTTAAAAATTACTACAACCATATTAGCATTGTTTAAAATCATATAAATATAAATGTGTACTCTATGTGGTGTGACAAGTGAAACTGACAGGTTAGGAATGAATCTCCCAATTATATTTGAGCCAACGACACCTGATGGGTGACACTTGGAAATAGTTACAGTGGTGCCAACTGTAAGATTAGTACCAACTGATGTAACCAGGTGGCGGTAATGTTGAAAAACACTTTTATTTGATATTACATTGTTGTCATTTTGATTGATTTCTAAAGACAATAAATAAGAGTAGATCTCACTCTAATGGTCAATATCTGTTCTTTTATTTATACAATTGTTTTCTTGGGAAATGAAAGCATGTTTTCTTTGAGGTATATGACTCTGTCGCTAGCACTTTCACTGAATCGTTATTCATCTGGTGGTCAAATTTATTCACATGTTCTGCCAGAGCACATCTTTCAGGATGCAATCTGCAGTAACTTTCATGAGGAGTTATTCTGTTCGATAATGATCTCTGCGTTTGACCAATCAATATATTGTGTATTATAACCATAACAAGGAATACTACATTTGTCATTGAAAGTAATGGAGTTCAATCTTTAACTTCAGAATTAATTGATCTAATTGTTAGAACTGTCATATAAGATATTTTAAATTCTATTCATTCCAAAGTCAAAGATAAAACTCCATTACTTTCAATGTCAAATGTAATTTATAGTAAGTATTCCTTGTCATGTGAGCAATAGTTTCCCCTTCATTTATGTGTGCAATTGTTGTGGGCGTTGATTCATTTATTACCAACATGAAAAATAAGGCAAAGTTACCGAATTCCATGTGTCAAAGTCTGAAATTGATTTATTTGGAACTGTGTAAGAAGGAAGATTTTTTCGATAAAAACTACGATATTTTGTGCAAAGTTGTGCCGAAAATAAGTGATTTAGGGTATATTGTTCATGCTGGTAGAAATAAGGAGGCATTTTGATTGAGTTTTGTTTGAGAAAACGGTGTTTGAAAATGAGGTTATATTTTTTTTAAGTTATCTTACTGGGGAACGGTATGAGATCGCCGCATTTTTTTTCCGGATTCGTGTTTAGGAGGCAAAAACACGTAATAAAAGTATTTTCCCCATATTCAGAGTGCATGTGTGATGTAACTTTATATTTACCCGCAAAGATCATTATCGAACAGAATAATTTCTCATAAAAGTGACTGCAGATTGCATCTTGAAAGATGTGCTTTCTCAGAACATGTGAATACATTTGACCACCAGATGAATTACGATTCAGTAGAAGTGCTAGCGACAGAGTCACATACATCTATGAGAACATTCTTAGGAATGGCTTTCATTTCCCAAGAAAACAATTTTATAAATAAAAATAACAGATATTAACCATTTGAGAGATCTACTCTTATTCATTGTCTTTAGATATCAATTAAAATTGACAACAATGTAATATCAAATAATAGTTCTTTTCAACATTACCGCCACCTGGTAACATCAGTTGGTACTAATCTAACAGTTGGCACCACTGTAACTATTTCCAAGTGACACCCGTCAGGTGTCGTTGGCCTGAATATAATTGCCAGATTCATTCCTAACCTGTCAGTTTCACTTGTTACACCACATAGAGTACACATTCATATTTATATAGTTTCAAAAAATGTTAATGTGGTGGTAGTAATTTTGAACTTCGTTTTATTCCTTGATCTACGATTTCTTTTTCTTTTGTATCACTATGTTAGATGAATATGTAACATCATTGAAACCAACCTCAACAAATTTGTAAGTAGCATGATATTTTGCACTTGAATATGTATTACTCTTGGTTTCTTCATCTATTGTAGTCTCCCTGATGATGGAAATAAACATTTCCGAAAACTTGGATGAACCTTAAAGAGAGATTTCCTTTTTCATTGCTGCTTACCCCAATATCCCCAGTTTTGTATATATATATATATATATACATATATATATATATATATATATATATATATATATATATATATATGTATATATATATATATATGTGTACTCTATGTGGTTTCACTTGTCACACCCTATAGAGTAGACATTTATATTCATATAATTTTAAACTACGCTTATGTGGTTGTAGTAACTTTGAACTTCGTTTTATCCCTTGATCTACGTTTCTTTCTTCTTTTGTATCACTATGTTAGATGAATATGTTTAACATCATTGAAACCAACCTCAACAAAGTTTATCCCTGATGATGGAAATAAACATTTCCGAAAGCTTGGATAAACCTTGAAGAGTTCATATATATATATATATATATATATATATATATATATATATAAATATATATAAATATATATATGGAATGATTCTGACTCACTACATGCAGTTATAATAATTCGTAATTTAATGAAAAAAGTTTTAAAAACTGTAACCCGACTATGGAAAAAATGAAATGAACTAGAAAGTAAGAGACAAGTCTTTTGATATGTAAGACATTCCTTTATTTAGTTCTATTGAAGACTTCTGGCAGTTTCATATTAGTCGTTATAATTCAATTTGAATTCCGTGGTCGTGCGTATTTTTTATGCTGTTTGTTTCTTTATTAAACAATAGTTTTATGAAATCTCTAGCTTTCGTGATATTATTTTCAAATAAAAAGTACACAGGCAGACATAGACATGTCTTTCATTGTTCAGAATGAGAATGAGTTTTTTTTTCACTTTTTTTCAAGTATCACCTCAGATTTAAGAAAAAATCAATTCTATTGTTGTTCCACACTATTATGTGTAGATCAAGTGATCACTCTGTATATTATTTTATCTATTTTGTACTGATTTTAGTTACTATGTTTTTTTTTAAAACATGACATGAAATTTGACTGTAATTTGAAAGAGTTGTCAAATATATGTTCTTGTTTTGCCTATTGAATCTCAAACTAAAACTGTGTTTCTGAATACAATGTTGGGTTCAGTATAAAACCCACAAAATTGTTATTTTTAGCGCTCTTTTCGCTAGTTCATCACAGTACCAGTGCTCATACTCATCACAGAGAAAGTAAAATAAGTCATAATCTTGGAACTGTTTATTAATTTCTTATTGAAAATATCAATTTAGGATTTAGCTTTGAATTCAAGTCATGGCCTCCAAATAAAGTATCTACTATTTGTGATTGCGACCGAGCTGAAGCTTGGGGAGCATACAAGAACCCCGCACGAAAACATAAGGGAAATTGGCTCCCGGTCGAATTGGCTGAAATTTTATCATGTTATAGTAGGATGGGTCATTACAAAAAAGTGTGAGCTCAAATGATTTTATATGTTTAGTTTCTGAGATATAAGCCGTCAAAATTCGTAAAAATGTCGTATTGGGGTAGGATTGACAAAGAAAAAACGGTTTTTTAGTCGAAATAGTACAAAGTAAGGATGAAAATGTATTGATCGGAACTCATAAACATGTTCAATTATAATCTAGTTGATGATAGTACATTAGGGGCATAGTCAAAAAAATAGTTTTTCCGGATTTTTCTTCCAGAACGATTTCAAAATCAACAAGTTATGTTTCGTTAAGATATCATAATTTCAGCCAATCGTAGGCGAAAAAACGTGTTTTGTTTATTGATGACTCTCTCTGTTTGAAATATTGATTTTTGTTAATTTTCGAGTATACCCCTATAGTGAAAACAATTGACAGATCGTTTTTGATTACATAAAAAGGAATTAATTTGCTACTGCCCATTGAATAAAAGATAGGGTAACATTCTGAAACTCAATTGTTCAATATAACCTTTAATTTAAATAAAGGATGCGTTACGTTTTTTTTAAGGTCATTTACAAGGTTTTTATTGAATATCTAGAAAGCTGTTACTTCAATTTGGACCATATTTTACCCACAATATTTTGAAAATGCTGACGGTACGATAGTTTTATCAACTTTGTATGTTGCGTTTGTAAGATATGCATTTTTAAAGTTTACGTTATTACGATATATTGGGTAACCTATCGATTTAACAGAATTTCATGGAACCTTTGGACACATTCAATTCTATTATACAACTTTTAGAAATCATTTATTTGATACTATAAACAACACAAACCACACTCAACAACAATTTGTATACAACAGTATAGGCTAAAAAAAAATCGAATTATAAATAACGACTTCTAACATAAAAAGTCAATGAATATCATGGAAATTATAATATAACAAATCGAAATTGAAACTTATTAGTTATAAACAACATAATCAACAATTTACATAATGGAACTCTCAAAAAACAAACAATAACCAAAACCCAAATTCGAATAAAATTATTAATATTTTTATTGATTGGTCTATTTGCGCAATCTAAAACATTTTTAACAGTTTATGGCTAGGGTAGGTACTTTATTGTTTCTATTTGAAATTGATATGCGTAATCCTGAACCTGGACTATTACGCTGCCGCATACCGTCCAGATTTAGGAATGCTATAAAGTATCAACTGTGGATATCCTTTAGTATTATTCCTGATGCACCTGCAAATGAACGTATTCTAGGCTACTACTGTACCTGCAGAACTGGAGCAAAAACAGTGGGATCCTGTTCCCATATTTGCAGCGTACTTTGGTACCTAGGATATGATCGTCATTAAGAAACAATAAAGTACCCTAGCCATGAACTATTAAAGAATGTTTTAGATTGCGCAAATAGACCAATGAATAACAATATAAATTATATTATTTTAATTTAGGTTAAGTTTATTGTTTGTTTTTTGAGAGTTCAATTATGTAAATTGTTGTTCATGTTGTTTAAAACTAATCAGTTTCAATTTCGATTTAGAGTTCACTACTACAATACACTATAAGATTTTCACTACTTAAGGGTTCACTATAGCACGACGCGTGTTTCGCTATACATTTCGACATTTCGATTTGTTATATTATAATTTCCATAATATGAATTGACTGATTTGTTGAAAATATAAACAGGATGTTCATAAAATCAGATGTTTATGTTAGAAGTCGTTATTTATAATTCGATTTTTCATTTAGTCTAAACTGTTGAGTTCCAAATTGTTGTTGAGTGTGGTTTGTGTTGTTTATAGTATCAAATAATTGATTTCGAAAAGTTTTATCATAGAATTGAATGTGTTTAAACGTTCTATAAAATTTTGTTAAATCGATAGGTTACCCCATATACAGGGTGTAACATAAGTAAGTTGAAATATTCTAGTGACGTATACCTGAGACAATTTTAGGAAAAAAAGTCTATATAAACTTGTCTCCGGAAATGCTTCGTTTCGGAGATACAGGGTGTCGAAATTGAATTTTTTGTTCGCTTTTTAAAAATAACTTTTGCAAAAAATTTGTTATTTGCACGAAATTTGGTACCCGGGGTTTTTTTGACGTGGGAAAACATAATTTCGTATTAATTTTCATGTAACATCTAGAGGGCGCTGCGTACGCTGTCATTATTTATTTCAAATTGCCCTAACATTTTTTACAGTAAACTTTTGGTACTTTTCATGGAAAAACCTTATTCCCACGCCTTTTCCAAGTAAAAAAGGTACACTTCATTAACAACGCTGGAGGTGATCGTTTTCGAGATATTTACAATTTTCTATATCGATGCATGTTACTTAGCTCCTAGGGCACCAAGCGAAGTTGCTGAGAACATTACAAAAACTAAGTATGTGGTAGGTTTCGTCAAAATAAACGAATTTTTTCCTATGAAATGTTTATCGAAAAATGATTTGTTTTCGAGATACAGGTTGTTGAAATTTTTTAAAACATGGTTGGTTTTTGTCATAAGTTATTTGCAACTGCAGTTATTTCCATCAAACTTTGAACACAGACTTCTTTCAAACTGAGCATTATCAAATTGCTTAATCAATCGAAATTAAAAAAAAATTGTCAGGTTCAATTATTCAATTAGAAAGTGCTGCATTTCGGAGTTTGTAAAAAAATAATTCGGAGAAGTAAGTAAGTAAGAATTTCCGTCAGCCAAGCCGTATGCAAAAACCATATCAGCCATTTCAGCATTCGTAAAGTCGGGCATGGTACCCAAAAATCACTTTATAAACTCCAAATACTATAAACTTCAAAAATGCATATCTCACAAACGCAACATATAAAATTGATGAGTCTATCATATATGATAGTCAACATTTTCAAAATATTGTGAGTAAAATATGGTCCAAATCAACGGAAGAGTTTTCTAGATATCCAATAAAAACATTGTAAATGATCTAAAAAAAATGTAACGCACCCTTTACTAAATGAAAGATAATATTGAACAATTGAGTTGATCAGAATGTTACCCTATCTTTTATTCAATGGGTAGTAGTGAATAATTCCTTTTTTTGTAATCAAAAACGATCTGTCAATTGTTTTCAGTATAGGGGTATACTCGAAAATTTAAAAAAATATTTATTTCAAACAGAGAGAGTCATCAAGAAACAAAACTCGTTTTTTCGCCTACAATAGACTGAAACTGTGATATATTAATGAAATATAACTCGTGTGTTTTCAAATAGTGCTGGAAAAAAAAATCCGGAAAAACTATTTTTTTTTTACTATTCCCCGTATACACCCTAATGAACTATCATCAATAAGATTATAATTGTACATATTTATGAGTTCCGATCAATACATTTTCATTATAGAACAGACGCATATTTTCAGAAAAAAAAATCAAAGCATTTTTATTGGGCATTACCTTAATGAATATTTTGAATATTTTCAATGTTTTATTTTATTTTATTGTTATAACAAACATTTTACCTGAAACATGTTCACATTTATAATTGTTCAGATATTTATAATACTTTTATCGATTTTGTGAGTTGATATCGTTGATGTGTGTCTCATTTTATCTATATTCAACTATGTATTGTATTTTATGAATAACTTTATTTATACATGTAGGGGAGAGTTCCTTTGAATTGGACAGCCCATGAACCGGACGCTACAGTTTTCTACCACACCCGATAGTAATTTAGCATCCTTTACGTAAATCCAGTTTTCGCAACATCGAGCGACATGTCTTGGAAGATGGCTGAATCTGAGGCTCGCGTCTTGTTGACGGGGCATGCATTGAAAAATCCGTTGCCGGTAAAGTAAATATTTACGTAAATTTGCGAAGTGAATAGCTACGTTTCTAGTGACCATTAGTTGCCGCTTTTTATTATACAAACATCAAGTGATTATCCCTTATCAGACAGGTATGTTAAATCATTGATATAACGTTTTGTAGAAATTATATTTTGAGGTTATTTTAAAAACCACATATCCCATGAATCGGACATTCCGACGCCCAGGAAATGGACGTCCAGTTCATGGGCTGCAATGTGTCCGGATCAAGGGAGATGTGGAAGTATGTTATGTAATTCAATATTTACTGTATATTTTCTCTGTTTCGGTACTACTAAATGATTTCAACTATTCTCCTGAAACTATATGACAGTATTTTCACGTAAGATTGAATTTTTAAATGGACAATGCACATCTGCTCGCGTATATTTATTATCATATAGAAGCTTATCTGTTCATTTTTTTTTAAGGTTGCTGTCTATGATGGCTAAGCGAGTTAGAAAGTCTGATGAAGAGATTCAAGATGCAGTGGAGGCTGTAATAAATCAAAATATTTCCATAAGAAATGTTGCCAAGAACACAGGCATATCGAAATCTTCATTGGCCAATTTGGTAAAAAAACATAAGAATTCTCCAGATGGCAATTTCAGATACATAAGGAACTCATGTGAATCTGCAAGTTGTGGATGTTGCAAGAAAAAACCACATAATAATTTTAACGTTACCTCCGCATTGCAGCCACCGAATGCAAGATGTGGCCGTTTATGGTCCGTTCAAGTCAAGGTAATACCATTAGAAATTAATTTTATTATTATTATATTAATAATGTTTTTTTTTCATTTTTAGATATAAACAAGCTATGAATAATTGGTTAACATGCAATCCAGGGAAAACCGTAACAATATACGAAGTTGCTGAGTTCGTGAATCCAGCTTTCAGTGAGTCATTTACAATCAGCAATATCTGTAAGAGTTTTGAAAAAACTGGAATATATCCATTTATTTCGAACATCTTCACTGACGACGATTTTCTCCCTTCAAGTATAACTGAGAGACCTGATCCCACATCTATAATAAATCAGGAAACCCTAACCATCTCACAATCGAAAGGCAACCTACCAGAGAACCACAATATTTTAGATCAGCCATCTACTTCCGCTGATCCAAATCGTTCTTCTACAAGCGGCATCGGCACTGTGAAGAGAAATGTTACGAAGGAAGGAAGAGAAGAGTTGGGAATAGTTTCTTCAGAAATGTTAAGACCATATCCTACAGCACCTTTAAGAAAACAAAGTAGAACTCGTGGCCGAAAAAAAGGAAAATGTTCTATTATTACAGACACACCTGAGAAAGATGAGCTAATGAAAGCGGAAGAAGAAAGAAATAATAAAAGTAAGAAGAAAGGTGCCAAGGCTAAAATAGTTACGACAGCTAAAAATAAACATTGCTCTAGTGACTCTGATACAGACGGAAACATCTCTCTCCATGATGAATCACCTCCTCCACGGTATTTTAAAGAATATTTGAGTCAAATAGAACAAGAACTTGATCCTTCAAATGTCGTAGCTTGTAGTGGTGAATATCGACTAAGTAAAGAAGAATTCATTCAGTGCCGTTTGTGTAACCAGTGGGCCCACAAATCTTGTGGTATAATTGGAAATTCAAATTTCTTCTGCAAAAAGTGTTTTTGAATTTTTATTCACTTTTAATTTACCTGTTCTCATGTTTTTGTACCATTGTCCACTTCATGGGAATAACTGTCCATAACAAGGGCAACATCCCAGGAAATGGACATTTTATATAATAAACTTAGACTTATTTTCTCGAGTGACTAGCTTTTCTTTTTCTAGCCTTTTCTGAAAAAGTGAATTCACAAACCTTATGCTCATATTATGACGGTACAATTTGAACCTTTTTCCTTTGAAAAATTATTTCACTCCAAAAATTGTTAAATTGTCCGTTTCAAGGCAACTCTCCCCTACCTTGTTTTGACTTGTCCTATAGCTTTATGAGCTCGCATTCGGATCAATAAACTATCTATCTATCCTTACTCTGTCTTATTTCGACTGAAAAAGCAGTTTTTTTCTTTGTCAATCCTACCCCAATACGACGTTTTTACGAACTTTGGCCGCTCATATCTCAGAAACTAAACATACAAAATCATTTGAACTCACACTTTTTTCTGATGACCCATCCTACTATAACATATCAAAATTTCAGCTAATTCGACCTATAGCCAATTTGCCATATGTTTTCGTCGGGGTTCTTCCAATGATATAACTGATAATGAAACGTGAATACGATAGCTAATGTTGGTCATTGTTGGTCATTGAAACGCGATTTTCTCGATGGAATCCATGAAAAAATCACTCCAAGACGTACTTTCACGGGAAGACGAGAGAGATATCATGCCGTATAGACTTAGTTCTTCGGAGGTTTATAATTTTTATTTTTTTTTGTAATAACTAAAAAATTTTTTTGTTGAAAACCTGATGGGATGAAAAAGTGATGGGTACTACAGAATACTGTGCATAAAAAATAAGTGAAGATAGTTGTTCAAATTGAAATAACGATCGAAAGTTTTCAAATGCAGGCCTTCGATAATCGTTTGACAAAAACCTGGAAAGATTGGCGCGATGGTATCAGTCGGAATTGAAGAGAGGATTTGGCCAAATCAACGGAAATTGGTCGTTGCAGACATTACAGTTGCATACTTCGCAACACTTATAGTGCCGGGTTTGAGTCATACTTAGCCTTTTTATGTAAACTTACTAAATAAAGAGTGGTATCCTGGCTATCGAAAGGGTTGAAACTTCCCGCAATCTCTACATGTTCTGGCCAGCTAGGGTCTTGGAGTACACGTTTGAGCAACAAGAGGAGCTGCTTCTGCTTTTCTAGTACAGGTTTTTCGGCTATAAACAAAAATTTCATAATTCATCATTTCGCAATGCATGTTGTGAAAATTATTCCGTATTTGACTCTGGGGACATTTCGAGAATGCCGAAAAAAAAGTGATATTTTGTCCAGGATATATTAGCTAAAAAATCGAACCTTTCCTGCGGAATAATTTTTTTATGTGTTCCGGTTCTTCAACGTTTTTCTCATGAAGAAGTTTAGCTCTTAGAACATGTGGCTCAGAATTGACTGCAGGATCTCCTGGAAATGTGGAAAATATCAATCAAACAATATTCATTGGGGCTATAACCCACAAAAATGATTCTATAGTACATGTGGAACAGTTGAAATTCATGCCAAACAATAGTATATTACGTATTAAGTCCAGAAAAGTGGAATTTTATTTGACGAGTAAGGTAAGTTTGAATCCGAGCCAAGCAAGGATTTAAATAACAATCAAGACAAGTAAAATCACTTTTCTGACGAGGTGCGAATAGTATTTTTTTAGCGCACTTTGTAAATCATTACTTATTTTGCATTCCATATTAAAATCTGGTGATGATAATAATTACTAAGAGATATAAAAAAACTAGTAGTCTGACTTCTCGCTACTTCAGCAATCTAAACAGGATGTTTTTTGTAATTGACAACGGTTGACAGCATCCAAATAATCTCATTTTTGTGGAGCAAATTTTAAAATAATTATCGAATTGACTGATGAAAACGACTTGGAAGATATCTCAAATGCAGCTGGGGAAGCTTCTACCAGTTCACTTCCTGATAAATCTAAGGCAAGGTACGAGAAAGTTCATATATTCTGCGAGTGGAGAAACATCAAGAGATTCAAAGGAATTGAAAAAGTGAAAAATTCAACTTACCAGCGTCGCTTCTATGACCGGAGATGACAGCAAGGATTATGCCCGCGAAAAGCACCAGAGAGACTTTCATATTGGATTCTTGAACCAACCACGAAATCTGACTTCACTTCAGAAAGACATTCCTTTTATAATGCTTTCTTATCCTTGTAAATTCTGCCGGTAACCTCGTTAACCTTTATTATCGAATTTCAGAATTTTTTCAAAAGTTGCCGGTGTTTTTGGAGATAATTTTAGCCAGTTGATCATGAGAGCAATCCTTATCACTTATTATGTTTCATTTCCATTGGAAAAGTTATGATTTTCACTTTAGGTTCATCAATTGGAAAACATAATGTATAAATAATGATTAAAATCGAGTTATCGAACTATTGTGAATAAAATCAATCCTGAAACTGAAGTATAGCTACGAAAACCAATTATTAGAATCGAACTGGAATCGACTTCACTCGTTCTCCGAGGTCCAGAAAATGTGATATTTAATAAATGAAAAATCTCCATTCAAGAATGTATCATGACACATCAGGAATATGCAGTAGGTATTGAAATGAAGTGGAAAAAAAATCCCAGAGAAAAGATTACTTGTTGCATTCAGTTAAGCCCTTTGTTTTTGGATAGATTTCAATAAGAATACTACCTTTTGGTCCCGTCATCACAACAAGACTTTCCAAAAATATTATTGCTTTTTTCTTTCTTTCTTTGCCGATCATGGTCCATAGAACCCAAAAAAACTTATTGATGCTAACCAATCAAGCTAACGAATCATGTATCAGAAAAAAAATCCATAGGAAACAAGATTTTTTTTTATATTTGTTTAAAACTTGAATTCTGTGAACGATCCAAATCTTCTCGAATTCTTCATAATATATCTATGTAATCAGAATCAAATCAAAAGAAAGGAGTATAACCAGCACACAGGGATATAGACCGTACTTACCTGGGTTTCAATCTCAATATCACTTGGAAAAATTATATATAATATTCAACTTTCAAAATTCAATGATGCTCTGTTTGTTGGCGGAAGGAAATATCAAATAGAATCTGATTTACACGAGCGAGAAACCTCAAATGAAAGGAGCATACAGTTTGAACAAAAATTATTAATTCTCGTGAACAGTAATTTACAGCGAAAGTTGTAGAGCTCATAATGCGTCAGTGTCACAAGCGTCCTATTTAATTCACTTGACTGCCAAATAAAAACTTTTTAACACTAAATAAAACCGACGAAAAAATAAAATGAAAAGCAAAACATTAAATAAACCTTCTTAGGCTCAATAAAAACTGAGCTCCTAAACTAATGTGAGTAACTGATTTTGAGTCGGTGCCAAACAAACTAGCACTAGAATTAGGTAAGGCGTACTCTGGAGTATACTCTATCCAATGAGAAAAGAAAAAAAATCTAAATCGGATAACTCAGTATAAAGTTATGAGTGGTAGAATCGGTTAAAGAGTAAAAATTCAGTGGGTGAACGATAAATATCCCCCATTTTTCTACCCTTAGGAGTGATTTTTTTTAATTCAAATGAGACCAACTGTGAAGTATAGAATGGAATAGAATAGAATATTTATTCAGCCAATGGATCATCACAATGATAGAGGTCATGTCAAATATCTAAATATAAAATAGTATAAATAAGTATAAAAGTATAAAAGTGTAGATATGAAATATTGTAATATAAAATAGTATTGAAACACACAAATGGGATCACTTAGTACAAAATGTGTTTATTTGACCTCAACAATTATTCTATGTAATGAATAAAAAAATTGTGAAGCTTTAATAATAATAATAATAGTTATTCAGTAAGATCATCAATGATGATATTGAATAAGTAAATACAATATAAACGAATAAATCAATAAAACAATACAGTAGACACAACAATGAAAATAAAATAAATAAATATTGCAATACATATATAAAGCATTGTCAGTAACAATTTGTTCAATATAGATAAACATATATGCATTATATTATCACAGACTATCATTTAAATATTAATCTAGAGTATAATATGATTTATCCAAGAGCAACTCCTTGATTCTTTACTTATAAAGTTTCACAGGTAGATTCTTGATTTCATTTGGTAATTTGTTATAAACTTTCATGGCCATAAGTCTAGGACATGTTTCAGTTACTGTCAATCTGTGTGATGGAACTTCCAGCTGTTGCAAATTCCTCGTGTTATAATTTGTATTCCTGTTAAGACGCTGAAAGCTTGTTATTTCTGATTTACCATATTGCAATAGCTCATAGATGTATATACCATGAGTGGTAAGATTATGAGACTTTGAAAAATGGTCCCACTCCTGAAATATACCTGATAGCCCTTTTTTGAATTGTGAATATCCTGGTGCAGTCACGAGATGCTCCCCATGCCACAATTCCATATGAGATAATAGAGTGAAAATGTGCATGATAGTAGATCAATAATAATGGTTTACCCACACTGCAACGCAATTGTTGAATGCAATAGGATATTGGAGCATTTTTTTTACAAATCATATCTATGTGTTTATTTCATTTCAAGTTTTCAGCTATATTCAAGCCCAAAAATGTTGTCTCTTTCTGTTGTTGAATCATTCACAGATTTCACCAAGAGGATGTGATCAAAATTAGTCCTTGAATGATTGGATCTTAAGAGCATCGTTTTTCTGTCGTTCAGTACCAGACTATTATCTGAAAACCATTTCTGAGCTTTCTGAATTTCATTATATGCTTTATCAACTGTTGATATGATATTATTGGAACGTAGTTCCTTATCGCGCGTTGCGAAAGAGGGCTAGACGGAATAAATTAAGACCAAAAGTTGTAATGAGACTTTTCGCTATAGTTGTAAGCCGTTTGGCGTGCGCGTGTTTCTCTGTCTGTCTCTCTCTCTCTCTCTCTCTCATAGAAAGCAAGCCAGTTATTTTCGTTTCGTCTTTCTATTTCGCTTGAACAGTGTGGTGTCGCGACGATTATTTTTGTTGAGTGTATACAGGTTTTTTGTACATAATGAATAATAAAAAATAATAACAATAATGAATCCTGACAGTGTTTCTGCACAAGTTCCGGATATTGCTGATGGAGTTAGGTGAGTAGAGATTTTATACAGACACTAATAAATGCTTATGTATTTTTAGCAAGTACGCATTATAACCTCTCTTTACTATTGTGCTAACCAAGTCATACGCGTTATAATATCTTTTTTTAATTTAAATTTAAAAAAATAAATATTTTAATATTACAATATCAATGCGTATGTACTAAAATTGAGCCTACTGATTGAGTTTATATTACATTATATTTGTTAATAATAAAAAAAATATTATTATAACTTGAAAAAAAAAATTATTACAATTCCTTCACTAATTAATCGAAAGGAACTTCGTTCCATCCGGGTGTCCCTTGACACCTCTCAAGTTTTTTTTAGTTATCAATGATGATGTGTCATCAGCATACATTACGAAGTGATCGCTGTAAAAGTCATTGACATATAATATATGTATATATATATATATATATATATATATATATATATATATATATATATATATATATATATATATATATATATATACAGTGGCCACTTTTTTAATGGGATTGTATTGGTAACTTTTAAACCATAAGAGTTAGAAGGTCGGTCAAATGGAGAAAAAGTTGCATTCATAGAAGTATTGTCAAGCAGTTCAAACGAATCGAGATTATCAGGGCCGGTTATTGAGATATCATAAGAAAAGTATATTCTGTCATTTTGATTTTTCTTTTTTTACCACTTTATTTCGGATATTATCAGAAAATGTCACGAGAGTTTTTTATTCGACAGTAAATTATCCTCAATTTGACCCAATCAGATTTTGTATCCAACGTTTCGTACGCTCTGGGCCACCCTCAACCTCATTTTTTTCAATACGGACCTACATATTTTATGACACTTTTCGAAATAACTTTTAACGCTGAATTCAACGATATATCATACAATGTCATTCAAAGTTGATTTTCAGGTGATTTTGACCCTTATCCAAATTTCTTTGTGTCGGATCTGTATTACATTTAGGTACCCTTAGTTTAATTAACAACATGCAATACATTTCGATAAGAAAATCAACTTACTCATCTTCAACTGAATGGAACGTAACAGAATCAAAGCAAGAAACAAGCAATAATTATTTACAAATTTCAAGAGGTGAAAAACCTAATTCATAATAATTAAACGACGCTTAATGAAAGAAAAATCAAATGATTATTCGAAAGTGAATGATGAACATTAATGAAGTAAGTGTTCGAAATGTACACCATTTTGTAAAATGCACTTTGCGGTTCTGGAACCCAAACTTCCCATACATTTGCTTATTTCGTCTCCTTGAATACCTTCCAATACATTCTCAATCTTCTCGCGAGGAATCATTATTGTTGGATTTGTCATTTGTTCCGTTGAAACAAATTACAGAATCGAACTTTGTTTTAAGATCATTACGATATAATTTTTGCAAGGCTTGGTATTCGAATTCAAAATCATTGTATTCGCGTCTCTTGACTATTTTATCAACAGCAGTTTTTGATAAATTGCATTCACTGGCCACAGTTCTCGATTTTTTTTCTGGGTTCAATTGAATTTGGGTCAGAACATTGATATCGTTGATAGACTTGTTTTTTCTTACATGCACACAACTCTAGGTTTATTGAATGTATTATTTTCAAGTAGTAGGCCGTGGATAAAAAAGAACATAACAAGAAATGTCATATTATTTGTCACTTCGTTTATTATTGTGTCACAAGAACTTGTCATTAAATACTTTTCTGAGTAATTTCAATTTAACTTATTCGATATGGTAAGATACACAAATGGAGGGAAGAGGGATATGTACGAAGTGTACATAAAACTAGATAGAAATTCGTTCAAAGCACAACAAAGGTATGGTGAATTATATCCTGAAAGAACAACACCAAATATTAAAATGTTTCGACGTTTATCTACAACGTTACTTGCACATAATTCATTCATCAAACCTAGAGGTCCTTATGTACGACGAAACCAGCCTATCAATGACATCAATGTTCTGGCCCAAATTCGAATGAATCCAGGAATAGGATCGAGAATAAAATACTCAAGAGACACGGATACCATGACTATAAATACCAAGCCGTGCAAAAACTATATCGCAATGATCCTGAGAGAAGGTTGCAATTCTGTAATTGGTTTGAACGGAAGGTGCGGAATAACAACAATTTTGCGCACAATATCATTTGGGGAGACGAAACGACATTCACAAATTCTGGCATGTTCAATCGAAGGAACAAACATTTTTATGCCACAGAAAATCCTCACTTAATTCATGAAGTTAGACATCAATATCGTTTTTCTTTGAACATATGGTGCGGTTTGTTGAATAATAAATTACTGGGACCCTATTTTATTGACGGCAACCTAACCGGAGCAAAATATGTAGAAATTATAGAAGAAATGTTGGATGATCTTCCTATACGGTATCGGCGTAATAGTCCATGGTTCCAACAAGACGGATGTGGTCCACACAACTCAAGAATAGTCACAGACTATCTAAATCGAACTTTTCCCGATTCATGGAACAAGAGGTCCAGTAGCATGGCCTGCCAGATCTCCGGATTTGAATCCGCTGGATTTTTATTTGTGGGGATATCTCAAAAATAAAATTTATGATACTACGAACCCGACAATAGAGATTCTTCGCGAGAAGATTGAGAATGTATTGGAAGGTATTCAAGGAGACGAAATAAGCAAATGTATAAGAAGTATGGGTTCCAGAACCGCAGAGTGCATTTTACAAAATGGTGGACATTTCGAACACTTACTTCATTAATGTTCATCATTTACTTCCGAATAATCATTTGATTTTTCTTTCATTAAATGATAGTTTCGTTTAATTATTATGAATTAGGTTTTTCACCTCTTGAAATTTGTAAATAATTATTACTTGGTTCTTGCTTTGATTCTGTTGCGTTCCATTCAGTTGAAGATGAGTAAGTTGATTTTTTCCTCGAAATGTATTGCATGATGTTAATCAAACTGAAGGTACCTAAATGTAATACAGATCCTACCCAAAGAAATTTGCATAAGGGTCAAAATCACCTGAAAATCAACTTTGAATAACATTGTATGATAAATCGTTGAATCCAGCGTTAAAAGTTATTTCGAAAAGTGTCATAAAATATGCAGGTCCGTATTGAAAAAAATGAGGTTGAGGGTGGCCCAGAGCGTACGAAACGTTGGATACAAAATCTGATTATGTCAAATTAAGGATAATTCACTGTCGAATAAAAAACTCCTGTGACATTTTTTGATAGTATTCGAAATAAAGTGGGAAAAAAAGAAAAATCAAAATGACAGAATTTACTTTTCTTATGATATCTCAATAACCGGCCCTGATAATCTCGATTTGTTCGAACTGCTTGACAATGCTTCTATGAATGCAACTTTTTCTCCATTTTACCGACCTTCTAACTCTTATGGTTTAAAAGTTACCAATACAATCCCATTAAAAAAGTGGCCACTCTGTATATATAGGAGTGGACCCAAAATAGAGCCTTGTGGTACCCCTATAAAACAGGTTCTAGATACCGACTTTTTACCATTTACCTCTACATAATGGTTTCTGCCTTTCAAATAACTGACAAACCATTCATGAGCTACTCCCCTGATACCATACATTTGAAGTTTTGCAAGGAGAATATCATGATCAACCAAGTCAAAGGCTTTACTCAGGTCTAGGAAGATCCCCAAAGCCTTCTTTCCTTCATCCAAATTTCGGTACAGATTGTTAAGAAACTTTGTGACAGCTTGGCTTGTAGACATTCCCTTACGAAAACCAAACTGATTCTTGTTAAATAAATTCCATTTTTCGAAAAATGTGACAACTTAATCTGAGACATATTTTTCGTAGACTGGACTGGAAAGTGAAATTGGTCGGTAATTCTCCAAGTCTGTTTTATTCCCTGTTTCTTGTATTGGTACAATTTCACTTACCTTCAGGCATTCTGGGAAAATTCCTTCCATTAATGAACCATTAATCAGGTAGGTAAGAGGTCCAACTATAAAACGTATACATGTTTTCAATATGTATGTACTTATTCCATTATCTCCTACAGATTTAGAGTTACTCATATTGTTGACAATATCTATTATATTATACTCAGTGGCAGGCAAAAGATAGATAGAATGAGCATTATTATATTTGAGTGTTATATCACCTCCGGTAGCACATAACGTTATTCCCAATGAGATTATATGGAATGTTATTGAAATAATCTATAATATACGATATCCAATGAAAAAAAAAATGGAAATCGGACTTTTCTGTGAAAAGTTATACGTGGTCATACATAAAATATATGCGTGGACTAGAGAACCTCAGCCTTTCATCGGTCGGTTCAAAATATATTGTTTATCAAGGTTTATAAAAAAAATCAGGTATGTGACAGACCTTGACCGGCAGGGGCCTCGGTAGAATGGGGTTATTCCGAAAAAAAACAACAAACAACCAATTGACCAAGTGAGATTCTTTTGTTGTGTTGCTCCTTGCCGAATTTAGTTCTAATCCATCGAATATATTTCGAATAATTGAATGGCAATGTTTTGAACTTTGACATTTTTTCATTTCTGACAGATGTCTGTTGGAGGAATAATTTTGACTGTTCTGGATACAGTTTTTCGAAGGCTTCCAAATGACATATAGCAAGTCAAGTTCCGTGCGATATAGTTTCTGTCATTTTTAAATAGTTTCACTTACGTTCGACAGATGACAGCCAAAAACTCATGTTCGCAGTCGGGGCAGAAACTGTATCTTCCAATCAGATTTCAGTTCGATTGGTCAAACGGTTCGGCAGTTATCGTGGAAGATTACAGACAAGTTACGTTCCTGAGTCCGGCCTGCCACCTAGTTCTTGAGTCCAGCCCTGCCACCCAGTTCCTGAGTCCGGCCTTGCCGCCTAGACCTCATGGCGACTAGATAAATTGCAGACCAAGCTCCTACCGAGATTTATCTTTGCAGAATAAGCTCACACCGAGAATTATATTATAAACCGAAAATCAACGAAAGAACTATAATAGTTGTATTCTTTGTTTATGTTATAAATTATCTGAGATATGTATTTTTATCATTCCATTTTTGTCACTTGTAACCTCAATTTTCATTAAAATCATCGAGTAAAGTAAATCTTTAATTTCGCAAAGAGGTGAACGTTGAAAAAGAGTTATTCAACACAAAATTGGTTTCAAACAACGAGTAGTGCTTTCCGAACCAAGGGCTGCGAGGGCACTATTGTAACTGGGGGGCACATCAACTTAAAAATTTCAAATAGCATAGGGGGTCAAGTGGCTCATCGTCGGAAAGATAATTCAATTTGCTTTTCGGCCATTTTTTTTGTCAGTTCTGTTTTTCACACTATGCATTTTTGATTTTGTTATTCTTGACGTTTCAAATGCGTTTTGTGGAAAAATGTATTGACTAAATTTTAAAAAAACTAGTTGGTTGGAAAGAGAATTAAATTATCTTTTCAACGATGTGCCACTTGACTTAAGTTGATATGTCCCTTCGCGCCATCTATTGAGCAATCACAATGTCTTTCATTTCAAAAAGTAGTATCGGTGATATCATTCAAAATGGTTTCTGCCCCATTGTTCTACGTCGTACCGTTAACAGGGGGTGGGGGGGGGAATATAAAAAGGCGCACTGTATACACAGAGTGTCATTCAACTTCTTGCACACCCGTGAATGACGGGTTAAAAGTAAAATAAAATAACTAATAAGAAATCTTTTCATTTAAGCCGTGTACTGAAATGTATAAAATAGGTTCAAGTCATCGCTGACAATGATTTAATTATTTTTTGTTGAATTATTTGCTTTTAAAAATCTTTTCTTGCGGAGTGTTCATAAAAGTAGGTACCAATTAATTTGATGGTGCAGTGATTGGTTGGTAAGTAAGAATTTCAAGTATTCAATTTTTACAAAGTATTTATGGAAGTAGGTACCAATTAATTTCATTGGACAATGATTGGTTGGTAAGTAACACCTTGTCGAAGTATTAATTTTATGAGAATTCGCGCGACAAGCTTTTTGAAACTGAATAATTCAACAAAAAATAATTAAATCATTGTCAGCGACGACTTCAACTTATTTTATACGTTTAAGTACACGGCTTGCATGGAAGCTTGTTTTTGAAAAGGTTTTTTATTAGTTATTTTATTTTTTGCTTTTTAGTTAGTTCGCCTTGATCTGTTCATTTCTAGTAGAGCATCGTTATTACAAGGTATCTTTCCTGTAAGTTTTGAGCTGGAAGAAATCATAATCTCCGACCCCAAAAACTCCCACACACCAATTTGAATAGAATCTGACCATAGTCACAAAACTCGTTCGCTATCCTTAAGTCGCCATCTTGAATTTATAGATTTTGACAAAAAATTCATAATTTCTGAACCTGAAAATCCCCACATACCAATTTTGAATAAAATATGACCATAATAAAAAAACTCGTCCCCCATCTTCGAGGCCACCATCTTGAATTATCAAATTTCGACGAATAATTCAAAATCTCCGACCGCGAGAACCGTAGCATATCAATTTTGAATCGAATCGGATTATAATCACAAAACTCGTCTTCCATCTTGGGGCCGCCATCTTGAATTCATGAATTTCGACAAAAAATGCATAATCTCCGACCCTGAAAACCCCCGCATACCAATTTTGAATCAAATTGGACCTTGATCACAAAACTCGTCCCCCATCTTGGAGCCGCCATCTTAAATTTATGAATTTTGACAAAAATTTCATAATCTCCGACTCTGAAAATCCCACATACCAATTTTGAATCGAATCGGACCAAGCACGGATTCAAAGTATGGGTTTTAGCGTGTAGTGCTGGTGGATACATGATCTCATTTCAAGTTTTTCAGGGAAAAGAGAAAGAAACGACCCAAGATACACTGGGAGAAAGGGTTGTAATGGAAATATCTGAGTCATTTTGGGGAAAAGGTTACTGTTTATATTTCGACACCTTCTTCACCACTTTTAACCTTATGAAGACTTCAATGGAACAGAACACGTTTGCCTTCGGCACATTCAGGGTAACAGAAAGTATTACCCTAAATTAATTTTGAAAGATGACAAAAAAATTAAAATTGGTGATCCTGATTTTGCTCAGATGGGAGATATATCTGTTGTAAAATGGAAGGACACAGGAAAGACATATGTGAATATGGTGAGCAACATGCACAACCCGACTAAATTAACATTGTTAAAAGAACAAATAAAACAGGAGAGCGACAAGGAGTCCAATCAGAGATTCACGGCTTGACTTAATATTCAAGCTACTTGACTCGACTTGAAATCAATGTCAAGTCAAGTCAAGTATTTATTTGAAAACACTTTTATTTATGAAACTTATTGTATAAAAGATCCAAAAATATAGACTGTTTTAAAATGGAAACACAAGTTAAATCGCTATAAAACATAACAAAATATTGAAAACATTGTTTCCTGATATTGATAAACTTCCAAGCACTGTTTGATTTCATAATTTTCCATCCAGGATTTAAGGCACATGAGGCATCTTATGGATTTGTCGCCTAATCTATTGCGGGTTTTTGTAACAGTCAGAGCAGCTCTGGAGAACTGTCTTTCAACAGGAGCTGACGATGCTGGCGTTGATAACAAATATTTGGCCATTTTGGCAAAATTTGAAAAAAAAATTTCGTGCCTCTTCCACCATTCTAATATATCTTCAGAACTGTTAGCACGTGGTTCAGACAGGAATTTGTCTAGTTCATAACGCCAAGCCATTTCATTTGCTCGATTCACAGGAGATTTCCTGAATAAACTTAAGAGATCGATGTCAAACTCACTGTATTCATCCTTCGAAGATGACGCTGTTGTGCTCTGTAGACCTGGCTGAGAATATTTTGTTTTAAAAATTTCTCCAAAGTGCGTGACTGCTTCCATTTCCAAGTCTTTTCCCCAACTTGTATTGGAGAATGTTTCCATTTTATGCCGGGGATCTAAGATGAATACAACATAGTACATCCAGTTGGTTCTTTGGTAATGTTTGATGATTTTATCTTTAGCCGCTTGAATAATGTAAATGAAATTTTTCATCAGTCTCATTTCTACTTGGATTATTATCCAGTTCAATAGCCCATTGTTCTAGCTTATCCAGGAGCATATTTATACCAATTATCACCATCGGAAGTGTGTAATATGCGTCACCCTCTAATGTTTTGAAAATTGTCTTGAAACTGTTCATATATTTACAAACTAGATCTATTATCGACCAGTCCATGTCTGTAGGCTTCAAAGTTTCCATATTTTCTGTGTTATCACAGAGAATGTTTATAGACTTTTTCATATTGAGGCCCCATCGCAGCATATTCAAAGTTGAATTCCATCTTGTTATGATATCTAATTTTGGCATAGTCATTGTTGAATTCAGAGTAGTGCAACATTTTTCGAAATCTTTGCGCAGATTTTTAGAATTTTTTAACTTCTTTCCAAGACAATGTTTTTTTTAAATCGGAGATAGCGAATTTAGATCTCCAGTTATTCCATCACTGTCCGATAGGGTAGCATCTGTCTCTGTCTCTTGGAACTTAGAATTCGAATCAAGTATTTTTATAAAATCTCTTGCCCCCAAATTCAAAATATGCGCAAAACATACGAAGTGACTTTTTTTAGGGTCAATGTCGGAAATAAAGCCTGTAAGCTCATTCATAAATGTGAAAATGCTGTTTGTATTGTCGGTTGTAATTCCTTGCACAGAATTTGTTAAATCGTAGAA
This sequence comes from Gonioctena quinquepunctata, assembly GCA_018342105.1. Classification (NCBI taxonomy): domain Eukaryota; kingdom Metazoa; phylum Arthropoda; class Insecta; order Coleoptera; family Chrysomelidae; genus Gonioctena; species Gonioctena quinquepunctata. Next base: position 165,588 of record JAFIRS010000498.1, on the reverse strand, counting down.
TTCCAATGTATCAGCAAAAAGCTTTGCTATCCATCTGCCAGTATGTTGTCCATGCGCCGAAACAAAATCCAAGAGGATGGCATGCAGTTTCCAATTATTATTAATGAAATGAGCAGTAATTCCATAGTATCCTTTCATACTAAAAGAAGACCAACCATCTGGGGTGAATGGTATAATTGATTTATATTTCTTAAGTAAACTTTTGAGGGGATTCGGTGCCGACCCGAACATTTCCATTGCCAAATAATACATTTTATTCCTACCAGGCAAATTTGCGTTAGGATTTAAGTACTTATAAACTTGTAAACTTATTTCGTCCTCGAAAAAATTGAACGGTAGGTACTTTTTCACCATATACTCCACAAGCAGCTTTTGAAACTTATCTTGCTGGAAATCCTGAAAATGTAGGAAAAATCAAATTAATACATAAATATATTAATGTATTTACGAATTATAATTTTTAAGAAATAGTAATAAGTAGTTTCGGTTTCAAGAAGGTAATATTCTTTTTCTACGACCACATCACCCGAAAATAACAAAATTCGCACTCTTTGGTTGTTTATAAACTACTAAATTTCACACGTGCGCAGAAATATTTTCACACATGTGGGGAAAAAACCATGTTCGCACATGCGTGGAAAGTAATGTTGACATCAAAATATTTTCCACACATGTGTGGTAAATATTTTCCACACACGTGCAGAAAATAAAGAGTAATAATTACAAAATTTAATACAAATCTCGAAGAAAATTTATTGTGTTCGTAGGAAAAATAGTGTACACAACTAGTGAGAAAGTGACTTTCTCACCCTCGTGAGATTTTCTCACTCGGCTATCACCACGTTCAACAACATTCTCTCTCGTGTGAAATGTATCACCTTCTACACTAGTTGTGTAATATACTATTCTGTGAAACCCTATTTCAGCGTTCAGCGATAACCTGGCTAAAGGCTGATTATTGAGGGATTTGCATTGTTTGGTTGCAAATTCAGCTACACAGTGGCATATAAGCAGCAGCGCAGTCTATGCAATCTTAATATATTCAATATTTTCCATACCTGCTTTTGAAGATAATAGATAATAGAAAATAACTTACCCTTTCATTTGTAGTACTGCCACTACCACTTAGCCAACTTAAAATCGTACTTTCCTTATTGGTATTGGTTCTTGCAGAGGAACTTGCACGGTAAGTCGAATGTTCTAATTTCTCAAAAGTGTGTTCATAGATTTTAGTATGTTTGGATTGCAAATGCCTTTTTAATGCAGATGTTCCACAATTTTTCATTTTCAGTACGGTGGGTTCCGTTGTGCAAAGCGTGCATTTCCCTTGCTTATCAGTCTTTTTCGTACTCTTCGGATCTTGTTCAACGGTGAAATAATCCGTTACTTTTTTCTTTCCATTAGTCTCATGTTATATTTTTCGGTTTCTATTTCCTTATTTCCGATGAATTACTAATTTTTTTTTCTGTAGGGCACAGGTTTGAACACTCATGTAATTTTGTGATGTAACAAGTCACACACTTGGACAAAACTACCAATCACCTAGGGCGTGTATGTATGCATAATAAGCAAGACTGCGCGATTGATTCAGTCAGTTCGTAGCTTGCAGAAATATACGCCGTGCGACACGTACGTATCAAGATCAAGTAATATCAAGTAACTTGATTTCAAGTCAAGTAATAAATATCTCAAATCAATTCAAGTCAAGTATATAAATTGTCACGAGCTTGATTTTCAAGTCAACTCAAGTAGTTTGTTAAAATATCAAGCTACTTGACTTGATGAATCTCTGAGTCCAATATCCCGAGTCAATAGCAGCCTACAATAAATATATGGGAGGGGTTGATAAATTTGATAAGGCAATGACAGCGTATTCCATTTTATGGAAATCCAGAAGGTGGCGGGTCAAGCTCCTATTTTATTGTATAGACAGTGCTTTTGTAAACTCGTATATTTTGCATAACTATTCTGCGCAGACTCGAAAAAAAAACCGAACTCCCAATAAAAATTTAGATCTGTGCTGGCAGATGAGTTGATGGGAACCTATAGCTCCAGGAAGCAAAAAGGTCCGGCTCAACCTGTAGCTAAAAAATTTATTAAAATTGATGGCAGGAATGTGTCCATCGAAGACAATATACGGAAGACAAATGTGAGAGAGCACCTACCCATAAAGGAGACATCTCGACGGTGCGGCTATTGCAGTACTTAACAAAATCCAAAACGCTCGCAGATGGGATGCTGCAAATGCGGCATTGCATTATGTTTAGACTGTTTTGCCCCGTTTCACGAAGCATAATACCAAAAATGTTTTTTATTTTTATTCGTTATTAAAATCAAGTTTAGTTTCATTTTATTCTGCTTATAATTTTGGAATCAAAATAAAGTGGTTGAAAAATCGACCAATAACTTTTGGTGGCGTCTAAGTGCCTAAACGGTCTTTGGTCAAAAAATCAACTACCCTATAGAGCCAAAATAACAGAAAATTTTGAAAAATGAATTCGATAAAAATTGCTCACATAGCATTTCGCTACTCAACCGCGACAGAAAAAAAATCTAAAAAACAAAAAATAATAGGGTTTTTGATATTCTTGTGTTGATTCACAAGACTTTTCTGTGTTTGTTTCTAAACTCATTTATTATTGCTTCGTCCACGAGATTTCTTCTTTTGACAATAAAGTATATTTTTATTTGATTTGATTTGAAACCAAAAGAAAATATAGCAGTTGTGGGCGAACAATCATATGTCAATTGAATTGTTTCTAATTGTATCATTCTAAAGCTTCAATATTTCTTTAAGCTCTTTTTATGACACTCGTTAACTAGTTTCATTGATGGTATGAATTGTGTAGACAGTGCTGATATTCAATGTTAATGAGAGATGCGTATTTATATTGTATTTATATTGACAATATACCAATTTCAAGACCAAACACTCAACTTTGTTCCAATACTGAATCTAGATTTATATATTTTTGGATAATTCATCAGCAGAACTTTTGCAATTGAAAGTCTCCAATGTGGAATTATATAGAAACAAACCTTACTTTCAGTTTTTATTTGAGAATTAGTTTTTCAATATTTTATCTTCTTTCATATTGATTCACATAATTTGTTGTTCAACTCTGCTTGTTGATTCCGAAGGTTCTTTAATTATGCAGGTTGCATCATCTGCATATATAGTATGAATAATAATCCATGTGATGCACCATACTTGATTCTGATTTTTCTAGAATTTTATCATTGTATAGAATGCACTGATCTCTGCCCTCTAAGAATGATTGCAGTAACTCACAAGTGTTTCTTGTGAAACAATATCTAAAGCCTTCGATAATACATGCATACATATTGTCTTATATTTTTGGTATTGGACATTTTGATAAATCATATCGATAAGTGTCAGTGATGCAGAGAGTGATGACCGGAAACGATATTGTCGATCATACAAGATGTTCTGTTGAAAAAAAATCCAGGCTTTGTCATTAGTTTATCCAAATATTTCTTATAGAATAGTTTCCTGAGAATTCGCCAAGAATATAGATCAATAAGATTGGATAATTATACAGGAATTGCATCTCATGTTTAATTATATTTATCCAGAGATCGGTTTTCGAAGTAACATTGGGCTTCACTGCATTTTGCCATGGTCTTTTGTAATCTGGCTGCTGCCGATCTTTGCCTTCTTTATATCTTCATTGTAGTTAAATTCGTTCACTGTTTGTATCAAAAATACATTTATTTTCCATCAAATGTACACTTCAATGGATTCTTCATATGCTGGCGTTTTACTTTTATTCGATGTACAAAATGTATCAATAGAAGCTGATTCGCACAGAAAGATGTTATGCAAGTATTTTCTAGAATGTTACAAAGTGCTTCCCCATACCCCAGTAAAATACAAATTGAAAATTCATTTCGATTCAAGCGCTAAATTTATTCCGTCAAAATCAAACAATATACATTTTTAGTGGTCGCAACAGTCCTCATTCTCTCACGAAGAATGTTTATCTTATTTTTAAAAAAACTTTGACTTCTTCGAAGTGGAAGTTGGGTATATGTTCCCACATTTTATCGAAATAAATGTGTCTATCCAGAGGGAAGCCCAATGGATAGTTGTCAACTTGAAGCACATCGAGGTTGTGGGTGAGTGGGATATGGTGCTCCTTATATGGGTGAATTGCGAAGAAGAATTGGTATGGGGTTCCACTGGGACTGCCTTTGGGGATCATGAACCTGCAAAATAAATCCCATCAAAGGTTTTCAAACGTGTGAAGTCAATAAAGTATTGTTGGATTATTAATTTGTTTGGTGGTATCAATAGATGTTCGCTCTATTTTTTGGATAGTCTGCCCTCTGGAAGTAAAATATACTGAGGGGCAAATTAGTTTCGAAATGATATTGATTTGCCAAAAAATGAACTTTGCGATTTTTCTGACGAGAATCTCTGAATTCTGGAGGTAAACGAGCGTTGTAGAAAAAGGAATCGAGCCAGTTCACAAACAATAGGCACTCATTCAAACGATTCATTACTGATAAACTACAAAGTTTTTCATTTTTTCATATTCTCAATGCAGTAACGTGATGTATAAATTTACTTCAAAAACTTATTTTCAGTTGCAGATGGAGAAGAAACATAGGAAATCTCAAGAGCTTTTGAGTTTTCTCTTCGACAATATAAAAAAGTGCATCTGATTGATGGAATGATTTGTTTGAAAATATGAAAATGATCTGCGACTCGAAGATAAACTTTAGTCACTATCTTTCAGCGTTCAAGTGTCACTGAGACTATCACAGGGTTCAGACTTGTTTGTTAGAGAAGAAACTTAGAGAAGGAAAACCAATTTGTTGTTAATGTGAGGAAAGAGTAAAATGCACGAAGTCCTTATGTATATAATAATTCCCCAAAATATCAGTAATTTCAGTAATTCACTTGGAACGATTTTCGCCGATAGAGATTTAGGGAAAAATTAAATCTCTCTCGAAGGATTGGATATGAGTAAGTATGCAGCAGATATTGTAGCTCCGTGTCAAAACAACTTGTATGATGTATCAAAGCATAGTGGAACAACTTATGGCGGACACTACACGGCTTACTGTAAGCACCCTTATGCAGGCACATGGCACGAGTATAATGACTTCAGAATATCACCGACATCACCAAAATCCCTTATAGGTGGAGAACCATTCGTCCTCTTCTATGAGCAAGATTGCACCAAATCACAACATTTTAATTTTTATCAATATTGTTACTAATTGTATATCGTGTTCAATTTATCAATTCATTTGGAAAAATTAAAGTCCTGAATTCAAGCTATAATATCAAATGAGTTTCGGCATACTTAAATTTCAAGAGTTTGAGACTAGCGAAGTGTATACACTCTTGTTTCAAAAGGGAGGTTGAGAAAGAAGTATTTTCAGTGTATAATTTTTTAATTTGATTACAAAGCTTGGTTAAGCTGAGCGCTTTCGGCTATTTGCCATCATCAGAGCTTCAATTGTCAAATTGGGGTGAGATTCCATCTCTCAAGAGACACAAAAACATAGTGTACATAATGGATATTACAACATAAAATGAAATATTACTTTTATTTCTCTTCTATTATCTCACCCCAATTTGACAATTGAAGCTCTGATGATGGCAAATAGCCGAAAGCGCTCAGCTTAACCAAGCTTTGTAATTAAATTAAAAAATTATACACTGAAAAATACTTCTTTCTCAACCTCCCTTTTGATACTTAAATTCACCTGTCGCAATTCTATGCGCTATTAGTGGAACTTTTTTTCCTCCACTAAAACTTTTTTTCAACAACATATTTCAGTTAAGAACTCGAAGGCTTTCCGAATCATTCCACTGACATGTGGCAAATTCAAACTTTTCCAATCCAATGAATAAACTCGCATGAGTTGATTTTCTATCTGAGTGTATAGGAAGATTAATTAGTCTTCCAAGAGGATGGGAATTGGAAACAATAAAAATACATTTATAGCTGTTCTCTATTTCGTCGAAAAGTAATCATTTATATAATTTCCTCCCAATTCACTAACTAGAACTAGCACTCGGTGGCAATCCAAATGAACAAGTTTTACTCTGTACTCCGGGATATGAAAATGAAATATGGACCTAGGAAATTAGAGCCAAAAGTAACGAGACTCGACCTGTGGCGGGTGTCATAACCCCATAAGTACAGAAAAACTTTCAAACATAAGATAAAACGAGTTATCAATAAAATATGAACTCCATGACCGGAAAAAATAATTCTCTGAGAAAGAAATAGAGGATGACTCCCAAATAAAAATCACTTCTGATTATGAACACAACGTGTGGAACTCTAAAAATAGATAGACACTGTCCAGCTCTAGAATGCATGGAGAAGTCACCTTTTTCCAAAGGAGCTATTAACAAATCGTCACCCTCCGAGTTACGCACATCTAAGGGATTTCATAGTAAACAAAGAAACAATAAATCAAATGCGTGACAACTCCATTAAAACCTCAAAGATGCATCACCCAAAAGAAATAAATATTTTTTTTCCATACATTCGTCTAGACCCGCGGTGAAGAACCATCAATTACTCAAGATTGTAAAAACTGATGACAGGCGACAAATAACTAAGTGATTCATAATGACCATTATGTTAGGAATGTAGGCGGGCCTCATAAACTGAGGTGAAAGGGATATAAAAAGCGCGAGACGACGCGGAACGAGGCTCAGAGGTGTTCAAACTTTCATTCGATTAACATGTAGTGCAGAAAGATGAGGAGTGCTTGAACTTTCACATAGTGACCATATAACATATAGAAGTGCGGTAGCTATCAACCAAGTAACAGCTCTTGACTAGACAGTCATCAGTCATGAGTTCATTGACAAGTAATCATCTTGCAGTGAAATTGCGAGATTATTAAGAAAGAGAATTCCAATCAAGTCAAACAGGAAGTGCACGGGTAATGACTTCACAAAGTGAATACCCAGTTAAACAGTATTTAAAATTAATTAATTATGTTATCAATGCTTCAGGAACGAAATAAGACACCGAGAACCTCTGATCGATAGTTCATGCACACGTAGAAAATCATTACCAATACAACTACAGTCTAATATACAGTGCGATATAAAAGCAAATAAACAACTTTCGCGGAAATAATTAAAATAGTAATAACACTAAACTAATATCGTGTAAAACAAATATCGAGTGAATAAGTGTTGTAACCTGATGGTCTGGAGTAAGTTCATATATTTTTCTGGATTTATGTATGGGCAAATTGAATCAATTATAATTTGTAAATGTTTTCAAAAGTATCTCCATATTTTATGTTCCCATATTTTTCAAATAATATTTATCAACAGTCTGTTTAACAATTGATGGCATTTTTACTTATATTCAGTCCACTTGACTTTGAGAATGCCAAAAACTGACCTAATGTAAAATCTCAACCGTTCTTTGACTATTTTATCATTTAATCAGTATATGGAACTGATGGAAATGCTATGTAACTATTATAAAATAAATATGTATATTCTTATGCTTTTCCAAGTGCACCATTTGACAATCTTTCTGAGATCGGTACGTGCTTCTATCTAAACGCCCCACATTCCCTGTATTAAGAGAAAGAGATATCTTCCCTTCAGGCCGTTCCAGTGGAATAATCTCGGTTCGACCATCTTCAGACAGTCGATGTTCTTATTACTCGAATTCTCAACCTAACAACGAGGAAGTGAGCAAGTCAAATGAATAATTCATAATATTTGAAAATTTCTTGGAGTTTATTGGTCTTTCTTGACGGAGTGTTCCCTCCATAAGAGGCCAGTGGCGTAACAAGGGGATGGACGGCTTTTCTCAAAACATTCATTTCAGTACTCTGTGCACAGCAATATGAAGTTCAGTCAGCAAATAGATCACTTTTGAATTTGGTAACATATCACTGGTGAGGTTATAGACCGCCCATAACACTTTTTTCATGTATCATAACTTACCACTCATAACTATCTTAAATTCCATAAATATGTGTCCCCCATGACAGAAATCGCATCGCCGACCAAAACACATGGCTATAAAATGATGCGCCGGCGCGATCAAAGTATTTCAAAAACCCAGATTTTGGAATCATAAGCTTCCGTTCGGCATACATTGCAAATGACTGAAGGGTACTAGCGCCCCAGGCTTTTGTCAAGAAGTATTTAAAAAATTATTAGATACTTACTGTTCGGCATTTCGTTAATATTCCTAATTATTCACTACAATTCAAAACAATCCGGTTGCCAAACATTTGGGTTCTCTAGGAGCCTAGCTGCACCTGTGCATGTCGTATTTCCGGTGTCATTATATGTGACATCATAACCTTCTCTTTCGTTGAAGTTAATAGAATGGCAAATATTGTGAATTAACTATTGCCGAACAAATGAAATAGCTATGTCGGTCGTAAAATCATCTGTAAATTGCAGATCTTATACACATAACTCATAGAACTAGAAGGCCAATACCGTTTTGCTGAAACGAGCCCTACTGTACCGCATGGTACACACATGGGCATGCGTAGTAAAACCGCTGCCATGACAGGGGGGGTTTCAGTGGAATTTATAACTTCTATTAACTGAAACATACTGACTTTTACCATGAGAACTTTCTGAAGATGGGTGTACTCGAGATCGAATTGAATAGTGGAGTGCAACTGAAATTATGAGGAATTTCTGAATCCAATATCCGTAAGGTTTCGGGAAGAAAGGCTTATTTAAAAGAATAATTTTTAGTGGCTATTGTGAAGTTCACTTTTCCATTCTTTGAATTATTTATTTGACATAAACTAAGATAAATGCAGTATTTCACAGGATAAAATATTTCATTTCAAATATAATTTGGTTTTATTCTTTGATTATAATTTCAAGAGAATGGGTAGGCATGATGGAGACTAAATAACAATCACAATTCACTTCTTCCTTGCAGTTTTGAAGTTGACGTAACAAACAATTTCCAAGTATTTAGTGCCTAAAAAATATTTTGTCAAAAAGTAAAAATATTGGGGAATTTAAATGTGAATGCTATGAATATAGCGTGTCGCCAAAGAAGTATTAAATTTATCGTTGATAAAAGTTGGTGCCTATCGTGAAACCTGTGATGGGCTATCGAAAAAAAATGTTAAGTTTTTCGTTAGTGAAAAAAATCATTTTTTCAGAAAAGTCATCAAGAAACTTTTCTTGAGCGGGCGGAAGTACGAAACTAATATCCGTGGAATTATGCCTGAATGCCTCTAAGGTCGTATCCTTTCTTGTCATAGCTTTCGATATTGGAACTCGGAGTTGTCAGTAGAGCTGTTTCCATGCTGCAATCTATTGAGACTCAGCCCTTAGCTTGGAGATTCGTCTTGTCGGTTACACAGACTCCTAAATTCATTACCCACGCGCGCGCACTCATAAAAAACCATTGGCAATATTTCATTGTCATCCAATGGACAACTCAGATTCAGAACATCAGAGGTATACTAATGAAGTTGATTTTTCATCAATTTTTAAGTTACTGGTACTTTTTGGTACACGATATAAATAAAAAAATATTTAGCATAATTTATTGGTATAATATTATTGATGTGAAGAAAAAGTCTAATTTTTTATAGATTCTTCCTATTCAGTTCTTTCCTTACATTTTCTGCTAGCAACCAAGCAACACTATGGTAATGTATTTTATCGTAAATTTGTAAAATAAATTTTATCAATTTCATTTTGTGGTACATCTCGTATATAGCTATATCAAAAACATGCTTATCTAATTTATAAAACGATGTTTTTATCTTCGAAAAGAGTTCCCAAAATAGTTCTACAAAAACATCCATATTTTTTTTCTTCTGCCATTATCTGCTTGATTTTTCTCTCTGTAAACATACAACACTTCACAACATCTGCAGAAGTCTTGATTAATCCAGAAAAAAAGGCAGTTCTGTATTTTCTATGTAACAATTTGAAGTAATCAAGATCTACACTAGCTCTTCTTTCTTCTTCCAGTACGGAAAGGCACACCTTACACTTAATTACTTTTTTATGCTCTTCACTACAAAACCTGCAATGTATCAACATTTTCTCTCAAGTTGGATAATGTAGGAAGGAATTCAATCTTCCTTGAAATTCGTCATTGTCAATAATTATCCTATCAATAATATCTAAATTATATTTTGTAATCAAAGGCATTTCATGCAGTGTTATTTTAGGTTGGATTTTTTTCTGGAAAGTTGTTGAAATGGAATTATTGTCCTAAGAAAAATTATTTTCATAAACATTTTCTATATCGTGTTGCAACATCAGCCTCAGTGTAATAAAACTGAAATGATGTTGGGTTATTATTCCAACCATTTCTTTCCCTGAAAAGTTAATCATTATTATTGTAAAATACATTAGTACTTGGAATGTTAAGTTAACATTGATTTCAACATGTTGATGTTTGTCAATGTACTCTTCACGCATTCCAAAAATTGAATTTATTGTGAAAACGAAAACCAAAATTGGAGTTCTGTTTTTTGAAAAATGCAGTGGTTCACTTTCAGTAAGTTCATCATTATAAAAAAAAGGATTCCAGAAATCTTTGTTGCCTTCCTGTATTGGAACCTTGTAGAATTTGCCCAATAGATTTCTAGAATTCTGTAGATCAAATATCCTGTCAATAACACAAATTAACAACAGACGCAAGACCGGCTCTGAATTAAAATGTCGTCAGACTAAATTACAGGTGTTGATGTAAACAGCGTTGCCAAATGAGTTTGTAGGAAATCATAATTCTTATTACGATTTCATTAGTTGTTAAGTGCTCCACTTAACTTGTATATTATTTTCTGGATACATATAACAAAAGAACTTGAGGATCCTGAGTAATCGATAGTCGAGTAGTTTCGGATCTTTTGGGGGGAATATAATGTAGTACATTACATCATAATGCCCTTATATTGAATTCTCGTACAAGTACATGAACTGGCAATGTTGTTGATGATATGCGCATGATTACGTGTGTCCCATCTATACATGTGGTTATAAATCATATCAATTTCTTCCACTTATTTTAGCCTTCTAGTTCTATGAGTTCTGTGATCTTATGTTCAAAAAATATAATTACAACTAACTGTTCGGCACCTATTTCATTGTACAGATGTTTATCGATAATACGCAATTCATCAATTTATATGATGAAATAATAGCTACAAAGGGAATTATGAAAAATATCATCGTATTTATAGTGCCACTGATACACACGCTACTGCGGCATGCTTGTTAAATGGCAGTTGAGGTTGTGCTCCTCGTAATCCTAGCTAAACATCGATGCTTTCAACTATGGTGACAGCAAAAATACCGAGAATTATCGTCCTATATCTCTTATCACTGTACTCTCAAATTTCATCAAAAACTTATATCACTCACAATAAATGACTATGGAAACATTCGATCTGATGACAGAGTGCCATATACAAGATTAAATAGACGAAAAAAAAATTGTTGTAGGAATTTTCTTTGACTTAAGCAGGGCCTTCGACACTTTGAACACTGCATTTGTAGCAGAGAAACTCTTTAACTTAAGAATTCAAGGTAATATAAACCAGTTACTCGGGTCTTGTTTGACGAATAGATATTTCCAGGTTAAGCAGAAAAACGTTATGTCAGATGAATTTCTTGTAACAACGGGTACCCCTCAAGGCAGCGTTCTTGGACCACTGATTTTTTTATTATATGTGAATGATCTTCCTGATAACATAAGTTATGGAAAAATATTCCTTTACGCAGATGCACGTCTATCATTCTTTCTAGTAAAACATCTGATGAAATGACACAATTAGTGAATACTGTTCTAATTGAATTTGATGACTGGTGTAACAAGAACAGACTCATTTTGAACCTAAACAAAACAGTTTGCATGCAAATTGCGAATTCATCTAGAAGTCTACATAACCCCAAACTCAGTTTCCAAAACAAATCTTTAGAATTGGCCAGTTTGCAGAGTTCTTGGGAACAATGATTGACTCACTCTTCAAATGGCAAAAACATATCGATTTTACATGTAAGAAATTGATAAAACTCTCAAATGTAAGTTTGATACAAAATCATTGATATCAGTTCATTATGCTAAATTTCACTCGATTATATATCATAATATTGCTGTCTGGGGACTAGCTACTGGATCAGACAGGATTTTCATAAAGCAAAAAGCACTGCTGAGATTGATATTCAATTTGGATTATAGAACTTCCTGTAGAGAGACATTCCAGCATAACAGAATATTGACAGTTACAAGTTTCTTGATTTTGAAAACATTAACATATATACATTAAAATAAAGGGAGCAGAAATGTATAATTATAATATAAGGGGTAAAAATATGATCACAACTCGAAAACATCTTCACGCAAAATATGAAAAATCTCCTAAATTTGTTGGTATTCGCATTTATAACTTACTGCCAAATGATGGGAAGACCTTGTCACCTCATACCTCCAAAAACAAATTTAAACATTTTTTTTATTAGAAAAATGTTTTTACACTAGAAGTGAGCAATGCGCGATCGTGTTTACTTTGAAATTTTCATTTTTAAATGTTCTTGTCTCGGTACAGTGTTTTCAAATTCGTTTTTATATTCATATAATTTTTGTAAATGACGATGTGTTGATTAAAATTATTTTTATTGTAATGTTTTTTAATCACATTTTATCCAATTGGTTTTTTACATTTTTTTTTAATGAAGATGTGTAGATTTAATATTTCCATTGTAAATGTCTTTTGATCACATTTTATCTAGACTTGGTGTATTTTATATTGTTTTTTTATGACGTTGTGTTGATTTAATTATTTTTATTGTGAAATGTTTTTTAATCATATTTTATCTAGACGTAGAGTATATTTTTTATGTATGTACCTATGAACTTACGCAACTATGACTTGTGCCATCTACATAATATGTAGCAAAAATCTATCTATTCATCTATCTATCGATAGTAACACGTTAACTGCCGTCTTGGTCAATATGACCGAGAAAAACGTCCGCAGTTCGTTTGACCGAGAACCTTATTTTGACTGCGCCGCCATCTTGGTCTATGTGACCGAGGCAGTTTTTCACATATCATATGCCAACTTCTCGGTTGAGCGTGCATTCCCCAATATATGCTAACCAAGGTGGCGGAGATGAAGAACTGTGACATTCCAGTTTTTGGCATACAGCTATCATCAACGAAAAAATTGGAAAACATGAAAATTTCTACAGATATAAAACTATCTTTGCGCAAAGTGGCCTGAAGGTACTTTTTTATCAATTTGGAAAACTTTCCTGGTGCCAGCGTGAAAACAAGATTTCAACGCTAGGGCACTCAACGTGGTAAACGATAGTTTGGATAGTTTCGAGGTTAGGTCATGTCGGTTAAACAAAAGGTGTGATTGTAGAGTGTCCGATGGAAGCGATGACGAAACTTAAATTTAATTTGTAATGGAAATGGTAATTTGGTAAGTTTTATGTCATTTGGGTATTATTTTCTATGAGTTTTTATTTTCATTAAATAAACGTATTTTGAACAGTATTTTGTATTGCTCTCGCAGTCGTCTAGTTCTTGTCGCAGTAGTCTAATACATGCTATCTTATTTATTCAGCAGGTCATTTTTTATAACCTTTTATAATATTCGTCGTTTGTTTATATTGACGAACGGTAGAGTATAGTAATATTTCAATCTTGACCTCTTTAGGGTTGCAAGAATTATATCATAACACTAGCTGCTATAGCTTAACCATTTTCAATTGCAGAAGTTGTTCCTATAGGGAGCAAATCAAAAACTCACTTCGCTAACACGAGAGTATATGCGAAGGAAGGGAACGAAAAATGAAGTGTACTACTCGTAAACATTCTCCGTCGGCGAACCAAAGATCAAAAGAAGATCACAAGAGCCGATAGTCAACGTGGGTTTGAGTGACTGCAAGCCAATGATAATGCTTGTAGGTATAATTATAGGGACTTTTATTACTATCTCCGCTTACTCCTGATTAAGAATATTAATTGGCTTATAAATTGATCTTCTTTCGATTTGTCTATACGTTGAGACTAACAAAACACCAGTTTCAGGAGGTCTGGGTAAATGAGAGCAAGTAACGTTAGGTTTTAAAATATTCCATAGCTTTTTTTCAACCATGGAAAAATTAAATTATGATGATTCGATTGCCTATTGATACATACTTCCTCGATTATGGCATTTTTTTTTGTTTGAACGTATTTTTTAAATATTTAAATATCTAAATAAAATTAGTTATCTACGCCACTGCTGCTTAAAGGATTCCGCCGCCAGTCTGGAAAACTTATTTTCTATGCTTCTGCAATTGATAATGGATGAACTATACCCGCCAACCTTCGTCCGCGTAGAATGTGTTTTTTTCTGTTTTTCTAGGTTATGCCTGTGTCTCTGCGTGCTTCCCGTTATCCCGTTCTTCGTTATCCTGTTTACCCGTTATCCCGTTAACCCATCTCGTTTCCTGCTATCCCATTAACCCGTGGTTATCCCGTTAACCCGTTTCCCGTTATCCCCTCGTACTGTTATTCGAGTTTTAGCAAAATGGATAACGCAGAAATAGAGTGCGTGTTCAAATATCAGTGTATAGCAATTTTCATGGCGATCGGTTGAACGGTATAATACACTGCAGCGCCATCTAGTAGCGAGCGAACTTTCAAAATAGAATCAACCGAATAAGTCGTTCTTATCGTCAGTTATGATTGAGAGTGCATACAATTTTTTTTTGTAATTGTCCTGATTTTTATTTTCCTGAAAACTTTTTCAGACCATAACGAACGAAACAAATAAAGAATTACGCATTTCTATCGTTCGAATCCTGAATTATGGCCTTGAGTTTGAAAAAAATCCCATAGAGTGAAGTATTTTCCCGAATTTTCCAATTTTCCGGGCAAGTTTTGCAATTTTTCTAAAAACCTAACTCGGACCATTACTAACATTCAAAAAAAAATAGCCGAATCGATCCAGCCGTTCTCAAGTTATGCGCTTACCAACGAACAGAGCGATTCATTAATATAGATCTGGTGTACCCGACTAATTTGTTCGGTGTTACGATTCATCTACTCAATTCCGTGTTATGAATGATAATCAACAAATGTCGAACAGCAGGCTATGATGTCAAAATGTCACCTCCATCAGACATAAGTGCATAGGTAAGGGAGCCCCCCTTAGTAACATAAATGTTCGGCACTTGCATTTTTTTGTTCGGCACACCTTAATTCATTTGTAAATATCTGCAAAGTAATTTTCTGAAGCTATTAACATGGAATAACTTGCTGCTTATTCAAATTCAATAAAATAAAGTTGATGAAACTTTTTTTAGTAATTACGAATAACATGACCAATCACTTTGTTAAGGGGTTACATTGTAATTGAAATATGAAATTCGTCATGAGAGACCATCGCCGAACGCTACAGAATAATTTGTTCACAATGTTTGCGTTTTGTTGTTTATCACGAATGTATGACCGCTTGATTTGTTCAGCATATATATTTTATACTTTCATTCCATATTTGTTATAAAATTGTCGCCGAACAGTAAGCTATGATGTCACATGTAATGACACTGGAAATACGGAAGTGCGCAGGTGCGGCTAGGCTCCTTGCCAAACCAAAATGTTCAGCGACCTTATTGTTTTGAATTATAGCGAATGATTAGGTATATTTCTAGTTGTATACAGTGCTTCTCAGAAGTCCGCTTCCCCCCTCTTATTTTTGGAACGATTATACATAAACAAGTGATATTTGGAAACTGAATATTGAAGATTGTAAACTTCCCTACTAGTGATGATAGATGACGAAATCGTCAAAGATAACGTCACAAGGCCATTATGACCAATAATTTTAAACGGAACCCTACGGCAAGCGACACCTCTTTTAAAAGGTATCGAAAAAACCTATTCAAGGGTACTAATTTTGTTTGTATTTATGGCAGTTTTGGCAACTCGCTTTTAAAAAACGCAAAGCTGTGATGAATTAAATCAGTTGATACTAAAATTCCAAATTCAAGCTCCGCCTCTGGATAGTTGTCAAATAAGCTGACATTTCTGTTAGTCTCCCTAATTCGACGTTTTTGTAATTGTCCAAGTTTTTGTACATTTAATAATTTGTGTATTGTTGATCGAACGTTTAACTGTTTTAGCAGCTTTTGGTACTTTCAATATTTTTGTACATTTTAATAATTTGTTAAACTGTTGTGAGCCGAACGTTTAAGTGTTCCAAGAAGCGGAATGGTACGTGCTTTAGGTGATAAAGTAGCAGCGATCCTAATTCTTGGTGAAACTAGACAAAATATTCATGCAGCAGAACGCATTTTTAATGAGAGGTTTCCCGATCGCCCCGTTTCGAGGACTTATTCAAGGGAGCTTCTTCGTAAGTTTGAAACAACGGGTAGTATTAATGTTGCGAAACAATCTGGCAGACCACAAATTTCTGATGAGAAAAAAATTATTATACTGCCAGGAGTAATAGTTAATCCTACTTCTTCAACAACTCACGTTGCATCTACCTGTGGAATCAGTCGAAGTACAGTACACAGGGTGTTGAAAAAAAACAAATTTCATCCATACAACTTGAAAATGGTTCATCAACTCTCAGACGACCCAGACCGAAGAATGGAATTTTGTGAAAATATGGAAACTAAAATTAACCAACAGCCAGACTATGTCGTCAAAACAATTTGTTTTAGTGACGAAAGTACTTTCTATATAAATGGAAATGTAAATACACAGAATGTGAGGTATTGGAGTGACGCAAATCCTCACCTGTTTCGTGAAACACATACCCAATTTCCCCAGAAGGTGGATGTTTGGGCAGGTATCCTGAATAATCACATCGTTGGGCCTCTCTTTTTAAATACTTATTCAACTGGTGAGGTTTATGTGGAGCTGTTGCAAATTGCAGTAGAACCGTTAATCCTTGAAATTTTGGAAGATAATCCAGATGAATTCGGCAATTTGGAAATAACATTCCAACAGGATGGTGCTCCTCCACACTATTACGGTGCAGTGAGACGATATTTGGATGAGGAGTATCGTGGTAGATGGATTGGACGACGAGGTTCAACGGAATGGCCAGCTCGATCACCGGACCTCACACCTTTGGATTTTTTTCTGTGGGGGTACCTTGAATCGAAGGTTTACGCCACTGAACCTGACAATATTGAAAATAGGATATTTCACTGTCAGGAAGTAATTGGATGTCACTTCGAGCGATTTCTTCAAGTAGATACTGATTCTTAAATCTGTAATGAATATCATACTGAATGGAATTTGAATTTTAATGTTTACTAATGAGCCATTAAAACTGCCATAAACACAAATAAAATTAGTATCATTGAATAGGTTTTTTCGATACCTTTTAAAAGAGGTGTCGCTTGCCGTAGAGTTCCATTTAAAATTATTGGTCAAATGGCCTTGTGACGTCATTTTTGACGATTTCGTCATCTATCATCACTAGTAGGGAAGTTTACAACCTTCAATATTCAGTTCCCAAATTTCATTTGTTTATGTATAATCGTTCCAAAAATAAGAGGGGGGGAGTGGACTTTTGAGAAGCACTGTATATTAGGTTAAGTGAAATGTATTACATAAAAGGAAAATAAATTTGAATTGAATTGACTTGAATGATTAGGGATATTAACGAAATGCCAAACAGTAAGTTATCATAATTTTTGGAATATTTTTTAACAAAATCCTGGGGCGCTAGTACCCTCCATAACCACCTTGCATGTTCGGCATTGGCTTTGACCCATTTTTTTAAATTTAATAGTCATTTGCAACGCAGCGCAAATATATAATGTCAGATACATTTTTATTTAAAATTGATTGTTTTCATACAATTTTGTTACTGGGTTTCAGGGAAATGTCTGATTAAAAATGAAAGTGGATGTTCGTATTGCGGGATATTTTTCTTTTATTCTCCCGTGCCCTAGTAAAATAAAATTTATATTATCAGATACATTATTATATAAAAATAA
This sequence comes from Gonioctena quinquepunctata, assembly GCA_018342105.1. Lineage (NCBI taxonomy): Eukaryota > Metazoa > Arthropoda > Insecta > Coleoptera > Chrysomelidae > Gonioctena > Gonioctena quinquepunctata. The sequence goes on along the minus strand of JAFIRS010000498.1, from coordinate 147,605 downwards.
TTGATTTCATATAATTTTCTTACTAGGTTTCAGGGAAATGTCAATATTAAAAAAGGAAAAAATAACTATACCTTTAGTATACTTAAATATTTTCCATATTCTTTCAGGTTTAATTCAAAGAAAAATAAATATTAGCGGTTATAATTTGTTTTTCAAATAATTCAGGAAATCGGGATATTTTATTCTTCATTCTAAATAGAATGTTGTTGGCGTATGTTGCCGGTTAAAAAATTTTTTGTAAAGTAAGCCATGGATTTGACATTCACTACTCCTGTCAATCAATAATTTATTTGTGGCATTATAAGTTCTTCGTAACATTGTATACAATCATAAGTAAAAAAGTGATAATAAAATGAACTTTCAATCGTATGAATTGTGTTCCTTTTGCAAAGAATCACAGCACATTGAAATGTACCATAAAAATGTAAAATATCTAACATACCTAGTGGAAGAATCTGGATTAAATCCTGAGCAAGAAAACTTATTTAAAGAGATTGGCAACATTCTGCGTGATATTGTGCCTTCTTTTGGACACAAATCTAATACTCGAGGAAATAAACTGGTGTCTCAGTATTAATTTTATTTTATGAAACACAGGCATATTGTTGAAAAAAACACCGGTTCTGTGTTTTAATCACCACTTAGGATAGAGGAGGTAGAAGTGAAACTCTGAAGAATTTAAAATTAATTAATGATATTATAGAATGTACACCTCAATAAATTGTTATAATATTTCCAACTTATAAAGTAAGTAAATAAAAAATATTGTCAATATTATTTCAATATTATTTTTGTCTAATTATACGATAGCTGTCATGTGCCGGGAAATTTCCACTTATTAATTTTACTTCTACATGCTAATGTGGATGAAAAATTTTCAGAAAATTCTAGTAACAATGTCGAAATGAAGCATCTAATTGGTTGAAAATGACGTATAAAATTTTCATATAAATTCTATAAAGGCCGGTATTTTCACCTCCAGTTATACTAGGAATAAATTAACCAATGGTGAGAATGTGCTTTTGCTTACAAATGCCTATTCTAACCGTTCGTTGATTCATTCCTAGTATAACCAGAGGTGAAAATACCGTGCCTAAATGAGATTTGTTTACCATGAACCAGGAATTTAAGTGTAATTTTAAAGGTTCTGAGTTTTATTGTGTGATTTGGAGAATGTTTTTTGTACAGTGAGTTTATCTACATAAATTGATAGATAATAAGTTGGGTGGAGTATTTTCAACTGTAGATGGCGTCCAAATTTCAACTTTATAAAACCAACTTAATTTTCTGGGAAATATTTTTTTTTATTTCTAATCACGTTACTAATTGAACCACGGCCCTTGCCTCAGCAATAAGAGTTAGAACTTTGAAAAATAAATAAAAAACGGTAAAGGAATGAGTTCCTGGTGGCGAAGTATCGTCGTAGCAACCACCCGTACGTGCCAAGCATTTTGTTCCCACGTGGCGTACACGTGAGATGGATTATGCTGAAATAACAGCCGCGGAAACTCTTTAAAGGTCGATTCTCGTTAGAGCGGCGCGACAAAAGTTGTTCGCAATTGCTTGCGTGTTATTAGATGATCCCATAGACATTATAACTGATGATCTGGCCGTCACGTGACTTCAACACACAGTTCCTGGAGGACTATATAAGAGAGAGAGAGAGAGAGACGTTGTGAATGACAGAAATAAGTTATATGAAATCATATTATTTTTTCTTGACCTATTCAAAAGTGTAACGAAATACAGGGTGTTCCATTTAAAAAAACACAACTTTGATGTCACACTTTTTTGAGCCACCCTGTAGACTCCAAAATAATTTCCTTTTGCAGCCTTAATTATTCAATATACATATAATGAAGAGGAGAAATTCCCGAAAAAATAATTGGTTTGGTTTACAGGGACCGTATCGTATGGGGTGCCCCACCCTGTATAAGAAATTTGCATAAATGTAGATAAGAAGCGTGTACCCTTTGATACACACCTCGTTAAGGAAATGAAACACTAACCAAAACTTTTTGCCAGGCCAGTGTATCGAAAAAGATACACATGGAAAAAAATGGAAAACAAGTGTAAAAAATCAGAAAAGAATTGTATTACTCTAAAAATAACTCAAACACTTGAAATAACAGAAAAAATAAATTTCAAAAATTGCGAAAATGCGCCTTCAGGGCTTGGCGCTGAACGTGTTGAGGACTGTATTGTTTATTTACACGGTTATGACTCCTGAAATTTTATTATCGATGTATGTACCACAATTTAGCTACATTTATTGTTACATTTTATATATGCACTTTTACCCTAGTAACTAAGCTTTGTCTATGAGAATTATATTCTTTTGACAATAAAGTATTGCTTGATTGATTGATTGATATTTTGAGTAAAAAATCAATCATTCAACTGAGAATGGATATACTATACAGGAATGATGCTTTCAGTAAAGGTTTTTGGGATTTAAAAGGCTATAACTTTTTAACAAAATAGTAAACCGACAAAATACGGAACTGAAAAGTAAAAAATAAAATAAACCTTCCTAGTCTCAGTAACTAAGCTCCTAAACTAATGTAAGTAACTAATTTTGAGTCGGCGCTAAACAAACAAGCAAATGAATTAGGTAAGGCGTAAAATGATGGCATCGAGTTGCGCGGTGACATTCTGATAATTTTCTCGAAGTAATTAAATGATGTTCGTTGATTGTTTGTTTGGCGCCGACTCAAAGTTAGTTACTTACATTAGTTTAGGAGCTCAGTTACTGAGACTAAGAAGGTTTATTCCATTTTTTACTTTTCAGTTCCGTATTTCGTCGGTTAAATTTTTTGTTAAAAAGTTTTTAATTTTCAATTTTTTATGGCTAAAATATACTAATTACTACCTACTTGTTTTTTGATTACTTCCAAAATACTTACTTACCCACCTTACTTCAACTATTACCAGTTAAATAATATGATTATCTACTTTTACTATTTGTTGTAATATAAATTATTTTCGTTGTTCTGGTTAGTTTTGTAACGAAGTTACTATTTTCCCGCTATATTTATCAGCCAAAAGCTCCCTGTAAGGAATTAAACCCCGCTTGATAGTAATAATCGGTCTAGAAATGCCATCCGTGTTCGTGATAAATCCGTGAATTACATATATCCTAATAAACAGACTAAACGCCTTCCGGGAAAATAACGCCAGGCGTAGCTAAAATAGCACACACGAGTATAACCTGCGCCGGCTATCCACTCTCGAGAAAACATTTTTATAAAACAAGCTGGGCTATGTTCAAACGCCGACGAGACATTTCAGTCATCCGATAGAAGCCCCAGCCAGCAGTCCAGTCGAGCCAAGAGCACACGCTACCGAGCTGACGTCATCCGATAGAAGCCACCAAGTACAGTTGAGTCGAGACAGAGACGCACGCACCGAGCTGACGTCACAGCACGAAGGATTTTACGAGCTGGGTAATTATTCTGTGAAAGTATACTTTGTATCGTAATCGACAGAGTCCACAAAACGGCGCGCGCATATAAGTTGGTCGAGAGGTATTCGGAAGAGAGGGGGAAGCCGGCTGTAGTTCCGTTTCGACATATTTCTAAGAAGTAGTAGCTTGTCGAGCCCAGCAGAAGCAGTCACGCGTCCGACTAGTATCCAGAGTGTGAGCCAAAGACCGAAGCAGTCCACGACCGTCCCGGACCTTGCCGAAGCAGTGAGATCGGAGTTCGGGTAAATATGTTGTATCAGGTGAAAGACATCAGGAAATTGTAAGTACCACCGATGCGATGTGCGCATGATCGAACCATAGCCGTAAGAGGCACATATGCATTTCAATGCTGCGCTGGTAATTTCTGCATACGAGTCCGTACGATACCCCCCCCACCGCAAGAGCTTTTGGTTGTTAAGTTTACCCCGCTTGCTTGAAAACACTCTCCTCGCTTTCTCTGTATATAGTGCTTGCCATGTGTTTATTTGTTGTGATAACTTGAGGCCGCCGTCAGCCGCCCATACTGTATTTCATTATTTTTAATATACCTGTTTATCCTGTTCTTAGTATTCTTTCATTGACTATTTCGAGTAGAATTTTAACATCTAGTGCGCAGTCGCCACCCAGGTTCGAAACCCAGTTGAAGGCTATTGAAGCTTGCCTTGCTGGCCCTGTTACAGTGTCACGACTATATTGACCCCTGGAGTGTCTTTCTTCACTGAGACTGCCCGGAGCAAAAGTGGCCTTTTCCACTATAAACCAAAAGGTGGCGCCCGAGGGAAACCGATAATAGTGAAAAACGCCAAAGTTTGATAATAGGGGAAGCAACCCCTTTACAGTTTATTTCATAACTTTGTATATCATTCCATCCTCTCATAGAATATAATGGTTTTGACGGATTTGGAACAGAAATAATGTCAGTAGCGATCTGTCATTATCAACTACGTATGTGTGTGCCAATGTTCATAAGTGAAAAATCAATTATCCCCTATGCATTGTGCCTGGGTGGCAGATTATTAGCGTTTGAAAGACTTCTGGGTGTTTGCTAGAGGTGCAGATTGATTTTACCGGAGATAATATCGGGGAATATTCAAAACTTCGTGACCGTAAGGGTTTATAATTCCATTCGAGATCTAAATATTAGGTATACCCTATCTATTGAAAAAAGAATCATCCAAATCGAAGAACCCAGTACAAAGTTATGCCTGATAGAATCGGTTAACGGACCAGAATTCAGAGGGTGAGTGCTCAACATCCTTCATGTTGCTACCCTTAGGGGTGGATTTCATCTTTTAAATTCAAATGGGACCACCTTCGAAGTACACCCTATCCACTGAAAAAAGAATTATCGGAATCGGACGACTCAGTAAAAAGTTATGCGTGATCATACATAAAAAAATGATGGAAAAAAAATATACGGGTCGACTAGAGAACCTCCTCCTTTTTGGTTTCGTCGGTTTAAAATGACGATTGAAGAAGGCCAACCTCGTTCTCAACTTCAAGGACCGACGACAATGGGAATAATCATCATTCGAATCCGTACAAATGAGAAACTCTCCGATTGGTCTGCAATATCACGGTGTAGATTTGCAGCCAAACTTATTTCTCGTCTGCTCACTGAGAATCCAAAGAAGCGCCCATGCCGGGCCTGTCACGAGAAAAAAAATCGGTTGGAAGGGGACACTTTTTTCCAAGATAATCATTTTTGTAGCCTACACTCAGAAGGAACTTGGCAAACGTTTTGAGACTGTGGAGGAATTGAAACAAAATTCACTGAAGGGAGCAAAGGACATCCCGCTGAGTGAGATGCAGAACAGCTTTTGAACAATTGAAAATACGTTTGGACAAATATATTTTAGTCAATGGAGAGTACTACGAAAGAGATCGAAAGTTAGTGCATAAATATTGAAAAATAAAAAAATTACAAAGAAAGTCTCGTTATTTTTGTATCCACCCTTGTATATGGTAATAACGATTATATTTGATATACCGGGTGACCACGTATCTATTAGACAAGTCGTAACTTCTAGAATATTCGGTGTATCAGAATGAGATTCGGTACAGGTGAATGGTATGTGAAGAGGAGAGTTTTCGTATACTTTTCACTTTCCGATCACTTCCCGTTTCACCGGAAATAGCTCCAGATTTGAATTTTTAAATGGAAGACCGTGAATATTGTAACATTTTTTGGATTTCTGAGACAATTCCGCATCAGAATGTGACATTTCAAAAAGTTTTTACGCCTACTTCATTTTTTTAGAGTCACTTTTAATATTGCATTTAAGTGGCCAGACCGGCCGTAACCTAATCTGAGGACCTCAGATGATGTCTGAAACTTCGCAAAGTTTTAGTGACTAGTATGATAGATAGGAATATGACAAGTTGGCAAAATTACATTTTCGTATCTGACTGTTATTTTTCAAATGGCGACCATTTTTTGTCGAGCACTTTCCGAAAGAAGGATTTTTTGACAAATCAAACGATACTAATTTATTTGCGATTGGATTGAAAATAAGAACATTAATCAAATATTACTGTAGAAAATACTGGATAATAATTTACTTACTTTCGTCAAGTGTGCCATGGATATTAATTTATTTACTTTCAGTGTAGCAAATTTTCAAAGTGCATTCCTCCTTGTTTAAGACACATTTCAGCTCGTTCAATTGTTTCTCTCAACACGTTTGCTAACATTTGAGGCGTTATACTTCTAAATGCCCGTAGAATTTTTTCTTCTGAGATTTTTCAAGAGTGGTTGGAGCTGTTGCATAGTGAACCTTTTCTTTAACATATCCCCGAATGAAGAAATCGAGCACAGTGAGATCCGGTGTGCGGCAGGCCACCGTACTGGATTATTGGTTGCAAAAACTTGATTATCAAAATGCTCCTTTAAGTAATTTATTTTTCACTTGATCGTTACTGCTTTATAATACCTTGGCAACGGTTGCTTTTAACAGACCCATAACGCCCGGGGCGTTATGGAGGGCATTATGAATCATAACGCCCGCTAAATGTTTTTTTCTGTAGTTCAATAAATTAATTACTCAGAAAAGTTTTATTTATAACTGTACCTAAAAAAAGGACTAATTATTTCCTCTCAAATAGAAATTACAATTTTCGAATGTTCCTGAAAAATTAGTAGCAAGTTTGAAGTTCTGTGAGTTGACCGATGATGAACTCCTCAATGTGCATTCGGTTTCGTTCGGAACGTTAACATTTTCTTTTTCGGAAACGGAATGGGCTATCATTGTAGCAATTTTGTTCTTCGATGAGATACTTTCTTCAATATAGCTCTCCGCTACCGTACTACTCTTCCATTTTCCATGTAATTTTAGTGTTTCAAAGGAAGCACCACCTTGAACAAGAAGCGTTGACGACGTTTGGCGTAGACAATGTCCGGTGTAACCTTTCGGGGTTTCCAAATTTAGGTATTTCGCTATGATAGAAGGAACACTTCCTATAGTATTTTTACCTACAATGCATTTATTATTTCTGTAGGTTAAAGAAAACCTACGTTGTTTACATCCTTTTGATCGTAGTGCAATGTACTTTTCAACTAAGTTCAAGGCTCCTATTTCGCTTTCTTCAACAATGGTGAAACTTTTTGAGGTGCAGGTCTTGGTTTCTGATACCTTGATCGGTGAAACGGCTCCTCTGTCTTCAATGTCATCAACTGTCATCTTGACCATTTCATCACGTCTTAAGCCTCCAAATACGCCCATTACCAACACAACTTTATGTAGCAGAAAAGTATCATCTGGAGCTTTTCTTATGAAAAGTAATACTTGTCCACCTTCCAATACCTTTGATTTCTTAGGAATGTATCCTTTTGAATTACCTTTTAGAAATGCCATCAGTTGACTGAATGCTAATATATTAATATTTTATTTAACAATCAATATTGATTTCAGCTGTGAGTATTTGGTCCATAGACTATTCGCCCTATATTGTTCAGACTGAAATAATGTAAAATAAATAAAATATTAATATCTTTCATGAGATAAACTCACCAGTTCCTGGAAGTATGCTATTAAGACAGTTTCATTTACGGTATTCACTCTGTTTTCATATTTCCATTTCAGAAAATGGTCATACTCCTTCTCGTATAAGTGTTTGGATTTCACAGGCAGTAAATTTCCTAACGCTTCTTCAGCTTTGAGCGTCACATTCTGTAGGATCTCCATAATTATTATGAACACAACCGTTTTCAGTTTCCTCCACTAACAAGCTTGTCAATTCTTACAAAAATGCAGCGTCGTTTTATGAAATAAATAACCCTTAGCAACCTCTTCAATGTTTCCATGGCAATTTCATAGAAGCTCACTTGTGCTCAGTTGCCGACCAGAACGCAGTAAATACTATGAGAAGAAATTTATGAAGTAAACAACGTCGTTTATGATAACTTTTTCGTGAAAAATAAAATCTTGTATGCACCATGAGCGTTACTAGATCCTAACACCCATCGGGCAACATTCATCCCTCGGGCCAAAGGCCCTCGGGTGAATGTTACCCTCCGAGCGTTAGGATCTTTATAACGCACTTGGTACATAGATAGCTATAAGAACTCTGATATTATGAGGGGGTGCTCCATCTTGTTGGAAGAGAATTCACCGTAAAACTGCTGAAGGTAGATTATTAAGATGATCCTCGATTTAATTTTGAAGAAAACCTAAGTACCTAACACCTGTTGACTGACCTTGAAACAATATTGGCCCAATTATTCAGTTTCCAACGATACCAGCCAAGACATTGACGCTAAACTTTTCTTGAAAATCTCATTACATGTTGATTATGTTGGGCCCAGTACCGAGTACTTTGCTTATTGAACATACCATTTCTTGTATATCATTATTCGTCGAAAAATAGAATGAAGTTGATAAAATTCGGGTTAACTTTATAATTGTGAAGCAGCCAATCACAAAACACTACCCGTCTATCGCCATCATCAGCATACAAATGTTGATGTAACTGATATTTACATGTTCAATATCCGTGCTTTTTCAGTATTTTTCTTGCTGATTCGTGACTTTCTGCATTTCTCGACTAACTTCTCTCAAAGAAGCCGTTTTATCCACCTCAACCATAGCAAGAACGTTAATCTCAGTCTCATCATTTATGATAAACCTCTGTTCCGCCTCTCGATTTCCTTCTTGCCAAATGCGATTCTCAACATACGGAAAATACTGATGGGCTGGATGTTGCCGATTGGGATATCTCTGAGCTTACAGCTCAGCAGCATTCCTTGAATTTCTATGACATTCTCCAAATATTAATAACATACCCACATTTTCACTTTGAGTTTACATTATTTTGAAGAAAAACTAAACTGAAATTTAACGAAAATTTAAAAACTTTTACTGTCTGCTCATAAAAATTATGTTACTGTCATTACTCAAGTGAGTGTTTTGTTTTCCAAAGAAGACTTGATGAAAATAACTGCAAAATATTATGCATGGCACATTTGACAAAAGTAAATGAAATATTATCTAGTAGTTTCCTTAGTAATATTCAATTTGTGTTCTTATTTTCAATCCATTCGCAAATAAACTAATATCGTTAGATTCGACCAAAAATCCTTTTTTCGGAAAATGCTTGTCAAAAAAATGGTCGCCATTCGAAAAATGATAGTTATACACGAAAATGTAATTTTTTCAACTTGTCTTATTCCTAAGTATCATACTTGTCACTAAAACTTTGCGATTGTGATTTTCTGACATCACCTGAGGTCCTCAGATTAGTTCACGTCCGATCATGGCCACCTAGATGCAATATTAAAAGTAACTTCAAAAAAATGGAGTAGTCGTAAAAACTTTTCAAACAGTCATATTCTGATCCAGAATTTTCTCAGGAATCCAAAATTGTTACAATATCCAGGGTGTTCCATTTTAAAATTCAAAACCAGAGCCACTTCCGGTGAAAGTTATTATTTGTCTAATAACCCGGAATAAAGACACCAACATATCGGCCATCAAACATCGGTTATTTATATCGTCCGGAGAAATACGACATTATGCTGGAGGGTTAGAATTGGAAATCGCGTCATTCGAAAATGAGCTAGCAAAAGAAAGTGTTGGCTGCAGTGCTTATAGTAGGGATATTAGATAGAACATTCTACTCACCTCTTTGGAAATCCGAACCAGTTTTGTCTCAAATCAGTGGTGAACGCTTGATCATCTTCGAGAGCTTTGACAGTATCGTGCCATAAGTCACGGAAAGATTCTTTGTCTGGAGAGAAGAAGTGGCTGTCTATAGATTTACGGGTGATAACATTATCACCAGCATGAAGATCAACTACGAAGTTATCAATATGAAAGAAATGTAGACGATTGTCTTTGATGGAAATATTTCGTCCATTGCTATCAAATGTTGGTCCCATGAATAACCTGATGCTGGCCTTTTGTGCTTTGTCTGATTTAATGTCCATTGTGATATCAAAAGGCATATGATTCAATCTTTGTTGGCATACACTAACGTTGAAATCGTTTTCATGTTCATGGGATCCATGGAGCACAGAGTTGATCAGGATGGAGCAGTGAGGTTTAAAGTATGTCATAAGAGGATCAATATCCACCTTTGTGATCTCAACACCATTGAACATCAACTCGTCCTTAGTGTATGCCGGTATACGATCTAAGTATATTTGGAATGGCAAAACTACAATTTTCGTGATAAGTTGATAAAATACTGGGTCTCGCAACGTTGTTTCGAAGTGTTCCAAAGCTGATGGGACAACGTCATTCTGATCCAACTGCTGAGCAGAGTAACCAAGGAGATGGCGTGCAAAGTGCCAAATTGGACCATAGAAGTGTAAGTTTGCTGAATCTTGATTACCTTCGATGAGATTTCCAAGAACGTTGAGGAATTCTTCAGATTCTAGTTTCACCAACTCCCCTTCAGTTTCCTGAAACAACAATTCTGATTTCATTACACTGTAACGAAATAAAAAAACATTCCGTTACTCTTCAATAGTTTCCACGTGGAATCCCATCATAATTCATCTCTTTTATAGTTTCTACATGAAATCCCATCATATTTCATAAAATTTCAAGAACGTTAGATGTTGGCTTCACCAAGGCTTCACCTGTCATTGACATTTCTATTTTATGCATAGCAGTCCGATACCTAGGTATCTGGCCGTCGAGCGATGCATGAAATATTTAAGTTGGTAGCTCTGGGTTTGGAGTAAACAAAAAAATAGAACCTGTTGCCTTAACACGTTCCCTTTGACTGTAAACTCGATAGCGAACGGTTGAATCTGAAATCCTCACTTTTGGGAACTTTCCAAGTTCTCGCATTTCGGAGACAAAAGGTCGTATATCTTCACCTTTATAAGTTAATTCAGTTTTAACAAGTACTTTTGGCATATTTCGCACGTTGATCAATTGAAAATCATTTTTAAATAAAATCCTTTCAGGGTTGAAATATTTTCAGTTATTTCAATAATAAAACATTGCTGCCGGAATGCGGAACACTTCTTTTGTTAGTAGGCCCAAAAACTAATGTCATTACTTTCATTTGACGACATTTTCGACCAACCTCAACTGGTATTTCACGAGTGTAGGTTGATTTATTGAGAAAGTGTCTAAGAACCCGTTTTTGTCCGTGTTCCAACCTTTTCTAGTTTACGAAGCCCTTCTTGGGAAATTAGAGGACGTTGGAGAATACTGAAATACGACCAGTGAAAGGTGATAATATCTCCTACCTGAGGTCTACTTAAAACAATGGTTTACAGGAAGAACTATCTAGCAGCTTGGAGAGATGGGATTCACAAGTGAGTATTTGCTTTCATTTCTTCCTACTGTAATCAGTAGAAGCTAGACTCACTTGTGATCCTTTAATTGTTGGCTTTATCTTTCTATCTTTTTTGAGGCGAAGTATAGCCAAAGTACAACCTTTTATCTCCAATCATTGCGAAACTTCCTTTCTTAGCTCGAATCAAACCATCTGCTTGATTCACAGTATTCAACGTGTCACCTCGGGGAATATATCCCGTTACACTCTCTCTCCTCACTTTAAGGAAATAGTCAAATTATTCGTTGTTGGTACACTTTAGAGTTGTTTAGACCATTTTGAACATTCGGTTCGAAACTATTCAATTCAAAATTATCTCGGTTCGCCTTGAATAATATTTCCTAACTTTATTCATTTTGCTGATGAATGGATTGCACATCCTTCATTCGATCAAAATGAGAGTGATCTTATAAAGTAATTGTTTTCAATTGAGTATAATAACTTCATCTCTTCTTTGACTCAGCAACCGTAGATTCCTCTGTAATTTCACATATAATATAATCTTTGATTTGTTTGTAATATTAAATAAAGTATAATAGGATTGATCTGTAATCTCATATCTAGTAAAATCATGGTTTGCAGTTGGAATATACCAACGTTTGTATTTTGGGAATTTCCCTTATCAATTTGCTCTCTGTGAAGGAACTCTCGGTTCTTCGAACTAAATTGCTTGATGTTGATGTCCACAGCTTTGTCTGATCACGAAGGAGTCTGATCAAGGAACCCAGTAAAATTCATAATGGCTGTCTAGAACCACAGCACTCGTCTCGCAGAGTCACGCTGACATTCGTCTCGAGACCCCACCTCCCCGCAGAGCTGTGGAGTGAGTTTCTATCATACAACGAACTTGATCAGAGGCAATTATCACACAAATGGCAAAGATTATGTACATCGACAATCAAACACAACTGTCTTTTTTTTGTCAAATCAAACAACTGCACCATTGAAACAACATGGCACATCAAATTCTTCCTCAAAAATGACCTGGCGCTCAATGTATCTTCATATCTTTAGAATTTTGGACTTGTTGAAGAATCTATCAAAATTTCACTGAGAGATAACGATATCCACGACCTCCTGTATCAATCTGAGCAGCTCATAGGCACCGCTATATAAAATGAGCATAGTAGTTTCTGAAAGACCAATTTTGTTTCGCTTTCTTCAAAAAGGAAAGAAATTGAATTTGACAGGCTACAACACTAGTTTACAGAACCTTCTGTCTGTTGCTGTGAATTTAATGGTTGATAATGTTCACCAATTACATGTTTTTTTTTCAAATCTGTCCCTAAACTTTTTGTGCAGCTCAAGGTACTTTTTTAATTTTTTTATAATTTATGCGTAGTTATTCGTTGATTACGTGCATACTTCACTGTGTTAAGACAATTATCTGAAGTTTCGTGACATGACTATTTCAAGGACTCGTTGTTTAAACAACCCAAATAATGTTTGCTACATATGTGTTCAACGATTGTAGAAAAGTTATATCAGAGTTCGTTAAATATACGTATTTTCTGTATTTTGGTATAGTTTTTCTAATCCCAATTGGACCGACATAAAAAGTTTGAGGAAGGAATTCTCTTTGCAGTTGCCGCTTCGACATAGGCGTCGTTATATAATTTTTCAGTGGTATTTTTTCAGTTACTTATTCTCACAATCATAGCAACTGATCACCCCATGTATAGTATTTCTAATCCCAATTGGACCGACATAAAAAGTTTCGGGAAGGAATTCTCTCTGCAGTTGCCGCCTTAACATAGGCGTGGGTATATTATTTTTCAGTGGTATTTTTTCAGTTACTTATTCTCCCAATCATAGCAATTGATCACCCCATGTGAAAGTAGACACATGTTATCTCAACTGAATTTTATAATTTTTTTCGAAAGGTCTTCAGAAAGCCATATTGATAAAATTATTTTCAATGGATAATTCCTAACCTCACCAACACACGGCACTGATTAAGGAATATTGTGAACTGGAGAAATCATGCGGTTTCAGATAACAGGTGCCGAGCTTTTAATACTCAAATATATTTGATAGCGCCTTTACTAATAATCTGGGCAACTAGGGTCACAAGACAGAACTTTTTCACGATTGTACCAAACGCTTTGAAAGTAAAAACACTGGTAGAATATAAATTTCCCATTTGCCGGGCAGTGTATATGAACACTCCTCATAGTGCACTTATTTTTATTGCCGTTCCAATCGGGATTAAAATAACTATATGTTCTTGGATAGAAATGACAAGTTTTGGGCTCCTGATTGTGTTTGTAAATCGTGTGTTAAATATTTGAGATTATGGAAAAATGGCAAAAGAAGTGCTTTCAAATTTGGAACACCAACCATTTGGCGAGAACCACAAAATACTTTCGACGACTGCTACTTTTGTAGTGTCAACATGAATGGTATAAACGCTGAAAATCGAGCTAAATGGCAGTACTCCAGTACTACTTGTGTTCAGCGTCCAGTGAAACATTCACCTGTCTCCTCAGTGCCTGAAAATATATTTGAACCCCTAGTACAAGACAATGAAGGACCAAGGCCATTAGAAAATCATACTGATTTTGGAGATGTATCAAATGAGCTGGAATGTTTTCCACAAACTATGTTAGATTATATTGTAAGAGATTAGAATTTTTGGAAACAAGCTCTAGAACTGTTGGCATTAAGACTGAAAGAAAACATTTGCTTTCTGATGGCACTAAAATTACTTTTTCTTCCTGTTTTGAATGTAGATATCTCAAACTCAAAAAATAGAGCTGATAAAAAAATTCTACTTACATATTTGAAATCAGCATATCATATGTAGTCAGCAACAGCACAAAATTTCCCAGCAACAGATGTACTGTAAACTAGTGTTATCATTTCAATTCCTACACCAAGATGAACCCGTATTTGAATGAATGAATAAAAAATCAGAATCACAGATATTCACTTACATTCCATATTGCTCCACTACCAATGGCATCATTAATGCGTCTTTCCAAATCTTTCACGTAGGTATGGCTGTAACCAGTGTAGAACCTTGCCCAACGATTTTCTCCGTAGTTATAGAAATACTCGTGCAGTTTTGCGAATTTTGGCCGATTGGGGAACTGTATTCCTTCGGGATACACGAGATCAGAGTCATACGGAGTCTCAACAGGCAAGTCCCAATCGAAGTACTCAATGTCATCGTAACCATATGAAAGACGTTCCAAATTGTAACGGGCCCAGATGTTCAGGTAGAAAAAGTAGTAGAAATTACCCCTAGGAATGTTGTTCCATCCGAATTCGGAACTGTTCATCCAGAATGGGAAATTGATATGCAGATTGAAGAAAAATGCGTTCACCCCTATATCTCGAAGATAATAGGCGAGAGTAGTTTGTTCGTCGTCCAAGTTTGAGTGCTGGTTCGAATAGTTGGAATCGATGATGAATCCATTGGTACTTTCATTCCTGTCATGTTGAGCTCTATGAACTTTTCTGTAGAACTGAACTTCATCAAATACATCAGCGCCAAAAAACAGATTGGGAGTAACTTCGTAGATAGGCGGAAGCATGATTCCCTTCGTATCAGCACGGTGGACCACTGCTACATAGAAACAGTAGACGAACATACCTGCATTGACATTCACACGAGCCCACACGGCAGTCTTATAAAATGTTTCGTAGTCTTTGGCGTAGTAGAACATTTTGAAGAGAGCAACTGCTTGGGGAAAATGGCGTTGGTCAAATATGGAAAAAATTGACCCTTTTGCGAGTCGAGCATATTTCCAATATTCGTGAAACTGTTTAACTCCATCTTCTTTCTGCAATAAAATAATTGAGCAATTATTTCCGTGTACATACCATATTCTGATGTTCTGTTATGAACATGATATCAAAACCCCTCACCCAGCTTCACAAAATGTAAACCAAATTCAAAATATGGCATTGTTATTGGCGGTGACCTCCCGAAACTATTCAAGGCAGACGAGATTCGACATTTTGTTTCTGAAAGAGAAGCGAACAAATTCGGCAAATAAAAAGAACTATTTTCGTTGATAGGTAATGTGATAGATGGAATTTTAAGTAATCCCCATTACGCGTACGGACAAGAAAATCCAACGGACTTCTCAGAAGGTCACTGTAGGACAAATAAATAGTCATGGCAACCTTCCTAGACATAGAAGAGGCGTCCAATAGCAAAGCAGATGGCAGTGGAACTAGATGCTTCATAGCACCGCCATATCTCCCTACCTATGTGTATATATATATATATATATATATATATATATATATATATATATATATATATATATGTATATATATATATATATATATATATATATAAATATAAATATACATCCTGCCTACAATACTGCGTCCTTTCAGGAAGTGTACGTTACTGCGCCACCAGAAATACGCTATCTAGGTCAATTCTGATAGCGTATACTGGTTCTACACAAAAAGTCCCACTCATAGCTGGTTTCAGATCATCAAAAACATCAAAAATAAAAAAAAGTATTTCCATATAATATTGCGTCCTTTCACCATCATATCATTATCACGTCCGGTGAATTCCTTGTTTTCATAATTAGAATGATACTGCGTCCAATTTGCATTATATCTTTCATACTCAGCACGATACGGCATCCAGCGCTGTTGCCATGTTTTCATTGCACGCTTTCATTTAACTCGCTTCGTGCGTATGTCATTCTGTCATTCTTTCCGGTTCAAAATTTGTAATCTATTTGGAACAGTTGCCGACATCCGATTGAGCTGAAATTTGACAGGTGTTCATAACTACGGTGACTATGCATTATGAAATTTTTGTTGGAGAAAAAAAACGAAATGGCGGCTCCAAGATAACGGACGAGTTTTGTGATTATGGTACTATTCGTTTCAAAATTGGTATGTGGGGGTTTTTGGGGTTGGAGATTATGGACTTATCATCAAAATCTATAAATTCGAAATGGCGGCTCCAAAATGGTGAAGAAGTTTTGTGATTATGGTCCGATTCTATTCAATATTTGTATGTGGGGGTTTTCAGAGTCGGAGATTATGAATTTTTTGTCAAAATTTTTGAAATTGAAATGGCACCCCATGGAATTACTGTTGGAGGAAAAAACCAAATTGCGCTTCAAGGTACCGGACGAGATTTAGGTTTATGGGCCAATTCGATTCAAAATTGGTATGTGGGGGTCGAACATTATGAAAGTTCCTTCAAAATTCATAAAATCAAAATGGCGGCTCCAAGATGGCCGATAATCTCTATGCTCATGGTCCGATTCTATTCAAAATTGGAATGTGGGTGTTTTCGGGGTCAGAGATTGAATTTTCTTCATCAAAATTCATAAATCCAAGCTGGCGGACTAATTTTGTAATCATGTCCCCATTCGATTCAGAGTTGGTATGTTGGCCCGACTTGATGTCGGCCCGATTCGATTCAAAATTGGTATGTCGGGGTTTTTGGGGTCGGAGATTACGAATTCAGTCGGAGATTATTTATTTTTAGTTTAAATTCATGAATTGAAGATGGCAACTTCAAGATGGCGGATGAGTTGATCTCTATATGGTCTCCTCATTGAAAGACTAGATAGCTCAGAACTTATAGGAATAAAAAGGCCTCATAATAACGATGCTTTAACAAAAATGCATAGAATAGGGCGTACGTATTAAAATGCACAAACTAAAATAATCATTAAAAAACCTTTTCGAAGACAAGCTTTTATTGAAATGCACTAAAAAGTAAAAAGTAATTGCTTTGGATATGACATGTAGGTTATTCCGTGAGTTATAGATCCAAGAGCTTGACGCTTCTGTATTCAAACTGAAAACTTTGCGCGACAAGCTTTTGAATCTATAAGTCACGGAATAACCCACGTCACACATCCAGAGAAATTATTCTCTACTTTTTAGTGCATTTGAATGAAAGCTCGTTTTCGAACATATTTTTTATTAATTATTTTATTTTTGTTTTGTTCCCATATACTAAGTATTTTCTGATGTCTTCAAATGATTAGCCCATTAGGTGACGTCTTCCTTCACTTCCATTATATGTATAACTACACATGAAAAATAGTTATTCGTTTTACTAGGCAGCAAAGTAGCAGATTGACTGCCGTGGCTGATAGTAGCGAGGCTAGGAATTCAGCTAAGGCAGTCAATCTACTTTGCTGCCGAATTGAACATATAATTTTTTCTCCGATTGTTTATAATGATATATGTAGGATATTGTATTTGCAAGTTATTACAATTCCCACAATCTTTTTATTTTTCCTGTAGCGATAAATTAAAACAAAATTTGATAGAAATCGCAATTGTTGGAATGGTTGGTTGCTATGAAAACGTATATGTCCATAATAATTATAGTTTGACAACTCATGAAATTTCTGACAGTTTTGTGGAAAAATATTGGAGAAAAATGCGAAGACTTTTTCGGAGAATGTATTACTTGCTTATTTTGCTGGATTATCTAAAACAATGAATAATAATAATAATAATCTTTATTCAGTACAGTTAAAATGGTATACTGAAATGGCGAAGTTCATCTCTTGCTGGGCGCAAGGTGATGGTCTTCCACTCAACCAAACTTAACCTAATCTTAGCATAATTAAAAGACAAAAATACAAAAATAACAAAATAAAATGAGAGTTATAAAGGTGAAGTAGAAATGTAGAAATGTAAACATGAATGCACACATATAAAAACATATACAAAACACATAAAAACATATAACAACATTAAATGTGGGAAACTTAATACACTTGTGTAGAATAATCGAAGGACATCTGCACAAAGTGTACAACCCTCCCAAGCCCGCAAAGCGCCCCCGACCCCCGCCATCCCCAGCGCCCCACGCCAGGCGCAGGAAGCAAAACAACAGATGAGCTCATTGCTAACCAAACGACTACAAACCGGCCCAGAATCCAACGAATCACGTCGGAACCCAAAGGCCAGGTGGACATGTCTTAAGACCTTGACACATCCACCCGGCCTCCGAACTCCAACATACGACACGCCAGACTCCAAGCCAATCCACAATCATTCGATCAACAATGCACTCATCCACTGCTCCACCCCCCGCACCCGACACGGAGCACCGAAGACGACGAAGGTCGAAAGCGCCTCGCAAACCCAAGAAGACTACCCACTCCATACAAAAATCCTCCATCCACTATACAAAAACATATTCATAAACATATATGCATTTGGTAGGAAATGATTATCAAGACTAAAAACAAAAAAGAAAGTGGACACAGAAAATAAAATCCTATTGAAGTGACAATAGCAATTTTCTATAGGCTTCATGAAAAATAGAAACAGATTTGTCTTTGATAAAGTTCGGTATGGAGTTGTAAACAGCAGATATATTATATGAGAAACTTCTTTCAAACATGCTAGTTTTATGTATAGGTGGGGTTATAATACCCTTCGTTCGTATGTTTATGTTGTGGACATCCGAACGGAAAACAATTTTGCGGTATAAATAAGAAGGCTGTTTTGAGAGGATAATTTTGTGGTATAAAGTGGCACAGTGAAGTTTACGGAGAGATTTCATATCTAGCCAACCATCTTCCATGAGCTTATGTGTAATAGGTGTTCTCTTCCTCACGCTATAGATGAATCGCCAACAATGATTTTGAATGTTTTGTATCCTCTTTGCATCGAATGCTGTTAGACAGGGGCCGTAAACAGTGTCACAATGATTGAAGGTAGACAGTACTAAAGATTTACAAAGCATTTTTCTAAGATGGATATTCAACAAGGAACGTGAGTTATATAGGAGTTTAAGTTTCCAGATTGATTTCTTTATGCATTCTGAAACATGCTTTTGGAATCTCAAGGTGGAATCGGTCCACAATCCCAAGTTTTTTGCCACGTCGGCGAAGTTTATTGGGACATTATTGATGGAAATGTGCATATTCGCAATCAATGTCGCTGTGGCCTTGTTATTACCGAAGAGCAAAGCTGTTGATTTGTTAGGATTCAGAGCCAGGTAATGATCACAGGAGATTTTGTGAATGATGTTCAATTCCCTATTGATTATTCGACAGCTGTTCAGCATATCTGATGGGTGGAATGAATATAGGACCTGTGTGTCATCGGCATACATTTGTAGATGACAGTTATCAATAAAGTTATGGAAGTGTGCAGTATAAATGGTATATAAAATGGGACCAAGTATTGAACCCTGTGGAACACCACAGGTCAATGCCCTCTGGCTTGAAATGTCATTTTTCAATATAACACGCTGTTGTCTACCACTGAGGTAATTAGACAAAAATATTACCGAATTTTCAGAGAGTCCTATGTACTTCAAGATGCATATTAAGACATTGTGATCGAGTGTATCGAATGCTTTTGAGTAATCTAATAGTACCACTATTGTAAGTAATCCAGAATCTGTGGCCTTAATGATTTTATCTGTTACGTTAAGTAAGGCTGTGGCACAACTGTGATCCTTCCTGAAACCAGATTGTGTATCCGGTAGGACAGCGTTTTTCTCCAGGTACTCAACCAACTGATTTTTTATTATTCTTTCCAGGATTTTTGAGATGACGGGAAGGATACTTATTGGTCTCAAATCTTTCAGTTCATTCACTATGTCCACTTTAGGTGAAGGTATTACATGTGCGACCTTCCATTTGGTGGGAAAAACCGAGTTTTCTATACAGAAATTCACAATATGTAATATATAATCAACCAGGAAGGGACAACACATCAAAATGAAATCAATACTGAGACCATCAGCCCCAGTAGCTCTCCCATTCATCAACTTTTGCGAAGTGTAAGTTTCCTGAAAGTCCTGCCCTGTACCCATCATAATATTCATTAATGTTTTCTGTTGGTACAATCTGAGGAATTGAAGATAAAAAATAATCATTTATTTCATCAACGTCAGACAGGTGTGCAGGGATTGCTGGAAGGTTGTTTTTTTTATAAATATTCACTTTTTTCATAGTACTCCAAGTATCTTTACTATTTCTACCAACATGATATTGCAAATATGCTTTTTTCTCTCTTTCTACCGATCTATTGGCAAAGTTTCTGATCGCTTTGTATTCCTCATAAACTTGGGGATTCTTCGTTTTTTTGAATTTATTGAAAATTGTATCTCTTTCTTTGAAGATCAATTTGATATTATTCGTTATCCATGGTTTACGTTTTTTCTTGAAAACTGTGGTGATAAGGGGAGCATGAAGATTCAGTAAGATATTCAGGTTTTCCGTAAAAAAGTTAGTTTTTGGGGATCTGTAGTTAGTGGGGATAGGTTTAAATTTGTCTTCCGTTAAGTCAAGAGTGATGTGAATCAATTCATGATCGGAGACTTGGGAACATGTAACGATCCGCAGTCTGCAGTATCAAACTCTTCCGAAACAAGGATAAGGTCAATCAGAGTGGAACTATTACTTGCGACTCTGGTAGGAAAATCAACCATCTGCTTCAACCCCGTACTTGACAGAAGCTCACAGAAGCTTTGGGTATGAGAGCTGTTGATATCGTATAAGTCAATATTGAAATCACCCAAACATATAACTTTATCAAATTCAGATATGATTGACAAAAGGCTATTTTCAAATTCATTTAGAAAATTATTTGTGTTTAGTTTAGGTTGCTTATAGATACAACCTAACGCTATATTTGATGATTTAAATTTTATACTCAACCACAAATCCTCGATATTTGCATTCACTGGAAGAATTGAATATTTAATGAAATTTCTCAGATAAATTGCTACACCTCCATACCCACTGTCATCGGATCTGTCTTTTCTTACTAATACATAGTTTTGAAGAGTTCTACACTTTGGTCTGTATATTCCATGTTGAAGGCAACTATGAATGTTAAAAATGGCGTATATATAGAAAGATATTTGAAGTTGCGGGCATATTCAAAACGGAAATCCGGAGGCTACAAGGCAAAGAAGTCCCGAGTTTTCGAAAAACAAGATATTACAAACTTCATACTGGATGCTCCAGATGATGAATATTTATTAGCAGAAGTAAGTTTTATATAAGATATATATACGATAAAGTGAAAATACTTATAATCCATTCTTTTAAGTTGTATTGATTTTTGGAATTGCGGGTGCATGACTCTGCGACGAACAATTGAATTTAAAGTTAGAAAATATTGAAGATATGAACAATAAACTATTGGTATCCCTATTGAACACGAAGACGAAGAATTCGAGGTCTTTCGTAATAACACACACACACAAGTTTTTTTTTCAAATACATAAAAGGTAAATCCGTGAAGCAATTTGTTGGTATCCATAAATTCGGTAAAATACCTCAAGAAATAGCTGTCTATTCAAAGTTGCCGAATGCTAAAGAATATACGAGACACTGCCTCCGTGGAAGTTCTGCCACTTTACTTGTAAATTCAGGAGGTGACATAACAATGTTGAGGAGACATGGTGGGTAGAAATCCTCAACTATAGCAGAAGGGTACATTGAGGATTCAATGGCAAGTGAAAGCAGTATTTGTGAAAAAGTTTTGTAGGAACTACTCATGAGGCGAATCAAACTGGTAATATAGTGAATGTAAAGAGGATATCTGAGGAAAGAAAAGGTGGCCTTTTTATTCAAAATTGTAGTAATTTTACTATCAATGGTAATAACAACTAAAAATATATTTCTAAATTATTGTTAAAAGTATTATGTAATAATTGCTAATGAATGTTTTTTTTTGTCAAAAAATGTAAAATGTTTTATTCGCACTGAGAATAATCATTTTGCTGCCTAGGCAGGAAAGTTCTCACTTTGTTGCCTAGGCAGGAAAAGTAATACTTTGCTGACTGATATGTGTCTGCAAAATGATTATTTGCTGTCAATCGGAGAAAAACATTATAATTGCTGGGGACCAGTCATGGATGATATGATGATAAAAGATGGTATCTCATTATAAAAACAAAAATATGACAGATAAAACACGAATAGTCCATTCCCGATCCCAAAAGACTATAAAATTCCAAAAGTTCCATGAATGATTTGAAATCCACCACTCGAATACTATCGAATATTGAAAAAATGTAGAAAATGATATAATTATCCATTATTTCATAAAATTCACAGAGAACTTTGATTTGGAATCGTTTATGTTGTCATTATGTATTTTTTTTGTTCTCTTCCAGGTAGATAACCACTCAAACTATAGTTGATATGACGTCCTCCTCTTCGGAAGGTTGATCCCTTGCTAGTCAAAATGTATTTATTTATTTTTTCATAAAATCAACTGAGGAAAAAGTGTGGGGCCTAAGCCCGCCATGTGTCCCGACAGGGATTAATACTTGTGACGATCCCAGACATAGCTGGGTGAAGTCCATGTCCCCTTTCAGTTAACATGGTAGCATACCTAGTAGATTTTGCGAAAACGTACGCAGCGGAAACCCATTAAACGTAACACCAGTTTTCTGGTTGATGCAAGAGAAATCTTGCTGATATTGGAATTATCCTGTTGACATGGGTACCCAGGGAAAGAGGACCTTCCCATAGGCTTATCGTTGCCTCGCCACGATGTGTTGAACTCTGGGGGGCAGGGTTATAGATAGTTGACCAATGAAAAACATACCGTATTCGGTAGAGATGGAAAAGTCATCTATCAATGGGCACTGATGATTGTTACCCTTGCTGACTTGGCGGGGAGCGGCGCATTTACTCGCTCGGTACTGACATCCCAGAGCCAGTAGCCTCATCAGGTGGCCCCACCGTGGCTGAAATGATTCGGTAGCAGGATAACCTAGCGCGTTGATCCGGATTCCCATAGTGTGGGGTAGGGTAAGGTACTCACCAGCTTACTGTTGTTACCATTGTACATATTGTTGCTGTGGAAGTAGTGTATTCGTGACAATGAATACAGACAATATTTGGGAAAGAAAACTGATTCAGCTCACAGAAATAGTACGCTGTATACATATATAGATAAATTAATAATTTCCGAAAGATTCGTGAGTAAATACATTTCAAAGGAGTAGATCATAGGGGGGTTGATATGGCTCCTCAGCCCCTCCGTACCTCGACCTGTGAAGTCTTTTGTACATTACCATTCACCTATTCCAGACCCGGGATTTCGAGACTCCCTGCGAAGCGTATCAGTTTCCTAAGAGCTAAGTTCCTGGTGGATGAGGGCGTTAGTGAAACTCCTTCGAAAAACTCAAGCGCTTTGCAAAACAGCACTTGGCAGTCGCGAAGCAGGTGTTCTGCAGTTTCGGCGAAATTCCCACAGTAACGGCACTGTCTGATTTTTCCAGTTTTTCGAGGTGATAACTCAAAGGCAATGTCCGGCGAGCAGTACCAGTTTCAAGTCTTGCTTGCCCAATTCGAGAAGCTGTTCAGCTTCCTTTGGCGATGGGCTCAGGAGCTTTTTCGCTTGTCTTTGCCCTGGAACTTTATTCCAGTGGGTTTCAATTTTGTCAGCTTCCCAGCGCCGAAACTCTTCCTTGATGTGGGCTTTGAAAATATCACAGAAGGGTTCTGGGCCAGAGAATTGGGTATTTTCCTCTTCCAAGGCTGTTCGCTTCCGCATTACCATTGATTTCCTTGCACCCACATCAGAGTAACCTGATTATTCGCAGCCAGTTGTCTTATAGAGAGTTTTAAGTCCCAAGTCAGTCTAGACTCACAAGTGTGTGACTCTAGAGCTTTTAGTGCTGCTTTTTCAAAGAATAAAACAGGAATAAATCCTCTGGAATCTTTAAAATACAACAAAATATCACGATTCCTAAATGAATAAACTTGTTTCAGATAGTCATCTGGAAAATAAGAAATAAAATCTCCATATTAGTCAGTTTCAGAATATATCTACATTTTTGCAGAATATGTATTCTGCACAAATACCTTTATCTTCGCTCAGTCTTTGTTTTCTAATAATTGTGAGTCTTTCACCTTCGATCCTTCACATTCATATCTCTTCGAGGGAAATATTTCATTTCTATGTTTTCGAAAATATTCTGTTACAATTTTTTTCCGATCTGCTGTCCATTTCACCAATGTCCTTTCCATTCCTCTTTCAATGTATTTTTTTTTCATTTTTGTTTTTCTAACCTCAGTCACACTATCGGTCTTCCGAGGAGTATTCTCTCATTCCTCCTCACAAAACTAACAGAGTAATATTCTCTTTTTTGTTGATGGAATCTTATGAGGTAATCCAAAAAAAAAATCTACAATGTTCAGTTATATTCCCGTAAGTAGATATATTCTCATTCGGATTGTTATCTCTGGAGTGGAAGGACGACTGTCAATTCCGTCATTCAGTCTTCCAGTGCTTCTGGGAATAGAAGGTAGGGTTTTGTTTTGATCCCTCGATATTGGATTCTCGTGGGTAGAAGGGAGTTTCTGATTATGGTTGCTAGGGCTGGACGAAATATTCAAAAACTCATCGGTCGTGATTTGAGAGCATTTGAGAGCAAAGATCGAAAACGATTGTTTTGTTTTACTTGAAAATAAATGATGGCGTAATAATAGAAGGAAAAATGTGCTTCCTCTGAGATGAGTAGGATCCAAATGAATGCGAATGATACGGGATAAATTAAAATATGAACTTGATAACTTGTCTATCGTCTAGGGCTGGATGTTGAATCTGCATCAGAGTTGCGCACAGGAGAATACTGCTATCCCAAAACAAACGTCTGTGGCGTGAAAAGATAGAGCGTCTGTCCATTTCACTTTTGGAGCATGCCCACCCTTGAATATGAACACCCTGGAAAAGTCTACAGTCTACATAAAAAGTTATATTCACCACCTCACAATGCTGCATACAGTCAACCAAACTTTCGAAAAGCAATTTGTGAATTTTCACATATAGGTAAAGGTTCTGAATAACTCAATTCCTTGAAAATTAATAAAAACACTTGCAATCCTCAAAAACTCATGAAAGTTATTTCTGGAGAACAAATGGGGAAAATTGATGTAATTTACCAGTGCATTCATATATGATATGTTTTCTTCCTCATAAATCTTGAATTTCTGTTAAAAGTCCGGTAAAAAAAAATGAAAGAAGTTTACTTACTCGCAAAATAAAAGTGCACCAAAAATTTCGCACGTGCTTGCACATGAAGACACTGACCAAAATGTATTTTTGTACATGGTTGCCAGACTGAGGACGCATCATCATGCCACAGGTGAAAGGAGTATATTCAATGTATATTAGCATTCACGATTCAAAGCGCCCCCCAAACAGAAATTGTCTGAACTAAATGTATACTGGAACTTTCAAAGACCGTATAATAGTACGTCCTTCATTATGTTTTTCTGGTGTACATAACTCTCGCATTTGATAATGAATGTTTCCTGTTCTCATATGCTATGAAAGCTCTGGAAGCGGAGTATAATTTGCGAAGATATAATTCGATGGTTCGTTCAATGGAATTATTGTTGGAAAACAATACTGCGTCCGGTATACGGACGTTGTATCATTCAGGAGGCGGTAGTGTATGGTCGGAAACCCACGTACGGACGTAATATTGTACGCAGGATAAATATATATATATATATATATATATATCTGGATATGTATAAATATATATATATATATATATTTATATAATTTCTGATTTTCTTGACACTAAATGTTCATTTATTTCCTCCAGTTTCTCAGAATATAGGTCATTATCAGTCAATAGCTTTATTTGAATCGACGTTTGGACATGTATACCTGTCATCTCCAGGTTAAAACTAAAACACTTTTTGAGACATTTGAAATAAAAACATATAGTGTACATAATTGCGATTATGAAAATAGTATTAATATATGATTGGTAACAGAACTGTATTTGTTAAAAACTTTTTACGAAATAATCAGACGTTTTATTCATGTATGATCATTCTCTTGCTGCTCGTTCGAACGTTGTTGAAGATGTCAAGAATTTACTATTGTGGTGTGTTAAAAAGTTGTTTTTTTTCCGTTCCCTGTTTTTTATTAGATTTTAAAAAAGGTGATTTGGCTGAGGTTTTTGATGTCATTCCTATTGTTGATGCTTATCTGTCTTTTTTTATGTGTATCATTTCGAAGAATGTTCTTACTTTTGGGTTCTTTTCTTTGGCTAGAATTTCTAGATTTTCAGTGTCAAACTTATTATGCTTTTTTTCATGTTTTGATGAAGCCGTTACGTCTGTTTTTGAATATATGTGGGCTTGCATTCTTTTATATATATATATATATATATATATATTTATATATATATATATATATATATATATATATATATACAGAGTGTCCCTGGACTTCCTCTTTTTCTTTCGGAAATGTATAGATGGGGTCAAAATATCACCAGTACTCCATATAACTTTTGTTCCTAAAAGCCTTCGTTACCAAGTTACGGGCCCTCAAAGTTACAAAATGGAAAATGTTTTTCTTTGATAACTTTCAAAGTGAATATTCAAAATCATCTAAATTTTGGTGATTGACTGAACAAATGAATTCCTTCGATGAGCTTTCATGCAGGAGTCAGTTGTTTTGCTACAAAGTCAGGAACGGACTACCCCCGATGGTCCACACCCCAAAACGTTGAAATGACTGGGATTTGTCAATATGTTTTAACAAAACGAGGTTACCTGGACAATTTTCTGAATAAAAGTACTCGTGTGGAAAATCGATTTTTTATAAAAATGCATTTTTGTTCGACGACTTCCAACCTGAGATGTCTATCATTATTCGAAAAGATCAATTTGTAATGGGAATGAAAATGATAGGTACAATGTTCATAACGAATTTGTATCATGCAAACACGTTCACCTTACAAAACTCATGGTGTAAATAATCAATCGCAAACAGAAATGCAAAATCCGCTACAAAAACTGCTCTATATGACCCCCGTCTCTCTCAATACATTTTCTTAGTTGGCGCAAACACCCTCTCTGCACTTGAAATAGCATGCCAGGGTCGTTCGTGTGGCTTCACAATGTAATGTAATTCTATTCAACAAGGCATCTCTGGTGTGAATAGGTGTAGCGTAGACGAGGCTTTCCAGATGCCTCCACAGAAAGTAATCTAATGGATTTAAATCCGGAGACCGCGGTGGCCATGAATATGGCCCACCTCTACCAATCCATCTATTGGGGAACTTCTGGTTCAGATGGTCCCGCACAATCAAACTAAAATGAGGACGAGCGCCATCATGCATAAACCGCATATCTCTTCGGGTTTGCAATGGAACAAATCCATTCAAGTCGTTCTGAATGAACTCCAAATAACGTTCTCCATTCAATCGGTCATGTAGAACGAATGGTCCTATAAGATGGTTTTCTCTGATACCAGCCCAATCATTCACGTTGAATTTCCGTTGGTGTTTGGTTTGCAATATCCCATGGGGATTTTCTTCGGCCCATATGTGGAGATAATGAGAGTTGATTACTCAATCTCTACTGAAACCTGCTTCATCAGTGGATAAAACTCGGGTAATGAAAGTCATATCCTCTCTTCGCTTATCCAGGAACCAATTGACATATTTCAGTCGTGCTGGAAAATCTTCAGGTGTCATGGCATGTACCTTCTGGATGTGATATGGGTGGAGCAGTTGTTCCCTAATTATTCTACGAATAGTGGACTTGGATGTATGGAACTGTTCTGATAGGTTTCTGATGCCTATTGAAGGATCATCAGCGACAGCCTCCAAAATTTTTTCTCCAATACAACGGTACGCACAGCCCTTGGAGCGCCCTCACCCCCTCGTTTTGGCAAAACTGAACATTCAATGATATCGAAATAAAACAACAGCCTCCAATTAATTATCCATCAGACATACCTGTCCTCCTCAAGCTGCGATCGACACGCTCGAACGCATAGAGACGACAGGCTTCTGCAGCATTACAAAATGCTCGTCCATACAATGCATGCATATCTGCATATTCGTTGAATGTAAACTGTTCGGCCATATCAAAACACTTCAAACTGTCCTATTAGAATATTGACAACGCACCACTCAACAAAACGAAATCGCATTCCAGTTGTCATTTTTTATCCACACTAATTTTATTTATTTCTGCAAGGTGTTTTTGTCAACATCTGTGGAAGAAATGGAACATAAATTTATTCACCGGATATTTTTTACCTATTAAAGTGCAGCCGTTTCTGTAGTTTATTCGTTTGCTTTTCATTAGTTATGTCTTCCGATGTGCGTTTTTTCAGCTAAATTTATCTTTGGGTTGAAGATTTTCTTATTAAATTATACTTATCAGTGAAACTCCTCAACATTAGAGCTGTGAATACGAATTTGCAACATCCAAATGTTGAGTTTCATGAGATTCAGATAACACAACACGAAACGTGCTCATTCCACGCGTACATACAAAATAAAGACTGAATTCGATATTTCATAGTGGAGTAGTTTGTTAGTTCAAAAACACCACAAATCTACATAACTTGATATTTTATTTGAAAAAATATTGTGAATGGAACTTTCAACTAGGTACTGTACTTTTTGTTTACAACTTTATTTTAGCATATTTTGTATTATCCCTGTTATAAATGTTGTTGAATTAACCATAGCCTTAGTATTTCTACTGTGAAAATTTTTATTTCGAATAATGGTGGATGATCGGGTTTGATGTCATCGAGTAAAACTGCATTTTTATTGAGAATCGTTGCTCCGATCGACTCTCTACACATGAACTTTTATTCAGAAAATTGTCTACGTAACCTTATTTTGTTGAAAACTATTGAAAAATTATCTGTCATTTCAAAGTTTTGGGGTGTGGACCATCGGGGGTAGTCCGTTCCTGACTTGGTAGCAGAACAACTGACTCCTGCATGAAAGCTCATCGAAGGAATTCATTTGTTTAGTCAATCACCAAAATTTAGATGATTTTGAATATTGACTTTGAATGTTATCAAAGAAAAACATTTTTCATTTTGTAACGTTGAGGGCCCGTAACTTGGTAACGAAGGCCTTAAGGAACAAAAGTTATATGAAGTACTGGTGATATTTTGACCTCATCTATACATTCCCGAGAGGAAAAGAAGAAGTCCAGAAACACCCTATATATATATATATATATATATATATATATATATATATATATATATATATATATATATATATATATATATATATATATATATATATATATATATATATATATGTATATATATATATATATATATATATATATTATATATATATATATATATATATATATATATATATAAATATATATATATATATAAATTTTGAAATAACGACAGAAAATTGTTATGAACAGTGGGGTTTTATGAAGACATTCAAATCACCTGAAGTCTCTCAAAAAATGAAGGAATGGTGCAACATCAACAAGAAACTGGCTGCTTACAGAAATAGAAGAATGTCTTTACTAGAATGTAGACGTAATGGTGTTATACCTTCACATATCATTAATAATATCAAAGATTTTAACATCCTAATTGACACAAATAATGATAAGAGTTTACACGAAATTCATACATTCAATGAAAAATTAACCAAGAAAATGTTAAATTTAGAAATCAAAATAACACATAATGACCTCAAATCATCAGAAATATACTTTTCGAAACTTTCTAACTTCCTCATAACAAAACTACCTAATGATATCTGGATAAATTAAAACAATTTCCTACAATAAAATATTCAAAGATATAAAAATTAAAAATATCAACAAGATAAATAGATTAAAATTTTCTCTCCAGCATAATCTCAAAACAAAGAGCACTTGGCTCAAAAATTTGACTGATATAATTATACCAAATGATATTGAACATTTTCTTGCTTTGGGATTCAAATGCAGTTCACCTCCTACTACAAGAGACGTATCGATTTCAAAATTTTTGTCTGATATCGAATCACTAATGAGTGGATTTAATAATGAGAAAAAAGATATTTTCAGAGCAAAAATAACAAATATGGCTACTAACTTTTTTCAAAAACCTCAAAAAAATTAACCAACACTCAATTCTCTTTATAAAAAAACCAAAGAATTTTTCAAAAACCATCCTTATCTTATTTTAACAAAATCAGATGAAGGTCGTCTTAGAAAAAACTGAATATATTAAAAAATCTCATGATATCCTTGATGACGAAAACTCTTACACCAAATTAAATAGAGATCCTACCTCAACCATTGAACAAAAAGCAGATAAATTTATTTCAGAATTAAAAAAATTAATCACTGAAGAAGGAGCAACAAAATGTATGATATACAGTTCTGTATCACCAAAATACTATGGTTTACCCAAAATTCATGAACCAATCATGCAACTCAGACCTATCATTTCATCTATTGATGCACCCAATAGCAAAACATCTAAATTATTCACAGACATCCTTACAGATGCATATGACTTCGAAAATAAGTTTTATGTTGAAGATTCTTTCGAGTTTTCTAAATTCATCAACGAAAAACAACTTCCACAAAGCTATGTCTTGATAAGCCTAGATGTTGTTTCCTTATTCAGTAACATACCGATAGAGTTAGTGTTGAAGAGTATAACTAAAAGATGGAGTAAAATGGAAGAATACTGTACTATTTCACAAACAATATTTTCAGAAATCATTCAATTCATATTCAAATCTAGTTTCTTTTCGTTCGAAGGAAATTTCTACAAACAAATTCTTGGAACACCTATGGGAGCTACCATCTCACCAATCATTGCTTCGTATGCAATGGATGACCTTTTCGAAGAAATATTACCACAATTGACGTTTGAAGTTCCATTTAAAAAAAAAAAAGTAGATGATATTATTTGTGCAGTACCAATGGATAAATCCGATGAAATTTTAAAAATGTAAATAACTACAATAAAAATTTACAATTCACAATTGAATTAGAAAAAATAAGAGTATTCCGTTTTTACATACTAGAATAATTCGTATAGAAAACAATTCACTAATCACAGTATATAGTATATAAAACCAACAAACTCTGAAAGATACATAAACTATCACTCCTTCCACTCAAAAAGAATGAAAATAAATTTGATCCTTTGTATGAAAAAAGAATCGAGATGTTGGTTCATCCTTCATTGAAAAAAAAAAATTTTAAAATTCTCAGAAATATTTTACTAGATAATTCTTATCCCAAAAAACTTCATAACAGAATTATTTTCAATATCAACTCTGATAGACAAATTAATAATGATGACACAAATAATCAAAATTCAGAAAATAACAATGAGAGGATAATTTATTTTTCAATTCCTAATATAGGAATTCTATCATCAAATATAATTGAATTATTCAAAAATGAAAGTAACATGAAAATTTCACAAAAAAGTATCAAGACTATTGGAAATTTAAATACGAGGTTAGAAGATCCCACACCAGATTTGAAAAAATCAAATATTGTCTACAGCATACCATGTAATTTGAACTATATTGGTACAAGTTCAAGAACTTTAAATAATCGTATTATCTCTCACAGAAGTGATATAAGACTCAACAAGAAATCATGTGCATTAGCTCAACATGCTATTGAAACAGGCCATAAAATATCATTCGAGGAAGCACAAGTTTTACATTCAGAAAAAAATTTATCTAAAAGATTATTTCTTGAAATGATTGAAATTAATAAATCCAATCAAAATATGAACAAAAAAACACATATCGAAAATCTCAGCAAAATCTACAGTTATCTTTTACAAATGGATTAAGACTGATGATTCCCAAATGATATAATGAAAAAATTAACACACCCACTACATATTTAATATTTTTCTGACGATTAATCATAGGTTGTCATTTCAAATCCTTCAATGTCATTCGAAACGTCAAAGATATAACACCATTCCGACAAATATTTACATATTTTGAGTTTTTTTATAAAGTTAATGTTCATTAATCAACCACTCAGATTACAGTAAGTACTTCCTTCATTTTAAGTATTTTTTTCTCAATAATGTGATTAACATATTTTAGGACCCTGAAGAAGTTTCAAAATTGAAACGAAAGCTCGGTCCAACGCACACAGGTGAAAATGAAGGAATAGCTGGCCAAAATTATATAAAGACGAAATATTATTTTGTTGGTAGTTTACACGTAGAATAACACTCATCAATTAATGAATGCATGAAAGGTACTGAATGATCACATATTGCCACGTTTATAGTATTAACACGCTTTTCACAAGCTTTTATATCTTGCTTCGTTCGCATGTCCTGTTTCTCCGGTTCAAAATTTGTAAGTGAATTTTGACACATTTCTAATAGTCCGATTGACTTGAAATTTGGAAGGTGCGTATAATTTTGGTGACAATGTCTTATAACATTTTTATTGGAGAAAAAAATTAAATGGCGGCTCCAAGATGGTGCGTGGACCAATTCTGTGATTATGTTCCGATTCTATTCCAAATTGGTATGTAGGGGTTTCTGGGGACGTAGATTATGAATTCTCCATCGAAATCCTCAAATTCAAGATAGCGGCTCCAAGATGGCGGACAAGTTTTGTGATTAAGGCCCGATTCTATCGAAAATAAGTATATATATATAGGTTTCTAGGGTCGGAGATTATGAATGTTTTGTCAAAACTTATAAACTCAAGATGGCCGCTCCAAGAGGGTCGACGAATTTTTACATTTATGATCCTATTTGATTCAAAAATGAATATTTGGTTTTCAAAGTCGACAATTCGAAATGGAATCGCCAATATGGCGGATGAACTTCGTTATTAATAATCAGAATCAACTCAAAATCGACTTGTATAGATTTTTGGGGACGCAAATTATGAATTCATCATCAAAATATGAAAATTCAAAAATGGCGGCGGCTCCAATATCGTCATTCTAACCTCTGACCGAAAAAAATGAAAAGCGTGTTTTTCCATTCAAATTCAGTTTGTACTTTAATGTGATAAAAATATACAAAGTACCTACTTTAATAAATAGATCAATTGAGGTCGCGAATCTCAGCTCTATTTCAGATGGACTTTAGATACTAAGAAAGAAGGAACCTGATTGTATTTTTTTAGAAAACCCAGGGAAATTAATTTTGTTCAGAATCGTTTTTCGGTTGCAAATTTTGAAATAAGCCACGGAATTTGTAAAATATCAAAAGTTATTGATTTTTGTCCCACCCCCCCGTGGGGAATCTCGTCATGAGGGGGGGGGGGGGGGGGCAAAACTTGAAGACGATCGATAACCCAACAATGAGGTCTCACATTCAAATTGAAAAAAATACAGAATTTCTTTTCAAATTATGGGGATTTTTTCAAGTTAGCGCATGGCGCGTATATACTTATCACGAGTCAAATAGATCTTACAGGTTTTTTTCTCAAAAGCGCAGGTAGGCGAGCTGAATTATATGATACCAATCATACCGTTTGATCTTGATTGATATAGTACTTTCATTCCAAAGATAGTAGATGGAATTTATTTTTTGTCATACTAACTTTGGAATCGTGTTATCTTTGACTAAAATATATTGAAAGAAATATTTTTATGCAAATAAACATGTTTTTTACCTTCTTGAACGGAATCCGTGATAAATGGAACACCTCTAACCCTGCAGCAAATTCCACACACACAGCAAATAGTTCTCGAAATACTCTATATGACGATCAGACAAGAAAACGACTTTGTTTGAGAACACACAGGTAACTAGATGAAGTACTCAAAGTCAAATTCTGCCCACCCATATATATATATATTGTTATGATGAGGTGATTGCGGTTTGTTTTTATTATTTTTTTTTTATTGGTGCCCCTTTTTACCCATTTAAAGCACGCCTCAGCGTGTTTAAATCGAACTTTAAAAAACGCGCGTTTTTTTATTTTTGATTATTGATCTGACAGGAGTAACGTCAAATAAAATATTACTCACAATTCGTTCATTTATATGTGCTCCTCCATCCATTTGATGAACTTTTCATATTCTTTTTTATATATATATCACTGGATTTTCGCGGTATTAACCGCGATTCTGCCTCACTCTTCAAAAAATCGATATTAGAATAATTCATTTTTGAGCTCTGGTGACAACAAATATTGATCTGTGGTAACAAATTGCAAATGAATGTTTTTCTCATTTCCATGACAACGAAAGGTATACTGATGTCACATCACGAATTCAACCTTCTTGCATTATTAGTTCTTATTTCTATTTTTTGTAGTAATAATACCAGTATATATGGGTCAAAGTGCACCAATAAAAAAAAATAACGTAAAGTATTCGTGGATAACTGGTCTTAAAAACACTTGCTCTATTTCGAGCACTCCGGCTGCGCCGTCGTGCTCGAAAAATCGCGCGTGTTTTAAAGCCCTTTTTATCCACTTATACTTTAATATACTATTTATTTATCTATTTATTTTCACAATCAGACATCATGACAGAAAATATTTTTTTGTTTTAATAATTTTATTACTATTTTCAAATTTCTTAAGCTAGTTGCCCTTCGAATTCAATTCAATATGTACATATAAAAATACCCATATACATATTTCAAATTCCCGGCTATGTATTTTACATTTTTCCCATTGATTCTTTCACCTTATTCTCTTTACCTCAGCTAACTCAATCGGTACGCCCATGGAATCTCAGGAGTCAGTTCTACTGTGGAGCCCTCTAGTAGTTCTTGATGTCAGTTTCAGAGAATGGAAACATTGTTCTGGTCAATCATTGAAAATAAAGCAGAAATTCATCGAAATAATAATCTCCTTTATTCAGGAAGACTTACTGCTACCTATTCTGCCATAATTAACTTAAATTAGTGCCTCATAGAAAAATATACATGAAAATCAAGTTATGTGATACTAAAAGTGAAATGTAACCTAATTTTTGTAGGTTATGTGGTCTATATACTAATTCATGAAAGTGTTCTATCGAAAGGGTTCTTTTAAAGGATTTATTTTTGAAAAACACTGAGTTTAGTGACTTTTATGGTTCAAAGTACCTGTGGCTTCTTGAAACGAAAATATTCAGTGTCTTAGATCGCTCTCCCGTTCCTGCAAACTGCCGTTCCAGCATGCAGCCCCCTTGTTGACTGTGAATTCTCCCTCGTACTGGTATTTGTCTCAAATGAAAAGGTAAGATTCGTTCTGCATCTGGGTTTCTTTATCAGCTACAATTCTTTCTAGTGTTTCCTTGTGTTGTATTGACAAATAACTGGTTTATAACGAAAATATGCTTGGTTTTTCAAATTCAAATTTCGTGAGTTCTTTCTTCCAAAATTTTTTTTCTCCATCTCCTAGCTTGTTGATTCCTTTCTCTTGATACCACACATCCTTTGTTTTCTTCTCGAATTTTCGATTTACACGCACTTTTTGTTGCACTTTTCATTATTTTCGTTTATTTGACAGTTTTTCTTCACGAATCGTTTCTAAATGCCTTACATACTATATACATGATATATAAAAAATCATTTTTGACATTTTCTGCTTTTCATATTTTCAATATTCATAATTATGCATCAAGATTTTTTAATTTTTTTTTCAACAATATATTAGTAAATTTTGTTTTCTATAATTTTTTAAATTATGCCAATTGCTTGTAATGTTGAAACCATGTTGAAATTATAATAAAATACTTTGTTTCCAGAATTAAAGTTGTTGTCACTTCGTTGTTAACCAATATTTTTTCATGAAATTCTGATGGTTTTCATTTATAACAACTACGAATCCAGTGGTGTAGTCAAATTTGAAAACAAAAATTGCCTAATAAACTTTTGCCGTTTTTGACAAAGAGAAAAAACCATAGAGTGCCTTGGAAATGAAACTAAATTAATGAAAATTCGTGTCAAGATACAGTTTTTGATGCTTGATATTAAAAATATTTTTGAGATTGACTGAAAAATGCGTATTCTACAGGGGTGGTTCCATTTTAAATGGGTGTCAACGAATCTATTTGACAATTCATAACTTCTAGGATATTAGGTGTATCAAATTGAGATTCGTTATAGGTGAATTGTATGCGGCCATTTTTTGACAGGCACTTTCGGAAAAAATGATTTTTTGACGAATCTAACGATACTGATTTATTTGCGATTGGATTAAAAATAAGAACATAAATAAAATATTACTGAAGAAGATACTGGTTGATAATTCATTTACTTTTGTCAAGTGTGCCAGGGATAGCCTAGATGAATAATATTATGCAGTTATTTTTATCAAGTCTTCTTTGGAAAACAAAACACGCAGTTAGGTAATGACAGTGACATAAGCTTCATGATCATACAGTAGAAGTTTCTCAATTTTCGTTGAATTTCAGTTGAATTTTTCTTCAAAATAATGTTTACTCAAAGTGAAAAAGTGAATGTGTTATTAATATTTGGAGAATGTCATAGAAATTCAAGGAATGCTGCTGAGTTGTATGCTCAGAGATATCTCAATCGGCAACATCCAGCTCATCAGTATTTTCCGTATGTTAAGAATCGTTTTAGGCAAGAAAGAAATCGAGAGGCGGAACAGAGGATTATCATAAATGTAGAGACTGAGATTAACGTTCTTGCTATGGTAGAGGTTGATAAAACGGTTTCTCTTAGAGAAATTCATCAAGAAATGCAGTTAAGTCACGAATCAGCAAGAAAAATACTGAAAAAGCACGGATATCGAGCATTTAAATATCAGTTACATCAACAATTGTTTGCTGACGATGGCGATAGACTGGTAGTGTTTTGTGATTGGCTGCTTCAAAATCATAGAGTTAACCCAAATTTTATCAACTTCATTCTATTTTCCGACGAATCACGATTTACAAATGATGATTTGTTCAATAAGCAAAATACTTGGTACTGGGCCCAACAAAATGAACATGCAATGAGAGAGGGGAATTTCCAGGAATGGTTTGGCGGCAATGTCTGGGCTGGTATCTTTGGAAACAGAATAATTGGGCCAATATTGTCTCAAGGTCCGTTAACAGGGGTTAGGTACTTAGGTTTTCTAAAAATATGAAGTGGGCGTATTTTTTTTCAATTGTCACATTTTGATCCTGAATTGTCTCAGAAAATCTAAAAATTCAAAACTGGAGCCATTTTCAATAAAACCGGAGTAACCGGAAAGTGAAAAATATGCGAAAACTTTCCACGTAACATTCCATTTACCTATACCAAATCTGATTTTGATACACCTAATATTCTAGAAGTTGTGATTTGTCTAATGGATTTGTTGACACCTGGTTTATTATTTCTTTTATTATCCATTTTTCTGTGTTGTTCTCTTGATTCAAAATTATAGAATTGTTGTATCGTATATATCGTTATTACATCACAACGATTAAATGACAGACTAAATGGACACAAGTTCATGAAAGGAACAAGTACCGCATTGAATAAACGCATTATCACTGGAAAACCAAAAAAAAAATTAAAAAAAAAAAACAGAAAAAAATGAAAGAAATTATTCATATTAAAAAAAATAACCTGAGCTGAACTAACCATACTATTATGTAAATCACTCACCAAACAACCCACACAACTCAATCGTAATGAAAAACTACACAAACAGAATTGTTTTTCCCTATCGCCACCAACTCTTGTGATAACACCAATCTCACTAAACACGTCACCATCTTAGAAATTTCGCTTCACACCACAACTAAACATATACCAAATAGTTATCCTGAACTCCAAAACTTCATAAACTTTGGAGTTATTGCTGACCACTTTGTTAAGAGAAACAACATGAAAAACAAAAACAAAAAATACATCCTGTACAACCAAATGGAATGCCAAGGTACGTAACCTCAATTTTCAAATAATAATAAATGGCCACTGAAGCCAACCTTTCCACAAACCTATGAAAGTAAAATGTTTTGCATTTTTTCAGATCTAACAAGGTACCCGACTACTAAATAAAAAAAATCCTGGCTTTGCGTCGTTCGATCATCTGCCGTCACGTGGGGAAAAGTACCACTTTCCGCACTTGTTAGGTAAATAACTATTGTCATGATGAAAGCATCGAAACGTAGAATCGCGGCAAGCGTAATTATTCTGAATATGAAAAGGCAAAAAAACATTTTTAACAAAAAATTAAACCGACGAAAAAATCAACTTAAAAGCAAAAAATTAAATAAACCTCCTCAGTCTTGATGATAATTGAGCTCCTAAGCTATTGTGAGTAACGCCGTTGTGCATCTCGCTGCCATCATTTTACGCTTTACTTTATTTAATCGCTATAACATGGCTATAATCTATGAATGGGAAACTCAGGCAGATCTGAAGACAATAGCAGAACACAATTTGAAGCGAATATGCGACTGGCTCAAATTCAATACGCTGACTATGAACAATCAGAAAACATATTACCTTCCTTTCACCTCATATTCGAATCACTTGCCCGATCTAGGCCCTCTAATAGTGGACAACAGCACGATCATTAAAGAAAAAGACCGATCAAAGTATCTGGGAATAACTATAGATAGATATTTGAGATGGGACCTGCACACCGAGAATTTGAAAAACAAATTGAGGGGCTTACTGAGTAAGTTCAGATACCTTGTGGAATACCTGAATACGAAAAATTTAAAAACATATTATGCACTCGTACAGTCCCAACTGAATTACGGAATCCTTGGCTGGGGAGGCGTGGCGGAAAGTAATCTGTACAACTTAAATATTGTTCAGACATGGATTCTGAGAATCATCTATAAAAAAAGTGACCTGTTATATTCGGAGAATGCTATTTTCGACATAAGGCAAATATTTTGCCATCGAATACTAACGACTATTCATAAAAATAAAATTAAATTACAACCAATTGAACATCAATACGACACTCGAACAAGAAAGACATCCCCATTTGTACCGCACCGAGAAAAAACTATAGGTCAACGATCCGTTGAATTTATAGCTCCTAAGTTATACAATTTACTACCGGAAAATTTGAAGAATATGAAAAATTTCAAATCATTCAAATATAACGTTAAAGTATGGATAACAAACACCGAGAGAAAATTCCTAAATGATCTCGTCGACTTGAAATTTCTGAATTAATTTTAGTCAGCATTACACAACCCTAACCACACCTCATGAAAGATATACGATACGTCAAATCAAACAGAATTCGACCCAAAATACCCAAACCCGACCATACCCGATCTGCGACTACACAACAAAACTGTGAAATGTGAACTCTACATAACCAAAAATTAATTATTATTTATATGAAATGCAAGTATATATGTTATGTTATGTATATTTATTTTACTAATTACTGTTTTCAAATAATATACATGCATAATTATTGTTAGATTTGATTATATTAATTATCACATACAAGCTTCTAGCTCCAGTGATTCATCATGTTTATTTTCCTGTTTCCTGTTGTATTACACCATGTAAATTATCTTTGGAAATATACATTATTATTATTATTATTGTATGGCGCCGACATAATTACTCACCTCAGTTCAAAACGCCGCTGTGCATCTCGCTGCCATCATTTTACCTTCACTTAATTGACTTGCTAGTTTGTTTGGCGCCGACTCAAAAGTTAGTTACTCACATTAGTTGAGGACCTCAATTATCATTAAGACTAAGAAGGTTCATTTTATTTTTTAATTTTCAGTTGATTTTTTCGTCATTTAAATTTTTTGTTGAAAAGTTTTTATTTTTCAATTTTTTGTGGCTGAAATCTACTAATCACTACCTACTTAATTTTTTATTAATTACCTATCTTACTTCAACTATTAAGTGTTGAATAATATGATTATCTACTTCAACTATTTATTGTTATATAATATAAATTATTTTTAAAAGTTCTGGTTAGTTGATCTTATCACTTTGTATATAATTCCATCCTTTTATAGAATGAATTTATTGTGACGGATGTAGAAGGATCTGTCAATGTCAACTACATATGAGTGCCAATGTTCACAAGTGAAAAATCAATCATACCCTATTTTTCTACCCATAGGGGTGGATCATTCCATTTCAAATTGGAATATGATCGACTATCTAATAAAAAAGAATAATCCAAATCGGAAAACCCACTACAAAGTTATGCCTGATAGAATCGGTTAACGGACCAAAATTCAGAGGGTGAACGGTCAATATCCTCCATGTTGCTACCCTTAGGGATGGATTTTTTTGTTGAAATGCAAATGGGACCAACTTCGAAGTACACCCTATCCAATGAAGAAAGAATCAGGCCAGGGCACTGATGAATCCCAAGTCTCACTATGATTTCCTGTTATTTATGCAAGGGGGCTGAACGCGCAGATCGACTGTAGGAAATTTTACAAGAAAGCTTTTCGAAATCTGCAGGTTTCATTCTTGAAAAATTCGAAAACTGCGCTGGATCCTCAACAATGAGCTCATTTCACTTCTGAAAATCCACTCTCGAACCCATACAGAACCTTTTTAACCGACGAAATAAAAAAGGAAGAGGTTTTCTAGTCGACGCATAATTTTTTTTTAATGTATGATCACGCATAAATTTTCACAGAGCAGTTTGAGTCCGACTGCCCTGTGAAAAGTTGTGTGTGATCATACATTAAAAAAAAAATAAACGCGTCGACTAGAAAACCTATTCCTTTTTTATTTCGTCGGTTGAAATGGTTCTGTATGGCTTCGAGAGTGGATTTTCAGACGTGAAATGAGCTCAGTGTGAATTTTTCAAGAATGAAACCTGCAGATTTCGAAAAGCTTGCCTGTAAAATTTTCTATTGCCGATCTGCGCGTTGAGCCTCCTTGAATAAATAACAGCAAA
This sequence comes from Gonioctena quinquepunctata, assembly GCA_018342105.1. Taxonomy (NCBI): domain Eukaryota; kingdom Metazoa; phylum Arthropoda; class Insecta; order Coleoptera; family Chrysomelidae; genus Gonioctena; species Gonioctena quinquepunctata. The sequence continues at coordinate 106,800 of JAFIRS010000498.1, read as the reverse complement.
TTATAGTAAGGCCATTCAGATACTTGCAATTCATCAGTGCCCTGGCCTGATTTTGTCTTTATGGTTTTTCAAAACTCATTGTTGAATTGATTTCCTGAGTTGTGAATATGCCACTCTGTCTTTATAATTGTTGCTTGTAAATGTCAAAAAGTTCCGGTTCACCATGGTACATATTATATTAATCAACTCTTCGATTTCAGCTCGAAGCCACTTTTTTTGTCACCAACTTTGAAACTTGTTGCTCAAAAGTGGGTCGACACAAATAGCTGTTAGTTGAAATATATATTAATATATATATATATATATATATATATATATATATATATATATATATCTAAAAAATTCTCTATATACAGTAGAGAATTTCTGTCTGACATGAATATCATGCCATAACTGTCAGATGTAAACGTACCTCAACGCATTGACTCCGCTTGACTTACATATTGTTGACATTATTTTATGTACCCATACTCACCAAGTAGAGAGGGGTGTCATGGCTGTTGAAAGGGAAAAAACTTTCCGCAATCTTCACATGTTCTGGCAAGACTTGTTGCACATGGTAAAGCAACGCGAGGACCTGCTTTTGCTTTTCCAGTGTAGTTTTATTGGCTGAAAAACAACAATTAATAATTTTATTCCATTTGTTAACCGACGAAAAAAAGGGGAGGTGCTTCGAGGGGACCGGAAAACAATTAGAAATGTTTTTCGACTTTATCAATGCAATTCACCCTTCAATTAAATTCCCAATGGAAATGGAAACAGATAATTCAATGAACTTTTCAGACCTAACTATAACAAAAATTAGTAATAAACATAACTTTTTAATTTTCCATAAACCTTAAACCACAATACAGTACATCAAGCATCGTTCACAAAAAAGCCAAAAAAAATTCATTAATTACGGTTATAGTCCAAACCTTATGGATGATTTCATTCAAAAAAAAAATATGAAAAAGCTATAATAGAATTGTTTCCTACTCGAAACGGTAAACATAATTCCAAAGTTATCACATATTCAAGCCATCCTACCGAAAAATTTCTTACCTTTTTGCTTAAAAATAATATCAATATCGCATTCAAAATAGAAAATAATTCAAGTTAATTTATCAAGAACAATAAAGAAAAACAACATGAAAAACAAAACAGCCAGGTTACTAAAGGACCGTAAAACTTCCAATAAAAGCAACAGTAGACTGCACCCTGAAAGATGTGCTCTGAGTGAACATGTACACAAACAAGATCACAACATGGATTACAATTCCACAAAAATCTAATGAAAGAAAGTAATGCTTCTAAGCGAATTTTCCTAAAATGGCTTTTATATTTCAATCTAACAATTAATTGAACAAAAAACAGATCTCAATCATTTGAGTGAGATCTACTCATTAACTTCAGACAAGAACCCCAATGGTCCCAATAATAGTTCTATTGGTACAACCCAATAATAAAATCTCAAAAAAAACAATTTTCCACATTTTTAATGTTCTCTACAATAAATAGAATGCAAATATAACAAAAATAATTTTTCCCCCAGACATCTTATCTTTAGTAGCAACCATAACTGTCCAAATATCCCTGAACAACTTAGGCCAACTATGTCTTCTTCTCCCAATAATTTTATGAAACACATTTGTTCGGTCACAACATAATATGCCATGATTGTTCTCGGCATTTTTAGAAATATACCATTAAATGTTACATATACTTTAACAACCATTTATCTTGAATTATTTCTACATTTTTACATGTATGTAATGTGTCTCGTTCTTCTCTTCTTCATATCATCAAATAACGACCATTCTCACTGACGTTGTTAGTGAAGTTACACCCCCACACCTATCAATTATTGTTAAGGCATCACATATTTTCAAGGTACATACTGTCACATCTTCCTGTATCCTTGTAAAAAAAATGAATTAAACTCTTGTCATCGCTCAGATTTCAAATCAAGCATTATTGTTTACCAAAAAGGAATTTAATTAGAAACCCAAAAATCGAATATACAATCTTTCAGGAACCAAAAGTTCCATACAAGCGGAAAGAACTAAAAGATCCCAACATTTTGGTCCTTCGAGCCGGATATCAGCTAGCCCCATCGTGCGCCGGCAGAAGATAGCAGCTAGCCCCAACGTGCGCCACCGGAAGAAAAAACAAGGTTGAGTACCAGAAAGTGAGTGCTCATTTCCTCATCCTATCCTCATAATTCCTCATCTCGAATTATTGATTCAATCTGAACGATGACAGATCTCGCAGAATTGAAGTTCACCCGAAAACTTGGCAAGTCAAATTTGACAAGAGTTAAAACATATTGCAGTGAAATTAATTTTGATTCAATCGAACAGAATACATGCAATGAAATGAAATTTAGACTAGCAAAAGTAGAACCACTTCTAGATCAATTTAATGAGGTGCAAAACGAAATAGAGTTCAATTCAGAAACACAAAAAGTAGACGATGATGAGAGGGAAAAATTTAAGACCCTCTATTATTCTTTGCAAGCGCAAATCGATGAATCGATTCAAAAATTTCACAACAAGCAATCTGGTCGTGAAGTGAAAAGTCGTGAGGAAACATTCCAGAAATATCAAGTTTAGGTGCTAATTACAAGCCACAAGCTGATTAGTTTTTCGAATCAGAAATTCAAAAAGAAATTAATGAAGGGAATCAGTGCAACTCGCTCGACGAAGGTATTGGCAAGGAAGTCAAAGAAAATAAATCAGTCCCAATTCCTGAAATACCAAGAAACAACCATTTCAATTTCAATTCTATGATTCCTTTCAATAATTTCAATATGGCCAAATTATCTCCAATGAATATTCCAGTTTTTGATGGTCAAGTCAATAAATGGGTAGAATTTAGAGACGCTTTCAAATCGATGATAGGGAAAAATACAGCACTTTCAAATTTACAAAAACTATCCTATCTCAGATCAGGGGAGGCCCTAGAAATAATCGAATCTATCCCAATCACTTTTTCTAACTATTCTGTTGTATGGGGTGCATTAGAAGAAAATTTCAAAGACAGCGGAAAAATTGTCAATACTCGATTTCCCGAAACTCCATAGACAATGTTCGAAAGATTTAAGCAAAATGTTGAATAGTATGACAAACAACTTGAGATCTTTGGATGCTCTGGGGGAAGAAACCAAAAAGTGGGATACTTTGCTCATTCCCATAATAGTTTCTAAATTTGTTAATACTACCTTCAAAGAATGGGAAGCATACTGCAACAGGCAAGCAAGTAATGGCAAAATGGACGATGTAAAATTATTTTTTCTAAGAAAGCGTGGTGAATTTCTTGACAAACTTGAAACCCATTAGGTTCAAAATGCTGATAATAAATTTGATTCCAAACGGGTCGATTCTAAGAGTAAAATACATTATGAACCTCAATCAAGTGTTCATGCTACTGCATCAAATTCAGAAAGCGCGGTAAAGTTACAATGTTTTTATTGCATGGCAAAGGTTAATCATACAATTCATGGGTGTCAAGATTCCATAAAATTGACTTCGTCCATGAGAATAGAAGAGACGAAGAAACATCATCTAGGTATGCATAAATTGTTTGAGGCCTTATCACAGTACCGAAAATTGTTTATCTCAGAAATGTAGGAAGTGCGATAGGTCACACAATTCGCTTCTTCATATTTATCCTCAACAGGTTCGAATAATTCTCCCTAAAAGTGAGAGTCAACGAGAAATTACTAATGTTACAATTCCCTCTCAAATCTCGCATGAAAAGAATTCTGAAATATTTAAAAATGAAACGGGTACGCATTTGGTATCCGAATCGATTTCGAACGCTGCGACAACTCTGCAAACACTTTTAACTACTGCCATGGTTCTCATAGAAGACTCAAAAGGATTATTACATCAATTCAAAGCACTTTTGGATAGTGGGTCGATGAGCAACTTTATTACCGAAAGTTTATTCAAAATACTAAATCTAAAAATGTCTTTCATTGAATATTCGGTAACATGGGTAGGTCAACCAAAAACAAACATCAATTATATGACTGATATAAAAATACGCGCGTGTTCAAATAGTTATGAACAATCAGTCGAATGATTGGCCAGTTTTATAAACTTGGAACCACTTGAAATTCCGGAAAAATTTAAATTAGCTGATCCTATATTTTTTGAGCCAAGTCAAATCGACATTCTTCTTCTTCTTCGCACAAGGTGGGCTGGTTCCGAAGAACCCCGTACACGTAGGCCTCTCTATTTGGGCCCATTGTGCGCCCACTTGTTCTGAGAAAATCAGCTGGGCATGCTGATTTCTTTGACAAAATTCAGCAACTTCCTCAGCTGAATCTCCTTGACGTCCTCTGGGTTCAGAATTATGCTCCCAAGGTTGATCTCCCTCTGGTGGACCAAGGCTGGGCACTCAGTGAGGATGTGCGACGATGTCTCGTCATCTTCCAGGTATCATCTACATAGGCGATCATCTGCGATCCCGATGAGCTCCATGTGCCTGTTCAGGTGATTATGTCCCGTTAGGAGCCCAGTCACAGTCTTGATGTCCCGTCTGTTGAGTGACAGGATCTCTTTAGACATTTTTTTCTTGGCCCCTTCATGTGGAGCTTTGATTGCCTCATGCCTGGCCCCTCTTGCCATGTTTTAAGGAACTGCTTTTGTAGCAGTTCCTCCATGTTTGAGATTGCTAGGCTGCTGGGTATTCCCAGGATGAGTTCAGGTCCAACTGGGGTCTTTCCCGATCCCATCTTGGCTAATCTGTCAGCATCCTGATTCCCAGGGATACCTGAGTTCCCGGGACCCATATGAGGCTGACTTTGCTTGTTTTCGATAAACTTTCTATGGCGTATCTACACTCGGACACCAGTTTGGATACAATCCTATTTCCGCCTAACACCATAATAGCAGCTTTACTGTCCGAGTGGATGGCAGTAGGCCATCGACTTTTATTGTCGAGATTTTCCTGGACACAGGTGAGTATAGCATATACTTCAGCCTAGAACACTGAGGCATATTTGCCTAAAGGAACTGAGATTTCTCTCTTTGTTCCTTCTTCGTAGACCCCTGCGCCAGACATTCCCCCAAATTTTGATCCATCTGTGTACCAGGTTGATCCTTGGTTTGGGGATCTGTCAGGCGTATTGTCTTTCCATTCCTCCCTTGTGGGGATGGTTATATTGGGTCCTTTTCTAAAATCCAGAACAGGCGGGGTGCTGTCTCTTTCCATTAATAGGACTGGACATCCTTCTTTTGCCCTGTTCCAGATAGCTGAGTGTCCATGGTCTGCCTCAGTACCGATCCATTGGCTTGCGCCTTTGAGTCTGTATGCAGCACGCATGGCGTCATGCTCAACGAATCGACATTATTTTGGGATCTAATGTATTTTGGGATCTTCTTTGTGTAGGAAGGGTACGAATAGGAAACAGTTATTCGTTTTTGCAGAAAAAGTTAAATCCATCAGTTGTTGTCATTGCAGTTACAACGTGATGTCACAAAAATACTATCGAGTACGGGATTCCATTTACGAAAATGGAGATGTAACAATGCAAATTTACCCAAGCACTCTGAGATGAATGACAAACTGGAATCGAATATTTTGAAAATTGGGGAAAATGAAGCCTGTGAAACACATAACAAAAAGACCAATATTATCGGAATTATCACAAATACATATCCGATCCATTGGGTCTTCTAGGGTCGATTATAGTCAACGTCAAGTATGGCAACAAAAAATTTCGTGAGACTCGGCACTTCCTTGGATGCATTTCCGTTCAGATTTACAAGAATTACATTTTATTCAAATTCCCAGACATGTTTTGACGAGTAAATGTGAAATGTGAAAACATAGAGACGCTAACGAAAAAGCCCATGGTTGCTGCGTATATCTGAGGTGTAAATCATTCGATGGTACTTATCAATACCGACTACTTTACGCTCGTTCAAGAGTCGCTCCATTAAAAAGTACTACACTACCCAGACACGACTTATGTAGCGCTTTATTACTTGTAAGAATGATAACAAAAATTTGCGAGTCCATTGATATCAAGTTCGATAAAGTATTTTTCTGGTCGGACTCCACAATAACTTGAGCATGGATCAAAGCTCCCGCGAATCGCCGGAAAACATTTGTCGCGAATCGTGTAAGTGAAATTCAAGAGTCCTCGAACATGTCGGATTGGCACCATGTCGTATCGAATGAAAATCCACCGGATCTACTATCTCTTGGCACATCTGTGAAAATTCTTCTAGATTCATCTCTATGGTGGAGTCTTTCAGCGACTATAAAAGACTTTAATTTTATCCATAAATATTCGACATTACGAAAACTTCAAAGAGTCACTGCCTTCTGTTCAAGATTAATTTTTAATTGCAGAAATGAAAATAAAATGAATCAATATCTTGTGTTATCTACTGAAGAATTGCGGAACGCGTTATATGTTGAAAAGGGAAACATTCTCAATTGAATATTGATGGAAATATTTTTCTGTGAATTGAAAAATCCACGATTAAAATGAAGTTATTTTTTGTGAATGTCTAACAGAAAACAACTACTTCCCCGGCTAAAGCCACGCTGAACATTGAACTAACATCTGATAGATATTCTGAAAGGGCCCTAACTCAAAAGAAAAAATCTGAAATTGGAAATTTGCATTTTCATTCAGATAGTTATTTGATTTTCTATTCCAGTCTTAATTAAGAACTCATTTTAAAAATTGCCCAAAGGGAAATATTCGGACAACAATATGAGAACTTGAAGCATAACAAAGCTGTTAATAAAAAGAGTCCTATACTTTCATTGAATCCTTGAATACAACTTAATTCGTGTAGGTGGTAGGTTAGAAGAAAGCAATGTCGATTATGATTGAAAATATCCTATAATTTTACCTGCCAAACATAAAATAACAAAACTTATTTTTCATCAAGAACATATGTGTTTACTGCATTGTGGAATTACCATGCTTCTTCCAAATGTGAGAGTTAGATTTTGGCCTATATCTGGGCGTAATATGGAGAAAAAAGAGGATGTGTCACATGTTTTAAAGTTCAACCAATTTCTCACGAATATATTATGGGTAACTTACCTGAATGTAGAGCAAACTTATATTCTCCGTTTTGGGACGTAGTTCCTTATCGCGCGTTGCGAAAGAGGGCTAGACGGAATAAATTGAGACCAAAATGTGTAACGAGACTTTCGCTATGGTTTTAAGCCGTGCGGCGTGCGCGTGTTTCTCTGTCTGTCTCTCTCTCTCTCATAGAAAGCAAGCCAGTTATTTTCATTCCGTCTTTCTATTGAACAGTGTGGTGTCGCGACGATTAGTTTTGTTGAGTGTATACAGGTTTTTTGTACATAATAAATAATAAAAAATAATAACAATAATGAATCCTGACAGTGTTTCCGCACAAGTTCCGGATATTGCTGATGGAGTTAGGTAAGTAGAGATTTTATACAGACAATAATAAATGCTTATGTATTTTTAGCAAGTACGCATTATAACCTCTCTTTACTATTGTGCTAACCAAGTCATACGCGTTATAATCTCTCCATTATTATGTGTTTAGCAAGTATACGCGTCATAACTTTAATAAATTTAAAAGCAAATTATATTTTAATATTACAATATCAATGCGTATGTATTTAGCAAGCCGTGCGTGTTCTAACCTATACGCTGTTGTGTCGAGAGAGTATATATATATATATATATATATATATATATATATATATATATATACACACACACTCTGTTGTGTTCACAAAGTCTATGACGTGTACGAAAGAATAGACAGACAGAGTGCATATATATATATATATTTATATATATATATGTGTGTATGTGTGTGTGTGTGTGTGTGTGTGTGGGTGTGTATGTATATGTACAATTTTTATGCTTCTTATTTCAATAGCGAATCAACTAAAGCATCGACGACTGAGGTACAAACTATAACATCAAGGAAAAAGACACATGCACAAAGATCTAGAGAATATCGTGGATCACTGGAAAACGCGAAACAGTTTTTTATTTTTCTGTAAACCTCAAACTCTTCAATAAAAAATTGGAGAAGAGTTCAAATTTCTCTGAACGCTTTTGATTAGAACTTTAAAAAAAATGGATTACAATTCCTTCACTAATTGATCGAAAGGAACTTCGTTCCATCCGGGTGTCCCTTGACACCTCTCAAGTTTTTTTTATACGGGTGTCGATTATGCAGGACCATTCCTATTAAAAGATCGAAACGCAAGAGGTGCTAAGCTCATCAAAGGATATGTTTGCTCATTCATTTGTTTGAGTACGAAAGCTATTCATCTTGAAGTCTTCTCTGAACTAACCTCAAAAGCATTTTTAGCAACTTTAAAACAATTCAATAGCCGACGCGGAAAACCACTCAATATTCACTCGGATAACGGAAAAAATTATGTAGGAGCTTGCGCAGAACTGAAAAAATTACAAGCCTACTTGACTGATGATATGCAGTGCTTCTCAAAAGTCCCCCCCTCATATTTTTGGAACGATTTCACATGAACAAGTGAAATTTGGAAACTGAATATGAAAGGTTGTAAACTTTCCTACTACTGATGATAGATGACGAAATCGTCAAGGATGACGTCACAAGGCCATTGTGACCAATAATTTTAAATGGAACCCTACGGCAAGCGACACCTCTTTTAAGAGGTATCGAAAAAACCTATTCAATGATACTAATTTTGTTTGTATTTATGGCAGTTTTAATAGCTCATTAGTAAACATTAAAATTTAAATTCCATTCAGTATGATATTAATTACAGATTCAAGAATCAGTATCTACTTGAAGAAATTGCTCGAAGTGACCTCCATTCACTTCCTGACAGTGAAATATCCTGTTTTTAAACTCTTCTCGTAATTTGCAAATGTGTCTGCGGAAACTGCCTCACATTCTGCAACAATACGTTGTTTCAAAACGTCAATATTGTCAGGTTCAGTGGCGTAAACCTTCGATTTGAGGTACGCCCACAGAAAAAAATCCAAAGGTGTGAGGTCCGGTGATTGAGCTGGCCATTCCGTTGAACCTCGTCGTCCAATCCATCTACCACGATACTCCTCATCCAAATACCGTCTTACTGCACCGTAATAGTGTGGAGGAGCACCATCCTGTTGGAATGTTATTTCCAAACTGCCGAATCCATCTGGATTATCTTCCAAAATTTCGAAGATTAACGGTTCTATTGCGTTTTGCAACAGCTCCAGATGAACCTCACCAGTTAAATTAGTATTTAAAACAGGAGGCCCAACGATGTGGTTTCCCAGGATACCTGCCCAAACATTCACCTTCTGGGGAAATTGGGTATGTGTTTCAAGAAACAGGTGAGGATTTGCGTCACTCCAATACCTCACATTCTGTGTATTTACATTTCCATTTAGATAGAAAGTACTTTCGTCACTGAAACGAATTGTTTTGACATAGTCTGGCTGTTGGTTAATTTTAGTTTCCATATTTTCACAAAATTCTAGTCTTCGGTCTGGGTCGTCGTCGGAGAGTTGATGAACCATTTCTAATTTGTATGGATGAAATTTGTTTTTTTTTCAACACCCTGTGTACTGTATTTCGACAGATTTCACAAGTGGATGCAACGTGAGTTCTTGAAGAAGTAGGATTAAATATCACTTCTGCCAGTATATCAATTTTTTTCTCATCAGAAATTTGTGGTCTGCCAGATCGTTTCGCAACATTGATACTACCCGTTGTTTCAAACTTACGAAGAAGCTCCCTTAAATAAGTCCTCGAAACGGGGCGATCGGGAAACCTCTCATTAAAAATGCGTTCTGCTGCATGAATATTTTGTCCAGTTTCACCAAGAATTAGGATCGCTGCTACTTTATCACCTAAAGCACGTACTTCTTGAAGCACTTCAACGTTCGGCTCACAACAGTTTAACAAATTATTAAATTGTACGAAAATATTAAAAGTACCAAAAGCTGCTAAAACAGTCAAACGTTCGATCAACAATACACAAATTATTAAATGTACAAAAACTTGGACAATTACAAAAACGTCGAATTAGGGAGACTAACAAAAACGTCAGCTTATTTGACAGCTATCCAGAGGCGGAGCTTGAATTTGGAATTTTAGTATTAACTGATTTAATTCATCACAGCTTTGCGTTTTTTAAAAGCGAGTTGCCAAAACTGCCATAAACACAAACAAAATTAGTACTATTGAATAGTTTTTTTAGATACCTTTTGAAAGAGGTGTCGCTTGCCGTAGGGTTCCATCTAAAATTATTGGTCACAATGGCCTTGTGACGTCATCTTTGACGATTTCGTCATGTATCATCACTATCAGGGAAGTTTACAACCTTTAATATTCAGTTTCCAAATTTCACTTGTTTATGTATAATCGTTCCAAAAATAAGAGGGGATGAGGGAACTTTTGAGAAGCACTGTTGAAAATATTTCCAATTTTTCAACATCTGACAATATAACGTGGCACTTTATACCTGCTCGATCACCAAATGTTGGAGGCCTCTGGGAACCAGGAATAAAAAGAGCTGAATTCCATTTAAAAAGAGAAGTCGGTAATGCACATTGGATTTTTGAGGAATTTTATACAATATTGACTCATATTGAATCGATTCTCAATTCCCGTTCTCTATGTCCTCTAACTTCCAATCCAGAAGATACAAATCCTCTCCCCTTTCTCACTTTCTGGTTGGAAGACGTCCAACAGGAATTCCGGAACCTATCTATACAGAAATACCTGACAACCAATTAAAGAAGTTTGAAAAACTCAAAAGAATTGTACATCACTTCTGGTCCCGGTGGTACAAGGAATACATCAGCGAGTTGCAAGTTCGAGTCATGTGGAAAAACAATGCACAAAAGTGTCTGAAGATAGGCGCTTTAGTACTAGTAAAAGAAGGCACTACTTCTCCACTTCAATGCCCTTTAGGAAAAATCGTACAACTCCATCCCGGAAACGACGGCATATCAAGAGTAGCCAGTGTGAAGGTCCCCAATGAAGTCGTTAAAAGAGCTACTTCAAAAATATGTGTTCTTCCAATTGAATGTTGAAAAATACTTTCATTCGTTCATTTATCTGTAGTTGACATTCATTATTTTATTTATTCGTTCTTTAACTTTACCTGTTGAAATATTTCAAGGCGGCTGTATCCATGTAAAAAAAAATTGAATAAAACTCTTGTCATCGCTCAGATTTCAAATCAAGCATAATTATTTACCATAAAAACTTTTTAACAAAAAATCAAACTGACGAAATACGGAACTGAAAGGTAAAAAATAAAATAAACCTTCTTAGTCTCAATAACTAAGCTCCTAAACTAATGTAAGTAACTAATTTTGAGTCGGCGCCAAACAAACAAGCAAATAAATTAGGTAAGGCGTAAGGTAAGGTAAGGTTAGGCGTAGGTAAGGCGTAAAATCGAGTTGCGGGGTGACATTCTGATAATTTTTTGGAAGTAATTTAATGATCTTCGTTGATTTTTCCTTTGGCACCGACTCAAAATTAGTTACTTACATTAGTTTAGGAGGCTAGTTATTGAGACCAAGAAGGTTTATTTTATTTTTTACTATTCAGTTCCGTATTTCGTCGGTTTAATTTTTTGTTAATAAGTTTTTTTTTCAATTTTTTGTGGCTGAAATCTACTTATAAATACCTACTTGTTTTTTATTACTTCCAAAATACCTTCTTACCACCTTCAACTATTACCAGTTAAAGAATATGATTTTCTACTTTTACTATTTGTTGTAATATAAATTATTTTTGTTGTTCAGGTTAGTTTATTCCATTACTCTGTATATAATTACATCCTCTTATAGAATATAATTATTGTGACTGATGTAGAAGAACAAAAATAATGACAATAGCGATATGTCATTGTCAACTACATATGTGTGCCAATATTCACGAGTGAAAAATCAATTGTCCCCTATTTTTCTACCCGTGAGGGTGGATAATTCCATTTGAAATCCGAATATGCTCAACTGTGAGGTATACCCCATCTAATAAAAAAAGAATCATCCAAATAGAAGAACCCAGTACAAAATTGTGCCTGATAGAATCGGTTAACGGACCCGAATCCAGAGGGTGAGCGATCAATATCCGTCATTTTGCTACCCTTAGGGGTAGATTTCATATTTTAAATTCAAATGGGACCAACTCCGAAGTTCATCCTATCCACTGAGAAAAAATTCATCGGGATACATAAAAAAAATATACGCGTCGACTAGAGAACCTCCTCCTTTTTGGTTTCGTCGGTTAAAAAAGGAATTGAATTAGAAATCCAAAAATCGAATATACAGTCCTTCAGGAACCAAAAGTTCCATACAAGCAGGAAGAACTAAAAGTTACCAACAATTATATTATAGATCTTTCACTATTGTGGCTCCCTGATGATGACAATATCCATTGTCGAATTATTGGAAATATAATGTTATAAGAGTACACATGCGTATTACTTCTGTCCCAAATAGTACCAGAGACATGTATATGAATATTAGGATGTTTCTTCTTTAAGCGTTTTTTTTTTCGGTCCTACCTGAAAATCTGATGATTCATAAAAAAAAATCCGCTGGAAAAAAAAACCTAAGTAAATTCGATTTCTCATGTAATACGGGAATTTTTGTTTTCGGTTTCAACTCGATTTTTTGGTAATCAAAAAAACTTGTGGAAAAAATGAGAATAGAGCGTTGAATTTGCTACAAAAAAGTTCCTCTGAGCAAAAGTTTTTGAGTTGTAGAGCTGGAAAGCTGGATGTTAATAATAATCAACTAATTTTCTTTAAATTCAAATTTATTGATCTTACATTAAATAGTATCTTACAATAGACGCTATGAAGCTATTATCAATGGAAATCTGACGAGGATATTAATAGCTGCTTAACAATTTAAAAAATTTTACACGTCGTGAATGATACTGCTGAATAGAATCGTATAATCGGAGTTTAACTTATAACGAAGAACATAAACAATACTTATTAGTTGTGGCAATGCATACGAAGCAATTTCCGAATGCTAAAACCACCAATTCAGAAATGAAAAAAAAATTACTTCTAGTAATTCTCGTGATTTATATATCAAAATTTATATTTATTTACTAAATACAAAAAGTAGTTCCTAAAATTAACAATTTTATAGCTTTATAGCGAGCGCTATTGTAAAATAATATTCAATGTAAGATCAATAAATTCCAATTTAAAGAAAATATGTTGTCAATTATTATTAACATTCACCTTTCCAGCTCTACAACTCATAAACTGTTTGTCGGACAGCGTTTGCTCGGAGGAACTTTTTTATAGAAAATTTAACGCCCCACAAAAGCTTTCTACTTTTTTTTCCAAAAATTTTTATTAAATACCGAAAAATCGAGTTGAAACCGATTTTTGTTTTCTGTGTTATTCATATGGGAAATCCAATTTCGGAAAGAATTTTTTTTCCTGCAAGATTTTTTTTCATAAATTATCAGATTTTTAGGTATGACCGAAGAAAAAAATATCGCCTAAAGATTAAACACCCTTATATAAGAGGAGAGGGTAGTGTTGCTGACTATTTGTTAAAGGACAAACTTTAAAGAGTACACTTTTTCTTTTGCTGCACACCCCAATACTCAATTGTTACATATATATATATATATATATATATAATATATATATATATATTTATATATATAATTACATGTCCTGACTGACTAACTTACATACGAGCAAACTGCTGGACCTGAAGAGCTAAAGTTGTGACATTACTATGATGACATAGATAACCACTAGAAATTGTGTATATGAGTAGCGCTAGTTTTCAAGTTGGGGTCATGAAAATTGGTATTTGAGGTCTTTGTTACTAATGAAAAAATACGTTTTTCGGCGATTTGTTCGAAAATATGAACGGGATGTTCATAAATGTGGAATCATCTGCGACTGAAAGATAAACTTTAGTTACTATCATCCATCGTTCACGATAACCTCTTGTGGGGTATTCATGTTTTTCGGTATTTTTTGGAAAATTAAACACTAAAGAGGTGGAATGGGGGAAAAGATTATTGGAAATTTGTATGGAGGTTCCGTTTATTTTTTAGTTAGGGTCATGAAAGTTGGTATCTGAGGTCTTTGTTACGAATAAAGAAATTCGTGTTTCAGTGTATTTAGAAATTCAACCCCTGAAGGACTGAAATGAATGGTAAAAATTTGTAAGATTAAAAAAAAAAAAGAATTTTATTTTGGTAAAGAATTTCAGCTGTTGTAGTGTTCGTTAGATTTTGTTGAAATATTGTTTCTATTTATTAGATTAATGGAAATTATTTGAAATGAAGATGGAATAACTAATTATTGTGATGTCCCATGGACGTCCGAACAAACGCTACTGCAGCGGACATTATTTGTTATATAAATCTATTCATGTATGAACAAAATATCTCACTTTCAATATCATCGAAATATTTGTGCATTCTGAAGTAATACTTGGCACGGCATTCATAGGAAATTGTAGAAAAAAAAACTCACCACTTATGCGTAAAGGTCCATTTCCAGATGCAACTGCAAGATAGCAGAAACCCGCGAAGAGAACCAGGGAGATTTTCATGTTGGTTTCTCAAACGGACAACGAAATCTGATTTCATCGTAGGAAGGCAATGCTTTTTCATTGGGTTGATTGAGGTCAATTGATCACAAGACCAATTTTTATTACACTTTAAACATTGTTTTATTTTAACTGAGAGACGGGAAAAATTATAAAATATGAACAAATTGTTGTGATGCGAAATTTGAAGTTCCATTCTATGATGTAGAGACCCATTGTATCTTCTCAATCCTCCAAAAATTCAATCCTGAGGAGTTAAACCTACACCCTGAATATTTGATGAATTTGTTATATGAAATTTTTAATTCAGCCCGAAATAAAGGGCAAAATACTTTTACACTACAGCCGGTAGAAACTACCACTATTATGAAACAGGTTATGTCTCAAAAAGTATTGGTAAAAGGAGAATCAAATTTCGTGTGAGAGTTACATTTCAGGGGTAGGTACCTACGTGATGATGAGAGTTTTTCAAAATTTCGAATCCCAAAGGGTTGAAACTCCCGCTATTTTTACACGCTTTATATTTGCTTCACTTGTATGTTTGTTTGTTTGTGTGTTTGTTTGTTTGTTTGTTTGTTTTTTGTTTGTTTGTTTGTTTCTAACCGACTCCTTTGGGCGCGATTTTGACCCACTTCCAGACGTCCGAATGATTTGAAATTTGGCAGATGTACATAATTCCGGTGACAATGCATCAATAAATTTTTGTGTAAAGAAAAACAAAATGGCGGCTCCAATATGACGTACGAGTTTTGTGATTATGGTCCGATTTGCTCCAAAATTGGTATACGAGGGTTTTTGTGGTCGGAGATTTAAAATCAAAATTTAAGATGGCGGCTCTAAAATTGGGACGAGTTTTGTGATTATGGTCTGATTCTATTCAAAATTGGCATGTGGGAGTTTTTGGGGTCGAATATTATGATTCTTCTGTAAAAATTGAAAAATTCAGATGGCGGCTTCAAAATGGCGGCCGAGTTTTGTGATTATGGTCTGATTCTATTCAAATTGGTATGTGGGGGTTTCTGGGGTCGAATATTATGATTCTTCTGTAAAAATTGGAAAATTCAAGATGGCAGCTTGGAAATAGCGGCCGAGTTTTGTGATTATGGTCTGATTCTATTCAAAATTGGTATGTGGGGGTTTTTGGGGTCGAATATTATGATTCTTTCGTGAAAATTGAAAAATTCAAGATCGCGGCTCCAAAATGGTGGCCGAGTTTTGTGATTATGGTCTGATTCTATTCAAAATTGGTATGTGGGGTTTTTTGGGGTGGAATATCATGATTCTTCTGTGAAAATTGGAAAATTCAAGATGGCGCTTCAAAATGGCGGCCGAGTTTTGTGATTATGGTCTGATTCTATTCAAAATTGGTATGTGGGGGTTTTTGGGGTAGGAGATTATGATTACCTAATTTGATAAGATCATTCCATTTTTTTATTTGCAAAAAAATAATAAAAATAATAGTTTTTATAAATAAACCACACTTAAAAGTAGGAAATAAATAATACATTGGAAAAACTAAAAAACACGCTTTTATAGAAAACCAGACTAAAAAAATAGAAAATAAGAAAAAAAATTATTTTATTTAAAAAAAAGCGTGGGGTGCATGGTATCGCCTCGGTGTGTAATGTACTATATAATTATTGATACCATGCACCCCACGCTTTTTTTTAAATAAAATAATTTTTTTCCTTATTTTCTATTTTTTTAGTCTGGTTTTCTATAAAAGCGTGGTTTTTAGTTTTTTCAAACTATTATTTATTTAAATAATTTTTATCTATGAAACTGGTAATTAAATTGAATAATTATTGCAAGCTTTAATTCAAATGCCCTTGAAAGTTAAAAATAATTGCTTTGGATGTCTCCAAAGAAGAGACCATCTGAAGATTAACTCGTAATCCATCCTGGAGCTGCCATCTTCAAAGTATGAATTTTGATAAGAAATCAATAATTTTCGAGTGAATCCATAATCTTCGATCCCAAAAACCCCGACATCTTGAATAGGAACGGTCCATAATCCCAAAACTCGTCCACAATCTTGGAGCCGCCATCTCGAATTTATGAGTTTTGAAATAATAAAAACTCCCCAAAACCCCACATCGAATAGGAACGGCATAATCAAAACTCGTCCATCTTGGAGCCGCCATCTGAATTATGATTTTGACAAAAATTATAATCCGACCCCAAAACCCCCACATACCAGAATAGAATCGGACCATAATCACATAGTTCGTCCGCCATCTTAAAGCCACCATTTTGATTTTATGGATAAAAAAATTCATGATATTCTACCCCGGAAACCACCACATACCAATCTTGACTCAAATCGGATCAAAAACACAAATCTCGTCCACCATCTTGAAGCCGCCATTTTGTATTTTTTTAATGCATTGTTACCGGAATCATCAACACCTGCCAAATTTCACGTTAATCGGACAAATTGAAAATTAACTTGCCATATTTGAACTTTGAACTAAACATACAAACATGAAGTTGAAATAAGAGCTTGTAGAAAACGGCAAAACACTTTGAAATAACTTTTTTTTTCTTGTTTCAATTTTGCACCCCAGCCAGTAGAAGACACCTCCATTGTACTGAAGAAGGATTTTCAGAAATTCGAATCCAATAGGGGTTGAAAGTACCCCCTGAATACTTGAATAAACGGAAAAATTTATCTAGTTTTACCTGACCCGGTGACTGCCTGTCTGTAATCAAATCTTGAAATTTAAATTTGACCTACTTCTAGTTGCTCGATTACCGTGAAATCCATGAAGTGTTCATATTTTCCGTGACAATGCATTATGGAATTTTTGTTAGAGAAAAAACAAAATGGCGGCTCTAAGATGGTGGACGAGATTTGTGTTTATAGTCCGATTCGACCCAAAATTGGTATGTGGGGGTTTTCGAGGTCGAAGAATAGGAAGTTTCCGACAACAATAATAAAAATGGCGGCTCTGAAATGGCCGACGATCTCTGTGATTATGGTCCGATTCTATTCAAAATTGATATGTGGGGGTTTTTAGGGTCGGAGATTGTGAATTTTCATTCTTAATTCACAAATTCAAGATGGCGGATCCAAGATAATGAAGAATGTCACTGGGTCTGTTAAATGATTCGAAACTTTATGACCGTGTAGCCTGAATGTTTAGAAATACACCTGTTTTTGTTTAATTTCCATCAAGCGAATAGTGTTGAAGTTACGACAATTTTAGTTTCCGTTCCATTCAAATATTTCGGGCGAGCGCGCCATGCTCGCGTGACGTCATTTCACAGCGCAACGTTCTCACCGTACACTCAATCATTGCTTTGTTATCGGATGTTCGACCACAATAATGTTCTTAACTTAAGTTTTTATGTGTTATAAGTATAATATTAGATATGGATGACGGTTTTGAAAAAGGACAATCTGATAACTTGCCTGAAATAGACTGGTTAATGGTTGCCCACTATTTTTCAAATAACTCCGATTCCTTGGCCGCCGAGATGCGAGGAGTAAAAATGCAAAAGTAAGTATTACGTAATAACATTTTACTTTTTATCATGAATATTTTGATCCCTATAAGTACATATTTCTCATTACTAGTGTTTTATAAATGTACGTCATACGTCATATTGATACTATGAACATCTTACTTGACATTAAGTTACTGAGGAGGAAGAATGCGTAGGTATTTGTAACAGGGTGGGACTTATTAAAAACAATACTGTGTTATTGTATCTACAAAGTTTGGGTCATGACTTACATTTTGTATTTTTTTAATATGTAATGCAACTAGAAATTAACATAGTAAACATAACCTGAACATTATGTACCAGAGGTACAAAACTTTTCAAAATTTGAACCCATGAAATATTTTTTTCAAAAGTAGGTTATTATTAGGATGCACGCGACTACACCTATTAAATATTATTAAGCTAAGATGAAGAACCTCTCATATTTACGAAGGCGTATAAGGGCCAACAACAAAATATTTTTTAATAATTGTCACTTAGAATGACAATTGTCACTTGAATGACAATTGTCACTTTGATGACAATTGTCACTTCGAACTGACAATTGTCACTTTGAAGTGACAATTGTCATTCAAAGTGACAATTGTCACTTTGAATTGAATTTTGATTTGGTTATTCGATACAAACTATTGCAACAGCGAGCGGCGGGGTAAAAACCCATTTCCAGATGGTTCTATTGATAAAATTGCGAAAAAAATTAAATAGTTCATCTATTGGTATTGAACTACTTACTCTATTCAACTTGAGTTATTTGAATGAAAAATAGGATATTTATAAATTGATCAGAGAATATAGAAAAAAAAATGTGATTTTAGATATTTTCGAATAAATGCTTGGAACTGCACATAAGCCATAGTATTGGATTCTAACTGTTTTCGAAATTGTGCCATCTTCAAAGTTTTTTTTAACTTGTTGTCTTACTGGCCATCATGTAAAATTTCAATTGATTTTGAGGTTATTCGACATGCACAATCTATAAAAGTTTTTTCAATACTTTTTCCTATATCTATGTTGAAAATTGACTAAATATTCAACCTGTTTCATTTTTGATGGCCTACTCTCCTATGAACATCTCATTTTGTATAGAGGGTAGTTCCTTTCGAAAAATGAATGGAGTTTTTTCTCAAATGTCTCGGACGGACAAAGTGCTTTTTTTTTTAAACAAAATAGGAGATTTTCCACGAGAATTCACTTGGTTTTTCTGAAATAGTTTTTTTATCGAAAAGGAAGTCATTTTCAATCAAGAATAAAATATATTTTTTTTATTATAAGAATATTATTTTAGCAGTTGGCATCAAATGTCCTTTTTGAGTGACAATTGTCACTTCAAAGTGACAATTGTCAGTTCAAAGTGACAATTGTCAGTTCGAAGTGACAATTGTCACTTCAAAGTGACAATTGTCAGTTCGAAGTGACAATTGTCACTTCAAAGTGACAATTGTCAGTTCGAAGTGACAATTGTCAGTTCTAAGTGACTTTGAGTGATTTTTCATGTTGGTAATAAATGAATCACCGCCCACAACAATTGCACACATAAATGAAGGGGAAACTATTGCTCACATTTGAATTTGAAAAGTTGGCGGTGATTCATTTATCACCAACATGAAAAATAAGGCAAAGTTACTAAATTCCATGTGTCAAAGTCTGAAATTGATTTATTTGGTAATGTATAAGAACGAGGATTTTTTCGGTAAAAACGACGATATTTCCTGCAAAGTTGTGCCAAAAATAAGTGATTCAGGGTGTATTGTTTATGCTGGTGAAAAGAAGGAGGTATTTTGAGTAATTTTTTAGTTCGAAAAAACGGTGTTTGAAAATGAGGTTATTTTTTGTTTTAAAGTGCTGTAACTCGGGAACGGTATGAGGCCGCCGCATTCAGGATTCGTGTTCAGATGGCAAAAACACGTGAAAAAAGTATTTTTCCCATATTCAGAGTGCATGTGTGGTGTAACTTTATATTAACCTTACTCTTTAATGTGATCGTGGATACGTGCATTTTTATTTATTTTATTTTCTATATATTAGATCAACTTATATTTTATTTTAGATCGGCTAGCAACAGCTTCGGCGACGCCGCTATTGGATATGTAAAAGATAAAAGATATATTTGAACATTGTAATGCCGAACCACCCCAGAATATCATGATTTGCATCCATTTCTATCGACTTTTAGGTTCGAAAGCAACAATAAAAAACAACATTTCGGGTGCATTAGTAGTTTTATTTGAACACTTTGGCACAATACACAATTTTCCAGTTTCTGGATTCGACATTTTTATCAATTTTCGACGCAAACTTCATGCACACAGTTCAGAAGCAGAGCACGCACTGACCGACCGTTGTAAAGTGACGCCACAGCGGCCAATAACTCGCGTCGTCGCACGCCTAGCTAAACAATTTAATATTTCGGAAACTATAAGACGTATCAAAAAAATATTGTTACGGTATTTTTCTATTTTTAATAGAGTGTATTGTAAGGTTAAAATCAGAAGTTGGTGATATTCTTCATTACAAAACGCGTCCGCCAGTTTTGTAATTATGGTCCGATTCGATTCAAAATCAGTATGTGGGGGTTTTCGGTGTCGAAAATTATGAATTTTTTGTCAAAATCATAAAATAAAAATGACGGCTCCAAGATGGCCGACGATTTCTGTGATTATGTTCCAATTCTATTCAAAATTGGTATGTGGAGGTTTTCGGGGTCGGACACTATGAATTTTTGGTCAAAATTCATAAATTCAAGATGGCAAATAAGTTTTGTAATTATGGTTCAATTCTATTCAAAATTGGTATGTTGGGGTTTTCGAGGTTGAAGATCATGATTTTTTTGGTCAAAATTCATAAGATCAAAATGGCGGCTCCAATATGGCGGACCATCTCTGTGATTTTGGTCCGATTCCATTCAAAATTAGTATGTGGAGATTTTCGGGGTCGGAGATTATGAATTTCAAAACAAAGCCATTTGAAGTGTAACATAAGAAAATAAGGAACTTTGAAGTCTTCTTTACAACGATTTCAATGTAAATTGAAACAATTGGTAGACCACAAGCGGAAAACAACCACTTTCCTGGCAGATACCACGCAGAACGTTGAATGATATTCACCTGAAAATCTTTGCAAACTTCCATAGAAAATGAAAATCGATTGCAAATGTTCCTTTCTGATAAACTCGATTATGTTCAATTTATGCCGGGTCCGCCTAACAATCCGAATACCGGTTTCAGGCTTTTGGCCCTCATCAGTACGGAGAAGTCACCAGTCAGAGATCCTAGGACCTCTTGCCGAAGCGAGACCCAACATTCCCAGGATTCTATTTTAATAGGATTCCATCTCCGTAGGAGTGGCTGAAAGCCCGACTGTCGTGTATATCAAACAAGAAAGCCATGTGAAGTGTAATATAAGAAAATAAGCAAGCTAAAAACAACTACTTTCCTAGCAAATACATCGCAGAACTTTGAATGATATTCACCTGAAAATCTATGCAAACTTCCATGGAAAAAGAAAATTGATTGCAAATGTTTCTTTCTGATATCATTCAACGTTCTGCGTGGTATTTGCCAGAAAAGTAGTTGTTTTTTGCTTGTGGTCTACCAATTGTTTCGATTTATATTGAATTTGTTGTGGAGAAGACTTCAAAGTTGCTTATTTTCGATTATGAATTTATTGTCAAAATTCATAAATTCAAGATGGTAGACAAGTTTTGTGATTATGGTCGGACTCGATTCTAAATTGGTATGAGGGGGATTTCGGGGTCGGAAATTATGAATTTTTGTCGAATTTCATGAATTCAAAATGGCGGCTCCAAGATGGAGGACGAGTTTTGTGTTTATGGTCCGAATCGATTCAAATTGGTATGTGGCGGTTTTTGGCGTCGGAGATTATAAATTCATGAATTCAAGATGGCGGACGAGTTTCGAGATTATGGTCCGATTCGATTCAAAATTGGTATGTCGGCGTTTTTGGGGTCGGAGATTATGAATTTAGTCGAAGGTATTGATTTTTCGTAAAAATTCATAAATTGAAGATGGTAGCTCCAGGATGGCGGACGAGTTAATCTTCAGATGATCTCCTCATTGAAGGACTAGATAGTTCGGAACTCACAGGAAAAAGCCCTAATAATAACGATGCATCAACAAAAATTCATAGATTGAGGCGTACTTACTGAAAATCTCAAAATAAAATAATTAATAAAAAAAAACCTTTTAGAGTCTAACTTCTTAAAAGGTAAGAATAATTGTTTTGGATGTGTGACGTAGGTAATTCCGTGAATTATAGATTCAAAAGCTTGTCGCGAATACAAAAGCGCTTTCGCTACTTCTACTAACTCCGGTGGAGTCAGAGAAAACTCGGAATCAGACATGTTTCAACTTTTTATTATTCAAAATAACTACTGAACAACCACTAAGTTCGCAATTTTCAAATCAAATCACTGAATTAAATTGACAGATATTTACTTTAAAGGTTTCCTTAGCAAAGCAGGTCTAATTGTCGCTAGTACAACAGCCTACCAGTTTAAAAATTCAAATTTCATATCGATAATTTTCAGACTCTAATATATTGTAATGATATGTTTTTTCAATATCAAATCGTCGTTTTTTCCGTCACAGAAAAAATTGTGTATTATACCCTTACCCTTACAACGGCGTTTACTGATGTTTCACTGTAAATCTTGTTGTAATAACGATTATGTGAAGCTTTTACAAAGTGAAATTGAGGATAAAGAAGCGTTAATCAACGACAAAATTGAGATCATCAAATTGCTTCAAGAAAAACTACATAGCTATGAAAACGAAATGATGAATAAACACACTTATGCGAATGTATTAATTACAAATGATAATAAAAAACTGATTTCCAAACCAATAAATGTACCTGACTTAATTATTAAACCAAAAATCAAACAGCAATCAAAAATAACCAAACAGGATATAGACAACAAAATAAAATCATCTGAATTGAAAATTGGTGTAAAGAAATGTATAGCTACAAAAACAGGCTCAGTTATAAAATGCCAGAGTAAAACAGAATTGGAGATCCTGGAAAATGTAGTTCGTGATAAGTTATAGGATGAATATGATATTGAACGAAGTAAATTAAGGAAACCCAGAATTAAAATCCCGAATTTTGACCAAGAAATGACCTTGGAAGAAATTGAAAAATCTATTATCAATCAAAATGATTTGTCTGATGATTTAAAAATCACTTACATTAAGAAAGGTCGTACCAGTAAGAATATAGTATTTGGTGGATGCTCAGCTGCAATATTCAAAAAGCTGACCGGCACAAATAAGGTGTACATTGGATGGGAAAGATACGCAATCTACGTAGATCTAAATATACCTCGATGCCACAACTGTCATGGATTCTACCACAAAAAAGAAAACTGCCCTACTGATCACGTTATTTGCCCTGAATGTAGTGAAAATCATCATGAAAATGAGTGTACAAAAGCTATCACTTGCTGCGTGAACTGTGTGAAGAGTAATAAGATATACAAGATGAATTATGTGAGTCATAAGGCAACGGACCGGGAATGTCCCTCCCTGGAACATCAGCTTAAGATACTACAAAACAAAACCGACTATAACACATAATGGTTTTACTGGACGAAGATGTTATTTTGCAAGACTTGAGTTTAATCTACGAAGAACATAAGGGAAATTACCTGAACCCAGCAGAGTATGCTTCTCTCTTCAATAACATGCCCAATAAAGTGTTGAATATCATACATTCTAACATAGGAAGTATAAGAAAATACTTCAATTAGTTCCTGGCCATGTATGAAACATATGCATTATACAGTTGTGACATTATTATTTTGAGTGAGTGCTTTCGGCTGGAATCTACTAAAAACTTACATATTCCTGGATATGATACCAAATATAATGGAGCTGACTTCAATAAAAATGATGGGATAGTGATTTTAATCAAATCTAATTTAAATTATAATGTCAAAAATATCAAGCTTGCGGTAAGTGGTGTAACCCTATCCATTTTGGAACTTGCTTGCAATGGCTCATCTTATAGGATCATAGCCCTATACAGACCCTGTCCTAGTAATCTGACTGCTTTCATTGAAGAGATTTGCGACTTTTTCATGATGAGTGAAGTTAGTCCCAAATTTGATTTTTTCATTGTCGACATTAATATAGATATTATGCAAGATGATGATGTAAATGTAAATAAATATATTTCCGTCCTGGCTAAACATGGCTTCAAGCCGTACATTCGAAGGCCCACTCGTATAACAACAGACAATGCCACATGTTTAGATCATATATTTGTCAAAATGGAATTCAACCTAATCGGAAAATATATACCAAGCTCATTCATTATCGAATGTAATATCACAGACCACTATCCTGTGATGATTAATATGAACAGGGATGCTAATAGTAATAACCATAACGAAAATAATAAAATAACCTCTTATCATAAGAAAATTGGCATAATGTTTCACAATCTGGTCATGCACAACATGCTACTTATATATTCTATGCAATTTTTAATAATCATTTAGAGACAAGTGAGAAGATATTCAAGAAAAACACTAATGAATCTAAAAAAATTAAACCTTGGATAACAGCAGGTTTAATACAATCAATAAAACATAGAGACAAAATGAAAAAAAAGCTTAATTGTAAATACTCACCTCTTCTAGAATTAGAGTACAAACGTTATAGAAATCATTTAATAAACTCCTGAAGCAGACAAAAAATGAATATTACTTGAATAAAATACATAATAGTCAATATGATATGAAGAAAATTTACCATATCATAAGTGAGGCAACCAATGAAAAAACTAATAAATTATCTAGCAAATTCCATGTTGTTGACGAACATGGCAAATATTTTGATGATGATAATGAAATGGCAAACTATTGTGTCAAATATTTCATCAATATAGGTATCGATATGTTAAAAAATGTCCCTACTCAGCAATTTATGCTGCCACCACTTACTCCAAATCGAAATTCCATGTTCCTAACTCCTGTTACTGATACCGAATTGATACAACAAATATCCTCACTAAAAAAATAAATGTTCTCCCGGAATAGATAATATTACCACTAAGATGATCAAAAATACTCACCCTCACATCCTGGTCCCTCTTGTACACATTTTCAATCTCATCTTCTCAACAGGAGCTGTCCAGTATCAGTTCAAACAATCAATAATAACTCCTGTATTCAAAGCAGGTGACAAAACAAAAATAAATAACTACAGACCGATAAGTGTATTAAACAACTTCGGTAAAATCTTTGAAAAATGCCTCAAAAATCATTCAATGGAGTTTCTCAACGCTAATCAGATATTGAATGATTATCAATTTGGTTTTCGGGCAGGTAAATCAACAAGTGATGCCATGTACACTGTAGTGAATGAAATTATAAGCAAGTTGGACAAGAATAGAAGATGTATAGGGGTCTTTCTAGAACTGGCGAAAGCATTCGATTCGACAGTGAACCGTCAGAAACTCCTTTCTATTCTAGAAACGAATGGGATTCGTGGTACTGTGTTGGATGTTTTTCGTCATTATTTAGATAATAGACAACAACAAGTTAAAGTCCATGACTCGCTGAGTGTCCCAACTACCGTCAAGATAGGTGTACCTCAAGGAACGGTACTGGGACCAGTACTCTTTCTACTCTACGTCAATTCAATGCTTTCACTATCAAATGCTAAAATTGTTTCCTATGCTGATGACACTGTGATCTTATTCGAGGGTGATTCCTGGTCACAAGCTGAATTACATGTCCAAAGAGAACTAAACATAATAACGGATTGGCTAAATGCTTTCCAGCTATCTCTGAATGTTGAAAAAACACACTATATAGCTTTTTCTGCCAATAATGCAAATAGGCCAGAGTTCCAGAATATTAGCATCACTAATCTAAATAAAAACATCACAGAAGTTAGCCAAATCAAATACTTAGGCATTATAATCGACAAAAATCTCAGGTGGAAAACTCACATCAATTATCTTACAAAACTCAGAAAACTGATTTACAAATTTTATATACTGAGAGAGATACTGTCGATTGAACTGTTGCTTATAATATACAAATCACTTGTGGAGTCACTCCTACGCTATGGAATACTAGTGTGGGGTGGTCTGTATGAAAACTCATTACAAAATCTCAAAGTGATCCAGAATTTTATATTAAAAATTATCTTTAGACGAAAAAAACGATCCTCGACAAATGCACTGTATTCTCCAGATATACATAATATTCAGTCATTATATTTTTTCACAATTTTAATATCTGCCTATAAGAGTGGTCATTGTCAGCAAACATTCAATCATGGTTACAATACACGCGGCACGTTGAACCAACTACTCGTTACACCAAGAACATTAGTCACTGTTTTGTAACATATATTGTGAAGCATATAATCTATTACCTCTCGCCATTCGAAAATATGCTAACCTCAAGAAATTCACTTCAGCCATTAAACTTTATATCTATAGTAATTATAGGGACTTCTTGAGAATTATAGAAACATAAAAAATTTGTATATTTATTATTATTCACCAACTTACAGTCATGTTAACTGCACTGTTGAATTTTGATTCACACAATTACTGCCTATTGTAGTATGTTTTACTCTGTTCCTATTAACCCTCCATTTTTATATTGTTTATACTGTTCCGTTCCTTCTTCCTATTTCTGACTTTAAATTGTCGGTTTTCATGTTATGCTGTTTTGTTTTTTTTTTATTTTTTTTCTCACTACACAATACAAGTGTTTTTTTTCTTTCTAATTATTATCAGTAGTATTATAATTGATTTGTATTATTGGAATGCATAGCAAAACGGCTAAATAATAAATAAATACACGGAAAAATATTAGATTTTAGCTCTCATCACAACCTCGAGCTAAAATCTAATACCGTTTCCCTTGTATAATGAATAACTATTGCGTATCGATAGCAGAAATGAAATCATAGTTCCTACATGAAACATTCTTTGGAAAGCTTATACAAAAAAAAAATTTGTATGCAACACATACGCAAATGGCTTTTGCGGGCTCATCTCATATTACGATTCGTCAGCAATAGCCTCATTTTGCGTACTTGTTACATAAACTACTATTTCAATGAATACGGGCAGAGGTGATATTATTGTATCAATGAAATGAATTGTTACAAAGTGTTTCCTAAACGGTCGGACATCATTTTTTAATTTGACAGTGACTTGGACGTCATCTGGCAGTGACTGAATTATTTTGATAGGTTTGGTAAAACAATGGTCAATGCCTACTTGTTTTATAACAAGTGGCGTGTATACTCGCGGATAGGATATACTAGCAACATGTTGTATATTCGCTGATATCGAGATTTGATTGGTTAGATAATTAACTCATTTGATTTGCTGAATTCATTCCGAGGTATGTAATCGCGGATATACTAGCAACATGGTGTGTATTTGCTGATATTGGGATTTGATTGGTTAGATAGATAGATCACCAATGTAAGACTACAATAATTTACCTACATCAGATATCTGAAGAAAAAAACAATAATTCTATTCAAAACCCCCCAAGAAATCATCTTTTGTTTCATTAGTTCTCCTAAAAACCCTAAATATCAATACCTATTTTGTATTCGCGGCAAACTTATGAATCTGTAGGACAAACAATTAAAGACCAATGTTTTTTTTTCAGTACATTTGTATAAAATTTACAATATTTTTTTATTTATTATAAATTTTCCACTTTAATGCATTTGTATGAAAGTCAAACTTTTTTTAATAATTTTTATTAAATTATTTATTGTCATTCATGAAATCCGTCATCTTATTGAATTCTGACCAAAAATTCATAATCTTCGACCGCAAAAACCCTCATACCAATTTTGAATGAAATCGGGCCATGATCACAAAACTCGCCATCCCAAATTCATGAATTTTGACAAAAAAACATAATATCCGACCTCAAAAACTTTGAATAGAATTGGAAAATAGTCGCAAAACTCTTTCGCCATCTTGGAGCCGCCATCTTAATTCAATGAATTCTGACAAAAAATTAATTATCTTCGACCCAAAGAACACCCACATACCAATTTGGAATAGAAGATCCCCATAATCATAAAACTCGTCCGCCATTTAATTTTTTTCTGTAACAATAGATTGTTACCGGAATGGACCTTTCCATTTAGGAAAAATAAATTCCAAAACTTATATAGGTCGATTGTATTTCATATGAAACGTCCAACTGACTTAGATTGCCATCATATATTTTTTATTTCGAAAAGATATTGCGTTTGAAAGAGTACCCGAGTACATCGAAAACTACCCACTCCATAATCCACGTTCAGAAACACGCATTACATTACATTGATATACACCATCAATATATAATTAAACTCTGTTTATTGATATACTCATTTCTGAACGGGCCTTCCTTTTGATGAAGAGCGATCATTGGCAACACCGCAAATATTAAAGACAGTTCCAATTTTCATGGAAATAATATTGAGATTTGAGGTTAACCATTAATGTCTATTTTCATCAACTCATTGATTTCTTAATATCATAAACGATTTGGTGTGTTTATAATGAAACAAGGCTTCGTAAAGCAGGTTCGGAAAATTTGCCAAGGGTGGATTATGAGATGATTGACTCTTTTTATTGAATAAACATGACTTTTTTGAGTGCTGAAATGAATAATGTGAAAACGAAACGATAAGCAATTTGTGTTAGGTATATAGCAAAAATGAATATCGAGATCATATTTCAACTGACTTATTCGCATCGAAAAAGTAAATCAACACATGTTATCTTTTTACAGATCTACCAGTGACTCCAGTGATGATAATGCTGTTGGCTACATACAGTTGAAACGCCAAGAAAACGTCAACAATGTGAAACCAAAGCTCACACCGGAACATAAAATCTGCATTTTTTTTTATAATTGTTTGGTGTGGGTAGACAAAGAAGCAATGTCCTAGAATGTCTGTGTTTAGACTGTCCGGCCTCTGAAGGTATGTGTATATTGAAAAAATGTTTTGACAATTCAGATGAGGTCAAATATATTTGGTATTCATATAACATCGAGAATGCCCAAGGCCAATTTGAAGAATTTGTGAGTTGGGACAAAAAAGTTAGAACCGCAAAATGTAAAACTGAGGAAGGAATTCTGGCTGAAACAACTTTAGGAGCATTTAAACCCCTGTTAACTGACCCAGTGAAAAGAGGACCACTTTTGGAAGGAGCAGTCAGAAAAGAAGTAACTGACTACAATGACTGGTTTACCATCTTTTGAACCGATGGGATAAGCATAAACTTTCATTAAGAGAATCCATCATTTTTACATTCATTAAATCAAAAACAGATATGAGGTATGTTGTCCTATCAGTTCTTTTCAACATAAGTAAGCCAATATGTAGAATCGTATTCCATGATTACATTGGCAACAATTTTGAAAACAACAATTACTTGGCCAACTATGGATGAGATATCAGAAAATATGCAATATGTTTCGCTCCTTTTCAGAATGTCAGAGCAGTTATTGACTGTACCGTGATACCAGTTGAACAGAGTTTTTTGTGTTGTAGATTGAGAACTCAATATAAAAAGAGGCATACTATTAGGATCATGACAGCAGTCACTCCTGGTGGTCTCATTACATATATTAGTAAAGCTTATGGTGTAAGAAGTTTTGATAAGGAAATATTTAGACAAAGTATGGAATGGAATAGTTGAGAAGTTGAAAGCTTTCAAAGATCACTTAATGAAAGACAAAAGGTTCTATAGTAACAGATATTACAGATGAATGTGTGAATGAGGATCATTCAGCTACCTCTTCTAAAGAATAAATCACATTTTTCCAAATAAGGAGCTTTATTATACACCAAAATTTCAAAGGCAAGAGTTCACATTGAAATAGTCAATCAGCGAATCAAAACTTGAGATTTTCGGCAAACCATTACCATATTCTTTGATACCTCAAATTGATAACATTTTCATGAAAGTATGTGCTGTAGTCAATTTATCAAAACACATATTTAGTGATGAAAAATTTGTTTCGTAAATTTATCCATGAATTAGCTTTATACATTTGTATTTTCATTTCAGGGCAGTATTTCTGATTGCCAATAAAGTTTGTATTGCAGATTATTCAAGTTTGTATTGCAGATTCAATAAAGGGTAGTAACTATTGCTCCTAAACTACTTAATTTTAAAAAAAATCTTCAAGCGGAAGGAATACTTCCATAGGAAAGCATATTCAGGAATCATTTTGGGTGAAAGTTTGTATGGAAGTACCATTAGTTTTGAAGTTGAATTCATGAAAACTGGTATTTGAGCTTTTTTTTTCAATAGGACTACCGTTAGTTTTCAAGTTGGAGTCATAAAAATGGGCATAAGAGGTCTTTGTTACAAATAAAGAAATATGTGTTTCTGTGTTTTTGAAAATGCAACCCCTGGAGGTGTGAAATGGGGGGTTAAATGGGGATTGGCAGTCAGTATGAGGGTTCCGTTAGTTTTTAGGTTAAGGTCATAAAAATTGGTATTCGAGGTATTTGTTACAAATAAAGTAATATGTGTTTTAGTGTTTTTAGAAATTCAACCCTTAAAGAGAGAAAAGTTTGTGTGGGGAAATCCGTTAGTTTTTAAGTTAGGGTCATAAAAATTTATATTCGAGGTCTTTGTAACAGACAAAGGAATACGTGTTTCAGTGTTTTCAAAATTCATCCCCTAAAGGGGTCAAATGAGGGGTAAAAATTTGTATGGGGTTTCGTTAGTTTTTGAGTTACGGTCATGAACATTGGTGTTATGGCTCTCTATTACAAATGAAGAAATCGTGTTTAACCTAACTTGGAAATTATGTCCCTGTAGGGTTGAAAAGGGGTTGGTGAATTTGTAATAGTTGTCACAGAAAATTACTTCTGCTGTAAAATCAATTATGGCATATATATATATATATATATATATATATATATATATATATATATATATATATATATATATATATTAATTTGATTTTGTTTTCAGGTTTCAGCACATGCACAGTATACAGAATATATGTAATCCTCGAGATCGCAAGCTCCTTTGATTGGCACAGTGGAGCATTTGCCAATGAAGGTGAGGATTATTTCATTCAGTTATTTCAATTTTGTCAAAATTACTCTTAATGTATTTACATTATAACAAAATTGAATATGGGAAACTTCACAACCTCTGGTTATTTCACAAGAAATATAAAGTTAAAATGCTTGTTTTTCTTCTAATTTATATTCGAAACCACTTAGATTTTTCATTAAAAAAGTTATTGTTTATCCTTTGAAAAAAATATCAAGCTTTTTTTTTCATTAGTAGAAAAACTGAAGTCTGCTCCACAGTAAAAAGCATTTATTTCTGGGGAAGAAATTATCAATTCATTTCGGCAAAGTATTTCGCCATCTTCAGGCTCTCTGAAATCTACATGAAAAAGATACAAGAGTAACCATTGTAAAAGTTGATAAAAGAATTACCACAAAAATAAACATAACATCACTGATTTACACAAACATTGAAGTTAAAATGGCAACTGATTAATATAACATAGGATATCGACTGAATTAATGAGTTGACATTTCAAATTCAATGTTTGTGTAAGTCGGTGATGTTATGTTTACTTTTGTGCCCTACCAATTTATACGATGTTCACCCTTGTATCGTTTCTATGTATGTTTTAGAGAGCCTGAAGATGGCAAAATACTTTGCCAAAATGCATTGCTATTTTCTTTCCTAGAAATGAATGCTTCTTAGTGTGGTGCAGACTTAATTTTTTCTACTAATTAATTAGAACTCCACCTGATATGGACTATTTTCATAATTATTTTTTCATGTTCATCTAGCATATGTACAGTTTACAGAGAATGGATCAAGCAATGGATGAATTCTTCAAAATGAAGTGGGGATATAAGCTTCTGTTGAACTAACCTTCATCCATTGGGGTATTCGCCGAATTATTTTTTATCAGTATTGTATTGAATGGATAATTTATTGCACGTACCAATAGATGTTCCAAATATTTTTTCTATTTATGTTGTAGATATTCTCGATGTTGGAATTTATCGAATGGATTACTGAATTTACCAAATATTACTTATTGTATCGATAATTTTATTCAAGCTTTTCCAACTAGATTCATGATGTTGAAATGTATCATTAATGTATTGAATGGATCATTGCCTGTTCTAATAGATGTTCCAAATATTACTGTATCAATACTTGTTTTAACGAAATTTAAGATGTAGATATTCTTGATATTACGATTCATCATGAATTATTGCATGTACCAATAAATGTTCCAAATATTATTGTAACAATACTTTTATTCAAACTTCTTTACAAAATGTACAATGTAGATATTCTCGATGTTCTGTGATTGTTTAGATATAATCAATCATAAATGCATTATACTGTGAATATATATGTAGGCTTCGTCTGTTCGTATTATAATATAAATAAATTCATATTCGGTACCTGTTAGTGTTTCCTTCATGTGATGAGTCAAATATTTATTAAGTTCGAACTACTGAAAATATAATTAATAATTTAGAATGAATGGACTTGAAGTATGTTCCTACAAATTTCGTAAATTTTTTGCAAAATTATTTACTTATTTCACACCAATTCTTTGTTGAGGGATACTAATTCAAAGGTAAAGACGTTTACTCATCTATTATTCACAAATACAGGCTTACATTTTATATGGTAAAAATTTTCCCTATGGTTACAAAGCTATAGAAAAAAAATATATTTCTGAAGATATTGGCATTCATGAAGAGAATGTGACAACAAACCCCTGAAAACTTTGACATAATACTGCAAATTCTAGTTATTTGAAGTATTTTTGAATTTCAATCAATCAAAATAGAAGAAATGAATCTTATCGACAAAGTCGTTAAAGAATTCGTCCACCGTATTTTCCTGAAATAAACTGTATTGTGCCATTTGGCGTAGCGGATATGAAAAATTTACAGTATTGCATTTTTTCTATTCTGACCAAGTAATGGACAGACGAACAGGATCAGAGGGTTTTTCCATTTCCAGACAATTAATAATTGAACTAACTTTCTTATAGCGAGCTCTGAAAGGGATCGGCAAATTTCTCTCAATTTCAGATATGTCAGGCCAATATATAAGCTCTTGTAAACAATTTGCCATCATAGGCACATTTTTTGTGAAAATCTTGTGATTACTTGATTTACTCAAATCAAAGTCATCAGCCAATCGAGAGTATATATCCCCAACCCGTATCTTTCTTTAACTCATCAGAACATCCATATACCCAATTTCTTCAATTTTGGTAATGTATTTCACAATGTGGTAAACATTTTCAGGGAGTCCCAAGTAAAATTACTTTTCTTTTCTATAAGTGCAATAGATAAGCGCTGGCGCTGTTGTCCTTCGATAGTTTCACAATCAGGATCGGATGAAGACTGACTAGGAATATACTCAGAATTTTTTTTCGTGGTGTTATTTTGGTGAATCGGATAATGTAGTAGCTTGACTACAGCTAGGAGAAGAACTATTCGAAACTCTTGAGTAAACATTTTCCATGGATGTAAGGCCACTCAACACAGTTTTACTAGCTGAAGGAGCGATGTTTCCAATTGGTTTGGGTTTCTTCATCGTTGGTAGGTCATGTACTTATGATGAAACATTGTCAGACCAATGTCGTTTCAGGTTTATATGTGGACAGACATCTTTCTTCAACATAAATTTGGATCCTGTTGTTCTAGCATATTCCCAATTCGTAGTATCTTCTTTCAGCTGGAACCAAAGAACAATATGTTCATAGGACTGGATATGAAATACTGATCGATGATTTTGCAAACTTGCATTGGGTGGAATTAAAGATCGTTTCTTGATGTACTCACCTGGAAATGTTCTGCACAATAGCATATATTTCCGCTTTTTACAAAAGTTTTATTCTGTCTCGATACATTTCTAAGTCGCCCTGCATCTTTGGGAGCATAAAAAAATAGTTTATTTGAACTTTCAGTGGAGTTCATACAACCGGGCACATAGCACTTTTTAGACATTTTCATAGTTATTAAAATTAGAAAATAATTTCCGAAATTTTTCAATACCAAACATTGATGGGGAGCTTGTTTGTTTGCAGCAGTTCTCTGCATATCTTGTGTCTCGTATTAGAAATATGCAAAAAAAAGAGCTGAAGAGAGCAAAACGATTGATAATATTCTATTCCGTGGAGCAAACGAACGAACCTATCAAAGTATCAAATAACAAATGACTACGTCACAATTTCATGGCGCACAACTCATACAACGATGCCAAATCAACTTTTAGTGAACGTGACGTCACGAAACCACTTTTTTCCGGACTATGGAAAAACTACCCATCAAAAAAAAAATCTCAAGTGATATTAGCACATATACTTTCTAATTACAGTGTTTTCTCATGGTGCATAAAAAGGTCCATTATGAACACCTGCCAAAGTTAATCGGACTACTAGAAGTGAATCAAAATTCATTTGCAAAATTCCACCCGACCGTACAAATCGAGATATGAATAATCACAGAGAAACAAACAAGGCAAGATTGTTAAAAGTTTGTGAAAATATCAGCGTTTTGCGAAAACACACAATTTTCTAAATATTGAATAAATCAACTGGCAATGATGTGCACTACCCTCAGAAGGAAGTTTAGAAAAATTATTTCTCGTGTGTCTATTGTCAGCGAGGAAAAGTTTCGTTATATTATACAGATTGAACCTCCGGACCCCGTCCTTGTTTGTTGAGTTTTATTTATCCTTCCCCAAATTACTCTCCATGATACAATTATGAATAATCTCCGAATCCGAAACTTTAATTTTCTCTATCTTGCTACTTCTAAATACAATCAAAATCACATTCCTATTCCAATATAGTACAGTGTGTCTAAATTAATGGAATTTACAATGGCGCTCTCTATCCGAAAACGGCTGGACTAAGAAATTAGTTAGAATGTTTGTAAAGTAGGAACTATTTCTCGCTATATGTTTGAATTCGGCTATTCGCCGCCCATTTCGTATTGATGTTCCAAACGAAATTATCCGTAGAATCTCTTTCAATCGGAAGTCGAATTATTTTCATGGGTTTTTCATTTGAAATTAAAAAAGGCATGTATTGACTTATTTCCTTAAATTTTCGTAAAAAAAATCTTAATTTTCGAAAAAAATTCAATCTCAATATTTTCAAATAATACTCTGATATAATAGATTTTCGTCGACAAAAATGTATTAAAGACCTAGTGAATGCGATGCCTCTCTTGCGTCACTGTTACGAATAATTTCTGGTGGGTACTCTCTTTTGGAAAACATTCTTCTTTGCCTCGTCCATCTTTATGGGTTCTTAATTAAGACTGGAATAGAAAATCAAATAAATATCTGAATGAAAATGCAAATTTCCAATTACAGATTTTTTCTTTTAGTTAGGGTCTTTTCAGAATATCAATCAGATGTAGTTCAATGTCCAGCGTGGCTTTAACCGGGAAAGTCGTTGTTTTCTGTTAGACGTTCACAAAAAATAACTTCATTTATCGTGGATTTTTCAATTAACAGAAAAATCATTCTAGTCATTATTCAATTGAGAATGTTTACCTTTTCAACATGAATGCCCCACAAGAGGTTATCTTGACGATGGAAGATAGTGACTAAAGTTTATCTTTCAGTCGCAGATGATTCCACATCTGATTTTATGAACATCCTGTTCATATTTTCAACAAATCAATACTCTAATCCTTTCTGAATTCACCTACTAAATTTGAGTTCTCAAAGTATAACCGTTTCTCGATGCAACCTTAACTAGATCTGTTTATTTCGTTACTGGTATTCTATAGTGAGTCAATGAAGCAGTCGCCTATGAGATGAACGTTAATAATTTCATTTGATATTTCATTTCTTGCTATTTCTTGTAGATTCCAAGAGGTAAAGTGACGTAAATTTGTTCTCATTATGTTGGACTTGCTGTATAATTACAGTTATTTTGTATCTCCATGCTGTTGTAGTATAGTATCTCAAGGTCCATAGTATTCTGAATGGCATTTGCCTTCATGAGTCTCCATTGAAGTTCGATTCATTCAGTGTTCGTATGAAAAATGAATTAATTTTTCGTCGATCTGCACTCGAATATTTCTTCATATGCTGGCTTTTCACTTTTATTCAAGGTAGCAAAAGAAGGCGGTTCGTACAGAAAAATTTGATACAAGTACTTCCTCATACCAAGTCCCACTTCGTTTATAGAGAGAGAAAATTTCACATCCAGAAAACAAAAATAAAAGTTCATTTCGATTCAACGCTAAATGTATTTCGCTAAAATCAGACAATATACGTTTTCAGAGGTCGCAACATTCCTCATTCTCTCACAAAGAATGTTTATCTTCTTTGAAAAATATTTTGACTTCTTCGAAGTGGAAGTTGGGCATATGTTCCCACATTTTATCGTACATGATGTGTCTGTCCAGAGGGAATCCCAAAGGATAGTTGTCAATTTGAAGCACATCGAGGTTGTGGGTGAGTGGGGTGGGGTGCTCGATATATGGCTGAACTGTAAAGAAGAATTGGTATGGGGTTCCACTGGGACTGCCTTTGGGGATCATGAATCTGTAAAAAAATACCATCAAAATTTAAATTTTCAGTTGTAATATCACAAGAGAGTAGGAATAAAGGGAAAATAATTCGGCAGATTTTCTAAATGGCCAAATGGCATCGATTTGAGAAATAAATCTAGAAAATTATTTTCTAATTTCGTGTGGTATTCTATAGATTATTTTCTGATGTTACGATCATAAACACATTTCCCCGCACAAAGATACAATGTACTGGACTGGTTTTGATTCATTTCTCACTTTTCATGCGTATTAATAACAGACGTCAAATTAAAAATTCACGTTGTCAGACAATGAAAACAAAATACCTCAAATTATTTCCGCGGCAATTTTCTAGGAAACATATTTCCACTATAATAGTGTTTTGATTGGCCAAAACGTACATGAATGATTTGATTTGAAAGTTTCCATTGGTTTCTAGAAATGTCAAAAAATAATCATAATAATATCAAACGTGTTTAGTGGCCCAGACTGTGAGCGTGTATCATCTAGCTATAGGGAAGGCCAAGCGAGTATCATCTAGCTATAGGAAAGGAAATCGACCGATGAGAGCGCCACCGTTTCACCAAATGGCGTCAAAGAGAAGCAATCAGTAATATTTGAATGTTGTGTTTACATTTTTAATTGTGCATTCAATAACATTTGATAATATTTAGAATCGTGATAACAGTCATATGGCAGGAATATAAATATTACTTTTTTTCATCTCCGATGTACGGTGGCCTGTCCGCTCACTGGAACCCACTGTGCTCGATTTCTTTATTCGGGAATATGTCAAAGAAAAGGTTTTTTATGCAACAACCCCAGCAACTCTTAAAATCATAGGAGAAAGAACTCTACGGGCATTTAGAAGCATAACGCCTCAAATGTTACGGAATGTGTTGAGAGAAACAATTGAACGAGCTGAAATGTGTCTTGAACAAGGAGAAATTCAGTTTGAAAATTTAGTATAGTGAAAGTTGATGAATTATTATACAAGGCATACTTAACAGAAGTAAATGAATTATCATCCAGTATTTTCCTCGGTAATATTTAATTTATGTTCTTATTTTTAATCCAATCGCAAATGAATTAGTATCGTTAGATTCGTCAAAAAATAATTTTTTTGGAAAGTACCCATCAACAAATGGTCGCTATTTGAAAAATAATAGTTAGACACGAAACTGTAATTTTGCCAATTCGTCTTATTGCTATCTATCATACTAGCCAATGAAATTTGTATTGTATTGTGATTTGCTGACATCACCTGAAGTCCTCAAATTAGTTCACGTCCGATCATGGCCACCTAGATGCAATATTGAAAGTGACTCTAAAGAAATTAACTATGCGTGAGAACTTCATGAAATGTCACATTCTGATCCAGAATTTTTGTAGAATTCAAAAAATGTTACAATATATAGGGTGCTCCATTGGAAAATTCGAAACCGGAGCCATTTCTTATGGAACTATTCACCTATACCAAATCTTATTTTGATACACCTAATATTCTAGAAGTTATGACTTGTCTAATAGATTCGTTGACACCCGGTAGAAGTAATGTTATGTTTACCATGAAATATTCTACTCACCTCATTGGGAATCCATAGGAGTTCTGTCTCAGATCAGTGGTGAACTCTTCATTATTTTCGAGAGATGCGACAGTATAGTGCCATAAGTTATGGAAAGATACTTTGTCTGGAGCGTAGAAGCGGTTGTCTGTAGATTTACGGGTGATAACATTGTCACCAGCTTGAAGATCAGCTACGAAAGTATCGAAATGTACGAAATGAATACGATTGTCTTTCATGTTAATCAGTCGTCCATCTCTGTCGTATTTTGGTCCCAAGAATATCCTAATACTAGCCTTTTGGGCTTTGGCTGACTCAATATTCATCGTGGTATCGAAAGGCATGTGATTCAATCTCTGTTGGCATACACTAACGTTGAAATCGTTTCCATGGTCATGGGATCCGTGGAACACAGAATTGATCAGTAGGGAGTAGTGAGGTTCGTTGTATGTGATAAGAGGGTCAATTTTCACCTTTGTGATCTCAACACCGTTGAATATCAACTCGTCCTTAGTGTATGCCGGTATACGAGCTAGGTACCTTTGGAATGGTATAACTACGAGTTTCTTGATCAGCTGATAGAACACTGGGTCTCGCAATGTTGTTTCGAAGTGTTCCAAAGCTGATGGGACAACTTCATTCAGATCTAACTGCTGAGTAGAGTAACCAAGGAGATGGCGTGCAAAGTGCCAGATTGGACCATAATAATGTAAGTTTGCTGAATCAATATTACCTTCGATGAGGTTTCCAAGTACGTTGAGGAATTCTTCAGATTCTATTTTCACCAACTTTCCTTCAGTTTCCTGAAATTAAAAACTTTTTGAGAATTTCATTGTTATTTCCATCTCTACAGCGAAATGGAGTTGTATATGAATGAATGAACAATTGGTATCACTGATATTCACTCACATTCCATATTGCTCCACTAAAAATGGCATCATTGATGCGCGTTTCCAAATCTTTCACGTAGGAATAGCTGAAGCTATCTTGACCTATCTTTACCCAACGATTCTGCCCGTAGTTGTTGAAATACTCGTGCAGTTTTGCGAATTTTGGCCGATTGGGGAAGGGCATTCCATTGGGGTACACAAGATTAGAGTGATAAGAAGTCTCAACAGGCAAGTCCCAGTCGAGGTATTCGATGTCATCATAGCCATATGGAATACGTTCCAAATTGTAACGGGCCCAGGTGTTCAGGTAGAACATGTAGTATAAATTACCCCTAGGAATGTTATTCCATCCGAATTTGGTGCTGTTCATCCAGAATGGGAAATTGATATGCAGATTATAGAAAAATGTGTTCACACCTACATCTTGAAGATAATAGGCCAGAGAAGTTTGTTCATGGTCCAAGTTCAAGTTTTGGTTCGAATAGTTGGAGTTGATGATGTAACCTTTTGCCTCGCCGTGTTGTTGAGCTACATGGACTTGTTTGTAGTACTGAGCTTCATGAATAACATCAGCGCCAAAGAACATATTAGGCGTAACTTCGTAGATAGGAGGAAGCATGATTCCCTTGGTATCAGCTCGGTGGACCACTGCTACATAGAAAGAGTACACGAACAAACCTTCATTGACGTTCACCCGAGCCCAAACGGCAGTCTTGTAAAATGTTTCGTAGTCTTTGGCGTAGTAGAACATATTGAACAGGGCGACTGCTTGTGGAATATGGCGATGGTCAGTTATGGAAAAGATGGCTCCCTTTGCGAGTGGATCATATTTCCAATGTTCCCTGAATTTTTTCATCCCATCGTCTTTCTGTAATGAAATAAACAATGAATTATTTTCGTCTACATATTATATTCCGAAGTTTTAATATGAACATGATAACAAAAACCCTTATTGTCTTTTTGCCCAGGTGTCTGCACGTTTGTCTGCTGCCATAGCTTCACGAAATGTAAATCGAAACCAAAAGCTGACACTGTTATTGGCTATGACCACCCCAAACTGTTTCGAGCGGATAATATTCGATATTTTGTTTTCGAAAGGGAAGGGGACAAATAGAAAAAATATTTTCGATGGAAGGTAATGTACATAAAACTTCAAATAATCATGATTAGGCGTACCAACCGGTAAATTCAACAGCCTTACCAGAAGGTCACTGAAGGAAAGAATAATAGATATGGCAACTTTCCTGATCAAGCCTTTTAGACCAGGGCCAATCATTTTTGAAACAAAAAAAATTCTCAGCACTATGTTGCTGGTCGGAAAATTTTGGGTGAATTTTGAGTAAATTCATAAAAATCAAGACGACTGAGTAAATGTTCCGGAAGATGGTGGGGGTAGCTAAATATACGTTTAAGGGGTTGGATATTGTATTTTTACGATGTGGCAGAAATATGCATCTTATCGGAAAAAAATTTAGATAATTAAAAAATCTAAAACTTTTGTATCAATCATTTTTCAACATAACCTTAGAATCTCCCGCAATCGAAAAAAATGGTTTACAAATTTCCAATTTTTTAACTTTATCAGTGGTCATTTTCTTCGTTGAAATCTCTTCTTCGAAATGACATGGAAAAAAAATTGTTCGAATGGATAAATATCGTTAAGAATGCAAAAAACCAAAAAAACGACTTTTTCATAATCGATTTTTCAGTAATCTTGCGAATTTATTATTTTTTATTGCAAATAAGCGTTGGAATTGATGACAAAGATTAATTTTCATGTAAGTTAATGTCATGTTCAATGGGAGATGCCTGGCAATGTTTGCAACTGGCCTCATCCTTAGGAAAGAAGTTAGCTCCTTCAGTAGTACATCCATTCGCACACAACTGATCCATTTTAATGATAATATCAGCTAAAACTAGCCAGAGAAGTAAATGAATACAAAAGGTCCATTTTGATTTTGATGGAAAACCAAAGTGTTTTCGTTTGCAAAAAGTAGGGCACTAATATTGTTTGTTCAAGAGAGAGAGAGA
This sequence comes from Gonioctena quinquepunctata, assembly GCA_018342105.1. Classification (NCBI taxonomy): domain Eukaryota; kingdom Metazoa; phylum Arthropoda; class Insecta; order Coleoptera; family Chrysomelidae; genus Gonioctena; species Gonioctena quinquepunctata. The sequence continues at coordinate 65,681 of JAFIRS010000498.1, read as the reverse complement.
GAGAGAGAGAGAGAGATCTATTATCTCTTTGCAGTGTAGCTCGGTACCACACTTTCCATGCATCAAAAGAACTCAAACTTTTAGGATACTTTCAGACAGGTATGCGGAAAAAAATCACTAGTAGAATCATTGGTAGCCAACAAACATTTTTCGAAGCTAGCAGAAATTTTTATAATGAAAATGCTTACAAAAAAATAATTGCTGAAAATGGAATAAAATTAATAGCATGTATTTACAGAAGTACAAAACAAAATACATCTCTAAATGAATTAAGCATGCAACTTTACCAAACAGCAACTGTTAAATCCTCATTTTATTTCGAGAAATTACCTCCAACTGAAGGAGCAGCTGAACAACACTGCTGCAGGGTATATTTTCAAATTCAAACTTGGCTTGGTAATCAATTAACAGCTACGGATTGGGGATGAAACATCATGTTAACGATATCATGCCTACATTCACAGAGAAAGAATTCATTCCCGAAAAATTGCTGAAATTTTTTTGCTGTTGCTGCGAAACAGGATGCAATAGTAAAAGATGTGGCTGTCGCAAGCATTGCTTGAGAGCAGAAATTCGTATGATAAAAATGCAAGACAAAAAAATAATTGCTCTTATTGTCATGGTTCTGTAATCTGTTCGAATGCTGAATAGCCGTCGTACGAAAAAATTATTGATTCAGAGGACATCGAAGACGAAGACAGTACACACTCACCAATAAATTTGAATAAAAATAATACTGAACTCGAAAATCTAGAACTAAAAGAAATCAAAGAGTTAGAAGATGAACCCGAAGAAAATGAAAGCTGCATTAGTTCTGATGATAAAAAATAAATTAAAATAAAACCATTTTGATATTTATTTTTCTATATTTGACTGTAAGTAAGTAAGTAATTTAGTAAGTAAGTAATTCATTCATTCAGATAAACAAAAAAGTTTACAGGTCGTCCTCAGCAACGAGGTACAAATTAGGTGTATTTCTGTTGAGTCTAATGCGATTGACGCTACCTAAGCAAGCTTGTATTGTAGCGAGCAACCAAATAGACTCAACAGAACAGATAACATATAATTATATTCAACTTAGATCCTTAAAAAAGAGAGAGAAGAGTATAAAGATGAAAATAGAGAGGAAGATAGAAAGAGAAAGAGAGATAGAAAGAAATGTAGATACGGACAACGCATGTAGCAGTGGTTTATAATAAGTTCCAGCCCATACCTTATATGGATTATCTATCGAGTATATTTTCAAACATTTTATAATTATTTTTTATGAATGTCTTCAATTCTCTTTTCAGTTTAAATTTACTGTGGATTTGTTTTAATTGTAAAGGTAATGCATTATATAGTTTGGGTCCTAAATATGATACAAATTTATGGTTTTGGGTTAGTCTACATCTTGGCACATGTATAGTCAGATCTTTACATATCCGAGTATTATAGGGATGCTGAATAGTTGTACTTGGAGAGCTGACAGTCCATAATATAGAGTTGAATACGTACAGTTTTCTTACACTCAACAACCCACTTTCATTGTAGAGCAATTCTGTAGAATGTCGCCTATTTTTCCCCAACATAATTTTCAACAGAGTATTTTGGATTACTTCTAGGTTCTTTATAGAGGACTTGAATGTTCCACCCCACACTATAATACAATAACGCATTATGGACTCAGCCAAAGCATCATAAACTTTCAGCATTAATCCCCTACTCACTATATTTCTGAGCTGGTAGAATTTGTAGATGAGTTTACGTAATCTGACAACAGTACAATCAATATGATATTTCCATCGAAGGCATTGATCCACAAGTACACCCAAGTATTTCATTGTGTTTGTTCTGTTTATGAAAGAGCAGCCACAATGCATATTGGTTCCACATGATGGTTTGTGTATTTTTATAACATTAGCTATCGGCTGGTCTCTGTTGTTGGCGAGAATGCGATATATTTCGTTTTTTCAACGTTGACACTCAGTAAGTTATCACTTAGCCAGTCAAAAATCGTCCTGATACCTGTTTCAGACAGAGTTTGTACTTCGTCCCAAGTATTTCCAATAAATATAATTGCTGTGTCGTCAGCGAATGATGTTATTTTACCCTTAAAATCTGCAATATTAAAAATATCATTGATATACAACAAAAACAGTATTGGCCCCAATACCGTTCCCTGCGGCACACCCCTGGTTACTGGTAAGGGATCACTTACTGAGTCGTTGATTTTCACGACTTGCAATCTATTACTCAAATAATCTTCAAAAATATCTAATGCGATGCCTCTTATACCATTGTCACACAGACGCTGGAGAAGAATGTCATGATCTACCGTATCGAATGCTTTGGCCAAGTCCAAAAATACAGTAATGCACTTTTCTTGGTTTTGGAAGCAATTGTCAATTTGGTTGATTATCTGATATACCGCTTTTTCAGTTGATTTGTTTCCTCTAAAACCAAACTGGGATTCAGAAAGAATATTATTTTCATTGCAGAAGTGTGCTACCCTATTTTTAATGCATTTTTCAAAGATTTTTGTGAAGTTGTTAATAAGTGTTATTGGTCTGTGATTCTTTTTATCGCCCGTTTTGAAAATAGGTATCGTAATGGAATCCTTGAATGAAGTGGGAATTTTACCAGTGGAAAATATCAGATTTGAGATGTGGCAGAGCGGTTTTACCAAGAAAGAGTGAAACTTTTTGATTAAAAAAACTGAAATTCCATCAGGACCGGAAGAAGTGTTATTTTTTGAATTTGATATAATATTGCTTATTTCATTATTCGTGACTGGGTGAAGAAATAACGAGTTTTTGATATTTCTGCGATTTTCTGTAACAGGAGTTGTTGGTTTTTCTATCTTATTTGCCATTTCTTCCCCAATGCCAATGAAGAATTGGTTAAAGTAGTTTGACTTGTCTATATCATCTGGGAGTTTTTTTTCATGGTGTCCCATGATTTCGTATTAGTATCATTTTTTTTTCTACTGTTATTTGTTATTTCATTAATGTTTTGCCAATCTTTTTTTGAGTTGTTACCAGCTTCTCGTAATCTATTCTCGTAATAATTGATTTTAGTTTCTCTCAGAAGATTCGTTAAAAAGTTCCTGTAATTTTTGTATTCAACCTATCTTTCCGCGGTTTGTTTAACCTTAAGATCTTTTTTAAGTTTATCTCTGTACTTAATAGAGGTGAGAAGGCCGTCTGTCATCCATGGTTTTATTTTTTTTTATTTCACAGTTATTATTTTAGATTTCGTACAATTCTCAATATGATTGAGTAACCTACCAGTTAGTTCGTTGAAAGCATTTTCTGGATCAGTGAATGCAAGTACCGATTTCCACTCTTCCTTCTCTATTCGTTTTGTAAGCTTATTATAATTTATAGTTTTATTTAATCGATTTGAATCATACTGATTATTCGTTTTCAGTTTGTTATTTGATTTAAGAGATAAAAATGTCATATAATGGTCTGTTATACCACATTTGACGATAAAAGGAGTAATTTTCGTATGTTCAATTGAATTTTTGGACAGTTTTACATAAGCGTGGTCAATTATGCTAGAGGAATCACCTACTTCTCTTGTTGGTTTGTTTATGTATGAAAAAAATCCCAGTTCAGCCTCATTACATATGTAGTTAATAACTTGAGTGTCTGATGTGTTTAGAATATTGATATTTATGTCACCCATGAAAATTCTTATGTCAGCCTCTTTTTGTGAAGTGAGATAGGAGTTAATTTCATGTAAGTACATTTCCAAGTTTGTTGAGGGTGGGCGATATGAAGCAGTCAATAAAATTGATTTGTTATCTATACAAAAAGAAATCTCTAACAGGTTGCTTTCGCTCATATGTTTAACAGAACTACAGTAGTTAATATCCTTCTTGATGTACACTACCAGTCCGTCATTTTGGTTATATCGCGATTCATTGTATATCAGATCAAAATAGGGAATTGAGTATTTCTGGATGTCATCAATCGACCAAGTTTCAGATAGTATTATTATATCAACGTTTTTCGGGTTCACCGATTCAATATACAGGAAAAACTCATCCACATTTTTTTTTAAGCTCCTGATGTTCAGATGGAAGATATTGAAGATATACTCACCGGTGAATCGTTCTACGTTCTCATCCAAACTGCTACATACGATTGTATCCATCTCTTCATATTCTTCTATATTGTTTAAGAAATCCAACATTTTTGTCTTATTTTTGTATGAAGTTAGAGAGAAAAAGGAAAGGAAAGTTTGTAAAAAGATACAGAAAAAATCAGGTAACTTCAAGAAATAGGTAATATAACTATATCAGATCTAAATGTAAAAAAGAAAAACAATTGCTCTTGGCCATAAAATAATGAATGAAAATGATATATTATTTGCAGACCCAGACACCTCTCTAAATTATTTCCGTCAATTCAAAGAAAGAGCAAAAATTAAAGAGCATATAATAATATAGGATATTTATCAGAAATAATATTAGTGTATTAACTGTTCTCGGTACATCCCCAAGTCCGTCATTGAGTTAATCTTGATTCTTCTTCCGTCTTTGTTGATGAATAATTGTCCATTGAAGGACCACGAGTTTTTAACACCAACCACCATTTTCGCCTCCATTAGCAAAGATCTTCTGAGCTTCGTTAGGTCTTCAGCTATATAAATTTTCGTTCCCTTGAAGTTTTTTCCACATTTAATAATTTCGCGCTTCAATGCAGTATTGGGGAGTTTCACAATCGTAGGTCTTGGTTTGTTAACTTCAGCTTTGCTAATTCGGTATGCATCTTTTATATCAGAATTTACCATTGACAACGAAGTTTTGGAATTTAGTAATTGCAACAGTTTGATATCAAGATGTTCCCCTTTTTCTTCCGGTACCCCGTATAAACAGATATTTTTTATTTCACCTCGTTGTTGAATATCATCCAATCCTTGTTCTAGGTGAATCACTTTTTGTTCCAAATCGTGCACCTTACTGTTTTGCGTTTTTACTTCCTCTTCGAGACTCCTGATTTTTTGTTCTATACTATCAGATATCTTTTTTGTTAGCTGGTTAGTGAATACATCGTCTAGGAAGAATTCATTAATGGAATCTTTGACTAAAGTCGTTAATTCAGATTTATTTCTGGTAGACATTTCAACTGTGTAAAAATTATTCAATTCGGTATTCCAAACTACACTTGTTAATTTCCCTCTTTTGTTATTTGTTTCTGGGCTGTTTAACTGGCACTTTAGGCAGAGCAATTTCTAGACAACTACACTGTTCGAGACATCTGAATGGATGATAAAAAAATTTATATTTCAATTTTCGAAAAGTGACGTGTTTATTATTCATAGTTAAAGTTTAAAAAATTTAAAAAAACTGAATAAATGGCCTTTGTTTTTTGAAGTTTTTACGTATTCGATTATTGTTTAAACAATGTTTTCGCTAATTTCGAAACTATTAACAAATAATTGAATGTAAATGACATTATATGACATGGAAAGTAATCTTTTCCATCAATTTCAACGCTTATTTGCAATAAATAATACGAAATTCTCAAGATTACTGAAAAATCGATTATGAAAAAGTGTTTTATTTGGTTTTTTGCATTTTAACGATATTTTTCCATACGAACAATATATTTTTTTCATACCATCTCAGAAATGAGGCTTCAACGAAGAAAATTGAAAATTTGTTATAAAATTTTTTCGATTAAAAATTGGGCTTTTTTTTGAAATATATTCGTGTACAATCGAAAAATAAATATTTTGCTTCGAAAAAATAACAGCTAATTCAAAACACAATAAGTAGGTAGTAATGAGTAGATTTCAGCCACAAAAAATTTAAAAATAAAAAGTTTTTAACAAAAAATCAAACCGACGAAAAAATCAACTGGAAAGCAAAAAATTAAATAAACCTTTTTAGTCTTAATGATAATTAAGCTCCTAAACCAATGTGAGTAACTAATTTTGAGTCGGCGCCAAACAAACAATTATCGAAGATCATTATATTACTTATTGAAGAAGTAATCAAAACGCCGCCGTGAATCTCGATGCCATCATTTTACGCTTTACCTAATTCAATTGCTAGTTTGTTTGGTGCCGACTCAAAATTAGTTACTCACATCAGTTTAGGAGCTCAATTATCATCAAGACTAAAAAGGTTTATTTATTTTTTGCTTTTCAGTTGATTTTTTCGTCGGTTTGATTTTTGATAACAAGTTTTTATTTTTCAATTTTATCTAGCTGAAATCTACTAATTACTACCTATTAATTTTTGATCACTTCCAAAATACTACTTACCTAGCTTTCTTCAACTATTGACTGTTGAATAATATGATTATCTATTTATTGTTATATAATTTTATATAATTTATTGTTATATAATTGTTATATAATATAAATTATTTTTGAAAGTTCTGGTCAGTTGATTCCATCACTCCGTATATAATTCCATCCTTTCATAGAATGTAATTATTGTGACGGATGTAGGAGGATCTGTCAAAGTCAACTACATATGTGTGCCAATGTTCACAAGTGAAAAATCGATCATCCCCTATTTTTACCCATGGGGGTGAATCATTCCAATCCAAATTGGAATATGATCAACTATGAGGTATACCCTATCTAATAGGAGAGGAATCATTCAAATCGGATAACCCACTACAAAGTTATGCCTGATAGAATCGGTTAACGGACCAAAATTCAGAGGGTAAACGATCAATATCCTCCATTTTGCTACCCTTAGGGATGGATTTTTTTGTTCAAATTTGAATGGGACCAACTTCAAAGTACACATCATCCAATGAAAGAAGAATTATCGGAATGAACCGCTCTGTGAAAAGTTATGCGTGATCATACATGAAAAAAAATATACGCGTCGAATGGAGAACCTCCTCCTTTTTGATTTCGTCGGGTAAAAAAATATACGCGTCGACTAGAGAATCCTCGTTTTTGGATTCGTCGGTTAAAAAAGAATGTTTTCACGAAGTTTCATAAAAAAAAATTTTGCGGGAGATAAAAATTAAAAACAAAAAAAATTTGTTTTTAGCGTTTTTTTCGTTAATTTTGAGGTAATGTTGAAAAATGATCAATATAAAAGTTTTTTAATTATCTACAACTTTTTCCGATAGGATGCATATTTCAGCAACAAATTAAAAAAAAAAATCCTCAACCCTCATAACTTATATTTAGCTACCATCACTACAAAAAAGTTTTTTTTTTATTGGTGCCCCTTTTTACCCATTTAAAGCACGCCTCAGCGTGTTTAAATCGAACTTTAAAAAACGCGCGTGTTTTAAAGGTAACCATGACAACATCAACAAATCGAGAAACGTGAAGTCTAAATGACAAATTTTTGATTATTGATCTGACAGGACAGTCAAATAAAATATTACTCACAATTCGTTCATTTATATGTGCTCCTCCATCCATTTGATGAACTTTTCATATTCTTTTTTAAATATATATCACTGGATTTTCGCGGTATCAACCGCGATTCTGCCTCACTATTCAAAAAATCGATATTAGAATAATTCATTTTTGAGCTCTGCTGACAACAAATATTGATCTTTGGTAACAAATTGCAAATGAATGTTTTTCTCATTTCCATGACAACGAAAGATATACGCCGTCGTGCTCGAAAAATCGCGCGTGTTTTAAAGCCCTTTTTATCCACTTATACTTTAATATACTATTTTTTAACTAAAAAATATGACGCAAATCGGTGGTCTTTTTTTTAATACACAGCAGCTTCAGAATCGGGTGATAAAAATTCAATTATTCAAATCCTAAAACGTTTTAATATAATAATTGGGTGGTATAAAGGAATAGATGACCGATTGAATACTCAAAAGAATAAGTGGGCGAAATAACAAGACTTCAGACGTAAATGTCTTGAATATATCTGAATCTTTATCTTAATGCTTAGTTCCATACTTGCTTGACTGAAAAGTTGTTGACATTATCTTATGTGCCCATACTTACCTCGTAAAGAGATGTGTCGAAAGGGGAAAAACTTTCCGCAATCTTTGCATATTCTGGTATGACTTGTTGCACATGGTAAAGCAACGCGAGGAGCTGCTTCTGCTTCTCCAATGTAGTTTTTTCGACTGAAAAACAAAATTATTCATTTTTATCAAGCTTTGTATCTATTGATCGGCTACAGTTGTCAAATTTGACATTTTTTCAAAAGAAATGAAAAAAGTTATTATTCTGATTGCATTCGATAGTAGTAATTCTGGAGAATAGGCGGGATCACTAGTTTCTAGAAAAAACACCACAATGTCCAGAACTATGAGAAAAGTGGTTATATTTTTTTTCAATTTTGTTTTAATTTGTTTTGAAAAAAAACCCGAAGAAATGTTCCTTTTTGAACACTGCGGAAACCGCGCCCGGATGTGACGTAACAAAGAACTATCGCTGATCGCTGAGAATTTCAGCGTTGCCAAGCGTTATTTATAAAATATATTTACAATGTATGAAAGCCGAATAAATAATGATATAGCACTCGGTATACATACATATTATTCAAGAATAAGTAAATCGAGAACACCTATCAAATACGAAGTCCTCACTTCAATATAACACATGCTGACACAAGTAATGTTTTATTCATAGGATGAACAGAATAACATTTCCTCAGAAGTTCCGCAAAATAGTGACACTGGCAACTCGCCGATCGCCAAGAGTGCAGGAAATTACAGGGTTGCCGAGCGTATATTTCTTCACAATATGAGCAGACCGAAAAAATATTTACATAGCACTCGGTATACATACATATTATTCAAGAATAACTAAATTAATAACAGCTACCAAATGAAAAGTCTTCATTTCATAACACATGCTGACACAAGTTCTGTTTAATTCATAGCATGAAACAGAATAATATTTTCCCAGAAGTTTCGCAAAATAGTGACACTGACAACTCAAGAAAATGCCGAATCAATAGGCTCACGAAGGCTGTGTTTGAATGTCACACTGAATTTGAGGATTTTAGAGCAGCGTTTATTCGAATATTACACAATATCTTTTAGGAAAAACTATGCATACATAATATTTTATCACTATATTTCAACTTCAAGCACATATGAAGCAAATTTGCGAGTTTTTGATCTGGCCTATTGCGGGGTATTGGACAGAAAAACAACTTTTCTACGTCTTTGCTAACGTTTCGTGAATTAATTTTCCGGTTCTTCAGAAAACACTGACACAATTCATCTCAACTGTAAATGTAAAATGTAAATAATTTAATGTTTCGATATAATTATCCTATCGAATTGAGTGAATAAAATATGTTATTGAAGTTCTGATAACCTGATTTGTTGAAAATATGAACAGGATGGAATCATCTGCGACTGAAAGATAAACTTTGGTATCTATCTTCCATCGTCAAGATAACCTCTTGTGGGGTATTCATGTTGAAAAGGGAGAAATTCTCAATTGAATATTGTATAGAAAGATTTTTCTGTGAATTGAAAAATCTACGAAAAATGTTTTTTTTTTTGTGAATGTCTGACAGAAAACAACTATTTCTCCCGCTAAAGCCACGCTGGACATTGAACTACATCTGATAGATATTCTGAAAAGACCCTAACTCAGAAGAAAAAATCTTCAATTGAAAATTTGCATTTTCTTTCAGATAGTTATTTGATTTTCTATTCCAGTCTTAATTGAGAACTCATGAAGATGAATGAGGCAAACAGGAATGTTTTCCAAAAGAGAGTACTTACCAGAAATAATTCGTAACATTGACGCAAGAGAGGCATCGCATTCACTAGGTGTTCAATACATTTTATTCTGTTCTTCCTGGTTTTCTTGAACTGCACGATTTCTTCTAATGAAACTGAAGGTATGATTCACCTTTTGGTAAATATTTTTGAATGAATTTTCTGACGGTTTTGGACGATTTGGATATAAAACCCTATATGCACATTTTTCTGCACGATTATTTTTGTTGTTGACGTAAGAGAGGCATCGTATTTACTAGTTCTTCATTACATTTTTGTCGACGAAAATCTATTTCACGCTTCCATGATCATCAGGAAGACCGGAGAAATGGAAAACACATTTTCAAGAAGCGATCTCACTTTGCAAACATGGAAAGAGTAAGAATCATTCCTTTTGGAGAGACACTTTGAAATTAGTATTTTTTGACATCAAAACCTGTCATGGGGTATGACAGATTGATTTTCATAAAATCAGATGTGGAATCATCTGCGACTGAAAGATAAACTTTAGTCACTATCTTCCATCGTCAAGTTAACCTCTTGTGGGGTATTCATGTTGAAACGGGAAACATTCTCAATTGAATATTGAATAGGTTTTAATGTCAAAAAATACTTATTTCAAAGTGTCTCTCCAAAAGAAATGATTCTAACTTTTTCCATCTTTGCAAAGTGAGATTGCTTCTTGAAAATGTGTTTCCATTTCTTCCGGTCTTCCTGATGATCGTGGAAGCGTGAAATAGATTTTCGTCGACAAAATGTATTGAAGAACTAGTGAATACGATGCCTCTCTTACGTCAACAACAAAATAATCGTGCAGAAAAAGTCATATAGGGTTTATATCAAATCGTCCAAAACCGTCAGAAAATTCATTCAAAAATATTTACCAAAAGGTGAATCATATCTTCAGTTTCAGTAGAAGAAATCGTGCAGTTCAAGAAAACCAGGAAGAACAGCTAGATATACTGCTTCAGTTGGAAGGTAAGCCTATCCATATTAATTCGCGAATAGGCTTCTTTGGGACATTACATCATTTCTTAGAAAATTCTGAATGTAGTTTAAAAAATGTAGCCGATCAATTAGATGAAAGTTTTTCCAAAATCCAACGTTCTTTGAAAACGAACAACTACAAACCATATAAAATTTTACCCGTACAAGTTTAAACAGAAACTCGTGAGAGGAAAAGGCTGGAATTTTGCCAAAAGACGATTCAAAATTTGAATGAAGATCCAGATTATTTAACTAAAATATTATGGACTAATGAGCATCCTTTTCTACGGCAGGAGTTTTCAATAGGAAAAATCGAAGGTCGTGGGAAAAAAACACACCAGATACAGTGAAACAAATAAAGAAAACAGGACAGAAAACTGTTAGCGTTTGGAATTTTTAGAAATAAAATTGTTGGCCCTATATATTATGATTATATTCAACAGGAGTAACCTATCAATAAAAACTCAACCCAGAAGAGGAAAATATTATTTTACAGAATTTTTCGGCAGCCGAGCTTGCAAGTATGATATGGATGCAAGATGGGGCAACCCCACATAGTGTCCTTCCCATTCAAGAACATTTGAATAATGGAAAGTATTGAATGTTCACCTAACGGAATTATTTTTCTGGGAATTTCTGAAAGACATTGTTAATAATTAAAGACACGATTTGACTTGAAATAGAGAATCTGAATATCAATAATGAAACAATTTCCAATGCACTTATAAATATAAGAGACGTTATCAATTATGCATTGACAATGATGGTGGACACATAACACATATTTTATGAGTTATCATGTTATTTAAATTGCCTAAACAAATTTGTTATCTGTTTTTGTATGAATATTTGAACATTTTCTTCCTCACTGTAAACCATTTTGATCGTTCCATTGAAGAAATGTCACTAAACAAATACAATATAGTTGTCATTTTCATAGCTTACTTCAAAAATGTTAACTTTCATAGGATAGGTATTTACAGTAACAACTAGTCGGTAAAGGTCAAGAAAATGAGATCACCCAGTATCTTCACGAAATTTTCACAGGCGCTTCAGAAAACGATAAAAACAGTGTAGCAATCGAAAATTTAGCGCATAAAAGATAACTTTAGGAAATATGAGACCCCGAAGGTCCATAAAGAGAGGTTATGCAATATCACTTTCGGAAACTGCAAACTGAATAATAAAATAACTTTTTACACTAAAATAGATACTAACTTTATACTCATTTAACGTTCGAGTAATATTGAAATCACTCAATGTTCGATAAAGTCGTGAAAAAACTCGGATTACATTTCATTTAATTTTTCACATGCTTTGATCTTGGCGTTTTATAGACATGCCACGTTGCCAACTATTCAAGTAAATTGTGCCGATCCAGATTTTCGCAAAATCGCATATCAATAAACAAGATCCACGAGATCTGGATAAACATAACACAATCACCAACGTTTGATTTTTGACATTTCTTCTGTATAATTATATCAAAAGTAATCAGAGTTTTTTCATTACTTTATCGAAAATTAAGTGAGCTCAATATTACGTAAATGTTGAATAAGTGTGCAGTTATTTCAGTGTTAAAATAAATTGTTTATATCAGTTTACAATTTCCAAAAGTGATATACCATAACCTCTCTTTAAGGATCTTCGGGGGCCCGTAACTCCTAATATTATCTTTTTCGCGCAAAATTATCGATTGCCATAGTGTTTTTACCATATTTTAAAGCACTTGTGAAAATTTTGTTAAGATACTGGGTGATCTCATATTCTTGACCAATTCCAAAAACGGTATAAGATAGGGGTAACATATGATATATTTTTCAAATCAGGAAAAAAATATAATTCCAAAGATTCAATAATACACAGGTTATCTCATTTGAAAAAAAATTGTCCCCTGAAAAATGCACGCTACTCTATTTTTATAGCATTTTATCAAATTCAGTCATAACCACACAATATACATTCAACTTTTTTTTCTATAGGCAATAATAATGATGATAAGGGGTGGTTAGTTTATAGTGAATGACCCGGACTTATCTACATGGGAATTTTTTCATATGAACCGATTATTAAAATGTCCCAGGTATGTACAAACAAACGCTACGCTACCTGCGGCGGACTATGGCGGTTATATGTCATGTATGAACAGTGTATAATTGATCTCGAAACATCTCACTTTCAACACAATCGAAATGTTTGTGTCTTCCGGGGTAATACTTGGCACTTATGAGGATTTATAGGCAAAATAGAACTTACCCTTAACTTTACAGATCCATGTCCAGATGTAACTGCAAGAAAGCAGAAACCCGCGAAGAGAACCAGGGAGATGTTCATGTTGGTTTCTTGGATGAACAATAACATCTAATTTCAATATAGGAGGGCGATCATTTTATAATGCTTACTTATCTTATCCAGTAACCTCTCAACCTACAATGACCTGTTTTGCCAATTATTTTTTTTTAATGTCAAATCTAATCGTGAACAAATTGACCAAATCAACGCATTGACTGATTTCTTTCCATTCCATCTTAGGAAATAATTTTAATTTCAAGGATTTTTTTTTTTGGAAACCTATTATTTCAAAGTCTAATTATAAAAATTTATAAGAAATATTTTTAAAAACGAAAATGAAATACTATTGCTCTCTTTCACGCAGCAGAAGGCAAACGGAGCCACTTACCAAAACTCCTTGTTCTAGTAGATTTCAGTTCCTATCAGTTATTGCTTTTCTGTATAGCTAGGACTTCGTTGTAACAAAATATACTCGGAAATTTGAAACTAATAAAAAAAAATTATGAACTGAAAATCGCAGTTCTTCCACTTTCATTTTTTCATGGAACAGTTTTTTATTCTGAACAGGCAGATAGAGGTTGACCACGAAAATTTCTATAAATATATACATCTCAAGAAATAATAAAATTGTATATATTAGGGTTACAATGATACATAGAGAGAGAGAGAGAGAGAGAGAGAGAGAAATATACTTCATTGTCTAAGATAATAAACTTCTTATTGACAAAGCATGTTACAGAAAAAAGTATAAAAAGGTTCAAGGTATCTTCCAAATACAGTGCGCGGCTTAATTATGGAACAAATTCGATATTTCGCAAGCAATGTATTTTTGACAAAAATCCTGAAAGAGGTCGATTTTTGTTTTCAAATGCCGATTCTTGAATGTTTATTCAGGTTATGTCACTGGTTTTGACGTGGTGACGTAATCGGTAATTTTTAAATTGAAATAGATGTCTTGTAATACTTCATCTGGAAGGTCTTTCAATACTGCATTCAATGATGATAAATAATTTGATTTGTTTGTACAGGGTGAACAAAATTAATGTTTTATTTAAGTAAGAGAATAAATAACTTTATATCCAACAAAATACACCATTTGAATAAGATGTTCTAAATGCCATCCACCTGTCTCTTGACAATAAGTGAATCTACTGACACATTTCTCTTGCACATTGCGAATAACTTCTGGAATAATTCTGCTGATTTCGATCCTAATTCGATTTTCCAACTCCTGTAGATTTTGCGGCCCATCTACATAGACCTTCGATTTCAAATGACCCCACAAGAAAAAATCCAGGGGCGGAAGATCTGGAGATTTTGGGGGCCACTCTGAATGCAATAAAATATTAATTTTTGTTCACCCTGTAGAAACAAATCAAATTATTTATTATCATCGAATGCAGTATTGAAAGACCTTCCAGATGAAGTATCACAAGACATCTATTTCAATTTAAAAAATTACCGATTACGTCACCACGTCAAAACCACTGTCATTACCTCTTCAGGATATACATTCGAAAATCGGCATTTAAAAAGAAAAAATCGACCTCTTCCAGGATTTTTGTCAAAAGTACATTGCTTGCGAAATATCGAATTTGTTCCATAATTCAGCCGCGCACTGTATAAATAGGGATTTACAAAAAAAAAGAACAATATCATAAACTAATCCGTTAAAATAAATACATATGTCAGATATAAAATAAATGTGTATATACAGATTACAGTGAAATTTATTTAAAAAAAAGTAGAAATACATACGGGGATTGAAATCCCATGTAAAATGAAATCTCAGCATATAAAATAAAGGCTGAACTTGAACTGCCGTTAAACGGTAGCCTACCAAAATGCCGTTAATAGATATGACGTCATTGAAGTGACGCGTCAAACGGCTTTTTATTGGATTTGCTTAAACTGCCGTCAAACGGTAGCATACAGAAATACTGTTAATCAATTATTGCGTTATCCGCTAACTTTTCGAATTCAAATGTAAGCTAAAGTTTCCCCTTCATTTATGTGTGCAATTGTTGTGGGCGGTGATTAATTTATTACCAACATGAGAAATAAGGCAAAGTTACTTAATTCCATCTGTCAAAGTGTGAAATTTGTTTATTTGGAACTGTGTAAGAAGAAGGATTTTTTCAATAAAAACGACGATATTTTGTGCAAAGTTTTGCCGAAAATAAGTGACTTAGGTTATATTGTTTTTGCTGGTAAAAAAAGGAGGCATTTTGAGTGATTTTTGTGCGAAAAAGCAGTACTTCAAAATAAGGTAAATTATATTTTATTCCTCTAACTCGGGAACGGTATGAGACCGCCACATTTTTCTTCCGGATTCGTGTTCAGGAGGCAAAAACACGTATGAAAAGATTTTCCCTATATTCAGACTGCATGTCTGATAACGCTATAATTGATTAACTGCATTTTTAGTATGCTACCGTTTGACGGCAGTTTAAGTACAGCGTGAAATAAATGTGTACATACAGATTGAAAGGAATTTATTTGAAAAAAAATTAATAAAATGTAGAAATACATACGTGGATTGAAATCACAGGTAAATAAAATCATAGCAGAGTTTCACTGTAAAATTCCTCAAGATTATAGTATGCTTTTTTGGGTAGAACTTCTTTCATTATTTTTCTAAATTTGTAATACATTTTCTCATTTCTGTTTCGATGGTACATGATTATATATCTTTTCGCTTTCATAGAACAGAGAATCCTTTGCGATGGTAGATTTCGGAATAGGGAGAGGTATTTTATTTTCCAATGTGTGCCTTGTTACATATTCAATTTGTTTGCTTGGCTTTTGGAAATCAACTGTATTATGTTTTTTGTGTATTAGACATACAGATTCTAGAATGAATATACAGGTGAGAGTAAGAATTCCCTTGCTGATGAATAATGGTTTACACGGCTTTGCAAAGGTATCTAACTGATCTTTCTACACACTTTATATAAGCTTCACTTGTATTTTTGTTTGTTTGTTTGTTTGTAACCGACTCCTTTGGGCGTGATTTTGACCCACTTCCAGATGTCCGGATGATTTGAAATTTGGCAGGTGTACATAATTCCGAAAAACGAAATGGCGGATCCAATATGGCGTACGAATTTTGTGATTATGGTCCGATTTGCTACAAAATTTGTATCCGAGGGTTTTTGTGGTCGGAGATTAGGATTCCTTCGTCAAAATTGAGAAATTCAGAATGGTGGTTCCAAAATGGCGGCCGAGTTTTGTGATTATGGTCTGATTCGTTTCAAAATTTGGTATGTGAGGGTTTTTGGTGGTTGGAAATTATGATTCTTCTGTAAAAATTGGAAAATTCAAGATGGCGGCTTCCAAAATGGCGGTCGAGTTTTGTGATTATGGTCTGATTGTATTCAAAATTGAAAATGTGTGGGTTTTTGGGGTCGAATATTATGATTCTTCTGTGGAAATTGGGAAATTCAAGATGGCGATTCCAAAATGGCGGCCGAGTTTTGTGATTATGGTCTGATTCTATTCAAAATTGGTATGTGGAGGTTTTTGGGGTCAAATATCATGATTCTTCTGTAAAAATTGAAAAATTCAAGATGACGGCTCCAAAATGGCTTCCGAGTTTCGTGATTATGGTCTGATTCTATTCAAAATTGGTATGTGGGGGTTTTTTGGGTCGGAGATTATGATTACCCAATTTGATAAGATTATTCCATTTTTTAATTTGCAAAAAAATAATGAAAATATTAGTTTAAAAATAATAAAAAATCACGCTTTCATAAATGAACCACACTTGAAAGTAGGAAATAAATAATAGTTTAAAAAAACTAAAGAACATGCTTCTATAGAAAACCAGACTAATGAAGTAGAAAATAAGCAAAAAATGTATTTTATTCAAAAAAAAGCGTGGGGTGCATGGTATCGATAATTATATAGTACATTACACACCGGGGGATACCATGAGCCCCACGCTTTTTTTTTGAATAAAATACATTTTTTTCTTATTTTCTACTTTATTAGTCTGGTTTTCGATAAAAGTGTGTTTTTTCTAACTATCATTTTTTTGTAAGACAAATACTGATTGAAATAATTGTTGACAGAAACCTCAAAAGGCAATTCCATATCTCAAATGAGCTTCAATCATAGAGTGATAATCCATCTTCGCTGTAGATGTTCTCAGTTCATTTGAGACAACTCTGGGTGCATAATGAATCCATACATATACAGGGTGTAATCTTACCTCTTGCACACCCGTGACTGACAAGTGTATAATGCTATTTTATAACGAATTACAGTGGTTAAAAATCCGAAAAAAAACATCTTTTGTTCTTTGTCAAATTCGACAAAATTTTGGGAAGCGCCGATCGCCTAACGTCAGCTGTCTTGATCGGAGCTGTAAGTTAACGCAATTGCCGATGCAATAAACATTCAAATAATGAGGAATGTTGAATTGATTGTGTGGTAAATGTACAAAAAGAGTACATTGCTTGCGATAGATATTCAATTTCAAAGTGATGAACACGAACGAACCTCGTTGTATCCAAACTAGTAGATAAAGTCAGAACTAGTAGATGAGGTCAATACAGCTTTGAGGCACTTATCGAATCACAATTATCATAAAAACACACACAAAAGACACAGTATTGAATTGTTTTCAAAATAATATCGGTCATCATCGATACTTACAACTGAACACCGAACTGTTCCGTGCGTATTTTGAAGAGTGGAAGACAAGAGAAATCACTCGTCGCATTTTGTGAATTTCAATTCTGGTTGGTTTCTGGAGTCGCCAATCACGAGTCGGGAGTATACTGTGCATATCTTAAATGAGTAAACGCTTCAGGCGTTTTCGTACTGGAGATATTAAAACAATAAAAATTATTTTTTTATAGAATGGCATTTTAAAATTTTTATATTCATCCAATAAAGTTGCCACGATATTTTTATAGTTAGGGTGTTTGTGATTCCCTAAGAAATCGTTAACAGCGTTTTTCAATGCCAGCCAAGCTTCTAATTCAGTAGTATTCATTGTTCCCCGTCTTTCATCAAAGATCTGATTTGTGGTTCATCGAATACCCTTCTTTTATTTTTGCATAAAAAAAATTGGGAATTTTGACTCGGGTATTTGAAAACTATCATTGTCTTTGTTTGATGCTTTAACAAATTGTTTCATCATACCCAGTTTAATATGAAGCGGAGGTAACAATTTTTTTTAAGATCAATTAGTTTTGTCGTATAACATTTTTGGTTCCACAAATGTAACAAAATGTATGTACACTATTTTGACACTTTCTTGAAGACATTTTGTTTTGGAAATGTTGTTCAGCCACAAATCATTGGTAAGATTCAATAAATATCAAAAGTAAAACACTAACAATTTTTTGAATAAACACTCTAATATCAGGATAAATTTTGTAAACAAAGTTACTGTAACGGCTCATTCACTTGTAACGCCTCAATAACTGGGTTTGTCGCTGTTGCAACTAATAGATTTTCTCACGAGAAGTCGCACAATTTGAAAAAAGAGCGCCAAAACTTAATAATTTAACTTATTTTTATTAAAACAAATAAAATTGCCAATATAATAATTTTATCAAAAACCTGACGTGATACGATAGAATGAGGTCTGGTCTCGTTGTCAGCACCACAAAATTGGTAAAAAAAGTCAATAACATTTTAAACAAGGACAATCATGTCGGCCGGTGTTATCATAGCATTAGGTACATTAATATTTATTTTTTTTAGAAGCACAAGTGGATCTTGATCGCGAAGCAGCTGACACTGGAGAAGTAATTATATTTTTTGATGAACTATTCGATAGTTTAAATTCCAGTCAGAATAAGACTGCCCCTGCTGGTAAGCTGCTCAAAGGGGGTTTGATGAAGGAATCTAGCATGAAAAATTCTGGAGGGACGCTTCAGAAATACTGAAATAGCTAATTGTCTATCAAGAGCGCAAAGTAAATCTTTGCCGCGAAGCAGAGCGCGGCAATGTTTTGAAAGCGGCAAATTTTTTGCGCTCGAATTACACAAAAGATTTTTTCTGCAAACGCATATTTCACAAAAATATTTGGTAAAAATTAATTATTATTGACAACCTCAAATTTGACAGTACAGATTTTAAAACGTGCGAGCATTACATTGCGCTACACATGTGTGTTATTGCAAAAAACAATAAACAATTACTTTAGTACCTATTTAATTATTTATTTACATATTATTGTGTCACTTTATGATTCAAATCTATGTATAACAATATCTAAATGTTTTTGGAATTCTTCTGATACTTCTTCCTCTTTAGTGGTGAAAAACCAGGCGAATTATTACTCGGTATTGAAAGTCTGTGTTTGATAACATCTATGTAATATTTTGAAGCGATTTTATTCATTCTTCTTCTGGGAATATTATTTTATTTGGTCGACATTTGTAGTAGACTCCTCTAATGTTGTTGAAAACCATTTTCAACAGATGTTGGTCGCAGTTTTCAATTAGCGCAGTTAAGTATATTAAAATGGAATGGCGTACATGGGCATGGCACAATTCTTTACAAGTACATAAGTTATACTTCTCAAAACTTTCCATTATCAGATAATTATTACAATCAGTTTATTGAACACAAATAGTTTTTTCAAAAACTTTTTGATACGTCAAATAATCATTTGTTTATTTTTCTTGGCAACAGCGGCAAGCATGGCCTCCTATCATGTCCACACATGATACTCGCCAGTGCTATGCGAAAGTTATAAATATAATTATTTTGAATCAGAAAAAAAAAGATTCGTACCACCTTTATTAGTACAAAATTGTTAAAAAATAAAAGAAGAATAACCACCAACCAATTTTTGAACTGTTTTTCGTAACTAAAGTTGGTAGTTTTCTATTTCATTTAACGCGATAATTTGTTCATCAATGTAATTTATAGATAATGTGAATTATTTACTGAATAAACATTTCTACCATCTTCAATAATGAGAAGTTCAGGAAATGAGAGTTTATAATCATGATAACTATTTTTATTTTATTACTTTCTATAACTAAAGTTTGTAATTCACATAGTTACATGATGTAGAATCTAAAATTCAATTACTTATAAAAAAGTACATTTTTACCAACTTATGTGGAAACTCCCTCAGATCGATGTATTAGACTTTCCGAACATATACTCTTGTTATTTTGTATAACTTGAGTTGGTAATTTGTATTTCAACACTATTAAACGTTCAACGGAACATGCAAAGTGTAGGTGAAGTAGTTTATAAAAAAAGATTTGATAAAACCGTGGTTAATATACCAGCTTATTTTATTATAATAATTATTTTGTATGTACATTTAGATCTTAAATTCAGACAGATTAACAGATATGTGAATAACACAAATAACATAATAACACAATAACATATCAATGTTTTTGAATACAATTATTACCTATATCTAAAAACTATAATTTTTCTTCATTATTTACAATATTAAAGGTAAATGTGCAATTTTCACAATTTTTCATAACAAATTCGGATGAATTTTCTGGTGGTGACTGAACCGGGATATTTTCAGAGCTCATTGCTTCCACGATTATTGGTGAGCGGCAAAGTAGAAAAACGCTCGCTCCTCGGGAAAGTGCGTTTTCTTTTTTGAAGCGCAAACATGGTTCTTAGTGCTCGGTTGTAGAAAAAATATTCTTCAGTAAAACGAAACTATAATTTGTTTCCACACCGTCAATAACGAATCTGAAAGACACTATCGAAGGATTTATATACCTCAAAGATAAATTCTTATATAACAAGAATCATGTCTTATTATTGAGGGGATTTCAACAAGATGCATTAGAGAATTTCTTTGGATGTTTGAGGGGTTGTGGGGTTCGAGGAGTGTCACCGAGTGCTCTACATGTTACCACATCATTCAAGGCCTTCTAGTGAATAACTTCATTTCTTCACATTCACCAGGAAGTAACTGTGAAGAAGATGCCAGTGAGAAAGCTCTAGACAATTCACGTTATTTTTTAACAGAACTGTCAGAAAGTGGGGAATCTTCGGAGAGTGTGCAATCTTCGGAAAAAGAAGTTAATATCCCACTTCCAGCCAGTATTATTCTTTATCGAAGAACCAGAATAGTAATGGTACTACTTATAGTTATTCTAATCACAATTGGAACTGCAATAAAAATAAGAACACTACGAGGAGTGTTCATATGCACTGCTCAGCAAATGGGAAATTTATATACTACCAGTGTTTTTACTTTCAAAGCGTTCCTGGTACAATCATAAGAAAGTTCTGTCATGTGGCCCTAGTTGCCCAGATTATTAGAAAGGCGCTATCAAATATATTTGAGGAATAAATGCTCGGCTAGCTGGATTGGACACCTGTTATCTGAAGCCGCATGATTTCCTCAGCTCACAATATTCCTCAATCAGTGCCGTGTGTTGGTGAGGTTAGGAATTATCCGTTGAAAATAATCGTATCAATATGGCTTCCTGGAGACCTTTCGAAACAAATAATAAAATTCAGTTGAGATAACATCTGTCTACTTTAACATGGGGTGATCAATTGCTATGATTTTAGGAATAAGTAACTAAAAAAATACCACTGAAAAAGAATATACCGACGCCTATGTCAAGGCGGCATCTGGAAAGAGAATTCCTTCTCGAAACTTTTTATGTCGGTCCAATTGGAATTAGAAATACTATACGTATCTGGATTTATCCCAAAAAAATTGTAGAATTAATTGCATGCACGTTTTGTTAAATTAATGTGCTCTCTAGGGACAATCAGGATCATGACTTTTTGAAGGAGAACAGTACCAAAAGTCTTAATTACCGAAACACTTTTAACCTTTTTAGTTTCCCAATCTGTAATTAGATTATTTTATTTAATACTGGAGCAACTATCCTTCAGCCTGGTCAATTGTCCAAATAATTCTGGCAATGAATCAAAATTGTGTCTCCTGATTGTTGGATGGTGTTTGTATTTTTGGTATAGAAGAGTGAAGAAATAAAAAAAGAAAAGATAAAAATTCATTAGGTTTTTGAACACCCAGCCAAACAAGGCTTCCATTGATCCTGTTATATTGTCTGCTCATGAGAAATTTCTGAGCAACAAAAACCGTTCATTGAAAAAACATAAGTAACATGAAGTCAGTTGTGGAATCATATGTGACTGAAAGATAAACTTTTTTTCGCTATTTTCCATCGTTCAAGATAACCTTTTGGAGGGTATTCATGTTGAAAAGGTAAATATTCTCAATTAAATAGAAGGATTTTTCTGAAAATTGAAAAACCCACGAAAATAATGGAGCTATTTTTTGTTATATCTAACAGAAAACAACTCTTTCCCCGGCTGAATCCTCGCTCAACGTTGAACTACATCTGATAAATATCGAAAAAGGGCATTAACTGAGAAGAAAGTGGAAATTTGCATTTTCATTCAAATGGTTATTTGATTTTCTATTAATTATTTATAATATTTTATTATCAAAAACTCCTATAGATCAATGAGGCGACGAAGAATGTTTTTCAGAAAAGTGTTTGCACCAGAAATCATTTGTAACATTGACGCAAGAGAGACATTACATTCAATAGGTCTTCAATAGATTTTTGTCGACGAAAATCCCACGCTTCCTTATATAGGAAGAACGGAAGAATTTTCTGAAGCAATCCACATTCATCAATGTACTCTTTCAAATGGATTCTTCTTAAAACCATTTCACGCTTCCTTGATCATCAGGAAGAACGGAAGAATTTTTTCGATGCCTCTCTTGCGTCAATGTTACAAATGATTTCTGGTGAGTACTCTCTTTTGGAAAACATTCCTCTTTGCCTCATTCATCTTTTTTCAAATTATTTTATTGTGCCTTACAAATAGTTTGTTTTACCTGTAACGTGAAATGTGAATGATATTTTCCCAAAATGCGTTCTTCAATAGACATTTTTTTTCGAAACATGACCAAGGACTTGTGCGCCTGCTTAATATTCATACCTCAATTATCAATTCAGTTTGCATAAAAGCCATCATTTTCATTACTAGTTAATTGATCATTGTTATTTGATAATTGTTAATTGGAGCTGCATAAATCCATTATACTTGCTACATGTCTTCTTTCAACAATTAATGGACATTTTTTTTTTATGTTCTGGTTCCCACGAAAAGGGATATCCTGTAATGTTCAGAGAACATCGTGGGAACCTAGGGAAAGAAGGTAGGAGTTGGTGTTCTTCTTAAATTTCTGAAGGTTGTATGCCTCGGGGAACACCTCCCTAGGCAATGAGTTCCAAAGCCTCGCTGTTCGTTGGATGAACGAGTCTTTGGAAAGTAATGTTCTGCAGGTCTCCAAAGTGACCACGAAGGGGTGCGATGACTGAACTTCACGGGTTAATCTCGAAGAGACTGCCAAAGCAGGAACGATTGTTGATATTTCAGAAGAGCATCGCCCATGAAAATATCTATAAAATAGAGACAAATCGCCAACTTTTCTACGGTGTTCCAGACAAGTGAGCGAGTTTGTAAGCGAGGCATCACCGACGAGACGAATTGCCCTTTTTTGGACAGAATCCAATAGCGTCTGGATATGTTTAGGTGCCGCACTGCAAATATGGGAACAGTATTCAAGGACAGGTCGGGTCTGTGCCTTATAGATCATAAGCAGCTGACTGGGGTGAAATAGCTCTTGGCACGAAACAGAAAACCAAGTTTTTGGGATGCACTTTTGGCAATGGACCTCACGTGATTTTCCCAGGAAAGGTTATTGCTGATAGTAATACCAAGCATCGATATGGATCGCTTCAGTGGTATGGTTACTCCTGACAAAGTTATGTTAGGCACAGTGAGATCGGCTTTTCTAGAGAAAAGATATGCTTGTGTTTTGTTTGCATTGGATTCTACCAAGTTATTAGATCCCCATTCGAGAATTGTTGCTAAGTCCATATTTATATTATTAACATTTCTTCCTCGTTCATTTCTTGTTTCACGGGCTGATATAGGGGCTGATATACCCACAACTTCGAAATTATAACTTTGAAGAGGCAGGTATAATAGCCGCGACGTGATCACCACTTTCAAGGGTACACGACCTATTGCATGGGCCTGTGACGTAGGCGCCACTTTCTAGTGATAAAAAATATAATGATTCAGTTCCACTGGCCAATCTATGATGAGAGAAACTTCAGAGTGGTATATTTTCAGATTCTACCACTTTGAAGTTATATTCTCGAAATGCCGCCATATTTACAGGAATATGCTGGGTCGCCATTATGAGAGTAATGAACGAAATATTCGGTAAAGATTTATTTGTCGTCCACACTGCATCAAACTCATGTAGTAATTTATTCCTTAAGTATTGGTTTCAAGTAACCAAGATTGGCAGAAGAAATGTTTGAGGGATTCAAGTACATCATTTCAGAGGCGAGTTATTTCCAAAATTATGATGTTTTTCTTTAATAAAGAGAATTCAGATGGCACGTGCCCACAATCGAGCTACAACACTCATATTCCACAGTAAACTTTCAATCGTTTTAATTTTATCCCCATCAGAAGTATTCAAATTAAATATACTTACTTAGGTTTTTCTATGTTATATATTCTAATACTCATAGTCGATCGAGTGTTAGAAATGAATCCGGAGAAATGGAAGAATGAGGAACATTTATTATAAAAATATGTTGCAAGACAGAGATCGAGCTACATATCAATTACACAACCGCAGTCAGTTGTTTAACGTGTCTACTGTCGGCCACTACATATCTACGATTTTGCGAGCTGACCGCAACGTGGTTGGAATGTGACTATTTGAGATCCAGGAAAGTAGATCGGAACGTAGCGGTCACCAAAAAAGTGTTCCCCATTTTGGTAGCTGCCGCGTGATACACGGTTGTGTATTACGTGGCAGTGGTTGTGGTCAAACATCTCGCTACGCTACGTTCCGTCCACTAAAAATTCTACTTAGGAAATTCGTGAATTCAAGATGGCGGCTGCGAAAAGACGACGTGATTTGTCATTATGGCCCGATTCTATTTTGTGGGGTCGTAGAATATCAATGTTTGTCAGAATTCACTAAGATGACTTGTTTGATTGGGAAATGTTTCTAACTAAAAAGATGTGAATAAATTGAAAGTAAGAAAAAATATTACAAAAACAATCTTTTAATTAAACTGCACAAAAAAAAATAACCAAGGAGTTCTTAAAACCCATAATGTTGTGTAAACCGCAAACCCACAAAAGGGTTCAATATGGCTGCTCTACAGAAGTGTCATCAGTATAAGTATGATACATAGACACATACTATCTATAATCAGCATATTCATGTTCTTATGCGATTCAAAAGCTACGCTGCCTATGTACATCATTGGACGCATAATATAAGTAAAACTATTAGACTGCGTGACTAATACAATATAATATTGAATATTAATTCTGAGAATATGAACTGAAAAAAAATCCAGTCCCTCATTTTATGTGACCATGTGGTCTTGAGCAACATTCTACAAAAAATATTGAAGCAGAACAACGTCGCCGTGTGGCAAAAACATCGGCATCTTCTGATATTGACTTTGACCAATTTATGACAGTCCCAACTAGCCAACAACAATTCATGTCAAACATTCATAATAAGTCTCGGTTAACTCTGAACATATTTTAGTCAAGCAAGCTGACATGACGCTGATGTACTCATTATAGAAACTGCAATAAATCAATTCAATCCAACTGATGTAAGTGTTGTTGTTGGTGAAGATGTTGATCTGTTGGCATTACTTACCGCTCGAACTCCAATTGAAAAAATTATTTATTTTTTAAAACCAGGCAAGGCTCAAGAACCATCGAAAATATTTTTAAATGCGAGTCTATCGGTTTATCCTTACTGTTAAAATCATATTCTATTTTTACATGCTATGACTGGCTGTGATACAACAGCAATGTTCCGGAGGGGTAGAACAACAGTTTTTAAATTGTTTGAAAAACAAGATTCAATTGCAAAAGAAGAAGATGAATAAGAAGACATTGCATCAAACTTCAGTAAAATAGACCGTGGAGTAGGCCTAAAGAGGAAACCACGTTAAAAAAAACGCGCCAAGTACACTACCTCATAGGTGGCGTGGAAACGTATGCATATTATGAAGAATACAACTTCAGTAAATTTTAGGATCCCTTTTTCTCAGAAATGGTGAATCTAGGGGCAATTTCTGTAGATAATTGCATGATCTACAATTTTTGTTTGAGCTATTTTGATCATAAAATTAACCGTTTCGCATAAAACTAGCCATTTTTGCGAACTTTGACCTTGCATACATTTTTTGCACACATGGGATCGATGAGGACGTTTCACAATTTCATTATGATGGCGTCCCTTAACGTTCATGTAAAATTTCAGCTTCTTGGGAATGTATGCAAGGGTGAATGTCTATTTTGACTGGATTACAAGGTTTCAGATCGCATGAACATGAACATTCTGATTATAGATAGTATGTATCATACTTATACTGATGACACTTCTATAGAGCATCCATATTCAACCCTTTTGTGGGTTTGGGGTTTACACAACATCATGGGTTTCATGAACTGTTTGGTTTATTTTTTCTTTTTTATGATCAATAAAAGATTGTTTCTAAAATATTTTTTTTACTTTTAATTTATTTACCGTATTTTTTTTGTCCAGAATATATTCGGTATGCTACCGTTCTCAATATTATCCTATTCTCCAAATAAAGTAATCCCTTAATAATTATCTCGTAAAATCCTAGATGGGCCAGATCGCCGGCGTAGTATCAAAATGGCGACCTTTGAAAGATTTTCAAATTTCCACTTTCATAACTATATTTTGTTAGCGCTTTGAGCCCCACATCTTTTTTTTTTCTCTAAAAGTATTTTTACAAACAGAATATACTGCTGACTTTTCAATATACTCATATTGACTTTTGAATGAACTCGTTATCATAAATTGCGATTGCTTTTTGCGCTCTTATCATAAGACGTTGGTGTTGATAAAAATGATGTTACACAACAGTTTGTCATTCTTGGACACAATGTGATAAAAAAATCTTGACCTCTTGCACGTTCTTTAGTTCATCTGTCTTTTTCCAAAATGTGATAAAAAACTCACAAAAACAATTCAATGCAAGAAATCCAAACTCAATTGGAAAGAATGACTGACATTTTTACTTTCATATGATAGATGAAATTGATGTGTCTCAACTGTTTCTCAGTAACCAACTGGTGGGTCCATGTTTTTACTTGGTATTTTTAACCGAAAAAAAAAATGATAGTTCAAGAACGGGCTGTATAAAACTTTCCTTCAGTAACAGATTGAAATGTTTTTAAAATGTTAGTTCTCACAGCAAACATAAGAAAAATCATTGACTGCCTGGGCAAAAGTGGTGCATAAGTTTTTATGTTTTTTTTTCGGAAAAATCAACAATACCAATGTAGCATAAGATTGGTAATAATTCCATTTCATATTAACTTTCGAGTGGTCCAGCCGTCTAAGGTGCTGGTTCACGAAAGAGAGCGTGGGTGAGCGTGGGTTCAAATCCCAGCTCGGACAGCTTTTTTTAAGTTTTCCTTTCGAAATTGAAAAATGATTTGTTTGGAGCGAATATTCGTCCCAAACCAAATCATTTTTCATGTCTGAGAGCTGGGTGCAGAAAACCTGGCCGATCGAGTAACAAACTGAAATGTTTTCACAAGCATTTATTTAATTTCACATATGTGTGTGTTTAGTTCAAATCTTGTAAGTGAATTTTAACCTACTTCCAGTTGTCCGAAAAACATGAAATCAAGCTGGTGTTCATAATTCTGGTAACAATGCATTATAAAATTTTTGCAAAAAAATTGCGGCTCCAATATGGCGGACGAGTTCTGTAATAATAGTTCGATTCTATTCAAAATTAGTATGTGGGGATTTTTGGGATCGGACATCATGATTTATTTGTCAGAATTCATGAATTCAAGATGGCGCGTCCAAGATGCCGACGACTTTTGTGATTTAAGTCCAATTCCATTAAAAAGCGGTGTGTGGGAGCTTTTGGAGTCGGACATCATGATTCCTTAGACGAAATTCAAAAATTGAAGATGGCGTCTTTAGGAAAGCGATGTGTTTTGTTATGGCTCGATTCCATTCAAAATTGGTATGTTTTGTTTTTGGGTCGTAGATTATCAATTTTTGTCATAATTCAATGAGATGACGTTTTTCATGAATGACTAGAAAGAATTGAATGAAAATGATTAAAAAAATTAAGACAAGCTTTTAGACATGAAAAATATTTCTTCAATTGTTTGACCTAGGTTATTCTGTGAGTAACAGATTCAAAAGCTTGAGCGAATATAGAATCGGTATTCTTGCGTGGCAAAATTTTGAATCTGTTACTCACAGAATAATCCAGGTCAAACAAAGATTTTTTTTCCTATTTAGTGGATTTGCGTAATTTTTTTCATTGATTTTTATTGAAATATTTCGTAGCATTTCCGGCGATATTCGACGGCATTCTTCAATAATTCTCCTTCGTAAATATTTCAGAGATTCCGGTTCGTTTGCAAAGATTTTGTTTTTCAAGTGACCCCACAGGAAAAAGTCGAGTGGGGTTAAATCTAGAGATTTGGCTGACCCCTCTATAGAGCCTCTTCTTCCAATCCAACTTCCAGGAAACATTCTATCCAAAAACACCCTAACAGGCTGTGCATAATGTGGAAGTGCCCCGTCTGGTTGGAATATCAAGTGGTCTTCATGGTAACGATCGTCATTCTCAATGATGTCTACTAATTGTGGATAAACAAATTCATTCAATAATTCCAAATAAGTTTCTCCTGTCAAGTTACCGTCGAGAAATACTGGTCCAATCAAACGGTCCCCAAAAATACCAGCCCAGACATTGAGTTTTTGGGGAGTTTGAATGTGGACTTCGTGGAAAACATGTGGATTGGCATCTGACCAATAACGACAATCATGACGATTTACAGTCGAATTCAAAAAGAATGTAGACTCATCAGAAAAGCAGATGTTGAGGAGGAAATTCTCATCAACATCTATTCTCGTAGTCATAATTTCACAGAATTCCTGTCACCTATCGAAATCATCTTCATTCAATTGGCGTACCAAATGTATTCTGTTTATCATTCTGTCTATTATATAATACTTCATTTATAATTTTCCATATATTTATTTTGGTGTAGCATTCAAAAATTCATTTTTGTAATAGTTAAATTTTGCTTCCCTGACAGTTTATTATAATGGTTATATTCAGGTTGGAATAATTCCACATCAGGAAATTTTTTCTTTTATAAAAATACTTCTCTCTGGTATTGAATAATTTTAAAATATCTGAATTGAACCCAGGTTTGGAATTCTGATGAATTTGGATTGATTTCTAAAAAACAATTAGATGTAAAGGCTTTATTGATATCATTATAAAGTCATTTGTATTTTCATAATTGCTCAATTTTGAATTTATGGATTCAAGATTTTTTTTGTATGTCTTTAATATTATGTATGTTAATAATTTTGAAAATAAATTATTTTTTTTGCTATAGATTTCTTATTTTTAATTTCGGTTATCATTATCCTATGATCAGTAAGTGGGGAATCAATGAAACATGTTTGGCCAATTGGTATTTGTCACGATGTGATCAATAAGTGATTTGCATTCGTTTTTATCTCTAGTTGGAATTGTTGTAACACATAATCTAAAATTATTTTATTCATATAGATGATGGAGTTGGTTATTTCTTCTTCTTCTTCCTTTAATGGGCTGTGCCCAAGGGCAATTTACCCAGGAGTTGGGTAGTTCGTATGAGTTCAACATATTTATATTAACATCACCAGACAATATGAAACAGCGCATCAGAGAAGCTTTTCTAAATGTGAGCCCGCGAATGTTGGCATGTGTTGGTTTTAGAAAGGGGATAAGTTTGTGTTTGATATGAAATATTGCTTGTTTTATTTAGACTAATACAAAACATTTAAAATATTTAAATATAAACGCATTTATTATTAGATCTCGGTGCATTTATTATTAGATCTATTTCAATCAATTCTGATTCGTCAAAACGCCATTGGCGACATGATAAATAATAAATTTGTTAAAGTCAGTTTGCAAAATGAAAATGTGCATTCTACTTGGAAACGTGGGGAGTTAATTATAGGAATGTACTAATATTCGATAGACAATTAAATTTGACATCTGCTGTTAAAATAAAATATAGGGCGTTCCATTTAAATTGAGTGATTGCCGTTTAAAGATTGTAATTATTTTGCTTTAATTTCTACCTACCTTGTATAAGTTAGTGAATATTTCAAAGTGTGATATAAACGTTGTTCAGTTAGTAGCCTCTAGCAATAATTTGGTTAAAAAAGAAAACAGCAGTAAAACTGATACTACATTTTCACAAAATGAGAGATATTCCAAAAACCATAAGGTTCACGTGAATTAAATTTCAATGAAACTTGGCTTTATTTTCATCGTAAAATCCAAAAATAAAATAATACAGAGGGTGTTCCATTTAAAAAATAACAACTTCGATACTTTTCGTGTTTTTGGCACACCCTGTACAACATGAAAATATTTTTGAAATGTAGCGCTAATAGGTCCCAATGCATCCCACTGGGAAAACTTTTTCAAAAACGAATCCTTTAGCCATAATGCTTCTTGTCGAATAACGTGAATAACCGGTATATGAATTACTAACAGTTTTAGACGAGGAGGCTGTTCTTCACAGAATAGATAATGAGAGGAAAAAAATCACAATATCAGCACCAAAAAGACCAAGAAATACCTCGATATTGACATGAAAATCCAGAACATAATTGATGCAATTCTCAATGAGAATCTGAATATAAACAACACTCTAGAAAGACTTTCTCATGTTCTAAAGTATTAGTAAGAAAATAGGCTGCAATTCAAACGAAGTGTGAATACATTATATCATACGTATATTATATTTCGTTGTATTATATTATAAACCCATATACAGTGTGTACATAAAGAAAGGAATAAATTCATTATCTAGAAAAGGAAAAGCTTTTCGAAAAAATCCGCAGACATATCAACTTGTATTTCACGATGCGCATCTTTTGACGTTTTAGTCGCACTGATGACGTCATTAATATTTCGGCTATGACGTCATGGAATTTTTTTTCAAATTGCGACCGCTATTTTTGATAGTGCCATTTGAAGGAGCATATTTCTCTGCACACGTTAAACCGAAAGTTTTGTCATGTTACATGAGGATATTGTCGAGAAAATCAATGTGTTATTGATTTTGAGTTAACTTACTTTATTTTGTTAATTGAACAAACTAATCAATTGAAGGTTCAAAATAAAGTCCTTCGTATCTTCGTAAAGTTCTCTTTCAGCACGCCACTGGTGTCTTCGTATTTTCGAAGCCCTAAAAAAATCACTCTTTTATTATCGTAAAAAGACATTTTACTGTTTTTGTTATCTTGCTGATATAGCCGTGTGGTTGGCGTATGCCACAGTTTGACAGTTCATATTTCATTGATACCCTGCTTTTCGAAAAAATTTAGAATAAAATGCGCCTTTCTGTTACTCAGAGAATCGAAATGTTGATGATGATTGGATACGGTGATAGAGTACGAACGCAACAAGAAGTAGTGGGACTGTTTAATACTAAATACCCGGATAGGCCCATAACTCAATCAGCAGTGAGCAGAGTTGAGAGAAAGTTCCGAGACCTGGTAGTGTTGATGATCTCCCTGAAGCTGGGCGTCCTAAAATAAATGAGAAGGTCAAATTGAATGTTTTATTATCAATGGAGGAAAATCCACACAACAGCCTAAGAAGCATTAGTCGAAATCAAGATATCCCAGTTACAACTACACATAAAACTTTAAAATTGGAAAAGTGGCGTCCCTATAAGATGACTCTGCACCAAGAACTTCCCGAGGACGATCCAGACCGACGGATGCAGTTCTGCCAAACGCAAATGGATATGTGCAATGCTGACCCTTTGCTAGTAAAAAATATTGCTTTCTCTGATGAAGCTTCCTTTACACTAACAGGAACAGTGAATCGGCATGATTGCAGGTACTGGGCTAAGGAGAATCCAAAACATATGAGAGAACATCACACACAGTATTCTCAGAAAATAAATGTTTGGGCGGCGATTGTACAAGACAGGATTATTGGACCCTACTATCTCGAACAAAACTTAAATGGTCCAAGGTACCTTCAACTCCTACAGGACTATGTTATACCCAGTCTGGTGTTCTTATTTCCCAACGCAGGTAACGCTGCTATACCAAATGACAACTTATGGTACCTGCAAGATGGTGCAACGCCGCATTACGCAGCTGATGTTAGAAGGTATCTTGACCGAGTCTTTGCCAACAGGTGGATAGGTAGGCGTGGTTCTATTGAATGGCCCCCAAGTTCTCCGGACCTTACTCCATTAGATTTTTTTCTGTGGGCCATCTGAAGAATGTCGTGTACAAAACTAGACCAGATAGTATCGAGGAATTGAAAACTAGGATTACAAATGAATGTAACAATATTACTCAACAAACTATCACTAAGGTCCAACGAAGATTTATTGACCGTCTTGGATACTGCCAGGCTCAGGAAAGACTTCAATTTGAACATTTGATCAGTTAGTTTGTTCAATCAACTGTGTAAAATAAATTACTTTAAAATCATTATAACATAATTTTTTTAGACAATTTCCCTATGTAACATGACAAAACTTTTGGTTTAACGTGTGCAGAGATATATGTTCTTTCAAATGATACTATCAAAAATAGCGGTTGCAATTTGAAAAAAATTTCCATGACGTCATAGCCGAAACATTAATGACGTCATCAATGCGACTGAAACGTCAAAAGATGCGCATCGTGAAATTGAAGTTGATGTGTCCGCGGTTTTTTTCGAAAAGCTTTTCGTTTTCTAGATAATGAATTTATTGCTTACTTTATGTACACACTGTATATATTATTACAATGCTTTCATTTCATTTGATATTATATCAATGCACAATTTCTAAAAATAAACAAAAAACTGAAGTTCAAATCACAAAGAAGTAACTGAATTCCGTTGAATATTATCAACGGAATTCGAATATCAAAAATAGTGTTTGTTTTTGAGCGGCAAATCATATATTAAGCATGGCGACTAATACGCGAAATCAAATAGAAATTAGTGCCCGCAACAGAAAAAACAAAGCTACGCTTGTAGGTAAAATTTGGTATCGTGCTCGTAATAGTTAGAGAGCCGCGAGTTCTGAGACGCGTGACCCACATACGTCTTCCGTTTGGTGAGGTAAAGTCCATCCCTCGAAAACCCCAAATTCCAAATATTTTTGAAACCGGGCAGGGCCCACTCCAGTACGAACGGAAAATGTCTATCGACTTTTTCGATGATTTCTATATGTACTCCGTTATGATAATTTTATTTAGAAAGTGACTAGTAATCATTTGACAAAGCGGAAGACGATTTGGTTGAGACGCACTACTCAAAACCTATTTTTTTTTTATTTTGGGACCCAAAATCGATAATCGCAAAACTTCGACGTCTTCTATATGCCTAATTTTGTGTTCCTTTACTTTGTTATGGTCTTTACATCTGGATAATCCGAGTGGCAGACTTTTTTAGTAGGGCCCGGCCTCAGGGTTGACCAAATAAACAAATTGAAAAACTCGCGGGAGCGGCTAAGTTGAAAAATCGAAAATTTCAATCTTGAGCTTCCAAATTTTGCATGGATCTTCTTCAGTGGCCAGAAAACTAAATTTTCAAGGGAAAGACTTTTTGGCCAATTTTTTACCCCTTGGAATTTCCTTTATTTTCTCTGTTTATTCCTGGTAATCTTTTTCGATTGAAAATTTTTGTCATCGATAATTCAGTGTATAAAGTTCAATGAACTCACCTCGACTAGTAGTTGATGACAACAGGAATATATTTCAACCCCTATATAAGGGCTGTTCGCCCCCGTTCCGTTCCAAATTGCTCCTTTTTCAATGGCATTAGCGATGCGTCTCTCAAAATCTTTCACCAGGGTGTGGCTGTAGGCATCTATGCTCCAAGCCCAGTTAGTTTGCCCGTAGTTGTAGAAATACTCATGCAGTTCTGCGAATTTTGGCCTATTGGGGAAAGGCATACCATTGGGGTACACCAGATTGGAATGGTAGGGTGTTTCAACAGGCAAATCCCGATCAAGGTAACCATACGGAACTCGCTCCAAATGATAACAGGCCCAAAGACTACTAGAGACTAGTTAGTAAAAATGACCTCTTGGGAGTTTGCTCCATTTGAATTCGGTACCGTTCATCCATAATGGAAAATGAATATGCAAGTTATAGTAGAATGCATTCGAACCTACGTCTTCGAGATATTTTATTCAGAATATCTCACTGGCGTACCATTTTTTTCTTTAAAAAAATTGAGATCATTACCCGTTTGCGCGCCAATGATGAACATGAAATTCTTAATTGCATGTCAAAAAATCAGCAATATTTACTTTTTCAAACTCACCAGATTCCATTCGCATATCTCTACCAGTTTCAGAGCAATAAATGAATAGTCAGTTTTTAAGAAAAACTTTAACACCCCGTATCTCGGAAAACGAAGCATTTGCGCCAAAAGTTATATAGCAAACTGTCATTATTTTTTCATGCAGAATCACTGCCTGAAGTTTGTCGCACATAGTCACTAACACCCTGTATATATTGACCTTTATATTTTTATTTATTTATTTATTTATTTTCAAACAGGTAAAACCTTATTACATGAAAATCATATTTTTTTACAGTACAAGTGTGAATACAGTCTTATACTTATTCATAGGGTCCTAACATCTACTAATAATAATAATATTGTATCGGGCTACTATACTTAGGTATATATTATCTATACATACATACATACATACATATAATATACATAGGTGTCGCAAAAGAGAAATCAAACATTAGAAAAAGCGATAGAGATGAAACAAAACATTTATTATTCTGGGTTTGAAAAGTATGTTTTTACACCATGGTATACTTGTTTGGGAGGGAGAACAAAGTTGAGCTCTGACAATAGTAGGAAGTTGTTTGTTGTTTTGATCATTGTAATGATGGGTGAACAGTTTATTGTTGATACATATGGTACGTCGAAGAACTGAACAAGTCTTGTTGATCTGTTTGGAATTCCTTTTTTTGAGTAGAGACCTGAGGTAGGGGCAATTATAATATTTTTTAAAGATTTTATAACACATTATTACTATACTTGTCTGTCTTCTATTATCTAGACTGGGTATTTTGAATTCATTTCTTAGTGCTACAGACCTGACTGTATTATAGTCCGGGTATACTTTGTATTCTTTGCGATATAGAAATTTCAGGAATCTGTTTTGAATTTTTTTTAACCCATTTTTATGAACCAGATGACAAGGATGCCAGACTACAGCACTATATTCAAGTTTTGGTCGGACCAGAGTGTTATAAAGTATGGTGATCGCTTTGGTGTCATTCAAATGTGTAGTTTTCTCATTACAAAACCCATAGTTCGTAGTGCCTGGGATGCCATGTGATCGAAATGTGGTTTATACGAAAGAGTGGAGTTATAGTATATACCCAAATCTTTTACAGTTTCTACCCTGGATAATGGATCACCGTTCATCGAGTAATTGTATATTGTCTTGATGAGTTTTCGGGTACACGACAATACAATACACTTGGATGTATTGAATGGGAGCTCATTTTTAATACTCCATCGATGGACACTATCGATGTCCTCTTGTAATTTGACACAGTCTTGCAAAGTTTCGACCTCTCTATAAAATTTCAGATCGTCTGCGAACAACACACACTCAGAGTACTTTATATTTTGTGTTAGGTCATTTATAAATATAAGAAAGATCAATGGGCCAAGGTTTGATCCATGAGAGACCCCTGAGTTTGCGCAAAATTTCCCTGAACAATTACTACCATATTTGACTCTGAAGTGTCAGTTGTTCAAATACGGGGCCGAGAGTTTGAGTGCTTGAATATCAGCGCCATTTTTATGGAACTTTTCTAATATCACATCATGATTAACTTCATCAAATGCCTTTTGAAAATCTGTGTAGATAGTATCAACTTGTTTATTGTTATCTAGATGGTTGAGTACATGATGAGTGAATGTTAGTAAGTTTGTTGAGGTCGACTTTTTTGGGACAAAACCGTGGTGTTTATCACAGATATTTTCGCCTAGACCCTTCCACACCTTCGTATAAATAATCTGTTCGAACAGCTTCGCAATAGCACATAGCACTCCTATAGGCCTATAATTTTCAATGTCCGCGACCCTCCCAGCCTTATGAATAGGTGTTACTAATACTTCCTTCCTTCCGGGAATGTATTCGTTCCGATCTATAGATTATAAATATAAAGAAGAGGTTGTTTTAGCCACCCCCCACATCCTTTAATAATGTAAGGTGGGATCCTATCGATTCCTGCAGATTATTTTGGCTCAAGTTTTTTTAAGGCTTCAAAATAATCGCTATCTGTTACTTCGTTGATTGAAAAGTGACTTTCAATGTCATCTTCGAAATTAAGGTCGTATGATGCCTGGTTAATACTGTAGACTGATTTGAAATATTCACCGAACGAGTCTGCATACTCCCCTTCTTTCACTTGTGAGCCCCGTAACTTGAGCATGGGGGATGAATTGTTAGTTTTTTTATTGCTTTTCGTACTTGACCAAAAAAGCTTGGGGTCTACTTTGATGGAGCTCTCAATATTTTTTATGTATTCTTTATAACTATCATCAATAAGTTTTTTTGAAGTTCGTTTCTCTTCAACATATAGCTGCATATGATGGTTAGATATATCTTTGAGCTTTCTTAGTTCATTTTTCCGTTTCAAACACTTTTTCACCTCATTATTAAACCAAACAAGAAAATTATTTTTTTTTTCGTTTGAGGTACTAATTCATTAAATACATTATATATTTTACTGTAAAAATAATCAACCGCGTCATTGACATATTCTATTTCAAACAGTGCATTCCAGACAATATCTCTGATTCTATACGTGAGCTGTACGAAATCACATCTTTGGAAATTGTAGAACGTTTCAGCTTCGAAATCCGTATTTTTCCCCCCATGTTCACTCATATCAAGTTCAATATCAATAATTAATGCAGGGTGGTTTGCATCTTCGTCTATCACTGGGAATTCATATTTGGTTACTTTGAGTAATTCGCAGTTTTCAGTAGCTGTTAACACTAGATCAAGTTTTCGATTATTGTTATTGAGGACCTCACTCATCTGTTCCAAAGCATATATGTCTGTGAAGTCTAAAAATGTCTGATGTCTGTCATCCAATCCCATTCGAGACGTTAACCGAGATTTCAGATTTGGTAGGTTAAAGTCCCCAGTGAAATACACATTTCTGTTATCATCGACCGTTTGTTCATAAAAATCAAAAAATTCTTTGTCAGTATCAGCAGTTCATTTCGGAAGAAAATATACCACAAAAAGAGCTATTACGATTTGTTTAACCTTGACTTTAACATATAGAGCATCGAAATCACTTTCTTTTTTACCCAGTCTAAAATTTTAATTTTTTACTCACCCCTATTATAACTCCTCCTCCTCTTTCTTCATTCGTTATATGTGGATTCCTATCGCATCTAACTATTTCATACCTGAGAGATAAGTGCCATGTGAAGTGGAATGAATAGAAAAATCGAATTTAAACGGTTTTCTTCACATAAAAGATTCAATATAAAATTGAACCAGAGAAAGGTAGATCTCAGGTGAAAAACAACTACTTTCCTGGCAAATACCACGCAGAACGTTGAATGATATTCACCTGAAAATCCATGCATACTTCCATAAAATATCAATGGACATTGAATGCAAATGTTTCTTTCTGATAAGCTCGATTATGTTTAATTTAAGTCGTGTTCACCTAACAATCCGCATACCGGTTTCAGGCTTCTTGGCCCTCATCAGTACGGAGTAGTCAACCAGCCAAAAGTCCAAAGAACTCTGGCTGAAGTGAGACACAACGTAAACAAACCATCATCGATCTTGTAACACCTATAGGTACGCCGGAAAAGATAAACTTTAACTGGCGGTACCTAGTGACAGAAAGAAACACTCCGAAAATCTCCCACCTCGATAGGTTTCTAAATAAAAGATACCTTCTCAGTAGGAGTGGCAAGCCCGTCTAGCATATAGTGAGAGATAAGTGCCATGTGAAGTGGAATGAATAGAAAAAAAAAATCGAATTTAAACGGTTTTCTTCACATAAAAGATTCAATATAAAATTGAACCAGAGAAGGTAGATCTCAGGTGAAAACAACTACTTTCCTGGCAAATACCACGCAGAACGTTGAATGATATTCACCTGAAAATCCATGCATACTTCCATAAAATATCAATGGACAT
Organism: Gonioctena quinquepunctata; assembly: GCA_018342105.1. Classification (NCBI taxonomy): domain Eukaryota; kingdom Metazoa; phylum Arthropoda; class Insecta; order Coleoptera; family Chrysomelidae; genus Gonioctena; species Gonioctena quinquepunctata. The sequence goes on along the minus strand of JAFIRS010000498.1, from coordinate 27,399 downwards.
TGAATGCAAATGTTTCTTTCTGATAAGCTCGATTATGTTTAATTTAAGTCGTGTTCACCTAACAATCCGCATACCGGTTTCAGGCTTCTTGGCCCTCATCAGTACGGAGTAGTCAACCAGCCAAAAGTCCAAAGAACTCTGGCTGAAGTGAGACACAACGTAAACAAACCATCATCGATCTTGTAACACCTATAGGTACGCCGGAAAGATAAACTTTAACTGGCGGTACCTAGTGACGAAAGAAACACTCCGAAAATCTCCCACCTCGATAGGTTTCTAAATAAAGATACCTTCTCAGTAGGATGCAAGCCCGTCTAGCATATAGTGAGAGATAAGTGCCATGTGAAGTGGAATGAATAGAAAAATCGAATTTAAACGGTTTCTTCACATAAAGATTCAATATAAAATTGAACCAGAGAAGGTAGATCTCAGGTGAAAAACAACTACTTTCCTGGCAAATACCACGCAGAACGTTGAATGATATTCACCTGAAAATCCATGCATACTTCCATAAAATATCAATGGACATTGAATGCAAATGTTTCTTTCTGATAAGCTCGATTATGTTTAATTTAAGTCGTGTTCACCTAACAATCCGCATACCGGTTTCAGGCTTCTTGGCCCTCATCAGTACGGAGTAGTCAACCAGCCAAAAGTCCAAAGAACTCTGGCTGAAGTGAGACACAACGTAAACAAACCATCATCGATCTTGTAACACCTATAGGTACGCCGGAAAAGATAAACTTTAACTGGCGGTACCTAGTGACAGAAAAACACTCGAAAATCTCCCACCTCGATAGGTTTCTAAATAAAGATACCTTCTCAGTAGGATGGCAAGCCCGTCTAGCATATAGTGAGAGATAAGTGCCATGTGAAGTGGAATGAATAGAAAAATCGAATTTAAACGGTTTCTTCCATAAAGATTCAATATAAAATTGAACCAGAAAGGTAGATCTCAGGTGAAAACAACTACTTTCTGGCAAATACCACGCAGAACGTTGAATGATATTCACCTGAAAATCCATGCATGCTTCCATAAAATATCAATGGACATTGAATGCAAATGTTTCTTTCTGATAAGCTCGATTATGTTTAATTTAAGTCGTGTTCACCTAACAATCCGCATACCGGTTTCAGGCTTCTTGGCCCTCATCAGTACGGAGTAGTCAACCAGCCAAAGTCAAAGAACTCTGGCTGAAGTGAGACACAACGTAAACAAACCATCATCGATCTTGTAACACCTATAGGTACGCCGGAAAAGATAAACTTTAACTGGCGGTACCTAGTGACAGAAAGAAACACTCGAAATCTCCACCTCGATAGGTTTCTAAATAAAGATACCTTCTCAGTAGATTGGCAAGCCCGTCTAGCATATAGTGAGAGATAAGTGCCATGTGAAGTGGAATGAATAGAAAAATCGAATTTAAACGGTTTTCTTCACATAAAAGATTCAATATAAAATTGAACCAGAGAAAGGTAGATCTCAGGTGAAAAACAACTACTTTCCTGGCAAATACCACGCAGAACGTTGAATGATATTCACCTGAAAATGTTACAAGATCGATGATGGTTTGTTTACGTTGTGTCTCACTTCAGCCAGAGTTCTTTGGACTTTTGGCTGGTTGATATCTACATGGCCAGAAGCCTGAAACCGTGATGTGGGACACAATAAACAAACGACATCACATCTTGCTTGTCCATGTACGGAAGTACATGGTTCAGTGAATTGAACCGAAATTAGTTTCACTAGATACCTTCTGTTCATTATATTGAAAATAATCCGTAAATGAACTATATCAGAAAAACAATTTAAAGGTCTTTTTAAAATTCAATTCGAGTTCTCAGTGAACTCTTTGAAATACAGGATTTCGTGATATCATTCGCGTTTTGCGTTAATGATTATTCACCGTCACTTTTCTATCAATGATATTCATTTTAGGAAAACTTCAATCGGTAATTCATTCACTAATGCAAATTCTTATCGAGAAGCTCGATTATGTTTGTCGTGTTCCTCACGAATCTCTCGTTCATATTGTCATGAAACTAATCATCATTCCAGAACTCCTCTAATGGTACAACTAACCTAGTTTACCAAATGGACAGAAGATAACTTTCTGCGTTCACTTGCAGAAGAAATCGAAAATTAACATAGGTTCAAAAAGATACCTTTGAATGATAGGAAACTCAGCTTAGGAGATATGCTGTTAATGGAATGAAGAAAACGTTTAAATCGTTTTCTTCATTATAGATTCATATATTGAACCAGAGAAGGTATCTGTGAAACAATCTTTCCTGCAAATCACCGCCGTTAAGATTTCACCTAATGTTACAAGATCGATGATGGTTTGTTTACGTTGTGTCTCACTCGAGAGTTCTTTGGACTTTGGCTGGTTGACTACTCCGTACTGATGAGGCCAAGACCTGAAACCGGTATGCGATTGTTAGGTGAACACGACTTGAATTTAAACATAATCGAGCTTATCAGAAAGAAACATTTGCATTCAATGTCCATTGATATTTTATGGAAGTGATGCATGGATTTTCAGTTGAATATCATTCTACGTTCTGCGTTGTATTTGCCAGGAAAGTAGTTGTTTTCACCTGAGATCTACCTTTCTGGTTCAATTTTATATTGAATCTTTATGTGAAGAAAACCGTTTAAATTCGATTTTCTATTCATTCCACTTCACATGGCACTTATCTCTCACTATATGCTAGACGGGCTTGCACTCCTACTGAGAAGGTATCTTTATTTAGAAACCTATCGAGGTGGAGATTTTCGGAGTGTTTCTTTCTGTACTGGTACCGCCAGTTAAAGTTTATCTTTCGGCGTACTATAGGTACAAGATCGATGATGGTTTGTTTACGTTGTCTCACTTCAGCCAGAGTTCTTGACTTTGGCTGGTTGATCCGTACTGATGAGGGCCAAGCTGAAACCGGTATGCGGATTGTTAGTGACACGACTTAATTAAACATAATCGGCTTATCGAAAGAAACATTTGCATTCAATGTCCATTGATATTTTATGGAGTATGCAGGATTTTCAGGTGATATCATTCAACGTTCTGGTATTTGCCGGAAAGTTTGTTTTTCACTGAGATCACCTTCTGGTTAATTATATTGAACTTTAGTGAGAACCGTTTAAATTGATTTTTCATTCATCCACTCACTGGCATTATCTCCACTATATGTAGATGTGCCTCTACGAGAAGGTATCTTATTTAGAAACCTATCGAGTGAGATTTCGAGTTTCTTTCGTACAGGTACCGCCAGTTAAGTTATCTTTCGGCGTACTATAGTGTACGTCGTGATGTTTGTTTACGTTGTGTCTCACTTCAGCCAGTTCTTTGCTTTGCTGGTTACTCTCCTATGATGAGCAACCGTAGGTAGAAGACAAACTAACTATGAAAACATTCATTTTGGTATGATATTTCGTGATAATTCGGTTTGGAAGGGTTTCCATCTTCGATTATTGATCTTTAAGCTTATTTTATTCCCTCACATCCTTGGACGCTCCACGAAGTCTTAGAAACATCGAGTAGTGTTTCGTCCCCGTTAAGTTATCTTCGGCGTACTGTTCAGACGTGATGTTAGTTGTCCGCGGTTTGACTTTTTATAGAGGGAACAGGTACGACTTAATCGGTAAACTGCTTCATCTGATATTTTATGGTATATTTTTCAGTGATATACAACGTTCTGGGAAAATTTCGATCGGTTATTATATATGAACGTTTATGTTTCATTCATTGTATTCCAGCTCTGAAGGTCAGAATTGATGCTAACCCGATCTTGGATAATGTTGACATTTTGTTTATTGTCTATGATTTGACTTTTTCAAGCCAAAGTCTTTGGAAACCGTATCGAGATGTTGTGTGAACACGACCAGAATTACTTATCGAGCTTATCAGAAAGACATTTGTTCAATGTCATTGATATTTGAAGTATGGTATGTACGATGAATTTCAGGATGAATACTCATTCAAGCGTATCATGTTCAGTGATACTTCAGTTCTGCGGAGAAGTAGTTGTTTTTCACCTGAGATCTACCTTTCTCTGGTTCAATTTTATATTGAATCTTTTATGTGAAGAAAACCGTTTAAATTCGATTTTTCTATTTCATACCTGTTACAGTTAATGAATTCTGAGCTATAGATAGATTCATTCAACCATGTTTATGTTCCCAGTATAAGGTCATAGTTTTCACCTTCGGTACTTAGTTTGAAGTGATTCAACTTTGTTCTCAGACCCCTAGAATTCTGATAATGATATGACATATTTTCCATTTCCACTGGTGTCTATAATTAGCTATATATGTATATGAAACACAAATAGTTATTTTTACAAAAACAAAAGAGAAGAAGAGCAAAAAAGAAATACAATATTATTAGAAACTAAAAAGTTTATGGTTTGTGTGTGTGCAGACAAAAGATGTTGTAGATCGAAGTAGTTTCGCATAGTTGTGTTGTGCTACCGCTTATATTAACATACTATCTTACCTTGTTTCAGATTAAATCACTCAGTTTGACTATTTTCTTCTTTCTGCCGCTATCATTAACCAAAACTTCACCGTTCATTGACCATACATTTCTGTATGAATATTTGTTTGCTGCTGATTTCATCAAGTCCAGTTTTTTTTGCTTAAATCTTCTCTGATGACCACGCCACTGCCTTTCAGTTGTCGTCTATTCTTCATGACTTTTTGCCTGTCTTTATATATAGTTTAAGAAACGAATGAGTATCGCAGGAGGTTTTGTTTGATTTCTTTCCTCAGCGGATGTTTTTATGTTCGGACGACCGACACGATAGCAATATTCGGTGTTCGCAGTTACATTTATTTTCAATTTCATGGTTTTATTTAATAAATTGTGAATCATATCCTCCGTGTTCTCATCTTCACCTTCTTGTAATCCGAATATTCGTACGCAGTTTCTTCTATGGAATTGTTCATGTCTATCTACCTGGTATTGGAGATTTTAGTTTTCCCTTTGAAGTGAGACGATCCTAGATTCACATTCTTCTAACTTCACTTGTTGTTTGGACATGATTTCATCAAGTTTGCTATTCAGGTGATCAGTTACGTTTTTTATTAGTGACTCCATAAAGGTTTGATCGGACATAATCACCTTCATAGTGTCTTTCATTAACTTTTGGAGTTCCTTCTGATTAAGTGCCATATTGAATACGATCAACAGCCGTTATTTTCACAACTTTGGTGTTTCACTCTAATATTCGTTACAATGTGAGATTTGTGCATTTCGAATGAAATATAAATTGCTTGCGGAGCACACAATCACACGTCTACTCGCTTTGACTGTTCATTTAATATCAATATCATTATTTCCACCACCACCAAATGATATTATCATTTATATCCACTGACTATACTCTGCATCAGTGCGCGAAATATATACTGACTATTCCTATACCATTTATATGTCTTATTGGAAAATAAATATTATTATTATTATTATTCAGATCCGAAGACCTCTGGCCGAAGCGACACCCAAAATTAATGAAAACACGGTGAAGCCTACATCACCTATAGGTACGCCGGAAAAAGTAACTTTCAATCGGCGGTACCTAGTGACAGGAAGAAACACTCCATACTATTTCCCTATCTCAATAGGATTCTATATAAATAGGATTCCATCTTGGTAGGAGTGGCTGAAAGCCCGACTGTCGTGTATATGATACAAGAAAGCCATGTGAAGTGAATATAAGAAAATAAGGAAATTTGAAGTCTTGTTCACAACGAATTCAATATAAATTGAAACAATTGGTAGACCACAAGCTAAAAACAACTACTTTCCTGGCCAATACATCGCAGAACTTAGGATGATATTCACCTGAAAATCTATGCAAACTTTCATAGAAAAAGAAAATTGATTGCAAATGTTTCTTTCTGATATCATTCAACGTTCTGCGTGATATTTGCCAGAAAAGTAGTTGTTTTTCGCTTGTGGTCTACCAATTGTTTCAATTTATATTGAATTCGTTGTGGAGAAGACTTCAAAGTTCCTTATTTTCGATTATAAATTTATTGTCAAAATTCATAAGTTCAAGATGGCGGCTTCAAGATGTTGAACAAGTTTTGTGATTATGGTCCAATTCGATTCAAAATTGGTATGTGGGGGATTTTTGGGTCGGAAATTATGATTTTTTGTCAAATTTCATGAATTCAAAATGGCGGCTCCAAGATGGAGGACGAGTTTTGTGTTTATGGTCCGAATCGATTCAAAATTGGTATATGGGGGTTTTCGGCGTCAGAAATTAAGAATTTAGTCGAAGGTTATTGATTTTTCGTAAGAATTCATAAATTGAAGATGGCAGCTCCAGGATGGCGGACGAGCTAATCATCAGATGGTCCCCTCATTGAAGGACTAAATAGCTCGGAACTCACAGGAAAAAGGCCTCATAACATTAACAAAAATGCATACATTAAGGCGTACTTACTAAAAACCTCAAAATAAAATAATTCATAAAAAAAACATTTTTAAAAACAATCTTCTAAAAAGTAAAGAATAATTGCTTTGGATGTGCGACGTAGGTAATTCCGTGAATAATAGATTCAAAAGCTTGTCGCGAATACAAAAGCGCTTTCGCTACATCTATTAACTCCGGTGGAGTCAGAGAAAACTCGGAATCAGACATTTTTCAACTTTATATTATTCAAGAATAGCGGGCTCAGAGGGACACATTGCAAGAATAGCGGGCTTAGAGGGACACCTTATAAGTTATGCTGATGACACAGCCCTCATTTTCACAGGAAAAAAATGGGAAGACGTCAAACGTAGTGCTGAAACAGATCTACAAAAGATTCACATATGGTTGAACTTGAATAAGCTTACATTGAATATTGAGAAGACAAAATTCGTGGCGTTTACGCCAAATATTGTAAAACAACCAGAAAACTTTTCTTTGAAATTACACTCTATGCACTGCAAAAACAATAACCCATGCATATGCCCTATGATAGAGAAAGTAACATCAATAAAAAGTAACATCAATAAAATACCTCGGAGTTATCATAGACCAACATATAAGATGGACAGACCACATAATGCATGTCAACAAACGCCTAAGAGCCCTGATTCATAATTTCTATACCCTGAGAGACATTTTGACAACTAAAAACCTCCTGATGTTATACACCTCTTTAGCCGAATCAATCTTATCCTACTGCATCACATTATGGGGCGGGGCTTTCAATACCACTCTTAATATCTTACAAACAACACAAAACACAATCCTAAAAATTATCTTGAAAAAAAACAAACGTTACTCTACTGATATCATCTACCAGGAAACAAAAATATTGAATATCAAACTACTTTTCGCCCACCAATGTTCAACAAAAATGTACACAAATCATAAAAATTTCCACCAAATAAAAAATAGAATAACCAGATCAAATGCAAATATGAATCTCAACACACAATTGTTCAAAAAAACCTTAACACAAAGATCTTATTTCTTCTTCGGACCTAAATTAACCGCAAAAAAATTTCAAACAGAAAAAATATAATATTGAAACAAAACAGTATATTTTAAAAAACCCAAAGATATTTTACGATATATTGAAATCAACATCCACTTGACAAAAAAAAAAAATAATAATACCTGCCTACCTTCCTGCACCATCTGCTTGACACTATAAAACCTCTACAAAAAGTATTTTTCGAATTATGAAAACTTCAACAAATATATTTTAAATCTATAATCTACTCACAGACTTAACATGATAAATACAAAATGTACATTGAACTTATAAAGTCCTCAGATCGAGCATAGAGCAAGACAGGCAAAATTTGCCTAGGCTCATTATGCTCTAACTGGGATCTTATTTTAGATACAATTTATAACACCTGTAATGTACTTTATCGAAAGCAATAAAATTTGATTTGATTTGATTTGATTCAAAATAACTACCGAACAACCACTAAGTTCGCAATTTTCGAATAAAATCACAGAATTAAATTGACAGATATTTACTTTAAATGTTTCCTCAGCAAAGCAGGTCTAATTGTCGCTATAAGTACCTACAACAGCCTACCAGTTTAAAAATTCAAATGTCATATCGATAATTTTCTGACTCTAATATATTGTAATAATATGTTTTTTCAATATTAAATCGTCGTTTTTCCCGTCACAGAAAAAATAGTGTATTATACACGGGAAAAATATTAGATTTTAGCTCTCAACACAACCTCGAGCTAAAATCTAATACTGTTTCCCTTGTATAATAAATAACTATTGCATATTGATAGCAGAAATAAAATCATAGTTCCTACATGAAACATTCTTTGGAAAGCTTATCCAAAAAAATATTGTATGCAACACATACGCAAATGGCTTTTGCGGACTCATCTCATATTACGATTCGTCAACAATAGCCTAATTTTGCGTACTTGTTACATAATTAGTTGATATTATTGTATCAATGAAATAAATTGTTACAAAGTGTTTCCGAAACGGTCGGACATCATTTCTTAATTTGACAGTGACATGGACGTCTTCTGGCAGTGACTGAATTATTTTAATAGGTTTGTTAAAACAATGGTAAATGCCTACTTGTTTTATGGCAAGTGGCGTGTATACTCGCGGATATATATACCAGGAACATGGTGTATATTCGCTGATATTGGGATTTGATTGGTTAGATAAATGCATTTTATTGCCTGAATTCATTTCGAGGTATATAATCACCAATGTAAGACTACAATAATTTACCTACATCAAATATCTGAAGAAAAAAAAATCTATGGAAAAATGTGTACTACCCGCCTTCAAAACCCCACAAGAAACCATCTTTCGTTTCAATAGTTCTCCTAAAAACCCTAAATATCAATACCTATTTTGTATTCGTGGCAAACTTATGAATCTGTTGGTCAAACAATCAAAGGAACATGTTTATCTTTTTCATGCATTTGAATAAAATTTACAATATTTCTTTATTTATTATCAATTTTCCACTTCAATGCATTTGTATGAAAGTCAAACTTTTTTTAATAATTTTTATTAAAATATCCCTTGTCATTCATGAAATCCGTCATCTTATTAAATTCTGACCAAAAATTTTTGATATTCGACGGCAAAAACCTTCTCGTACCAATTTTGAATAAAATCGGGCCCTAATCACAAAACTCGCCATCTCAAATTCATGAACTTTGACAAAAAAACGTTATATCCGACCCCAAAAACTCCAACACAATAATTTTGAATAGAATTGGACCATAGTCGTAAAACTCTTTCGCCATCTTGGAGCCGCCATCTTAATTCGATGAATTTTGATAAAAAATTAGTTATCTTCGACCCAAAGAACACCCACCTACCAATTTGGAATAGAAGCTCCACATAATCATAAAACTCGTCCGCCATTTTATTTGTTTCTGTAACAATAGATTGTTACCGGAATTATGAACACCTGCCAAAGTGAATCGGACGACTAGAAGTGAATCAAAATTCATTTGCAAAATTCCACCCGACCGTACAAATCGAGAAATAAATAATCACAGAGAAACAAAGAAGGTAACGTGGATAAAAGTTTGTGAAAATATCAGCGTTTTGCGAAAACACACAATTTTCGATATATTGAATAAATTAACTGGCAATGATGTGCACTACTCTCAGAAGGAAGTTTAGAAAAATTATTTCTCAAGTGTCTTTTGTCGGCAAGGAATAGCTTCGTTATATTATACAGATTGAACCTCCGGACCCCGTCCTTGTTTGTTGAGTTTTATTTATCCTTCCCCAAATTACTCTCCATGATACAATTATGAATAATCTCCGAATCCGAAACTTTCATTTTCTCTATCTTGCTACTTCTAAATACAACATCAAAATCACATTCCTCTTTCAATATAGTACAGTGTGTCTAAATTAATGAAATTTACAATGGCGCTCTCTATACGAAAACGGCTGGACTAAGAAATTAGCAAGAATGTTTGTAAAGTAGGAACTATTTCTCGCTATATGTTTGAATTTGGCTATTCGCCGCCCATTTCGTATTACAAGTTAATGTCCCAAACGAAATTATCCGTAGAATCTCTTTCAATCGGAAGTCGAACTATTTTCATGGGTCTTTCATTTGAAATTAAAAAAGGCATGTGTTGGCTTATTTCCTTGAATTTTCGTGAAAAAAAATCTTAATTTTCGAAAAAAATTCAATATCAATATTTTCAATTAATACTCTGATGATTTTCGTCGACAAAAATGTATTAAAGATTTAGTGAATGCGATGCCTATCTTGCGTCAATGTTACGAATTATTTCTGATGAGTACTCTCTTTTGGAAAACATTCTTCTCTGCCTCGTTTATCTTTATGAGTTCTTAATTAAGACTGGAACAGAAAATCAAATAACTATCTGAATGAAAATGCAAATTTTCAATTACAGATTTTTTCTCTTAGTTAGGGTCTTTTCAGAATATCTATCAGATGTAGTTCAATGTCCAGCGTGGCTTTAGCCGAGGTAGTAGTTGTTTTCTGTTAGACGTTCACAAAAATTACCTTTATTCATCGTGGATTTTTCAATTAACAGAAAAATCTTTCTAGTCAATATTCAATTGAAAATGTTTCCCTTTTCAACATGAATACCCCACAAAAGGTTATCCTGACAATGGAAGATAGTGACTAAAGTTTATCTTTCAGTCGCAGATGATTCCACATCTGATTTTATGAACATCCTGTTCATATTTTCAACAAATCAATACTCTAGTCCTTCCTGAATTCTCCTACTGAATTTGAGTTCTCAAAGTGTAACCGTTTCTCGATGCAACCTCAACTAGATCTGTTTATTTCGTTACTGGTATTCTATAGTGAGTCAATGAAGTAGTCGTCTATGGGATGAACTTTTATAATTTCATTTAATATTTCATTTCTTGGTATTCCAAAAGGTAAAGTGACACAAATTTGTTTTCATTATGTCGGACTTGCTGTAAAGTTGCAGTTATTTTGTATCTCCATGCTGTTGGAGTATAGTATCTCAAGGTCCATAGTATTCTGAATGGCCTTTGCCTTCATGAGTCTCCATTGAAGTTCGATTTATTCAGTGTTCGTATGAAAAATGAATTAATTAAGGTAGCAAAAGAAGGCGTTTCGTACCGAGAAGATTTAATACAAAGTACTTCCTCATACCATAGTCCCACATTCGTTTATAGAGAAAACAGAAAACAGGAAATAAAAGTTCATATCGATTCAAGAGCTGAATGTATTTCGTTAAAATCAGACAATATACGTTTTCAGAGGTCGCAACATTCCTCATTCTCTCACAAAGAATGTTTATCTTCTTTGAAAAATATTTTGACTTCTTCGAAGTGGAAGTTGGGCACCTGTTCCCACATTTTATCGTACATGATGTGTCTGTCCAGAGGGAATCCCAATGGATAGTTGTCAATTTGAAGCATATCGAGGTTGTGGGTGAGTGGGGTGGGGTGCTCGATATATGGCTGAACTGTAAAGAAGAATTGGTATGGGGTTCCACGGGGACTGCCTTTGGGAATCATGAATCTGTGAAAAAATACCATCAAAGTTTCAATTTTCAGTTGTAATATCACAAGAGAGTTAGAATAAAGGGAAAATAATTCGACATATTTTCCAAATGGCCAAATGGCATCAGGTTTGAGAAATAAATCTAGAAAACTATTTTCTAATTTCGTGTGGTATTCTATAGATTATTTTTTGATGTTACGATCATAAACACATTTCCTCGCACAAAGATACAATGTACTGGACCGATTTTGATTCATTTCTCACTTTTCATGCGTATTAATAACAGACGTCAAATAAAAAATTTACGTTGTCAGACAATGAAAACAAAATATCTCAAATTATTTCCTCGCCAATTTTCTAGGAAAAATATTTCCACTATAATAATGTTTTGATTGGCCAAAACGTACATGAATGATTTGATTTGAAAGTTCCTATTGGTTTCTAGAAATGTCAAAAAATAATCATAATAATATCAAACGTGTGTAGTGGCCTAGACTGTGAGCGTGTATCATCTAGCTATAGGGAAGGCCAAGCGAGTATCATCTAGCCCCAGGGGAGGAAATCGACCTATGAAGGCGCCACCGTTTCAACAAATGGCGTCAAAGAGAAGCAATCAGTAACATTTGAATGTTGTGTTTACATTTCTAATTGTGCATTTAATGACATTTGATGATATTTAGAATCGTGATAACAGTCATATGGCAGGAATATAAATATTACTTTTTTTCGTCTCCGATGTACGGTGGCCTGTCGCTCACCGGAACTCACTGTGCTTGATTTCTTTATTCGGGAATATGTCAAAGAAAAGGTTTTCTATGCAATAACCCCAGCCACTCTTGAAATCTCAGGAGAAATAATTCTACGGGCATTTAGAAGTATTACGCCTCAAATGTTACGAAACGTGTTGAGAGAAACAATTGAACGAGCTGAAATGTGTCTTGAACAAGGAGAAATGCACTTTGAAAATTTAGTACAGTAAAAGTTAATAAATTAGTATACAAGGCATACTTAACAAAAGTAAATAAATTATTATTCAGTATTTTCCTCAGTAATATTTAATTTATGTTCTTATTTTTAATCCAATCGCAAATAAATTAGTATCGGTAGAAAAAAAGTAAATAAATTATTATTCTTCTATTTAATGTCGGAAAGTACGTGTTAACGAATGGTCGCCATTTGAAAAATAATAGTTAGACACAAAATTGTAATTTTTCCAACTTGTCTTATTCCTATATATCATACTAGCCACTAAAATGTGTATTGTATTGTAATTTTCTGACATCACCTGAGGTCTTCAGATTAGTTTACGTCCAATCATGGCAACCTAGATGCAATATTAAAAGTGACTCTAAAAAATTAAGTATGCGTAAAAACTTTGTTAAATGTCACATTCTGATACAGCATTTTCGCAGAAATCAAAAAATGTTACAATATACAGGGTGTTCCATTAAAAAATTCAAAACCGGAGCCATTTCTGGTGGAACTATTTACCTATACCAAATCTCATTTTGATACACCTAATATTCTAGAAGTTATGACTTGTCTAATAGATACGGTAGTAGTAATGTTATGTTCACCATGAAATATTCTACTCACCTCATTGGGAATCCATAAGAGTTTTGTTTCAGATCAGTGGTGAACTCTTCATGATTTTCGAGAGATGCGACAGTATAGTGCCATAAGTTATGGAAAGATACTTTGTCTGGAGCGTAGAAGCGGTTGTCTGTAGATTTACGGGTGATAACATTGTCACCAGCTTGAAGATCAGCTACGAAAGTATCGATAGGTACGTAATGAATACGATTGTCTTTCATGTTAATCAGTCGTCCATCTCTGTCATATTTTGGTCCCAAGAATATCCTAATACTAGCCTTTTGTGCTTTGGCTGACTTAATGTTCATCGTGGTATCGAAAGGCATGTGATTCAATCTCTGTTGGCATACACTAACGTTGAAATCGTTTCCATGGTCATGGGATCCGTGGAACACAGAATTGATCAGGAGGGAGTAGTGAGGTTCGTTGTATGTGATAAGAGGGTCAATTTTCACCTTTGTGATCTCAACACCGTTGAATATCAACTCGTCCCTAGTGTATGCCGGTATACGAGCTAGGTACCTTTGGAATGGTATAACTACGAGTTTCTTGATCAGCTGATAGAACACTGGGTCTCGCAATGTTGTTTCGAAGTGTTCCAAAGCTGATGGGACAACTTCATTCAGATCTACCTTCGATGAGGTTTCCAAGTACGTTGAGGAATTCTTCAGATTCTATTTTCACCAACTTTCCTTCAGTTTCCTGAAATTAAAAACTTTTTGAGAATTTCATTGTTATTTCAATCTCTACAGCGAAATGGAGTTGTATATGAATGAATGAACAATCGGTATCACTGATATTCACTTACATTCCATATTGCTCCACTGAAAATGGCATCATTAATGCGCGTTTCCAAATCTTTCACGTAGGAATGGCTGAAGCTATCTGCACCTATCTTTACCCAACGATTCTGCCCGTAGTTGTTGAAATACTCGTGCAGTTTTGCGAATTTTGGCCGATTGGGGAAGGGCATTCCATTGGGGTACACAAGATTAGAGTGATAAGAAGTCTCAACAGGCAAGTCCCAGTCGAGGTATTCGATGTCATCGTAGCCATATGGAATACGTTCCAAATTGTAACGGGCCCAGGTGTTCAGGCAGAAAATGTAGTATAAATTACCCCTAGGAATGTTATTCCATCCGAATTCGGTGCTGTTCATCCAGAATGGAAAATTGATATGCATATTATAGAAAATGAGTTCACACCTACATCTTGAAGATAATAGGCCAGAGAAGTTTGTTCATGGTCCAAGTTCAAGTGTTGGTTCGAATAGTTGGAGTTGATGATGTAACCTTTTGCTTCGCCGTGTTGTTGAGCTACATGAACTTGTTTGTAGTACTGAGCTTCTTGAATAACATCAGCGCCAAAGAACATATTAGGCGTAACTTCGTAGATAGGAGGAAGCATGATTCCCTTGGTATCAGCTCGGTGGACCACTGCTACATAGAAAGAGTACACGAACAAACCTTCATTGACGTTCACCCGAGCCCAAACGGCAGTCTTGTAAAATGTTTCGTAGTCTTTGGCGTAGTACAACATCTTGAAGAGGGCGACTGCTTGTGGAAGATGGCGTTCTTCAGTTATGGAAAAGATGGCTCCCTTTGCGAGTGGATCATATTTCCAATGTTCTCTGAATTTTTTCACCCCATCGTCTTTCTGTAATGAAATAAACAAGGAATTATTCTCGTCTACATATTATATTCCAATGTTCTGTTATGAACATGATAACAAAAACCCTTATTGTCTTTTCGCCAGGTGTCTGCACGAGTGCTGCTTCATACTTCACAAAATGTTTACCGAAACCAAAAGCTACATTGTTATTGGCTATGACCACCCGAAACTGTTTCAAGCGGATAATATTCGATATTTTGTTTTCGGAAGGGAAGGGGACAACTGGAAAAAATATTTTCGATGGAAGGTAATGTACATAAAACTTCAAATAATCATGATTACGCGTACCAACCGGTAAATTCAACAGCCTTTCCAAAAGGTCACTGAAGGAAAGAATAATAGATATGGCAACTTTCCTGGTCAAGCCATTTAGACCAGGGCCAATCATTTTTGAAACAAAAAAAATTCTTAGCAGTATGTTGCTGGTCGGAAAATTTAGGGTGAATTTTGAGTAAATTCATAAAAATCAAGACGACTGAGTAAATGTTCCGGACGGGGTTGGGGGTAGCTAAATATACGTTTTAGGGGTGGGATAATGTATTTTTACGATTTGTGGCAGGAATATGCATCTTATCCAAAAAAATCGTTGGTAATTGAAAAATCTAAAACTTTTTTATTAATAATTTTTCAACATAACCTCAGAATCTCCCGCAATCGAAAAAAATGGTTTACAAATTTTCAATTTTTTTACTTTATCAGTGCTCATTTCCTTCGTTGAAATCTCTTCTTCAAGATGACATGAAAAAAAAAATTCGAATAGAAAAATATCGTTAAAAATGCAAAAAACCAAAAAAACGACTCTTTCAATCGATTTTTCAGTAATCTTGCGAATTTATTATTTTTTATTGCAAATAAGCGTTGAAATTGATGACAAAGATTGATTTTCATGTAATATAATGTCATTTAGATTCAATGGGAGATGCCTGGCAATGTATGCACCTGGCCTCTTCTTTAGGAAAGGAGTAAATCCATTCGCACACAACTGATCCATTTGAATGATAATATCAGCCAGAACTAGCCAGAGAAGTAAATGAATACAAAAGGTCCATTTTGATTTTGATGGAAAACCAAAGTTTTTCGTTTGCAAAAAGTGTGGCACTAATATTGTTTGTTCGAGAGAGAGAGAGAGAGAGAACGGGAGAGAGAGAGAGAGTTAGATAGATCTATTATCTCTTCGCAGTGTAGCTCGGTACCACACTTTCCATGTAACAAAAGAACTCAAACTTTCAGGATACTTTCAGACAGGTATGCGAAGAAAAATCACTGGTAGAATCTTTGGTAGCCAACAAACATTTATCGAAGCTAGCAGAAATTTTTATAATAAAAATGCAAAAAATAATTGCTGATAATGGAATAAAATTAATAGCATATATTTCCAAAAGTACAAAACAAAATACATCTCTAAATGAACTTTATCAAACAGCAACTGTTAAATCCTCATTTTATTTCGTGAAATTACCTCCAACTGAAGGAGCAGCTGAACAACACTGCTGCTGGGTATGTTTTCAAATTCAAACTTGGCTTGGTAATCAATCAACAGCTACGGATTGGGGATGAAACATCATGTTAACGGTATCATGCCTACATTCACAGAGAAAGAATTAATTCCCGAAAAATTGCTGAAAATTATCTGCTGTAGCTGCGAAACAGGATGCAATAGTAAGAGATGTGGCTGTCGCAAGCATTGCTTGAGAGCAGAAATTTATATCATAAAAATGCACACAAAAAAATAATTGCTCTTATTGTCATGGTTCTGTAATCTGTTCGAATGCTGATTCCGAGGACATCGAAGACGAACGCAGTACACACTGTACAATAAATTCAAATCAAAATAATACTGAACTCGAAAATCTAGAACTAAAAGAAATCGAAGAGTTAGAAGATGAACCCGAAGAAAACGAAAGCTGCATTAGTTCTGATGATGAAAATTAAATCAAAATAAAACTATTTCGACATTTATTTTTCTATATTTGTAATAAAACAATTTTATATTTCAATTTTTGAAAAGTGACGTGTACATTATTCATAGTTCAAGTTTAAAAAATTTAAAAAAACTGAATAAATGGCCTCTGTTTTTTGAAGTTTTTACGTATTCGATTATTGTTTAAACAATGTTTTCGGTAATTTCGAAACTATTAACAAATAATTGAATGTGAATGCCATTATATTACATGAAAATGGATCTTTTCCATCAATTTCAACGCTTATTCGCAATAAATAATAAGAAATTCTCAAGATTACTAAAAAATCAATAATGAAAAAGTAATTTTTTGGTTTTTTGCATTTTAACGATATTTTTCTATACGAACAATATATTTTTTTCATACCATCTCGAAGTCGAGGCTTCAACGGAGAAAATGAGCACTGATAGTTAAAAAAAATTAAATTTGTTAACCAATTTCGTGTACAATCGAAAAATAAATATTTTGATTCGAAAAAATCACAGCTCATTTAAAACACATTAAGTTGGTAGTAATTGGTAGATTTTCCAAAAAATTAAAAAACTATTTAACAAAAAATTAAACCGACGAAAAAATCAACTGTAAAGCAAAGAATTGAATAAACCTTCTTAGTCTTAATATAATTACCCAAACTATTTTGAGTCGGGCCAAAAAACAATTACAATATTAACATTGAAGAATAATCAAACGTTGCCATGCATCTCGATGCCATCATTTTACGCTTTACCTAATTCAATTGGTAATTTGTTTGGCGCCGACTCAAAATTAGTTACTCACATCAGTTTAGGAGCTCAATTATCATCAAGACTAAAAAGGTTTATTAAATTTTTTGCTTTTCAGTTGATTTTTTCGTCGGTTAAATTTTTTGTTAAAAAGTTTTTATTTTTCAATTTTGTCTAGCTGAAATCTACTAATTACTACCTACTCAATTTTTTATCACTTCCAAAATACTGACTTACCTAGCTTACTTCAACTATTGACTGTTGAATAATATGATTATCTATTTATTGTTATATAATTTTATATAATTTATTGCTATATAATTTATTGTTATATAATTGTTATATAATATAAATTATTTTTGAAAGTTCTGGTCAGTTGATTCCATCACTCTGTATATAATTCCATTTTTCCATAGAATGTAATTATTGTGACGGATGTAGGAGAATCTGTCAATGTCACCTACATATGTGTGCCAATGTAAACAAGTGAAAAATAAATCATCCCCTATTTTCTACCCATGGGGTAAATCATTTCAATCCAAATTGGAATATGATCAACTATGAGGTATACCCTATACAATAGAAAAAGAATCATCCAAATCGGATAACCCACTACAATGTTATGCCTGATAGAATCGGTTAACGGACCAAAATTCAGAGGGTAAACGATCAATATCCTCCATTTTGATACCCTTAGGGATGGATTTTTCCGTTCAAATTTAAATGGGACCAACTTCAAAGTACACCCTATCCAATGAAAAAAGAATAATCGGAATGAACTGCTATGTGAAAAGTTATGCGTGATCATACATGAAAAAAAATATACGCGTCGAATGGAGAACCTCCTCCTTTTTGATTTCGTCGGTTAAAAAAATATACGCGTCGACTAGAGAAACTCCTCCTTTTTGGATTCGTCGGGTAAAAAAGAACGTTTTCACGAAGTTTCATAAAAAAATTTTTGCGGGAGATAAAAATTAAAAACAAAAAAAACTGTTTTTAGCGTTTTTTCGTTAATTTTGAGGTAATGTTGAAAAATGATCAATAAAAAAGTTTTTTTACCCCCCCCTCTTCCGTAACTTTTACTGAGTCGTCTTGATTTTTCTTAATTCACTTATAATTCATCCTAAATTTTCCGACCACCCACATACTGCTAGAATTTTTCATTAATGATTTGGTCCTTGTCTATATGCAGATGAATAAGAGATAGTCTAGGAAAAAGGTTAATCGTGTCCTCTCCAGCAAACAAATCATTATGGCTGAGGATGTCCATAGGTTGGGGTTATTTAACCTCTACTCTCGGCAACCCCAATGGACGATCTCCTGCAGAGGCTTTCCATAAAAAGCTTCCACTGCCTCAGATCTGCAGAAGACGTAGAAATGAGTAGAGAATTGGTGCAAAAAGTAAAACTCAAAAATCAGAAATTATCGCACCCACAAAAAAACGAGCACTGCAATTCGATAAATATGTTGCTCCTACCAAAACTTCGATGTTTTGCTATTGATAAAAAAAAAGTTTTTTTTTCAACTAAAAAATATGACGGCAATCGGTAGTCGTTTTTTTTACTACATAGCAGCTAGTAGCAGAATCGGGTGATGAAAATTCAATTATTCAAATCCGAAAATGTTTTCATATAATAATTGGGTGGTATAAAGGAATAGATGACCCATTGAATACTCAAGAGAAGAAGTGGGCGAAATAACAAGACTTCCGACGTAAATGTCTTGAATATATCTGAATCTTTATCTTAATGCATAGTTCCATACTTGCTTGACTGAAAAGTTGTTGACATTATCCTATGTACCCATACTTACCTCGTAAAGAGATGTGTCGAAAGGGGAAAAACCTTCCGCAATCTTTGCATGTTCTGGTATGACTTGTTGCACATGGTAAAGCAACGCGAGGAGCTGCTTCTGCTTCTCCAATGTAGTTTTTTCGACTGAAAAACGAAATTATTCATTTTATCAAATTTTGTATCTATTGATCAGCTAAACTTGTCAAATTTGACATCCTTTCAAAAGAAATGAAAAAAGTTATTATTCTGATTGCATTCGATAGTAGTTATTCCGGAGAATAGGCGAGATCACTAATTTCTGGAAAAAATACCACAATGTCCAGAACTATGAGAAAATTGGTTAGATTTTTTTTCAATTTTTTTTTAATACGTTTAAAAAAAAATCCCGAAAAAATTTTCCTGTTTGAATACTGCGGAAAGGGCGCCCGGATGTGACGTAACAAAGAACTATCGCCGATCGCTGAGAATTTCAGCGTTGCCAAGCGTTATTCATAAAATATCTTTACAATGTATGAAAGCCGAATAAATAATGATATAGCACTTGGTATACATACATATTATTCAAGAATAACTAAATCAATAACAGCTTTCAAATGAAAAGTCTTCATTTCATAACAGATGCTGACACAAGTTCTGTTTTATTCATAGCATGAAACAGAATAATATTTTCTCAGGAGTTCCGCAAAATAGTGACACTGACAACTCAGGGAAAATGCCAAATCAATAGACTCACGACGGCTGTGTTTGAATGTCACACTGAATTTGAGGGTTTTAGAGCAGCGTTTATTCGAATTTACACAATATCTTTTAGGAAAAACTATGCAACTAATATTTTATCACTAATTTCAACTTCAAGCACATATGAAGCAAATTTTGAGTTTTTGATCTTGCCTATTGTTGGACAGAAAAACAACTATCCTACGTCTTAGCTAACGTTTCGCGAATTTATTTGCCGGTTCTTCAGAAAACACTGACACAATTGATCTCAACTGTATATGTAAAATGTAACTAATTTAATGTTTCGATATAATTATCCTATGAAATTGAGTGAATAAAATATGTTATTGAAGTTCTGATAACCTGATTTCTTGAAAATATGAACAGGATGGAATCATCTGCGACTGAAAGATAAACTTTAGTAACTATCTTCCATCGTCAAGATAACCTCTTGTGGGGTATTCATGTTGAAAAAGGAAAAATTCTCAATTGAATATTGAATAGAAAGATTTTTCTGTGAAATGAAAAATCCAACTACATCTGGTAGATATTCTGAAAAGACCCTATCTCAAAAGAAAAAATCTTCAATTGAAAATTTGCATTTTCATTCAGATAGTTATTTGATTTTCTATTCCAGTCTCAATTAAGAACTTATAAAGATGAATGAGGCAAAGAGGAATGTTTTCCAAAAGAAAGTACTCACCAGACCAGAAATAATTCGTAACATTGACGCAAGAGAGGCATCGCATTCACTAGGTGTTCAATACATTTTTGTCGACGAAAATCTATTTCACGCTTCTACGATCATCAGGAACACCGGATGAAAAGGGAAACACATTTTCAAGAAGCAATCTCACTTTGCAAAAATGGAAAAAGTAAGAATCATTTCTTTTGGAGAGACACTTTGAAATTAGTATTTTTTGACATTTAAAACCTGTCATGGGGTATGACAGATTGATTTTCATAAAATCAGATGTGGAATCATCTGCGACTGAAGATACTTTAGTCACTATCTTCCATCGTCAATTAACCTCTTGTGGGGTATTCATGTTGAAAAGGGAAGGTTTTAATGTCAAAAAATACTAATTTCAAAGTGTCTCTCCAGAAGAAATGATTCTAACTTCTTCCATCTTTGCAAAGTGAGATTGCTTCTTGAAAATGTGTTTCCCATTTCTTTCGGTCTTCCTGATGATCGTGGAAGCGTGAAATAGATTTTCGTCGACAAAAATGTATTGGAAGAACTAGTGAATACGATGCCTCTCTTACGTCAACAACAAAAATAAACGTGCAGAAAAAAGTGCATATAGGGTATTATATTCAAATCGTCCAACACCGTCAGAAAATTCATTCAAAAATATTTACCAAAAGGTGAATCATACCTTCAGTTTCAGTAGAAAAAATCGTGAAGTTCAAGAAAACCAGGAAGAACAGCTAGATATACTGCTTCAGTTGGAATGTAAGCCTATCCATATTAATTCGCGAATAGACTTTTTTGAAACATTACATCATTTCTTAGAAAATTCTGAATGTAGTTTAAAAAATGTAGCCGATCAATTAGATGAAAGTTTTTCCAAAATCCAACGTACTTTGAAAAATAACAACTACAACCATATAAAATTTTACCCGTACAAGTTTTGACAGAAACTCATGAGAGGAAAAGGCTGGAATTTTGTCAATAGACGATTCGAAATTTGAATGAAGATCCCGATTATTAAACTGAAATATTATGGACTAATGAGCATCTTCTTCTACAGCAGGAGTTTTTGATAGGGAAAATCGAAGGTCGTGGGAAAAGAAGGACAACCGAAACAGTGAAACAAATAAATCACTTCAATAAGTAGTGTTATACTAAATAGGCAATAAAAAGTTGATCTATTATGAATGTTTCAGCTTTTCTTTCCCGCTTTATTTCTGAAATATACATTGTTGGACATAATATATAATTTTTTCTTATTGTAATTTTTTGGTAAAATGCTACAAAAACGTATTTCCGGCGGCTTTAGTTTATTGTAACTGATTAGAGTTCGAGAAATGAAGTTCATTCTAGCCGTTAGTAACTCGTTTTTATTATTAAAATGTGAGAAACATTAAATAACAAATTTGTTATCTGAAATCAAATGTCTTTATAGTTTTAAATTAGAATTAAACTTTAAAAAACATATTTTCGATGAGTTAAGTTCAATATGACGCACTGTATTTTCACAATAGAAGTTGATTTTACTTGTCAGTAACTAAGGTTTATTACTAAAATTTCAGGAACATTATTATTGTATTTTCACAAGAGGAAAAACTGTTAGCGTTTGGAATTTTTAGAAATAGAATTGTTGGGCCTATATTTTATGATTATATTTAACAGGAGTTACCTATCAATAAATACTCATCCCAGAAGAAAAAAATATCCTTTTACAGAATTTTTCGGCAGCCGAGATTGCAAGTATGATTTGGATGCAAGATGGGGCAATCCCACATAGTGTCCTACCATTCAAGAACATTTAAATAATGTATTCCCAATATTGATAGGAAATAATGGAAGTATTAAATGGTCACCTAACGTATTCATTTTTCTGGGGGTTTCTAAAAGACATTGTTGATAATTAAAGACACGATTCGACTTGAAATAGAGAATCTGAATGTCAATAATGAAGCAATTTCCAATGCACTCATAAATATAAGAAGACGTTATCAATTAAGCATTGACAATAATGGTGGACACATTGAACATCTTCTATGAGTTATCATGTTATATAAATTTCCCAAACAAATTTGTTATCTATTTTTGTATAAATATTTGAACTTGTTCTTTCTCACTGTAGACCATTTTGATTATTCCATTGAAGAAATGTCACTAAACAAATGTAATATAGTTGTCGGTAAAGGTCAAGAAAATGAGATCACCCAGTATCTTCACGAAATTTTCACAGGCGCTTCCGGGGACGATGAAAACAGTATAGCAATCGAAAATTTAGCGCATAAAATATAATTTGAGGAGATATGGAATATCACTTTTGGAAACTGCTAACTGATTAATAAAATAGCTTTTTACTCTAAAATATTAACTGTACACCCATTTAACGTTTGAGTAATATTAAAATCAGTTATTGTTCGATAGAGTCGTGAAAAAACTCCGATTACATTTAATTTAATTTTTCACATGCTTTGATCTTGGCCTTTTATGGACATGCTACGTTGCCCACTATTCAAGTGAATTGGGACAATCCGGATTTTCGCAAAATTTTCATGAAATTTTCACCAAATAATCACAAATTTATAAAAGGTGCTTCAAAACTCGATAAAAACACTTATGCAATCGAAATCTGAGCGCGAAAAATATAATTTGGAAATTGTGGCCTTAAAGTAAAAAAAAGTGTGGTTTGGCTTCTTCAATATCAGAATGTGTAGATGGGTTCCAACTTGTCCTTCTGTTCGTTAGCAGCATATTTGTGTATTCCTTCGCCCATTAATTTTTTTTCGAAAAATATTCTTGATGTAGACAATAAAATGTACATTACATTTTTTCATAACTAAGGAGTTTTTGAAATTAGCTGGGAGGTTATACGATCCCCGAAAACAGGCGGATGATTTCATCCATATGGCAAATGAAGATGAACAGATTTCGAAAAAAGAGGCCCTCTTCAGGGCCACCAATAATTTTCTAAATAAGTCATACTGTCAACGACATGATTACGAGCGCAGAGAAGCGTCGCTTCGTAAGGTTAATTGGCTTCTTTTCAACTCGGATAGCAATGTTAGCCAAGTTAGGATTGGTTGTGTTCCTTCTTTTTAAGTAACTAATTGGTTTGAGAGAGGCGTCGCTTTGTGAGATTGATTAGCATTCTTTCAAATTGGAATACAAGGTTAGTCAAGTTCGGTTAGGTTGTGTTCTTTCTTTTTACGTGAGAAATTGGTTGGATCGAAATGTCGTGGGAAAAGAAGGACAACCGAAACAGTAAAACAAATAAATCACTTTAATAAGTAGTGTTATACTAAATAGGCAATAAAAAGTTGATCTATTATGAATGTTTCAGCTTTTCTTTCCCGCTTTATTTCTGAAATATACATTGTTGGGCATAATATATAATTTTTTCTTATTGTAATTTTTTGGTAAAATGCTACAAAAACGTATTTCCAGCGGCTTTAGTTTATTGTAACTGATTAGAGTTCGAGAAATGAAGTTCATTTTAGCCGTTAGTAACTCGTTTTTAAGAGAGAGAGGCGTCGCTTTGTGAGATTGATTAGCAGTTTTCAAATTGGAATACAAGGTTAGTCAAGTTGGTTAGGTTGTGTTCCTTTTTTTACGTGAGAAATTGGTTGGATCGAAATGTTCGCGAGCGTAGCGAAGCGTCGCCTTGTAAGGGTGATTCGCTTGCATTCAACTTGGGTAACAAGGTAAGCCAAGTTAGGTTAGGTTGTGTTCCTTACGAGAAAACATCCAAGCCAAATGCGTTTTTCACTCCGGTTTACAATTACTTAAAACGAAATAATCTGAAGTCACACTATTTTAATATGTTTGGTAACTTTCTAAATGCGACACATCAACTTCATGCTTAATTTTCAAAAGTATTAGACACTCCCAAGAAGCGTGGTGATATATTTATTTGCATTTTAAACTTCTATTGATACAAACATCCATCAGAACTATCAAGATCGTCTTTTCATGCTGTAATTGTTATAATTTTTATGCTCAAATATGTATGTCGCATTGAATTTCAGTATTTTATTTTCCCCTTGGAGACATAGGCAACGTCGCATATCAATAAACAAGATCCACGAGATTTGGATAAAGATAACACAATCACCAACGTTTGATTTTTGACATTTCTTCTGTAAAATTATATGAAAAGTAATCGGAGTTTTTTCATTACTTTATCGAAAATTAAGTGAGTTTAATATTACGTAAATGTTGAATAAGTGTGCAGTTATTTTAGTGTAAAAATAAATTGTTTATATCAGTTTACAATTTCCAAAAGTGATATCCCATAACCTCTCTTTAAGGATCTTCGGAGGCCCGTATCTCCTAATTTTATCTTTTTCGCGCAAAATTTTCGATTGCTATACTGTTTTTACCATATTTCAAAGCACCTGTGAAAATTTCGTTAAGATACTGGGTGATCTCATATTCTTGACCAATTCCAAAAACGGTATAAGATAGGGGTAACATATGATATATTTTTTAAATCAGGAAAAAAATTTAATTCCTTTAAAAAAAAATTGTCCCCCGAAAAATGCACGCTGGATTAAGAGGGGGGCAAACGGGGCTGCAGCCCCGGGGTCTCCACAAGAGAGGGGCCTCCACCATATACATTTTTAGGTAAAATTTCCTCACAAATACCGAAGGATATGCAAAATTATAAATAAAAAATCTGACAAAAAAGCAGTTCTCCCACTTTTTCCTCTCATTTTTCGTTTTAAACATTCAAAAACATGTTTCGTAGTCTTGTCAAAATCCATGGTTAATATTAATCTTCGATCTGATAAATCATGTGTATATGCGAGAAACAACCACCAAGTGAAACATCATACTATTATACAAAATATTATATCGTATGGAAATTAGCTGTAAAAACTAGAACAATTGAATTTTAAAAAAAATATACTTTTTTTTTTAAATGAAGGATTTTCTGTCGATGTATTCTTCGAATGATACAAGCGATCTAGATACACAATGAAATGCAATGATCATAAGCAAAAGAAAATAATATTTCAATTTATGAATATGATTGAATCAAATTATTTATAAGAGCCCTGTGCGCATTCCATAATAGAACAAAAGTTCAAATTCTGTTGACTATTTTGCTGCCGATTCTACAAACACTTTGCCCGTCTTTACCTGTTTTTCCTATTTATTGGCGTTGACAAGTGTCCGCTGAGTGGCGCGCTTGTAACAGAGAAATCCCCGAAATCTGAAAGTGTGAGTCTGAGAGAAGGATGACATTCCGCAACAAATGTAAATCCTTCTGAAAAAGGACTATCAAAAAGACCATTCTAAGATGTTCTACTATCATATTCTTGAAAACCAAAATTTCAGAGCTACATTCTCAAACATTGAAATTACTGTAACGTAAATAAACTTAACTTGGTTTAAATAATTTATTTCACACTG
The DNA here is from genome assembly GCA_018342105.1 of Gonioctena quinquepunctata. Classification (NCBI taxonomy): domain Eukaryota; kingdom Metazoa; phylum Arthropoda; class Insecta; order Coleoptera; family Chrysomelidae; genus Gonioctena; species Gonioctena quinquepunctata. Next base: position 1,354 of record JAFIRS010000498.1, on the reverse strand, counting down.
AATCTACCACTTAATTTATATTACTACGCCACTGTATAGCTCGATGGTATGGGCTCGTTCAGACTGTTCACTCCCTCTTGAGGGCTCTCTATTTATCTCCGATACAGCATTCTCGATGTTTCGAATTCTTCCAGTTGGCGACGGCATGTTCCAATTGTTTCCAATATTGACCGTTGCATTACGCGGAAGAGGGACTGGATGGTTCTCGAACATCTCCGGGGATGATCTCATCGCTGTCGACGGCAACATGTGAGGCGACAGGTCCGGCCTAGGTTCGTTACATTACAGTGATTATTTTTTGACATTGCTAGAAACCAATGGAAACGTTCAATTCAAATAATTCATATACGTTCTGGCCAATCAATGGTGGGAATATTCTACCTGGGAAATTGTCGCGGGAATAATTTGAGGTATTTTGTTTTTATTGTATGACAACCTATATTTTTAATTTGACGTCTGTCATCAATTCGCTTGAAAAGTGTGAAATGAATCAAAACCGGTTTAGTACATTATATAATTTTGCAAGGAAATGTGTTTATGATCGTAACATCAAAAAATAATCTAAAGAATACCACACGAGAGTTCGATATATTAGAAAATAATTATCTAGATTTCTTTCTCAAACTTGTTGGCAATAGCCACTCGAGCCAGTTGGTCTCTCTTGTCTATTGCCTGGCAACAAGTTTTCGAAAATCTGTCGAATTATTTTCACTCTCTTGTGATATTACAACTGAGCATGTGATGATGTCAAATTGCACTGGAAAGCGCTCATTTTCCAAAATGAAAAAAATAGGCGAATTACGATGAGACAAAGCCGACTATCAAAGTTATCGCTTCTTAGCATTGAGAATGATTTTCTCCGGATGCTGGATTTGACCGAAATCATCAATGATTTTTCGTCGAAAAAAGGTCGCAAGAATCCATTCGTTTACGCTGTAATTTAATTTATTTCTTGTATTTTATTTCACCTACATATGCTCGTGTCGAAATAATTTGATTTGTTCCGCAATAGATAAAAAAAAACTTGTTTGAAAAATAATTAGGGGCCTCCACTCCTTCGTTGCCCCAGGGCCTCCACACCTTTTAATCCGGCCCTGCACGCTACTCTATTTTTATAGCATTTCATCAAATTCAGTCATAACCACACAATTTACATTCAATTTTTTTTTCTATAGGCAATAATAACGATGATAAGGGGTGGTTAGTTTATAATGAATGACCCGGACTTATCTACATGGGAATTTTTTCATATGAACCGATTATTAAAATGTCCCAGGTATGTCCAAACAAACGCTCCGCTACCTGCGGCGGACTATGGCGGTTATATGTCATGTAATGAACAGTGTATAATTGA